>JAUMJJ010000042.1:222500-867939 GCA_033556795.1 Tapera naevia
GTCATTACCAGGCAAGCTGGAGAATAAGTCTCTTCAAAATACACAGCGCATTTAAAAACCATATACAGGGCTCAGCCACTGCTTTCATTACCAATTTTAATTTAGCTCCTTCAGTTTGCCAGCCAGATAAACTCTTTAGTGCTGTTTTTTAATCTATTTGCCACATTTTATGTTTAAGATTATAGTAATATGGGACAGGAGAAGGAATCACTTTTAGAGGAAATAAAGAAATAGATCCGCTTATCAGCGCCCATCAGAAAGTTCATTAATCAGCCAGGCTTTGTGCCCCCTAAATTGAAAGGTTAAATAATCCTCTCAGGAATATTTCTCGGCACCACCGCCAATTGTCCGGAGAGAAGCTGCCATTCACTGCGCTCTGGATCGGTGACAGGGTATTTTACCACTGCTTGGACCCCAGACAATGATGGACAAATGGCCTGGCTCACAAAGAAACCTTTTAGTACAAGGATGGAGAAAGGACCACAAGCTTTGAAGTGGGGTGGGGGAGGTGGGAAGAGGCAGGGAAGAGGCAGGAGGAGGAGACTCGTGCACGGGGGCACGTATGTTTTATCTGAATGTTTATTAGGAGACCCCAACGTCGCTCTGCATGCCCGGGCGTGGGCGCAGGGAGAGCGCGTGCGGGGCAGGCACCCTACGCACGCACGCTCGCCGTGCTAAGCGTATGCATGCTTACACATACATTTATACATTAATCTGAGCACAAACATTTGCAAAGCCCAGAAAACCAGAAGATGAACAGAACTAACGCACAGTTATATTTATTAGCCAATACCCTGGGGAGACCAACAAACCCCAAGGTTTTAATTTTCACTGTCATTCCAGATGATGTACAGCTTCCTCTCTCTCCCTCTGACCTTTGTGTCATCTGCTAATCACCTTTCACCAGCAGATGCGAAAGGAGGAAGTACCCACATTTGGAACAACTTTCTTAGGAAACATTCTCAATAGATTCACTTCGAGGCAACTTCTGGTCACAGCTAAGACTGCAGCATGCACATTAGAAGGACAGTGCTGCTGGAGGACACCAGTGGTGCACCAGTCTGTCAGAAGTGAGTTTCTGCTGGGGTACCTTCTAAACAAACACTAATTCAAGCTGTTCACACTTCCTAGCAGCTCAGCTTCCATCTGCAGCATCCTTTACTGACAGACAATTGTACAGAAACATCTCCCTTACATCATCAACACGTTAACAGTGCATGTTAATGTCTATCAATGTCCTCATACTTTTTTTCATGCATTCTCCATTTAAGAGCATCATGTATATTCAGTAATACCATAATTATTTTTCCCCAGCTGTATAACGAGTGACATTCGTCCAGAACATGTCCTCGAAGACATATCTGACAGTCTGTACACAACCATGAACAAACAAAAGCTTTTCCGTCTCCTTGAACATCTATTTCTTTAAATGAGTCTCAGTTCCACGAAGTTTTTATTTTAATATGACTCAGGTCTTTCTGGACAGTCAACAATGTCTAAAAATGGATCAAAAGATTTCAAAACTCTGCCCCCTCACATCACATAAATATGCTGTTGATCCAAACTGTTTTCTCCAAACCAACTTGCAAGTATCTCAGTGCTATTATTTTCCCTCTGTTTCCCTCCTCACATCATCACCAGAAAAGGAGAATCAATTTAACCAGCGTCTCATCTGCCATCAAAATAAGTCGGACAGGCACTGGATATCACGTGCAATCCAGGTGCCATTAATTTTAAAGCAGGGCTATTACACAGTTCAAAGAAACTCTTCAGTGGTTGTGCGTCCCTGCACTTACCGCTCAGCTACAAACACACCTTGCAAACAGAATTAACTGCATAGTCCAGAAACAACGTGAAATTACTCTCTGCTAGCTATAAGATGAGTTGTTACTACAGACAGAGAAACTTCAAGTTTGAGGAGAGAAGAAAAAAATAAAAGATAAAAAAAATGCCAAGCAGCTTCTAGAGTCGATGCCAACTCAGAATATCTGAATCCAGGCAGTGACTGTCCACGTCCTGCAAATGTATCACTTGACCTCCTGTAGGAACAGTCCCTCTCCTGCAAACGCTGCCCCACTTTTGGCTCGGGGAGCCAAAGGCTGTGCCACGCTGCTGCCCACGGCACTGCCACGCCACGCTGGGCAGCAGCGCAGTGCCACAGTGGCACCGAGCAGGGACCAGTGGTGGGGCACGTGCCAGGCCCAACACGGTCCAGGTGACACAGCAGATCACACAACGAAACAAGCAAGTGAAAGCTGATCTACTCATGCCAGCGCCAAAGAGAAGGCCAAGGCGTTGCCATGGTCAGTTTGGTGCCAGGTGCTGCCAGGAGCAGCCAAGCGTGGGGCTGTGGGTGCCCATCTCAGGGCTACACCGCGGCTGTTGGAGCATGCGTGTCAAATGCTCATTTAATCCAAAATTAACGTTCAAAACCAGGCTAAAATGGATGGCTACGAAACAAAAAATTCTGAGGAATGATATTTTCCTTTGCCATATGTGGTTTTATAGCATATATGTGTATCTACACAGACATCCATATGTACTTCGCGCAAACCACCCGCAGCTGAGACCTCAGCAGCGCTGCGGTGAAACAAAACCCGTGTAAGGCATGTGGCGCCACACTACCCATAATTTATATGGGTCTCTGGTTCCCTATAACCCCCCCTTATGCTTGATTTCTCAAAATCTGAAATCAGAATCAGGATAATTCTGCCACAAGGAGAGAAACTTTCCTATCGACATGACAGGGCCTAACAAGATGTACTAATATCACTGACATGATAGACCCTCTTGGAATTAAATCAGTGAATACTTTTAGGGAATCCTAATCCGTAGATTATTAACATGATCGAGCATAACTTGAGAAAGTTACCATCTAGCCGGCTTGGAGCTGCCGGCTGCTCCAAGCACTCGGATCACTGTCGAGGAGCGTCAGCAGTGCTGGCAGTGACACGGACACTCATGGACGCCGCGGCCAGCTCAGAGCTCCACGGAGCCTCGTCGCTAAATGCCTGCGATGTTCTAACACGCATCATGTTTGTGTGATAAAATGCAAGGGTTTCGATACTACGAAAGCACATAATTTACAAGCAGTTTCCGAGTGGACATTTGGCAAGAAAAATGCTACTCCTGGTTAGGACACACATGCAGACAGTTCGCAGAGATTTATGCTCTGCTGAGATTCCACATTTATTCCACTTTGCAATATCAAAAAGCACCCAAATACATATACCGACACCAAAGTGTAATTTTTATGTTTTGAGATGTCTGATGGATTACAGGTAATCTTTTGTTTCATACGGAATTTTGAAACTGACTCTAAGTTGTAACAAAACTGAGAAGAAACACCTTCATATCAAGTTCAGTGGAATAATTTTTGGGAATATAGGAACACATTCATACACAGAGTTTACTGCAGAAAATGGCATAAAAACATTTCAGTTTTTTCTCAAATAAAAGCCTATTCTTAAAATGCATGGGAAGTCTTATTCTACCCTGAAAATTCTATTTATTGTACCTAGAAAATATCTATTATGTAGATGCCTAACACTTGAAATGGTAAAAATTATTTAGATGATCGTATACGTTCAACTTTTCAAACTAAAGGAATGAGAAGTGAAAATCTTTACCAAATTTGTAAGTGTTAAACCAAACATAATCTTAACCCTTCTGCCTGAAAGAAGGGCAGTTGTATACATGATGGGGACACAGTTCAGCAATAAATTTTTCCACGACTATCCTGTCTTCTGTATAATTAAACACCTATCCAACACTTCTAATTCAGCAAAAAATAAATATCACAACAGTTTTGGTGTACGTTAGGTAAAGGAGGAATGCACACAGCAGTTCCCGTGTTGAGAACAGAGGTATTCCTGCCCACAAGTTTGTGTGGGAGAGAGTAGCTCTCTCCAGCCTTTCTCCAGTCGGGAGCACATCTTGCCACCAGGATTGCTGGCACAGCACTTGAGAATTCCATGTACCGCTCAGAGAGCTTCCTGGGCACGCTGGAGTGAGCCACCCACAGACTTAAACATTCAAAAAATCACAATATACTGATTTCCATCTCCTTTTAATTTTTATCCCCTGCTCTTTTTCTCCTTTTCTCATTTAAAGGCGCGGCAAAAGGTCATTGCTTTCACAGAAAACACAGAGTCACCAAAAGTTACAGTGATGTGCATATTGCAGTCAGGGCTTCCCTGCACGACAACACTTCTGTATGACAGACACTTCCAGGAGGTTATATGGAACCTCACAACTGGAATGGAAAGCCGGTCAGTCCAGCTTTATGTCTCCCCAGTCCCGGACTGCTTCCAGAAACACATCAAAGCGCAATTTGTGGTTGATGTGCAGTCAGTCTGTAGCCCTCAGTTTAAGAGCACCTTGTATTTTATTTCCTGGGGAGGCAGATGGATAAAAGCACGAGGCCAAGCAACGTCAGTGGAAGCTGGCACGCTCGCTGCTGGGGTGAAGGTACGTGGCGGCCGATGGCCGCACCGCTGGACAGTTACAGAGTCCACCCAAACTGGCCCCGGGCCCACAGCTCTGAGGGGTGTTTGGCTCTCTGCTCCAGCCTGGCAAGAGATGGACACAGACCACAGCCCCAGGCAACAAGGAGGGGTGGGTCCTTCACCGCAGGAAGGTACCCAGGCCCTGAAATGCACTCTCAGGAAAGGCAGTGCAAGGCAAAGACGTGTTGACATTTTACAGACACCCAGCTGGAACTTCCTATTTCAACTCAACCGACACGCAGAAACCCCCTAATCACCCGGTGCTTACAATTGGCCGGTAGGGACAGCTAAGACCCAATATTTTCATGAAAAGGCAAATTCTAAACAGTGCTTTTTGTAGATGTTACATATTTATATAGTTACGGAAGCTACTTATTTTTTTTCCTGTAATATTTAAAATTCAGATTTAAAGTAAAAATTGGGAAAGAACTTGTCCTAGCACGCTTTCTTACCGAAAACCATAGCATATGCTTTGCGCTGGTAAAGTTGCATTTATTTCAAGACCTGAGATTTTGTTTTCTGTAAAAAAAAAACTATCAGAGAGAACATTCCCTTTTGTGAAATATAATTTCTTCACAACAGAAACAAATTTTTAGTTTAAGTTTCTGACAGTCTCACAAATATTTGAAACTTGAAAGAGAACTGTAATGTGAGGCAAATTATAATTAGTAGGGGAAAATAAACAGAAGGTAAAATAAGATCCCAGAGATGTTCTTGACAGCACACCAACCACCTCTGGCGTAGGTGTTCACCAGAAAAACTGTACAGGGAAGGCAGGTGTTTCAGAATTATCGCTGCCACAGACGGCACTGCCAAAAGCCATTGGGCTCGGGCCTGGTCAGCAGAAACAAGAGAATAAAAATATCTGCCAAGTGTTGTCCGAGATCCGCCCAGTCGAAAGAGGCCAGCACGCATTTTCAGAGAACAGGAACTCTTCACGAACCCAAGCACCAAAGGGGCACCTTTCCCTCACGGGCAAGTGCTGGGACACCATCACACTGCAGGTGTTCATGGCTCCCCATGATCCACAGCAGGCAGAGTCATCCTTACCCCACACTCACACCACTGGGAATTTTGGGTTGCCCTCCCGCTGCAATATCCTGCTGAATGGCTACTGAAGCACTGACGCACACGGGTCCGCTCTGTATTACAAAATACAAACAAATACACTGTCGCATAAACAAAGTGGTATTTTTAGTAGAGTCAATAAAAATAACCTTAAGTCACCCAGAGAGAAACCAGCCAGGTGCTAAAATATCTTAAACGTCTGTGAGGCCCTCGCGGCCCACGGCCTGGTGTCATGCAGACCAGGCAAGCTGATGCTGGAGCCATGTTCGTGGCCGTTCCAGCAGCCCCATCCCATGCACAGTGAAGCCAGGCTTAATCTCCTCCTCAAAATACTCCTAAACCATCCTTTCCCTCACTGGACAAAACCTACAAAGCTTCTCCGGAAGCCAAACGCTCTCTCCAGATTAAATATTATTTTTTTTTTTGTCAGAGTCATACTTCAAATTTTCTTTCTGAAAGTCACATTTTAAAGGATAAAAATTGACTTTCAGCAACACTGTTTACGTTTTCATTTCAGAAAAAAAGTGGCAGGCCATGAGGAATTTTAATAATGCACACAAAGAAATCCAAGCGCAAAATTTAAACACAAAAGATGCATTGTCCCTTCATGTCCTTTACGCACAGAGGCCAAAACAGCCAATTCCTGGTTCACCTTCTTTTATGTAAGTGGATTAAAAGTAAGATTAACAAACTGTCAAAAAGCATGTTAAATGATAGCTTCTTCTAGTTAAAAATTCTGATGGTTCTAAAACTCTGTTGGTGGCCATCTTGGCCTGGGAGCTTTAATATAAATGAGTCTGGAGGAGGTAGGGATGGGGGAAGGAGTCCTTGCTGCCATAGCAGGACTGGGGGAGGAAGAGGTTATTGAAAATGAGCAATCCCTAACAGAAAGAAAGCACCCAATTCCAGCAGGATTTGTTTTTATGTGCATCTACACCGAGAAACACAAAAATAAAAACTGTGCTTTGCCCGTTTCAGGGACGGGGTTTCATTGCTCTGTAGATATTTGCTAAGGAAGATGCCAACACTTGCAATACTGTTTCCTATTTGATTTCTGCATCCACATCCTGTTCCTGCACTGGACTGGCCATGCTCGTGTTTGTACCCCACGAGCCCCTCTGCACAATGAAGCACCGCAGCGCACGCGGGGAGATCCACATGCAGTCAGCACATATCCCGTTTTGCACCAAATATCAAGATGGCCCTTTGCACGCCGCCTGGTGCCCCACCAGGGCCACCAAGCAGAGGGCTTTGCGCGAGTCAGGGGGCTCATGTGGAAGAGGTGCAGCTCCACTCTCGGAGCAAAACACGGGTGCTGGAAATAAATGTCCTCTTTATTCTCCAGTGATGTCATCTGTTGGGTGCAAATGCGTCTGCTCGCAGCAGCGCAATATCCACCCTCGGCTTCACCAGGCGACTCCAGCAGCAGAGCCACAGGATGACCTACGGGATGGGAGCAGGTCTGGACCCAATGTTCCACCCGTGGGCTTGGGGGCAAGATGCAAACAGCCTCCTGCTATGCTGCGGAAGGGCAGCTCCCATCCTGCTGCCCACCCGGAGCCCTGAGCCGTGTGTGGTTCTGGCAGCTCCCGCATTTGGGAAGCAGGGCTGTTCCCCAATAATGTGCCTCTGTGGACCCCGCTCCGAACCTCCAAGCCTGAGGCATGGCAGGATTGTTCTTCTCCAGCGCGCAGACCGGCTTAAAATGGGAGCTGCCCCTGGACAGGCAATAGGGTAGAGATAAAACTCACTGCGATTCCATTGTATTGTTTAGGAATAAACTGCAAAACTGAACCAAACAAATTAAAATTGCAGGGTGCCTTAATCTCACCAGTTTTCCACTGACTTCTATTTTTTTTCATAATTAGAGGGCTATAAACTGGCCTCCACTCAAGCACAAAATTCGTAATAAATGCCTCTGCCTTTGTAGCTCAAATCCAAAATGACAAGAGAAAGGGACTGAAAGAGCGCCAAGTGTTCTGAGGACGCAAAAACTCGGCCATGAGCACCCCCAGAACCCTTCAGAGAAGGGATGTGATAGCATGCTCTTAGGGGCACACACCGTGCTCCTCTGGGTGTGTGCAGCATCCGGCTTTTCGAAAGACAAAGTTGTAAGCTAAGCTTCCTCGTAATCTAGAACAAAGAGCTTTACCAGGCCTCAAGTGCCTTGTCTGTTACAAAATAACATATATTATTATTTATGCCGCAGGAAGCTGTGATCACAACTGTTTATTCCGGATTTGCCAAGGAATTCTTTGTGTTGTTATCTGAATTTACAACAAACCCTTTGATAAATGTAAGTGGGCATCAAACCCAACCTGTTTATTGCAAATAGACACCTATATGAAGAAAAACTTAAAATATGTTTTGACAAATGTAATTTCCCTTTTCCGAAATACACAGAGAGCAAGCACAATGAAAATGATTTGTAAAAGTTTTAAATCTCCATCTTAAAGAGGTTATTAAACATTATTTTAAACCACAATGGGAATTGGATTGTTCTGCTGACTTTGATTGTTTTTTTTTTCAGAATAATTTCAGTTAACAGAGTTGAAAGAACAAGTTTAAGGAAACCAACTTCATCCAGTTATAAAGCTTTGATTATCATAGAGCCTTAAAATTTAAGCTTCATTGAATACAATATGATAATCTTTTTTCTATCAAAAAGCAAATTAAAATATTCCGCTTATAATCCCTTTTGCCATTTTGACTGCTCGCAAGACTTCTTGCACTGGCAGTCTATTTTGGTTGAAATAAGACATTTCTGCCCATACAACAAATTATTTGTAATCTGCCAAAATTTGTCACCACAGCTAATGTAAACAAACCCCACCACCATCCATAACAGCAGAATGGATTTATTATTTAGTCATTGTTCTAGTCCACCCGTGCTCCTGTGCAGGGGCTTCAAGAAGTCAATAGATGGCAGTCCATCTCTTAGGAAAGTGCCAGATAATGAATAAAATCACCAAACGCTTCACAAAAGAGAAAGGTGGAGGGCTGTGTGGTTTTCCACAAGCATTCACAGTAATTAACTAAGAATACTTTATATAATGCACAATATTTAGAGAAACTTTGTAACTGACGTCTGCAAGCAACGCCACAAAATCGCCTTTTATTGCAATCTGAAACACCGTGTTTTATTTGCGCTTACATGTACCTGCGTGTGTGACACGACCAATTTGCCAAAATCAATTTGAATCTCGTGGCATTGCCCATGGCTAAAGCACCGCAAAAACTCACTGCAGCCTTCATCTCTTTGCTAACAACACAGCAAACACCACAACAGCACTTGTTTTACAACTTCTGTTGTTTTTCTTTAAACTGTTGTCCTATCTGTACAGAAATATTTGCTCCAAACTAGGAAAATTATGAGCCAATTTTTATAGTGAAGTACTACTCTGCTGACATGAGAGTAAAATATGTCGACCTTTTAGTTACAATTCTAAAAATATATATAAAATCCACAGAATTTTGATTCTTGCGAGAATGGTACTCACTACCGCTTTGGGTCCAAAAGAGAATATTTAAATATAATAATAAAAGCTGGGACTCACACACTTAAACAATTCAGATAATGAAGTTTCTTGAAGTATAACTTATTTTAAATATCAAGCATGCCTTTACCACACAAATTTTTAAATCCCGGACTTAATCCGAGTACTAATGTAATTGTGAGTCAAAGTGAGTATTCCCATGCAAAAAATGGAGACATGCGGAGCATTTCCCACACACCAGAAGTGTGGATTATTTGCAGAAAATTTGCAGTTCACTGCAAAATAAAAAAAAAATCATTTATCAGTAGAGAAGGTCTGACTCACTGTCAATTCATCCTTGTGTTTCCGTATTTGACCACATTTCAAAATGCCCCTAAAATGCACCAAGAATTTCCAAACAGGTACTTTTGATTAAATACACCCATATTTGTAACTGCTACCATTGCTAACAAGAGCTTGTTTTGACAAATTTTGTTAGCTTTATAGCAACTGAAGTGTAAACTCCAAACACTTTCTAAATTCTGTAATTCATATAAAATTTTCTGCCTCAGACACTTCTAATTCTGCCCGAGTAACCGCTTGGTCAAGTTTAAACTCCCCCACACTGTTTTACAAAAATAAATATTTTCTAAGTGTTGATTGTAACTGACTTTTTTGAGGAATTTTCAACACTAAAATAAATTAAATCTTAGAGCTTGGTAAAAAACCTAAACACAACACATTACCGCATCCAGTAAACCTATTCGATTATTAAATTCCAAATATCATAAACATTTCAGAAACCGTTTTTACATGCACCCTTAGGGATTATAATGAAAGACAGTATTTACCTTTTTCCTTCATGCAATTTTAAAAAAGCAAACAAAAATACCCAGTGAGTGCACTGTTTGCTTATAATGTCTTTTTTAAAAGTCTCTACCAATTCTGTTTAAAATAAAAGTAAATGCTCAGCAAGGGTGGAGGATTTCCAAAGCAGATCTTTGTTTTAAAATCATCACGCAGAAAAACCAAGCAAGAGGTTTTAAGGACAGATTTCTTATATTAATTGAATTTAGAAGCAAAAGTAGAAAAAAAACAGCATTACACTACCATGAAGAGGCGAAAGCAACAAATTATAAAGCTCATCCCAGTCATGGCTCTGAAGAAAAAGCCCCAAACGAAGACTGATAAAGAAAAGTACTGCGCAAACTTTCCTGCTTTGATTTGAACGGGCAGCAGTGATTAATTATCTACAGCAGCTAAATACATACGAGGTTCATCTGGAGAGCAGTGACAGCAAAGATTCAGATCAACAGCAAAAAAACTAATCTTTAGACGTATTCTGATTTATAATAATTTTATAAATTAATATATTGAAAGTTTGTGCTACCAATCCACTGAATATTGTCTTAACCAGTTGAGTATTGTTCCAGGTTTCAATACTAGCCAAATTTATTTTTATCTCTATTTTATATATATGGAAAAACCTTAAGTAGCACACTGATGCAGCTCACAAAGTTCTATTTTCTCATTTCTGTGATTAAAGATCAACTAATGCAGGCCAAGGAAGAAGTTACAGCTACAGTCTCACCCATCAGAAATTATCTGCAAAGTTTATAAAGTGTATTTGCTCACATTAACATCTCCACTCTAGCTGAGATTTATTTTACTCATTTAAAAAGAAAGCCTTGTTGCACACAGTGATTAATTACCAGCATCTGGGATATCTGAGATGGGATTATTGCTTCTGTTATGCATTTCAACTTAAAATTTAACCTTTTGTACGTGTAAATGTAGTCACTGAGAGAGTGCTGCAAGGCACTCATTTAATGATTACAGTATTAAAACGAAATAATAAGTTCTAAACATGTTTAAAAAGCAGTGACAGTGTTTCATTGCATTCTTCAGTTCAAAAACTCTTCAGATGTTTATTATCTTCTTGCAGAAGATGCTTGTCTATATTTTATGGTCAGCAGTTCACAGAAGAGTAAATAGGCTGGGTGTAGAAGAAAATAAAAAAGGTGTTTCTACTTACTGTTAGGTGATACTGCCTCCATATTTCTGGGCAAGCCTGGAAAATAAAAATATTGATCAGCTAGGAGCATGAAACAAGGTGCTTTACAGCCTGTTGGTTTTGGCATAACACAGTATCCACCGGTGTCGGTCACAGGAAAATAAGAAGCTTAACTGAAAGGGTCTGCATTTCAGCTTCAAAAACCTGGCTAGACAGTTTAATTGAATTTTACACTGGTTTAACACACTCCCTGCCATTGTCAGAAAGCCAGTAACAGTTTTCTCTCCCCCCTTCTTCTCTGAAGGGCAGAAGTTTGGGAGAGTAATGTGCTCTTAGCTGTAATAAGTATTAACACCGCAAAACAAACAGAAACGAATTTAAATTCTACATTTTCTGACATTTTAAATTTACGTAACGTTTTTGAAATTATATCACAAGGTACCTTCCTTTTGTGTAGGAACTGAAATATTTCAGTTTTTGTGTACATATCTCTATCGTAATCAAACTATAATTGTTACATGTAATAATCCTCAGTAGCCTAATGTCAGACGAGTTGTAAACAAGAAGCATAACAGATTGCTTTAATGTTTCTATTTTTACAATGGCTCGCTCAATTTTTTTTTAATTTTTTTTTTTTCAAACTTTCCGGACTCGCACACAAAGTTGTAAGCACAGCCCTTTGTGAAAAAACTGGCAGAACAGATTTTTGAATTGCAGCAATAACACAATAGACTTGAGGAATATATACGTGACAGGAAAATGTGGATCTTTTCCCTGAAAAAAACCCAGGGTATGTTAGTGATCAATGAAACAGAGATTTTCTCAAAGGGTCTTAACATTTTTACAAAACTTACAAAAATTTCTGTCTGCTGCTTTGGCCCCCAAGCCACAAACCGACAGGAAAATAGTGGCACTTTGTCTGTGTTTAAGGGAGTGTGCGCACAGTTACTGCAATGGAGGTCCCTCACTTTTGTTTAAAACATGCCCTTTTATCAAAATAGTTTCTTAATCATTTGAACAATTAGCAATTTGGTTTGCCAATCTCAATTTTCATTATTTTAAGAAGAAATATTAGTCACTCCATGGCTTCTACGTAATACACTGAAGCTCCAATTTCAAACACTGAAGCCTTATGACTACTTGCAAATGAGCACTATTAACATTTCTTTAGATTTCAAATGAATTTTTCGCTCATGCCTAAATTCTTGCCTTCTTTTATTCTGACAGAGCATGTTAATTAAAAGAAAATCTACCCAACAACCAATATTAGCAACTGAATCTATCAAAAAAATCCAAGTTTGTGACAGTTACCCTATGCCACACACAGTATGTTTTTCCGGGATGTGATGGAAATGATATTATTTATTATTCATCCCGTCAGTAACACAATTTTCTGGAGAAAAATCCACAATCTGTTCTGCGTAATGGCTCAACGTTTCTCCTCTTACTCAAACACCACATGTAAATATTTGAGTTTTATATTAATATTTCTATAAAGGCAATGTGTGAAGCACCTCACATTTCTAAGAGGAGCCGACCACAACATCTGACAATTGGAACACCCTCGAGCTGCCTTCCAGTGCAAACAAAAGGATTTTCCTCCTTTGCCAACTTATGCAGGATTCGGAGGCACGACACATAAACACTCTCTAGCGCATAACAATATTGTGACAGGGACCTTGCCTTCTCCCCAAGACCTGCGAAAGGCTCCAGCCGTACAGGAGGCCGTTGCTGGTGCAAGGCAGGGGTAGCAGGCAGTTATTTATACATTAGTTCTGGATAGTTTTCGATTACCACAGTGTCCCCAGACTAATATGGTTGAAAAATCGCAATCAATGAGTTGTCATTTACTGGCAAAATGCCACTCTGTGATATGACCTTTACTCACAAGGCAGCTATTTAATAGTAATAAAAAAAATTACTTTATTTTTGAATAATAGTTTGGTTTTGGTTTTTTTTTTTTTCCCCTCTCTGGACACAAAGACAGCGCTTACAGTGAAAATGTGAACTTGTAGCTCAGAGAAAGCACCTACAGCTCAGCACAGCTCTTGCCAAAACACTGGAAGAGACACAGTCCCAATACCCCAGCACTGCTATTGAGGGACAGGTTTTACCATCACCTTTAGGAATGTTTTAAGGGAAAACCTAATGGAGGCAGATATAAGGTGGTGAGGGAAAACTGTCCAAGCATATTTCTTCATTCAGATGGTGATTCAGTGTGATACTCTTCATCGTCACCACAATCACGCACAAACTTCAGAAGTTGAATACAATAGTTGAAAACAGATGCCTGGCTAAACACAGCTTTTTAACGAGGAGTCCTATTACCTTGCATCAGCTTCGAGTTATTGTCTGAATCTTCTATCGTGGAGTGACAAAAAGTGTAATTAACAGTTACTGTTGAATATCAGCTCCTCAAATGAAGCGCAGGGGTTTGCTATGGAAGAGAGCGTAACCAAATACAACAGCCACCAAACCTCTGATTTTCCTTATTTATTTAAGAGTAGTTAACCGTGAATGGCCCTCCTTTAACGAGAAGACCTTGCAGTGCACAAATGCGATGGCAGAGTGATGAGCTACGTCCTGCCCCAGTGCTCTGCCTGTACCAGTGTTCAGACACTTCACTGCAGAAGATGCCCGCTCTGGAATGCAGTGTGGCCACGGCGCAGTGCAGAGCGTGCAGGTGTGGCAGGCGTTGCCACACCTCAGCCACCTCCGCGTGCCCAGTGCTGCACAGTGCCGGGCAATTGGCTTCCTCAGACCCGCGTGGCCCTTGCTGCAGCCCACCTTGGGTTGGTCTGGAAGGGTGACCATTCATTCCCGAGCCCAATCCGCCTCAGGTTGCCACACCAGATGAACCCAGGCTGGGTGCTGCGTGTTTTGACCCGCGTTGAATTGTACCAGGTGCTAATTATTGTTTTACCAGAACAACGGCTTAATGCATCTGTTGTTTAATTCCCACTTCCCTATTCTCAAACGTGAACATCAAAGAAAATAAAACACTCAATCTCAAGCAGCCCCTGACAGCAGACCCGGACTCGAGTGCTCAATAGACAAGGCCCTTGCCACCAGTTCTCATATTTCCACTACAATGAGCAAACACAAAACCAGCACTAAGCGGCCTTCCCTCCTTTCCGCTCCCTTGGCCGGTCGTCTGCCTTGCGCCGAGAGGGCCCTCGACGCAGCCCTGCTGGGAGCGCGGCACGGGGGAGAGGATTAGCCCCGCTAACATGTGAGCGCTTGCAAAAGGGAAGGAAAAACCCCGCTACTGTATTTGGCGTATGAATAACCAAAATGCACGCGCTGACAGGAGACCGGGACGGGCCCGCGGCTCCCCGGGAGAAAATGTAGCTGTGATGAGTGACAGGGCTTTCAGGAAATATGTTCACAATCACAGACAGTGAAGGCCATGACCTAGATCGTTTAAGAGCTTGTCTTGTCAAATTATCAAAAGCTTCTTCCTCTCTGAATAAAGAGTGACATAAGTGAGTGTCAGAAAGCTGCAGGCTGACAAGCCAAGCATACAATAACAGCATGCACGTCACATACTTGCCGAACACCGCCACGGCTAGCGGCAAATCTTAATGAGAGCGCGGCTGGCCCAGGAGACTTGGGTCCCTGCTGGCACAGCTACTCATCTCGCAAAAATCCTTCAGCTCCGAGTCAGTTATGGTCTGACACGACGACTACAATTACTAAACACAACTTTTTAACAGAATCCTCTGGTGCTTTGTCAAAGCGGCGGCTGCGAGGAGCTGCCCCGCTGCAAGCCACCACAATAAAACAAAAGATTTGCCAAAACACACACTTTTCATCACCTCCGCATGGGAACTGCCGCAGAAAACACACAATGCTTCCCTTCAAAACCTCTCCCGCACGAGCAGATGTCGAGACCTCTCCCCGCGCTGCCGGCGCAGACAGCCGCCGCTGCCGAGCTGGGTAACTGCCGGTGCCGGACAGGCGCCGGGGACGGTTACTTGCACGTACCATGAGGTGGACATCGGCTTGCCGCAGGGGTGAGAAATGGGCACTGCTGCTGGGGCAGAGGGGAGAAGGGAAACTCCCTTGCCTTCTGCCCAGGCACCCAGGGGAGCACTGAGGGCCGGCGGCAGCGCTCACGGGAATCCCACTGGCTACCAGGGTGCCCTGTGCGTCCAGCTACATCCTAGCTGGCAGAGGTGGCCACATCCCTGCAACAAGCTCCAGCATGGATTCCCAACACTGCAAAGGCAGAAGGAAATCTGGGAGAGAAGAGGCTAATGGTAGCCAGAAAAAGGAGTCAGGGCACATGGAGAAGATGCTGGCTGAGATACCTGGCTGGTTCCTGTAAAGGAGTGGAGCATTCAGGGCGTGCAGACATGCACATGTCTTTTCACGACTGGGGCCAGCAGGCGCAGCTGTGGAGCGCCGGGACCTGGGCACTGCTGGCTACCAGCTCCCAGAGGAGATTGGGCAGCTCTCTGAGCACCCACACACTGCTTTTTCCTAAGTACAAGGAACTGCATGTTTGCCTCCTCCCTGCCACATGCCCCTGCTCATGAAATTCTTTTCCCACCCTTGCCGCTGGCACCTAACTTGCCACCCAACCTGCAAAACACAGGATGTTCCCAGCATGGAGTTTTCAGTGTATGCATCTGTAGACATAAGTATATAGAACCACAGAATCGTAGAACTATTATGATTGGAAAAGACCTCAAAGATCATCCAGTCCAACCATCAGCCCAACATACATATATATACATATATATACATACATACAAACACATATGTGCATATACTGATGTGCATCTGTATGAGCACAGAATGCCTGATGTGCTCTTCCCTAGGGAGAGCCACATATGGTCAAATAGAGCCATGCTTGAAACTTTGGAACAACTCTTCTACGTGCTCCTCTGGTGACTGTCCTGAGGTACGCACACAAGGTTTGAGTTGTTTCCAGCACAACTCCACCTAAGATGATTCCCTACATTCTCAGGGCTGTCTCAAGGAAAGAGACTGACCTAGCAGATAATAAATGTACTACTGCGAAAACGAACATTTTCAATCCAAACCAGGCAAAGTACCTTGAGCTGCCTCGTGGTCACTTCTGGACAGAAGCGTGACTGTGGAACATTGCTCTGAAACAGACTGCGCACAAGAGCTTGTTCTGCATCCTTTGTTTCACAGTGAAAGAGAGTGAACTTCCTGGGACACATTAAAAGCATTCTAGAGCATGCAAAGTATCTGATAACATCTCAAAAAAAAAAAGAACCCAATGGAATATATTAGTCTTTTTTTCCCAATCCTGTATTAAGATCTGCTCTGTGAAGGCTGCAGCAGCGTTTTCAGAGTATTTTGGAGAGTTATTTGGGGATTGGGGAATGCTGGACTCACTCAGCCCCAGGCTGAGAGCAAACCCGTGTTCTGCCTCCACCTCCTACAGATAGCAGAAACATCCCAACAGAACACTCCCAGTAACAGGGCTTGGTGAAACACTTCTGAATTTTCCATAAAATGCCCCACGGAGGACTTGTAATTCTTTACAGAAAGCAGGCAGCAGAGACACAGACATATGGACCTGTTATCACCATCAGTTTTCACAGCCTGGGAACAACACTGGCCACGCTGCACCAGCCCACCTGCCCATGGTACTGGACTGTGTCTGTGTGCTCATGCCTCATGGAGCTTAGAAACAGTGCAAGCACACACCTTGTCACTAACCGTTCCCCACCCAACTGTTTTAAGCACAATGACTGCACATACCGGATTAAACTTCTATGTGTTAAATAACCTTCCATGGATTTCTCTTCTATGTACTGCTCCCATCTCCTCTGGAACCAGAGCAGCTCTGCATCTACTGCATCCCTCAGTAAGGAGTCTCCTGGGTGTGCTTCTGATTGCATGGAGCCACTTCCACCCACCTCTTCTGAACTTAACCCTATTAATCCCTAATGAGGGATGATTTTGAAGCTCTTCACAGATCCTTCCCTCCACCATCTCTATTGCAGGCTGAAGAGTTGCAGCTGTGCTGAAGGATGCCGAAGAGAGCAACCAAAGTTGTAACTAAGCGTCCCCTGCTTTCCTACTGATTCCTCACATTTCACCAGCTTTTCTTCACAGCTCATGAACACAATTCTTTTCGAGATCATATCTCATAACTCTAAAATTTTAGTGCTGTGTAGTAATGCTCAGCTCATCATTCTGTATGCAAAGATGGGATCATTATTCCCTGGGCATTTTATTTTGCATCTCAGGTTCACCCGCCATTTTTTTGTGCACCCCCTCTGTTTCCTACAGTCCTTGGGCAGTTCTTCACAGCTGGCTCACAGCACTGACACTCTAAATAATTCAGTCTTCTCAGTAAATCTTGTCGCCCCATTGTTCGCCCTTTCCCATGTCACACTAGCATATCCTACCTTTATCCTCTTATTCCATGCCTGTTTAGTTTCCTTAAAAGCTTTTGGTCAGGAACTTTGTCAAACGCCTTTTGGAAATTGTAGGCTATGTCAACTGGATCATGTTTACACACATGCTTGTCGACCTTCTCCTTTGAAGAGCTCCAGAGATTTCTGAGAAGCACGATTTCCTTTACAAAAGCAATCTGGAATCCTCCCGCGTATATCATATTTATACCTCCACTCCAACACGCCGCGGCTGTGCGGTAATCGGCTTGGTGTGCGCGGCAGGCTGGCAGCTCTCCCCAGCACCCGCTTTAAAAACTGTTGCGTTTGCCACTCAGTTACCAACCAGGCACAAAGCAAAACGTTACCCGCTGCCATTGCCAATCTGGATGCTTCACTGTCCAGTTCCTCTGTAGGTTCTGGGTAATCGTTATCCAGTTCTGGCAGTGAGTTAGTATTCACAGGTTAGTAGTAACCCTAACGCTCTTCCATTTCAGAGAGTTCCTCTGATGACTTCCTCCACAAAGCACTTTTTGGTGTGGGAATGTCCCTGGTTTCTTCCACTACTACTGCTAGATGCCAGAAAAACATATTTAGGTGTTAGCAACAGCCTTATCTTGGCTGAATTTTCCTTCCATGTCTTGATCATCTGTTGGCCTTAAAGGCTTCTTGCTCTGATGTGAAAGACTGACTCTTGGCTCTGACCCCTTTGCAAAATGCCCCTTAAACTCTCCTTTCAGCCTCAGTTCTGCACTTTCACATCATTTAATCTGCCAAAGTTTATGATCTTTCTGTTCTCTTCATTTGCAGCAGACATTTGAGTTTTCAAGGGATACCTTCTTGCTTTTCGTAACCTCTCTGCCCTGCTGTGCAGCCCCACAGCCTCCTACTACTGCTCTGTTCTTCACAAGTACTGGGTGCAGTTTTGGGCACCACAGTATAAAAAGACATCAAACTACTGAAGAGTGTCCAGAGGAGGCTGCAAGGCTGGTGAGGGATCTAGAGGGGAAGCTGTATGAGGAGAGGCTGAAGTCCCTTGGTGTGTTCAGCCTGGAGAAGAGGAGACTGAGAGGGGATCTCATTGCTGTTCACTGCTCTCTCACAAGGGAGGGAGGTGAAATGAAACAGGTGCTGATCTCTCTTGCAGCCTATGACAGGACCTGAGGGAATGGCAGGAAGATGTGCCAGGGGAGGTTTAGACGGGGTATCAGGAAGAGGTTCTTCCCCCAGCAGGAGCTGGAGCACTGGAACAGCTCCCCAGGGAATCAGTCCTGGCACCAAGCCTGCCAGCATTCCAGAAGCATTTGGCCAATGCCCTCAGTCACACGGTGTGAGTGTTGGGAGTGTCCTGTGCAGGGATAGGAGTTGGACTCTGATCATTTTAGGTCCCTTCCAATTCGGTTGATTCCATGATTCTATGATCAGGCAGAGAAGACCCCATTCACTGTGCAGTTCCCTCACATCTGCCCTGCAGAGGCGCAAGAGAACTGCCTGGAATTTTGAAAGACAAACCTTCCTGATTTCAGGTGGATATAAATAAGCAAAAAGCACCCCATGCTGTGATGATCCTGGTAACCTACACAGCTGTGGTAGGATTTAAATTTGGGGATGATAGAATACTCTAAATTCTTTACAGAAAATAAAACTACTTTATGAGAACTGGCTTCATAAAATGCGTAAAATAGGGAAGAAAGAAGAAAAGATACTTAAGATTACAGTTTTGACTAACCACCTGCCAGAGAGGGGGTGCAGAAATGCGCCGTTCATGTTCTTTAACGTAACGGGATGGTGTGCACATCAGCTATCAGCAAAACCACAGCCAGAAGAGGAAGACCAAATTTAAATTTCTAACATTGAAATACCAAAAGAAACAGTAAACTCCCATGGGACTGGCATTTTGCATATCCCAAATATTGTTGCCCACAGTGAGACTGTAACAAACTCTCAGTTTTCCTTCCCTAACTCCTCATGTTTGGTGTGGCACGAAACCACCTTTGCAGAAAAAGGATGGACTCATGAGGAGTCCCATGCAGAGTGCCTCTACACCTGCCTGGAAGAGCACTCAGAATGCATGTGGAGCCTCTCAGGTTTGACTGCAAAGCTCCACGGTCAAACCTCCCACATCAAACCTCATGAAATAACTCAGTTATTTCATGACTCTGCGATATGGGCATTGAAATAATGAGAGAGGTTACAGAACACAAGCTTTACCAGATTATTCAGTTATTCAAAAAGCCTTCTATGTTCACTGAAAAGAAGGGGAAGGCCTCCTCATGGTCTCTCTCATTCTTTGACCAGAAACAAAGACAGAGAGGGGACATTTAGAGAGGGATTAAATATTTCTGAAAGTCAAAACCCCTAAGTGCTTAGCATAATAGGACACTGGCCAACAAACATTTAAGCAATATCTTTAGATAGAAAATGAAGTAGCAATTCGTGCTTAAGTTGTGTTTAATTTGAGAAAAAATGTAGCATAACAGGTTAATTGCTACGTATTGGACTGAATTTCTGGGCATGCAAAATAATAACAATATCACACAAGGTTAAAAAAGATAAAAGTAAGGTTAATTGCACTTTAAATTTCACCTGTGTGTTATTTTAGTAGATCATCTCAAACTCAAAGGCTCTCAAACTACTTCTACCATTCTCTTCAGCCCTTTACAGCACAACTGCTGCTCCTACCGAAAAGCCACAGGGAAGTTAAAGAAAGGTCGTACCAAGTCTTCTGCTGGTATTTACAAGAGGACAAATCCCCATGTTATAGTAATACCTGAACCTCCCACTAACCTGAATTAAATCTCCTACTGCAAAGCCATTACCTTTGTCTTGTTCACAGGTTTAAAACTCAATTCAGCACTACCAATATGAGAAGTACATACATTTAAACACCATCTGGGAATGGCACACACAAAAGCAGAAAAATACAAAATCTTCCCACGTGCAGTCTTCTAGGATCACTTAATCTCATTCTCAGTACAGATAATGTGCCATATCTGGACGGCCTTTAAGAAATTGCACTGTCCTTTCAGTACCTCAACACTTTTAAGGCTTCCGTACCTGGTTTTGAACCGCAGTTATGAGGGAATTTTGAATGCTTGGTGAGATCTAATAGCAGAATGTGTGTGTTTTACAGGGTCTCCAGCTCCCTGTAAAACAAATAGGAGCCCTTCTCCCATTGTGCTGCTCAACTTGAAAGCCAGCAGCCAAGCATCTGTTAGGAATAATGATCTCAAAGGTCTTTCCCAACCTTGTGATACTGTGTGATATTGTGAATAAACTGCATACTCAGTCTTTTAGAAGAGGAAAGGAGCACTTTCATATTCCCATTCTTACTGTGAATACAGGTGTAAGCTTGCTAACACCTCTGAAACACCACTCTGTCCGTTGTGATGTGGTGACTATTGTTTGCACCAAGTATTTCTTCCCTCTAGTGCTTGTGACGTAGCTGCAGTGTGTCAGGATAAGAGTGAGGAATGGGAGTGACTGGCAGGAGGACTGGAGTATCCTCTGTACAACCTTGTCTGACCAGGAAAAGTTGGGGTTTGAATCACAGTAGTGAAGGTGGAAAATATCAGCGTGTTCTTGTGGGATTAAGAAAAACCGTCAGTAGTTCCACACATGAAATGCTTCTATTGATACTTCTCTCTTAATAGTAGAGTTCACAGTTTTGCAACTGTCCCACCACATGCCAATTTCCCTTACAGTATAGATGTGACAGGCCTGTAGAGAGACAATTAGTTCCATCATTATCTTTCCTCTTGAATGTTCATAAATAATGGAGAGAATCCAAGCTAAGGCATGTGAATGTGGCTGCAGAACTGCTTCCTCATAAGCTAATGTCAGGCAGGGCTTTTCCCCACCTGTGTGTGCAGAAGAAACACAGGGCTCTGTTTCCATCCTCTTTGTTAAGTACATTTGCAACATAAAACACAGCACAGTGACAAATGCCTCCAAACTCCATTAAGATGTTAGTTTAAACTTCTAATCATGTTTTAATTGATGAATACGTGACCATAGTGAAAAATACTCAGATCAGGAACTCTTGGAACATCAGAGTTATTGATATGTTTGCAGCTCACCATGTCTCCTAATTTCAACCTCCCTACACCACAACATTCCACAGAAAACGGGACATTTTTCACCACCCTAAATAAACTGGACAAAACTAAAGACTGAGGGCTTGCAACACTCCAGTTTGTTTCATTTGCAGCGTTATTCCTGAAGACAGCGACACTGTTCAGGAAACAACTAACCACAATATTTTCACATGTTTATACAAGTATACACTCTATAAAATTAAAGAAAACACAAAAAGACTGCAGTGGCTGTAAATACAATGTCTGACAGGTATAAAACCAGTAAGGACTGGGTTCTTTGCCACAGTCTATACTCACATCAGCATAATGGCCCTTCATATCACAGCGACTGCAGTGCTTATTCCAATAGGCTCTCTCAAGACACTCCCTGAAATAATGCCCAGGCAAACAGCAGTTCAGGCAAAACCGTGCTGGGCAAGTGTTCTGTAAGTGACCTCTTCCTGCACACAGGCAACAGGGGGGCATTTTCTGTGGAGAAATAAAAAAAGAATCATGTTAAGTGAGAGTGTTCCAAAAGGTTCAAGAAAACAAAAATCAAAAGAGGAAATAAAGAAGAAACCAGGCCAAGCAGATGTCTACTGGTTACTGTGACAGGCAAAGATGTTATTTTTCATGAAGGAATTGAAGCGAGGGAAGACTATGGATGGAGCAACACTCAACGTGGTAACTCCACAGAGTAACTGCACTTTCTCAATCCGAATCTCACATCAGAAGTGCTTGTGAGATGTCCAGTGCCCAGGTTTTTTGCTCAGTGAATATAATAATATATTTCACTCAGAGCAGAAGTGTTGGGCACTCCGTGTGAACAACAATTTTGCTACCCAATTTCTTAAATCAGAAACGTACCTCAGGAACACGATGTATAGCACAACACAATGTGCTGGGCTGGGTTGTGAACCTGTGCCACAGAGCCCTGCGCTGGCCCTGGCCAGGACACGGTGAGCGCTCTCCATGGCAGCCGCGTGGGGCTGTGTCTGAATAACACGCCAAGCTTCAGCCATTGTGCAAGGCTTTCTCTCTTTCCCAGCTGGACCCCAACGAACAGACAAGGGTGCAGAGGGGGCTGGGGGATGCCCGATCCCAGCTGACCATAGGGATATCTGTGCTGTGCTGAGCCATAACACTGTGGGGAGGGAGATTTCCCAACCGCACCCAAACGCTCAGGGACTGGTCTGCTGTGGCGAGTGAGTACTTTTGCATCACTAGCCTTTTCTCTTCACTTACTATACTGTCTTCATCTCAACCCACGAGCTTTCCCTGCTTTTGCTCGTCCAGTTCTCTGCTTGCCTCACAAGAGGTGCATGCATGAGTAGTGGGTGGAGGCTCAGCTGCTGGCCCAGGCCAGCCGCCACGGCCACTTGGCTACACGTCCTGTGACTCTCAGAAAGAAGCACAGGGACCAACAAATAAAAAATGCCAACAACTACTCTGGGGCCATAGCTGCATTTCCTTAAAGCCATTTTCCCAGTGAGTGAGTGTATCCATCCTCCAGGGACTCACGTTTCAGCTGGGTGGGACGCATTCGCTCCGAGTCTCAGCGTGGGTCACAGCCTCAGGGACTGGGGCTTCTGCAGACTCTGCAGTGGGGACTGGTAAATCCACTCGCCTGCGACTGCCCCACTCCTTCACAGGACAGTGGCTGATTTTTAAACCTCTTACACTTGGACAAACTTTCCGACTATCTGGCATCGATCCGAGCTGCTTAAAGTTATTTACAATTCAATCATGTCTGTAATTTTTAACATTATTGGTATTACGGTTCACTGTATAGAAATCTGCTTTCATTTATTTACTAAAGGTGATTTTTTAATTCCGTAGGTTCTTCTGTTGAAAACACATCTGAAGAACATTTTACATCTTAAAAATAGTTTTACAAGATGCAAAAAATGTTCCTATATTGTACCTGACTCTCTTTTTGCTCGGTTTATACTAACAGTCTTTCTCCTTTATAAAAACAATAAAAACAATGGCCTCCAGAAAAGAGAAAGCTGATTTTACACAGCAAACAGATCTTGTACAAGTTATCCCTCATCCTGGAGCAGCTTTTCAGTTTGACAATAAACCACTGAAGCAATGCTTTTAAAAGCAAGCATGAAACGGCCTTAGAAGAAACAGCAGCATCTACAAGTAACTGCAGTGTTGTGCTTACCTTTGGTGTAGAGCAGTTCTTGGACAAATGGCCTGGTCTGTTGCAGTTCCTGCACGTGATGTTTTTGTCGGCTGTGTAGTAGCGCACACTGGAATGCCGCACTCTTCCATAGTTGGAGATCTGCGCCTGGAGGTACGAGACGAGAAAAACGCATTTATCATTTGTGGCTCTTTAGGTCAGTATTGGTTAGAGCTAGAAATCTGTGCTGGTGGTGTTGGAAACCCAGCTTTTTACAAGTATGATCTACGCACAAAGGTCTGAACTGGATAATTCTGTTACAGAGAAATGTGCATTGTCTGGAAAAGAAGCATTGTCTTGCTCAAACTTCTGCTTTGGGGCATTCTTTTTTTCTGTTTAAAATCACAGCTGTGAAGTTTTTATCTCCCTTGCTTAGTTAGGACACTTTTGCTCACTGTGCTATTTCACGATGAGCTGGATTTTTTCCCAGAGTGCAAAAATAACTAACATTAATTGCAAATGCCAGATACACGTTCCCTTGCACATATTACGGGAAACTCCTGGGACAAAGTACAATGCTACACAAGCTCAGACCAAATCTGTGATTTGCAATTGTAAAGAAAGATTTAAAAAGGAAAGGGAAGTAAAAGGAGAAGCTGGAAACAACTCTCTGTCTCCCAGTGACCTCACACATGCTTTCTGCACAGGCAGTCAGAACTGAAAACCCTGTCTTTAACCTTGATTGCTCAGTAAACACTGCAATTTTTAAAAAATGAAATAAAATGTTGGACAAGTGAACAGGGGAGGTACAAAAATACCACTTCTCTTCAGGATAAGAGTTTGTTAATGTTGCCCGATTATGTAAGTGTTTCTGAACCTCGGGGAAGAGAAATGGGGAGGATTAGGATCTCACAGCCAATGCTCACTCCTCCTGGATGCTGCGGTACTTCGCGTGAGCACTGCAGGCTACAGCCCAGCGGTACCCGCTCCCGATGCGAGCGCAGCCCCTGGGAGTGCACGGAGGGCAACCAAACACAGACGGCTTGTAGTGCCGCCTGCGCGAGCGGGGTCCAGCTGCTCAGAACAACCACCAGGTTCTGGAGAGACTGGGAGGGAAGAGCTGTGTTCCTCTGCGCTGAGTCCGTTCTCCGGTTCCCAGCATCCCCTTTCCACTCTGCGGGAGGACACTGCCAAGGATCCCACACAGAAACTACAGACGGACTTTTCAACCCCATTTATCTCGCTCTGTTTGTTAACAAACATAAAACCAAAGAAAGATGGAACAGTTTGGGGGTCTGCATTACCTCTAAGTCTTTATCACAGATGGACCAGTCCACATCAGCTCCTCCTGAAAAACAGAAATAAAATGAAATATATTTAATTTGTATGAATATTTCTCTCTAATACATTTAATATTACAATTGCTGCATTTATTGAAACTGATAACAGACTTCGAATGTAACGAAGTGGAGAAACTCATTCTGCCTTGGATAAAGGAAAGCTCTTGTCCTGCTTGGCACCAAAGTCGATTCACCCTATAATCCATGTCCACCTGTCAGGTGGGCTTTATTTGACACCACTCTCTTGTCCTACTCCCCAGGCTAAAAATTCAGGCAAGGCTTTTGAGACGGACTCCAGAGTTTCCAATTCCAGCCACCTTATTTATTTCTGCCTCTGCTCATGGGGATGCCCAGTGCAAGTCCAGAGGCTGCCAGACTGGCAGTACACAGAACAAGAAGTTAACACACAGCATAAAATATAGCTTGCAAAATCACGAAATCTGTGTCTTCAGAAAGCATGCCAAAATGACTTTATGTATAATCACGGCAACTAAAACTCTGAGCTCAGTAACTCTATTTCAAAACAGGGTTTGGTAACGCGCTATGAATCAGGACGACACATTGAATTATCACTGTCACACCACAACCTCCTCACATGCAGCCCTGGGACTGGCAGAAGTAAAGAGAGAAAATTAAAAAGCAAATAAAAGGCAATAAGCTGGAAGAACAAGGATGCAGTTACAGCTATTTAAGCATTCTGCATGTCGACACTGTTTACCACTCTTCTTGTGCAAAGACAACTGAACCACGCAGCATCTTTTCCATCACTAAGGGAGGATTCATGTCCGCAGAGGTGCTCACCTCGCCTACAACCATACAACAACACTACAACTTGTGTGCAAACTAATCCTGGGCGTTAGCAGACTTTTTAATGCCAAGTGTCCCATCCTGTTCCAAATCTGGAGCATCCCCAAGTGTAATTAACGCAAACCACAACAAAATTTACAAACAGGGAAAAAACAGTAAAGATTCATCCAGCTGATTTTGACTGAGTCACTTCCAATAAAAGGCAGATAACTAGAAATTAAAATTATACCATCTATAACACCATGCCTAATCCTCCATTTACTGAAAACGTCAGTAATTTCAGCTGGAGTGTGTAATACCTGGACACAAGGTATGTCACTCACATGTACCACAAGTGCTTCCAAGCACAGTATCTGCTCGCTGCTGTTCTTCATCCAAAAATAGGGGTTAGCACTATATCTACTCTAATCTCAACAACACTCTGAAACGCTTCTGTTTTCAACACTTGCTGATGCCAACAACGCTAACGACCATCAGGGAGACGTTAACAATGCATGAGTTGGCCCATCAGTAAGGCAAGTGGAGTGATGCCTCGTACCCAAGCCATGGCGCGTGCAGCAACGGGCACAGCCAGCTCAAACACGAGCACCTGACGGATCCTTCACCTGAGCATCCCTTGGCATAAGAGGTTGACACCAGAATGAGATGTGGTACCATGCCTGCAGCCCTGGGAATGCTCCTTCCGGGCTCTTGGTCCCTCGGTGGGGACGGCATCGCGTGGGCTCTCTCCGGCAGAGGTGAGCTGTGGGTGCAGCCAAGAGAGAACCAGGCTTTTGGCACCCAGATATCAGCAGTAACAAAACACACCAGCATATCCGAGTGCATTATTTATCACTCGGAATCCTGCTAAGGAAATTAATTCATAAAGAAAAAGCCATTTGTAATTCAGAGCCCTGCCCTGGCACTCAGTGCTGTGGGTGCTGTGTCTCGCAGAGGTGCACATGCAGGATGGCTGACAGGTTACAGATCAAAATTACCAGCGAATTAACTCCCGTTAATCACCAGGCACGTCCTTTCTGAGGAAAAACCAACCAAGTTTCTCTTCTTCACTGCCAAAATCCCCTGCTTCACAGGGGAAACCCATGATGCAGTGATTCAAATATTCCTAATGCTAGAAACTAAAACTGATCAGAGCACAAAATAAATGCAAGAGCTTTAACGCTGAATGAAATATGACAACAAAACCTCTCCTTTCTTAAATCTATTTGTTGACCTGAAAGTTAAGTCTAATTCACGGCAGATTGTGTAAAGATTTGTTTGTACTCAAAATAAATTTTTCAGTTGAAATACATAGGAAAAGTTTTGCTTCTGCAGTCAACCCGGAATCTTGATTTAGAGACACACAGGAAAACCTGCACCAATTTTTCCCACTGACCACTGAATAATTACAATATTTTAGCTGGCATGAAATCTAGAAACAAACCACAAAACTCAAGGTGATGAGCACCTCCCCTCCCTCCAATTCAGATTAGTTATGTGGATGAACTAACGTGTCCAGCAGGCACTCCCGGTCTCTAGGACGCTGCGAGTTCCTGGGAGCTGGCGCTGCGGCCGCTGCACCTCCCCGTGCTGCCCCTCCAGCAGCGACGCCTGCCCAGGACTCCCCCACACTGTACTCTCCCGGGTCCCTGGTCGCGCCAGCGACAGGTCTGGGGTTGCGGGATGGGCGCAGCTCTGCCCCTGAGGGTACAGCAGTGGCTTGGCTCTCCCAGACCCCTCCAGGGATTGAGAGGGTGATTTTGGCCAAAGCAGCGACACTAACCAGGCGTGCTGATCTTTGGTAGTTCCCATATTTAGCAGGGGCTGGTACAACGACTCTTGCCCACCTGGTGTTTTCCAAGGCCAAACCAGGGTGGCGTTAGGGAATTGCATCCTTTCTCCAGACAGACGGACATACAGAGGATGGACTCCACCACAAGGAATGGGGCTGTGAGCACTTTATTTTAACCCTGAAGAAAGCAGCAGTTTAAAACTGGTCGGACAGTCTCTGACAAGACCTTCCTCTTTGTCTGTGGAGATGCTGCACACACAAAATCTTCATCACTTAAAGGGTCCTGTGTTAACAAAATCCTCCCAGAACACCTTCAGCAAATGTGTGCTTCTAATCTTTCTCACATTCATTTGTTAAATGCAATCTCCTTTTTTAAGACTATATTCATTTCTATGTTTTACCTAAAATAAAAAAACAACTGGCTTTGGCATTGAAACTTCTTGTGTTTATGCTTTGAAAAAATTGTTTTGTCAAATTGCAGAAAAAGGAAAAAGGAGAAAGGAAAGAAGGGTCCAGGAAAAAAAAATGTCAGTCAGGGTGCAAAATATCTATCACTCAGCTGAAACTGGAAGCTCTGTGCAAGGTTCTTCCTTTTACAAAGTACTAACCTTGGGCCGTCCTGTGCCCCTGCTCAACGGGTTGAACAGTCAGCAACAGCTTTGCTTTTATTTAAAGAAAAATTTTGAAAGATCATTGAGATTCACATGTATCCCCCTACCAGCATGAAAATGTAAATTTCCAGGCAGTGCTCCTGCCGAAGCCAGATTTAGGACCACTGTTCAATGTGCATTCAAGCCTTCCCTCTTTCATTCCAGAAAGGGAGAGAAGGGGAGGAGGGAGAATGGACCAGCAGTCAAAACCTGAAATTGCCTGGGGGAACAATCCGTTTCCGTGGAACAAAAAATTGAATTAGAATAAACAAGGAACTGCTCAGAAGATTTCCTTATCAGCTGCACCACCGGGATCCCAGTGGCCGAGCGCAAGGCAGGGCACAGTTGGGCACAAACCCTGACCCTGCCTCAGCCACACTTTTATTTTGCCCATCGTAGCTGGGAGAAAACACGTCCCTGCTCTGTGTTCAGGCTGCCCCGACAGTATTTATTTCACTCCCTCATTCAAGAGACAAACTGCAGAGCCTGGACGTGCAGCTCTGAAAACCAAACACTAAATTTTATAAAAGAGGAAGGCAAGTGGTCCCCTCCCCTTCCTCCTAACAGGAAAATATGTGCAGATGTGTGTTTTATTTAGTATATTCCGTGATCACTTCAGTAAAACAGGCTGCTTCATGCTGTGACTGTGCGATACGTGGCCTGAAGGGCAAATACGTTTCGAAGCTGGGCTTTAAAAATTGGATTTTGACTGCTAATTAATATAGGACATTGCAGAATAGCAAACCCTAATTACACTCTACCGTAACACCTCTGTGCATCAGACACATCTCTAAACAGTATTTAGTATGTTGGGACACAGCTTCAGCTACTACTGCAGTAACAAATAACACTTTGAAATTACTAAGCTTCAAATTATCTAGATCTGTAAGGATTTCACATTGTGACATTTTGTGTATATAAGACAATTTTTGTTCATGTCTGAACCAAAGCGATTCAAGCCCTGTTGTAACATAATTCACATTTTTTTGTTCAAGTAGCCCTTGCTCCAAAAAATGAGGAATGAAAGGGTGAAGTGATAGCAACCAAGCTGTGTCCAGAGATCAGATTGCCTCCCCACATCGGAAGGAGTTCAGGTTCCTGTGCAGAGGATGCAGGACAGACCTTTCCCTCCCTGGAGGGTGATTCACAGCACCCACACGTACATGCGTGCACACGGACAGGGGGACATCACGAGAAGTTTCTGCAGTAAATGGTGCCTTCTCTATAGCCACCGATGGCCAGTGTGAACTGGAAAGGGCACTGGTCAGCCCTCCTGCTGCTGCCCAACGTTCCCGTCCCAGCTGCACACGACTCCTGAGACACCGGACATTCTGCGCATCTCGGAGCACCACACTGTCCTCAGAGGCCAGGAATGGCCCCGCACCACCCCTCCTGGGTTCTCATAGCTCCATCCCGACAGGGACAACTCCCTTCAGGGTAGCCGGGCTCGGAGACGCAGGGCAGTCACGGGGGATGAAGTCCTGCCTACATCTCCCAGTTACTTATATTAACCCCTGTGCAGGAGGCATGGAATCAGCTGCTGTATTTTCCTTAGACACTTCTGGGGATTTCTCAGCTTTGTTCTGATGAGAAAAAGGTGATTTACTTAAACACAATACACCTGCTGTTATAATGAATTACATGTCAATACCTTTTTAAGGCAACTTTAAGAGGCCCATGGGCTCCCACAGAGAAACCAGTCAATGTAATCGACAGCGGTTCCATCTGAGAGATGTTCTCAGGGCGAGGACTCTCCTGCCTCTCCACTTTATATCTAACATATATGTATGTGCATGTGTATGTGCAATAAGGTGCAGGGAGAAAACACCTGCTATATTTTTACTTTTAGCACCCTTATCTGATCTAGCTTGGTGTTTTTGAAAAGCATCACAAAATGGGAAAGATAACCAGACAAACAATAAAACTCAGACCATTTTGAAATTAATTAAAAGGTACGAAGTTGTCTGAAGCAGAGGTAGCGCTGCCCAAAGGCAGCTCTGCGTCTGAAAAGAGAATTCCCACATCTCTGGGCAATGAAAATCCCCAGGACCCATGGCAGTAAGGGTGGGCATCACCTCAGGGACAAGACAGAGCCATCACCACGAGAGAAGAACAGTCTGGGGGCTGTGTGCTCGATGGGCACATGCAGTCCCCAGGAGCATGCTCGGCTGGCGCCGGTGCGGGGCCAGCGCGGCCATTCCCAGGAACACTCACGGGTCAGCAAGCTTAATACACGCAAATTAAAACCCTTAACCAAGCAGAGATGTGTGCTTTGGGTATTTAAAGCAATACAGAAATCGCCCAGGTGTTTGCACATCCGGCCGCTTTATCAAACGCCGCGCGCTCAAGCACCGCGTTTCTGCCTCTCCCTCTGCCCTTGCAGCTGGACCATTAAACAACTCCTCTGACCATAAATCCTGCACCTTCCTCCCCGTGCACGGCCTTTGGCATCTGCTGCAACTTCAGATATTCTCATGGCTACGTGCAGGCAGGGTTTTTCACGCATTAAGTGGGAATAAAAATATGCAGAAAAATAAGCAAAAGAAAATATAAGTCTGTGAATTGAGGAATAGCATAGGACTATTTGGTAGTTCTGGTTGGAATTGATCTTTGAAGACCACAATATGTACGCTACCAAGTTGCTAAAATGCACAGACACCCGTTAAAACACACAGCGTGCCTTTTGCATCCCGTAAGCACGCATAATTTTCTGCCTGCTCGCTGTCCCATGCCACAAACGCTGCTTCCTTGAGCCCTGACCACTGCTAAGCAGTGCTAATTCACAAAACTCAGCGGCTCATGATTTTCAAAGCTTAGCGCAACATTTGCAGAACAAAGTAGGTTTTTCTCTCTTTTTGGTGGGTACAAGTATGGGGACCACAGGAACAGTTAAATTCATGGCATGGTTGGTCTACCACACAGTCGGGGGAATTCTTTAAATAGAGCCTGTCACTCTCTTTGCCCATCAATGGGATTTCCTTCTCAAACTGCTGATTCGTTCAGGTACACAACAGAGGAAATTTCAGTTAACCTTTGTTTCACCCCGGGGAAAAATCTGTCTGAAAAGTATAAAATGAATAGATTTAAAAAAAAAAACAAAAAAAAAGAAAAAAAAAGAAAGAAAAGCTGCAGGGTTATTCTTCCTGGTGTTCACAGCAGTCAAAGTCAAACAGAGAAAAGGAGGCAAACACGAACATTTTATTCCCACCAGAGAATAAGGTATAATATATGATTTAGAAATTCTATTGTCTATACCGTGGTTTCTAATTTAGAGAAGGAAAGACTGAACACAAATCAATTGTTCTTGTCGGGTGCATCAAGAATTCACTTTTTGACTATTTCCTATATGACTGGAAAAGCAATAATAGGTTACTTCGGAGAGAAAGCCTTTTTAGCTATTTGATTAAGTTGTCTTAAATACCTTTTATATTCCATCAATTCTTGGTGAAGAGAAAAATAGTAAACGCTAACTCAGAACTATGTGTGAAAAATGAAAGCAGAGATAAAAGCAAAAGTGCAGTCATAAAACAAATAAAGGGGAGTTTCATGATATATTACTGCCAAAAATGGCCTTAGATTGTTCTGTTATTCATAAAAAAGACCCTGTTTTGAGACACAATTATAATTTCAAAACAGGAATAAGAATTTTCATTTTCCAGTGTCATTCACCTGCCAACATGCCGGTACTGCTCGCTCCATTGTTCGCAGGACTGACTGCCGGCAGGGTCCTGACGTGGAGGGCTGGGAGGTCTCCATGGGCTGGGCTCCTGTGGAAGCAAATGCTGGAATTTCTTATGGGATCAATAGGACGCCAAGAATTGGTTCTGCAGTACTGACTGTAACATCACTGAGACTATTTCTCTGGCTAAGTGATGGTTACTGTGCACTGCATTTTGTCATGGGCAACACCACCCTTCATTGGAGAAGTCTGTAGGGAAAGCCAGAGGCTTTGGAAGTTTTATAACCAGTTTCATGTCCATCAGCCCTCGAGGACCGGTACCCATAGCAGATATCAGAGCTAACTCTTAGAGCCCAGAAGCCTAACAAGGGCATACACATGGTTTTGATGATTGGTATGAATTCCTTTGTACAATCAGCTAAAAGGTACTCAATTAACATCAAGGCAGGAGCACGAAGAGCATCGTTGCTTCCCTTCCTGAGTATGGAAAATCTACAGTCATGTCTTGGGAATCTGTTTTGGCAACACCTTGTGTCTTCTTGCACCAGCACAGAATGAAGGAGATAAAGAAGAGGGAACAAAGTCCACGGAGCTTGGCTCTGCCGGGGCTGGTGGTGTCTGATCTGGCAAAGTCACTGTGCCTAAACAGAGCTGTGCGAGAGACATGCCAATGACATCACGCTTCTCCCCACAGCGGAGAGTACCACAGATTTAAAGCTCCTTGGAAATGATTCATTAATGCTTCAGCTGATTCACAATCCTAAGCCCACCAACTACTAACTGTATCCCAGAAAAACAACACAGCGCTGCCCCTAGGATGAAATATGGAACTAAATTCTTGAGTTTGAAGAATACTGATGGAGCTGAGTACCTGAAACTTGTAAAGCTTAAGTGGGGCTCTCACTTGTCTCCACTTTTCCCCTGAAATTCCAAATATCTTTTACACAGAGAAAAAAAAAATCCCACATGAGCCCAGGCAGTCTTTGGGTGTGGGCCAGAACTTCAGTTCAGCGTTCTTTCACACAGATAACCTGGCCCACTGGGCAAAGGCAAGCTCCTTCCCACCCTCAAGGCCAGTCCAGGCTCCCACACAGTGCCATGGGAGAAGAGCAGCTCTGGGAAGACAGGAAGAACCACCATAAGTTGTCCAGGATGAGGTAGATCCAGCAAAGCCACACCAGGTGCTCAGTGCATTTGTGTTCTTTCCCTGGGAGCACTCAAATGAACTCTGCAGTGGCTAACCTACGTGCTGAGAACAAACTACAGCAACAACAACGACCTGATTCTGGTTTGGGGCTCATTAACACAACCAGACTTAGGCTGTGGCTACAGCTTCTCAAGGTTTCATAGAATCACAGAATCATGGAACAGTCTGGGTTGGAAGGGACCTCACAGCCTATCCAGTTCCAACCTCCTGCCATGGGACACCTTCCACCGAATCAGGCGGCTCAAAGCATCATCCAATCTGGCCTTGAACACTTTGAGGGATGAGGCAGCCACCACTTCGCTGGACAACCTGGGCCAGGGCCTTCCCACCCTCACAGGAAAATATTTCTTCCCAAGATCTCATCTCAATCTCCCCTCTTTCAGATGAAAACCATTCACCTTCATCCTATCCCTGCACTCCCTGATCAAGAGTCCCTCCCCAGCTTTTCTGGAGCCCTTTTCAGTTCTGGGAGGCTGCTCTAAGGTCTCCCTGGAGCCTCCTCTTCTCCAGCCTGAACACATCCAACTCTTTCAGCCTGTGTCAAAATATGGCATCATGGGACAGCTTCACCAACGTGTAGGAGGAAAACCAGCACTTCTAAACACACAGTTGAAAACACTGGCACCCTTCTACTAATAAAGTGAAAGTGTGCTAGCAAGGTTTACAGGATTCAAAGTTATAACAGAGCTCTAATGTGATGAAGAGAGGTCTAAAATGACAACAGAACAGAACATGAGAGGTGTTCACACAGTCTTTGTGTCCAGATGAAAGGAGTTCCAAAAAGCCTGATGAAAACCAGGATGCAGGAGACTGCACCACTCAGGGTGCAGAGCTGGAGCTGGAGCTACAGCTGATACAGAAATGTGGAACGGGAGAAATCCTGGTTGATATACCCCTAGTTCCTCTTTTTGATACTCCTGAGGGTTACAGCAAAGATGGAATAAGAAACACTCTTGAGGCACCTGAAAAATATTGACATTAAAGACAAAACTTCTACAATTCAGTCACAGAAATTGACATCACTTCATGTGCTTCCCACAGATCAACAAGTCTATCTAAGGAACCCTCCCCGTCTGCCATGTGTGAGGAACACAGACAACACCCTGGGCCCTGCACTGCTCCTCCACATTAAATCTTCAAACCCCCACTTCCCAGGAAAATGAAGACATGGGAAGCAATCCAGTGACATGGCACTCCCAGCAGTATGCGGTAAAGGACTGATGCAGCTGAGCATGCAGGGATTTGATACAAGAACTCCAGTGCTAATACTGTGCTCACTTTCATCTTCCTGAGCTGTTGAGACCTCACCACCGTGCAGACAGATCCCACGGTTTGGATCTCAAGACGTGCACCACAAACACTGCTCACGGCAAGGAGAGGCGAAGGATCTCGATGCCTCCAATGTACAAGCCCCAAATGGCACTGACATGCTGCAGAGGCCCTGGGAGCCAAGAATGATCCTGCACTGGGCTCTGAAGGGCAGGAATCGAAACACAGCAAAGAAGCATTTTCCATTTCCAAGTGTTTTCCATGTCAGCCTGCATTTTTGGGCGCACTTTGTTCCACATAGCAAAGACATTCTTATGTTGGGAAGAGAAAACAACTGGGATGGACTTCTTCCTACTATCTGTCTTCTTTTCACAACAGAAAACATGGACTTTTCCAGAAACATAATTTCCACACAACCATAAGGTGATGAAAGGTGAGGCGCACTGGCTAATGAGTTGCTGATTCTCACTGGCCAGAGTAGCTTCGTCCTGCAACAAGGACCACAGCAGAAAAGGTGTTGCTCTCTTTCTTCCTCTTTGCAAAGAAACGAGACAGTGGGGAAAAGGAAATGTGGTCTCTATTTATGACCAGCAAATAACAACCCTTAATGAGAGAAATAAATTTTTGCTTATTTCAAAGAATCATAGAATGGTTTGGGTTGGAAGGTACCCCAAAACCCATCCAGTTCCAACCCCCTGCCATGGGCAGGGACACTTCCCACTGGATGAGGGGGCTCAAAGCCCCATCCAACCTGGTCTTGAACACCTCCAGGGATGGGGAAGCCACCAATTCTCTGGGAAACCTGGGCCAGGGCCTCCCCACCCTTATTGCAAAGAATTTCTTCCTAATGTCTTATCTAAATCTCCCCGCTTCCAGTTGAAAGCTGTTCCCCCTCGTCCTGTCTCTCCAGGCCCTTGTGAAAAGACCCTCCCCACCTTTCTTGTAGCCCCTTTCAGTACTGGAAGGCTGCTACGAGTTCTCCCCAGAGCCTTCTCTTCACCAGCCTGAACAAGCCCAACTCTCTCAGCCTGTCCTCATAGCAGAGGTGCTCCAGCCCTCCAGCCCTGAAACACTTAAAAATGTTTCAGTGGTGCAAGGAACAAAAAGGAATGTGAGAATCCTGATTTCTCTTTTCTGCAGTGGTGCAGTGCTCTGGACAGCAGGTGTTGACACCCAGGTCTGTGGAATACATTCCATGAAAGAAGAAAATATCTTTCTTCTTACTGGCAATAAATAAAATAAAATATATTTTTTTACATAGCGTTTAGCTAACATTTTCCTGACCAGTTTTTACTTTCAATTTTGTGTACATTTTACAATGGATGAAACATGTAAGTATAGTACTATATGTATATATTTATAAATATACATATATATATATAAATACTATAAATACACATATGCTCGTTGTGTGTGCTCAGAAATGTTCTTCCTGAAAGCAGCACATGACAAAAAATGTTTGGAGAGCCCTGCAGCAGAGCATAGCTCTATTGGTGGCCAAGAAGTCTCCAACGGAACAAAGCGAAGATGTTTTTCTTAACAAAACCCTGTGATGTACTGAAAAATTGGGAGTCCTCACACTATGTTTTTTCCTGAGATCCTGCATTTAAAAGATCATTTAGCACACGTTTAGTGTACACGCTGTCCTTCACCCTTCCAGAGGAAAAGCTGGAGCCCTTTGCCTTTGGAAAAGGGTGCAGTGGGTGGGTCAAAAGTGCCTGGTACAATAAGGAGGTATTTATTTATTTACACTTTGAGTGCTGCTCTCTGCGGTTTTGGTTTCTTTGTTTGTTTTCTCTTTTTTTTTTCCTTTCCACTCCCTAAGCAGATACCAGGGTAAAGGGGAAAATCTTCTCACTTCTACCAAAACCAACGTGTGTCTTACTTATGCTACTGTAATGAATGACAGCTTCCTCCCAGACCTTCTAAACCTCAGTTCTCTGTCACGACGAGTTTCTCAGACACTGGAGATGGCTGATCCCTCCAGCCCTTCCTGATGCACAGGATGTGTGGGGATGACGGGACCAGGCCCCCAACCCCACAGTGCAGCAAACGCACACCATGTCCTGCTCTGACCAGCCAGCCCACTCCAGCGCCGGGTGTTTCCCAGGCAGCGCAGCAGCCAGGAGGGCTGATCGGCGTTTTTCACAGGCCAGGCAAGCCCAGGGCAGCGCAGCAGCCTGAAAGGCAGACAGCAGATTTGCTTAAGAGCCCAAGGGTGGGTTACAGAACGCTCCTGGGATTCACTCCGAAACAAAAAGGCAGCATCAGTTCTGGCCCCATGCGTCGCTGGTAACACCGCGGATGTGTGAGGAGGAGAAGCCATCCCTGCGTCGCTGGGCTGCGATCAAGCAGCAGCAGCACCGGTGCTCCAAATGCTCTGCTGGCCAAGTTTCGGCACCCAACAAGCATCAAACCAGAACCACGGTGCTCTCAGGCACAGACGATGGACTCCGTGCCCCACTTTCTGCTCAGAGAGAAATTAACTACGAACGCAGCTCGTGCTGGCCGTGGTTGCTGCCTGATGGCTGCACCGCAGCACCCCCCTGCACTCACATCCAAAACTCCTGCTCTGTAAAAATAATGGAAACAAATGCAGGCTGTCCACTCGGATAAATTCATGAGGGTGAACAAACACAGCACCACATTAACTCCAGTGGATGCTGCTCGAACATTTTCATAGCCCGTGCTGATGTGCTCAAGATGTAAAAGCGTTACGTGGGACAAGCATAGCTCATGAGCCCGTATTCCATTTTAAATATTGAAATTTAAGCATTGAGAGTTTAACAAGCCTTTGCTGAAAGTGAATCAGGCAAGAGAATTATTGAAAATTTACAGTGCATACGTTTATTTTAAAAGTAGCATTTTAAGACATTTAATAACACTTTTCCCTGACATCACCAAGACCAGAAGGCACTCTGTACACTAGCTCTTCCTGTTTGAATCTAAAGTAATGCCACCCTCAAAATTCTGCTGTTTTTGCAGAAAACTGCTAAGACTTATTATTTATATTTTTTTAAGATTTAATTTATAATTCTTTGATTAAAGCTTTTTTTTTTGTTTCAATGTTGATTCTATATTCTATATTCTATAAAATACGCAGTGATTTAATGCAGCTCAACAACAACACACATGGGACTGAAACATTTGTGTTAATTTGAGAAAGCTGAAACATATCTGAAGCTCTGGTTCAAGTCATCCTTTTCTGATAGACTGAATGATCCGACCGGTTTAGCCTGTGTTCCCCAGGTGAAAGCCCCTTGCACAGGTCACCGAGGTAAGGTATGATTCTACTTTCTGAATATGTATTGTGAGTCAGGGAGGTAATTTCAGGTTTCCCCTACATCTGTGCAGGAGCAAGGGATGCCCGAAACAACGACTACAGGATGGCTGCAAAGCGGAACCTGCTCCTACCTAGCAACACTCAGAAAAAACAGCTACTCCTACCGCCGAAAAGCACTGCCAATACCTCATTGACAATGTGCAGCCAACCACATTTCCTGAGCAGCCGCAGCAGCTCGTTGTGCCTTCGAAAACAAACAGTGCAGATACTCGCTGGTTCCCACTTGCTCTCACTGGGCATGGAGGAAGGGGACAGAAAGGCAACATAACGTCTCTTCACAGGCTTGAACCCTTCACCAGGGCCTGGGCTTTGTGCCGGGAAGTGGAGCCACCAAGGATGTCACCAGGACCAACCAAATTTCTAACAGTAATGAGGAGCTGAGATAGGGGGGCACGAGGCCAATGTCAGAAGAGGCACTCGTGAATGGGGATGGCAGCGTGTAAGATGCAACTTTATAAAAAAACAACTGGACTTTAGAGGGGAAGACAGAAGATAGCTCCCATCTACCCTCCTGCTGGCCATTGCATGTGGACGTACATGTTGGGCACAGCACCAGGAGCCACTCTGGTGGCTCCAGAGGCTCTCCAAGAACAAACTGCAGTCCCATCCTACTTGTCCTCTCTCCACAGTGTGGGTTTATCACCATTAGACTCTGGCTCAGGAGGAGTTTGTGGGCAGCACTGTTGGCTTTGGTGATGGACCAAGCTCCTGACATACCCACTAGAGCCCAAAGGAGCCACAGCTGCAGAAGGTGTTCCTGCTGGAGCCACTGCCCACAGCAGGGATTGCGGTTGGCACTGACTGCTTTGGGGAGGAACTGCATGTCACAACCAGCAACAAATGCACGGGCACAGGCGCGAAACGCAGTCCGACACATGAAGAGTGGGGAGCTGGCACTGAAGCTGCTCACACACATGCCCAGTTTGGCGACCGTGCTTTGCCAAGGGGTTTGGCTTTGATGCTGAGCACATACGCTTCAAAAAATTAACCCCAGTCTACATCACAAATTAAAAACCTGATGATGTCCTTCCCATGTTCTCAACTCCTAAAATGATGGCAAATCCAGGGCCAGGAAAATACTAAAAAGTTACCACTCTGTGTGACAGCCAGGACCTCTGCTAAGAACAACCCCAAATCATTTTGTTTCAAGCCCTTGACACACAAGAGCACAGAAATGCAGGGATGGCAGAGCTCGCCCCTCCTCTTACCATAAGCTGGTGACTCAGAGATTCGCTATGACTGAGTTTAGACACAGAGTTTGCATCACACGTCAATTTTCAAGACAATGTGAAGACAGTATATATTGAAATGTATTATTTGTACCTTTGCTTGAGTTTACTCCCATGTTCATGCAAGATCAATGATGATGCAGCAGGAAAAGTGCGATCGCATTGTTATTATTTTCATTAAAGTGGAGTAGAAGGGAAAAGAAATCTGCAATTTGTTATCCAGTACGGCTCTTCAAATAATTTTAAAAATGAAAATAGAGTATAGAAGCAGAAAGCCACCTACACAATAAAAATGCATCCAAGTAAATAAAAGATTTAAACCTAACAGACTGCATCACTCACCAACAACATTCAAAACCTAAGGAAATGTGTGGACCAAGTGCTCACTACTGATCCAAGCAGGGACTGCACAAACAGCCTCCCTCTCTTGTAAATGTAAAGAATGGTAAATCAGCTGGTTGCTTGAAAAGAACACATCCAACAAGCTGCAGAAACACTAGTTTCCTTTCTGGCTGTTGTCTCTGACGACAGGCTCTCTGAATTACACAGCTGCCTCCAGCCTTCATTATTCCTATGTTTCATTACAACAAAGATTACACCTTCACTTCCAGGACCGCTTGCCTCTAAAAACCCTGCAAACCCTTCCTCTCTGTTGCAGTCTTACAGTACCCTAAAGAAAGCAACACACCATCCTTCCAGGCCATTTTACCCCCAACCCCACCCACCACACAGAGAACCAGAGGAATGAGGGCCCAGGAAGCCCACGGCAGATGCCACCGCTGCCACCAATTCCAAGGGATTGCTTGGATTGCACCCTCGGTGACCTCCAGCAGCGAACAAACAAATGAGAGGATAATGCGAGCTGCTTAATCACAGACAATAGGTGCACTGTTAAAAATGTACAGAAATGAGGAAATACCCAAAATGGCTCATTTTTCAGTCAAAACTCCAACTATTTTATGAAGTGCACATGAAAATTTAACATAAATTTCCCTTAATTTTTGGGTTGTACAGTAACTCAAGGAATGCCTGCACGATTGAGGCTGCATAAGTACCAGGGCTGTGGCACTGCTGTGTTACCTGGTGGAGAACTCACAGTGACTGATAGTGAGAAATGCAAATCACAGACCGAGGGCTGCGCTGAACCCAGGGCTGTGCCGTGACCTCCGCCGCCTGCCCCAGGTATTTCCCAGCAAAACAGGTGAGCCCCAGCAAGGAATTGCATGGCATGTGTGTGCTGCTGGGTGGCACACCTGGATCTCCAACAAAGATCCTGTGGCACAGCTGCCTCTGCAGCAAACACTGAGCAGCACCATTGGATTTGCACCAAATGTTGCGTAGCACAGCTGGATCTGCACCAAACGCTGGGTAGCACAGCTGGATCTACACCAAATGCTGAACAGCACAGCTGGCTCTGCACTGAACACTGGGCAGCACAGCAGGCTCTGCCCCACCTGCTTCTAGCCCATCCCAGGGCACAACGTCCTCCCTGGGCAGCACCTGGGCTGAGCCCCGGACCATGGTTCCACAGCGCCCTGCACTGTGGTTCCATAGAGGTGGCTGGGAGCCTGTTGGCCCTCCCAGCCACCCCGGCAGAGCCACTGCAGGCAGAGGCAGGGCTGGCACCCCTTGGCCTGGGTGCCAGGGACGCTTCCCGTTGCCAGCACAAGCGGGTGGTTGGCTGTTGGGGCACGAGGTTGTTTTCCGTGCTGTCCCCTTGCACGTGTGCTCCAGGTTCATACTTGTATTAGTTCTTTCACATGAGGCTTAGGCATATTCTTGACCATCTACAGCTTCAACAGGAAATTCAGTAGGATCCCTACTTAAAAAAAGCCAGGATTTGATGCTCTGCTAGGACTGTGTTTACCTGTGACAGACCGTGCAGGCCAGAGAAGGGTCTGCAGCAATGCCCTATGCAGTTTCTAAAGCCCTTGCACACTCCTGCAGGCTTTACTTGTGCTGAATAATACAACCTCCCGTGTTTTTATTCTTCTCTTTTTTTTGAATTCAGCTATTCTTGCACTCAGACAAATTTTAAAAAATTAAGTTTCTGTAAACACAGTATTATCTTAATAAGCTCAAATATTACCAGACTGTTCCCCAGGGGAAGAAAAGCAATATGTTCTAAAAGCAAGTGGCTGTGCGTGTTGCAGAAGGTGGCTCCTCTGAAATTAAGAAATGCAAATGATCCCACAGTTCATGTGCCTCAAAGTAAAAAATAACGATATTAAATTTCAAAAAGGCAGAGTAGGATATTGGTGCCTGTGCTGGAGCGGGAGGATGCCAGAGGACCTGGTGTGGTGCGAGGGTCTCGGTGGCACAGCCTAGTGATCACAGGATGCTGGTGATGCTCTGCAGTTGCCCCTGGCAACCCTCCTCGGCTGTAACGATGCTGCCCCACAATAGCCTGGCCGGGCAGCTTTCTCTTGGGGAGCTGAATGCTCTGGGACCATCTGTGTCGGGAGGCATGAAAGGCCAGCCTGCCTGTGGGCCCGTCACTCCCAACACCACCTCTCTGACCCCGATTAAATACAACTTTCAATCCCTTTTGTCCTCCCTGTTGACTTCTCCTATTAAGGGAGCCCTTTGACAAAGAAAGCGGAAGAGAGGACTAAGTGCCCCCAAGAAAGGTGATGTCTGATACTGCTCAACACAAGGATTAGCAAGCCAATACATGACAAAAGCCAGCCCGGGGGAGGGGGCAGGCGAGGGAAAAAACGGCCTCAGCCAGGTCTTTGACTAATTCAGTAGGTACACAGCCCAACAAATAGATACACAAGAGGGCTGCTCCCAAAGAAACAACCACCAGTGAACAATAACCCCAGGAGACACCTTTCAGCATCCCACGCCAGGCTGTGACATTGGCAAGGATGACCAGGCCATTTGCTACCTGTGGGCTTTAAGTGAATTTTGTGGGGAAGAACAGCAGCGAGAATCCTCCTGAAGCAGCTTTAAAGCCAGATGGCTTCCTACCAACAGCCTTGTGAAGTGTCCTAACTCCTGACTTCAGAGGTAAGAAGCTACAAAACATGGGCTGGAGAAAACCTGAACTACCTGCCATGAGAGAGGCAATGGTTTCCAAAGGGATAGGGTAAAAACCTACCTGCCTTTGGAGTGTGCAGAGGATCTCTGTTAGAATAACACAGCTCTAGTTCTCTAAACGTTCTGCTCAGAAGATTTGCAATAGTGATGGGGTGTCCCAATGCCACAGGGCCTCTGAGCTCGACACCGACTGTCAGCACCAGGGAGCGTCAGAACGGCTCTGAGAGGTGTTGAGAGCAGGGACATGAGGAAGAGCAGCGTGTCAGCAGTTCCCATCATCCATGCCTTGGCAAGAGGGTCCAGCACCCTCAGCAGCACAGAGGAGCAGCCAGGAGAGTGGAAACACGACTGTTCCTCTCGGGACAGAAAATAATGCAACTCCAGAAGTGTTTGCCCATGGTACGGGGTGTCGTGGCAGGACCATCACACGGGAGAAGTCACGAGGCATCTCAGTGCAGTACACAGAACCATAGAATGGTTTGGGTTGGAAGAGACCTCAAAGCCCATAGAGCTCCAACCCCCTGCCATGGGCAGGGACACCTCCCACTGGATCAGAGTGCTCAAAGCCCCATCCAGCCTGGCCTGGAACACCTACAGGGTTGGGGAAGTCACCACTTCTCTGGGAAACCTGGGCCAGGGTCTCCCCACTCTTACTGTGAAGAATTTCTTCCTAACGTCTTATCTAAATCTTCTCCCTTCAAATTTAAAACCATTTCCTCTCATCCTGTCACTCCAGGCCCTTGAAAAAAGTCCCTCCCCAGCTTTCCTGGAGCCCCTTTCAGTACTGGGAGGCCACTATGAGTTCTCTCCACAGCCTTCTCTTCTCCAGGCTGGACAAGCCCAGCTCCCTCCGCCTGTCCTCATAGCAGAGGTGCTCCAGCCCTCGGATCATCTCTGTTCCAACAGTTCCATCTCCTTCTTATGTAGGGGATTCCAGAACTGGACACAGGGTTCCAGGTCGCGTCTCACAGGAGCAGAGCAGAGAGGCAGAATCACCTCAGATACTTCTGCTGAAGAACCTGGAGCCATGCAGAAGGGAATTCTGTAGAGCAAAGCAGCGGAAGTGGTGATCAGGGGCTTTATTTCCAGAAAAAAAGGTTATTGAAATAGTAGAAGTGAGCAGAAGAGAGAAACAACAGACTGCAATTCATACATGACACAAACGTTAACAGTGCTCCAGTGTGTTCAGAGAGCAGACCACATTCCTAACCCCAAACACCAGCAGTAATGAGGCCAAGAAAGCAAGCAACCACACGACTGAGTACAGCCACTCTACCTGTTGGCATGTGGTGAAGGGTTACAGCCGGTCCTTGCTGGCAGAGGTTTTTTCACACTACAGCTTAACAACCTTTTGCCTTTTTTTACCACAGCTCTGGCTCCCAGAGCTTGGAAGTTCTGTTCACAGCCCTTTCCAGCTGGAGACTGGAAAAGCCTTCCTTCACAGCACTTCAGGGATGCTTAACCCAGCGGCGTCTGTACGAAGCATCACGGTACAAACCCTCTTCTCAGTCCTTTTGATGGGGCAAATCATGCAAGAGACAAACCTTTTCAGTGATTGAAAGAAATCTGGGCAGATCACCAGAGCTGTGTGCGCTGCCCAGCGTCACATGAGTCTGATTTTGCCTTACAACACCACCAATATTGGCCAAGTTCTTCTCTATGCAAGTGCTCCAAATGCCCTCAATGATGCCTGATCCACAGGAGCTTCAGCACCACTGCCCACTCTTCACCCCCCTCAACTCATGGAATCCTATCGTTTCCAACCAGGCTTTTGCAGATCTTCTTGTTAAACAAGCAAGTGATCCCCAGGTCTCACTATGTCATCAAAATGTTCTTACACTGCCCTTAACATCATACGGCCTTTTAGGGCAAAACCACTATATGGCAGCCAGGCAGTCAGTGGTCCTCACCCTGAGGATGTCTTCTGCATCATGGCAGGTAGAAATGGGATGGAAGCACATGGAATGCGCAAAAGTCTCTGTCTGCCATGGAACAGCAGCAGAAAGAGATACAAACCCAGGAGTTTTTAAGATGAAATTAAGAGAGGAGACACACCACTGGGGTTGGTCTCAGTTATGGAACACCAGGGCTCCCATTGGAGTAGGCTGCTGAACCCTCTGGCAATGAGCAGCCCGCCAACCCCATCATAATTCAGATTGCACCAGGGAGAGGTTGTAACACGGAACCATAGAACCATAGAGTCACTGAGGTTGGAAAAGACCTCCAAGCTCATCCAGTCCAACCATCAACCCAATGCCACCATGCTGATTAAAACCATGTCCCTGAGTGCCATGGTCACATGGTCTTTGAACCCCTCCAGGGATGGAGACTTGACCACTGCCCTGGGCAGCCTCTGTCAGGGCTTCACCACTCTGTCAGTAAAGATATTTTTCCCAATATCCAATCTGAACCTCCTCTGGCATAACTTGAGACCATTTCCTCTCGTACCATCCCTTGTTACCAGCATCCACTTTGCCACAACCTCCTTCCAGGGACATGCAGAGGAATTTCAGTGGGGTGAGGAGGGAAGCAATGGGTCACACCAGCCATGAAGGTCACCAGGGTGGATGGTGTCAGCCAAAACCTGCCTGCTCCCAGCAGTGGGGTGGTGCAGAGCTGGCAGGGAGCTCTGCCAGAGGGCAGCATGGCTGGGGTGAGCTCCACCACCACTCGTGGACAGTGTGCGGTGGGACCACATGTGCCAACGGACAGGCAGGACAAGGCGTGTCGTGGCAGTTGTGGATGGAAAACCAAGATTACCCACGCACAATCTGCCAACTGCACCATTACAGTTCCACCCACCTCCAAAACATGTATCTGGCTATCCCGACCTCCTTAAGAAAGCTCCCTGCAGCACCTCCTTTTGACCACAAACTGCACGGCAAAACGCAGTAAAAATGGCAGCCAGTGTGTCTGAAACTGTAAAGGGATGAGACCCAACGGAAGGGATGGCAGCACCAACCACCCAAGTTTAGTTCAGGTTACGGCATCCGCGCAGGCACGGCTCTTGCAGCAATCGAGTTTTTACTGACAGCTTCATTAACATTAGCTCTGTCTTTTACATCCGCTATTGAAATTCAGTGTTTTACCTGGCACACTCAATTTAGGCTACAGATGTTTTTCCTTCTTCCTCTTTTTGTCTTTTTTGAAAGGATGGCAAAGACATCAGTGAAGTCCCTGAACAGGCGCCACTGGAAATTAGTATTTCTCTGTGCGCTCAAGAAAGTAATCGACGGGAACCCGTTCCTAATAGTTTTACTTTCTGTGTTATCTGGAGAAAAACAGATTCATACATACAAAGTGGACTGTTTCAAAAGATAGTGCTGTGAGAAATGAAAGGCCGTTCCAAAGTAAAAAGTGATTATTTCAGATGAAATGAGGAGCTCCAATGTCAACCCTGCCGCCTGAATCAGCAAAAAATCAAAGCTTCTCATAGAATAGGAAATTGGAGATTTTCCTTAAATTTACATTTCTTTTTGCTGAGCACATTTTCGCTTGAATGTGAAAGAACTTCTTAGAGACACTCCTAGTTTCAGACATTGCTTTTTGCTACAGTGTGGTAAAATGCTACTGCCTGGGACTGGGACTCCATTAGTACAACTGGAAGACTTTATGTATTCATGCCAGGTATGAACCAGCCATGGAAGCCAGGTGTTTTTAAGGCTTACGTCTATGGATGGCATACTCTAAAGGAAATTCTATTTTTTTTTAAAACAAGATTCCCTCAGCCATACTGACAATTGTCCAACAGAAAACCCAAATCCACAGAAGTCAAAAATACAGTTTTCTGGAGTAGAATGCACCAGAAATGTATGGAAAACATTGACACATACATCTCTGATATTCTGTGCACTGCTACAACAAATCAGGAAACTCTAACTCTAGAAATTTAATCATAAAGCATTGAACTATTTATATAAAACCTGATATACACCATTTGCATTCTATCGACTATATTTGTATTCTATTCTGTCTTCCATTCCATATATGCGGTATCGAAACTACATAATTAAAAATATATATAGTTTTGATATTACAATCTCCGTATAAGGGCTCCTCCTTAAGGCTGCCCTATTCATTCTAAGTCTCAAAAAACTTAAATTGAAAAAGACTGAAAAAAACCTCTCCTGAAAACAGCTTTGTTTTATCCGCAAAGTGCCCTGGTAAGCATTACTGAAGGAATGCCACCCATCCTCCCTCACACCAGTGTGGATGGGCACTCTCCAACAGTGTGCAGAATTTCCAATAGGAATTTCCAGTGAAAAACAGGAAGCTGAGGGCAACATGAGGAGCAGCAATGCGATGGCTCTCTACGGGGTGAGTTGATAAATCACAGAATCATCACAGGATGGTTTGGGTGGGAGGGGACTGCAAAGCCCATCCAGTTCCACCTCCTGCCATGGGCAGGGACACTTCCCACTGGATCAGGGGGCTCAAAGCCCCATCCAGCCTGGCCTAGAACACCTCCAGGGATGGGGCAGCCACCACTGCTCTGGGCAACCTGGGCCAGGGCCTCCCCACCCTTACTGTAAAGAATTTATTCACATCTCCCCCCTTCCAGTTTAAAACCATTCCCCCTCATCCTGTCACTCCAGGCCCTTGTAAAACGTCCCTCCCCAGCTTTCCTGGAGCCCCTTTCAGTACTGGGAGGCTGCTCTTAGATCTCCCTGGAGCCTTCTCTTCTTCAGGCTGAACAAGCCCAGCTCTCTCAGCCTGTCCTATGAGGCAGAGGTTCTCCAGCCATGATCATCTCTCCAGGGGTCTCATCAGAGTGGAGTACAGGGTCAGAATCCCCTCCTTCCCCTCTGGTCCCACTGCTTTGGATGCAGCACAGGACACGGTTGGTTTCTGGCTGAGAGCGCACGTTCCCATCTCATGTTGAGCTTCTCCTCCCCCAGCACCCCTAGACCTTCTCCTCAGGGCTGCTCCAAATCCCATCATCCCCCATCCTCTATTGGTATTGGGGGTTGCCTCGACCTAGGTGCAGGACCTTGCCCTTGGCCTTGTTGAACCTCATGAGGCTCACACAGCCTCACTTCTCCAGCCTGTCCAGGTCCCTCTGGATGCCATCATACCCTTCGGGTGTGATTTAAGGTGTGAGGCCAAGGAGGGCAGCATGGAGCACAAGGAGGGGTTTCCAGAGCCTCATGAGGGAGGTTTGGGTAAGAGAGGGGAGAAGGCAGGGGGTGAAAGCAGGAGCCGGTGTGAGGGGGCAGGAACGCAGCTGGCAGCATCCCAAGTGTGCTGGGTCTCTGCAGATCCAATCCATACCCAGTGCTGACCACCCCACGAGGCTGCCAATGTGCAATGGGCAAGGGCTCCAGGCTGGTGCTGGGGATGCTGAACTCCAGAGGGTGCAGGGAGAGCATTGTTTCTCTAGAATCATAGAATCGCTTGGTTGGAAAAGACCTTTGAGATGCTCGAGTCCAGCCGTACCTGTCCACTACTAAACAAGATCCCTGAGCATCTTGTCTACCCATCTTTTAAACACCTCCAGGGATGGGGACTCCACCACCTCCTCGGGCAGCCTCGGCCAGGGCCTGAGAACCCTTTCCATGAAGAAATTTTTCTCTAAACATGCCTTGGAACTCTTGAGGCCATTTCCTCTCGTCCCATCACCTGTCACTTGGGAGAAGAGACCAGCACCCACCTCCCTACAACCTCATTTTAGGGAGTTGTAGACAGTGATAAGGTCTCCCCCTCAGCCTCCTCTTTACCATGTTAAACAGCCCCGGGGCCCTCAGTCGCTCCTTGTAGGACCTGCCCTCCAGCTCAAAGCTGGCATTGGCCTGAGCTGTGGCCAGGGAGGCGCGGTGGAAGTGGGGATGCTGGGTAAGAGCCAGCAGAAATAGGAGCAGGAAGAGCTTGTCCCTGCTGTGAGGCAGCATGGAGCTGGGAGCTACCAGGAGCACACAGGAACATATGGGAGTGTCCAGGGTGTGGGAGAACACAGAAGCACATGGAAGCACATGAGAGTGCCCAAAAGCATGTGAGAGTGCATGGAAGCACACAGGAATGCCCAGAAGAACACGGGAGCACATGGGAGTACACAGGAATGCCCAGGAGCAGACAGGAACACACAAGAACATATGGGAGCACACAGGAGTGCCCAGGGGCACACAGCACACCAGAGCACACGGATGCACACAGGAGCACCTGGAAGCATTAGGGAATGTGGTAGTTGGGCCCTGACACCCGCAGAGGGCCTTGGGTGCTGCAGATGCTGCCCTCCAGCTGGCCTGTATATCACTGGGAGCGCAGTCAAGGCAGAGCAACGCCGTCCAGACACACAGGAGGGAAGGAGCCAGTGCTGCAGCCACCCCAGCTGAGCCAGAGTTGCTGCTCTGAAGATACCTCTGTGCCCATTGCCCACAACACGGGACAGCTGGGATGGGGAGCAGGTGGCTGTGTGCCCAAGGAGGTGGAAGCAGCCAGGCATCCATGTACTGTGATGCTGGTGAGGGACAGCGGCAGCCCTCGAGGCCTTTGGTGGGCAACGAGTAAAGTTTCCCTCCTTTCCCACTACCTCCTTTAATGATTTAGTGACATGAGGCAGATGGCAAAGCGATGGCACCATCTCCGCTGAGGCCAAGCATCACTACCTTTGCAGAGAGAAAACTGCAATGCACAGAAATGGAGAGAAACCCATAAAGACGCCCAAAGCCCTGTTAAGAGTTCAGCCAACAATGCCTGAATCCAGTGAATGGGATCCCCTTCACCTTCCAGCCTTGCAAATTCCAGGAGTTCCTTCTCCTGACCTGCCTGGCTGAGGACACCCCTGCCACCTTCCCACTTGATGCTGAGCCCCACAAAGCCACAAACCTCGCTGGCAGAGCTGCAGTGGCACTGGTAAAACTGGGCTGGGATGGTGCAAGGTGGAGTACTCCACCATGTACTACGTTCTCCAGCAGCTTTTCAGGACTGGGTCACAACTCCACAAGAAAGATAATTTTCATGGATGAAAATTTCCCTTTTCAATTACATTTTCACACTCCAAAAATTCAGTTCTCTCAGTAGAATGGGATCTGATGGGAATTTGCTTTCACAACACACTTGCGAGGTCAGTACGGAGTGGGACCAGACATCCAGCTGGAAACCACGGCAGATGGAGCCCAAATGAGTACCTGCAAAACTCACGTGGAGAGGCTTCCTATCCATACTTTGTAAAGGTGAAACTGCGTGGCTATGATCCTCTTGCCAAGCAGCAACAGCGCATCATCACTGCCAGTGGTCACAGCATACCCAGCCCCAGCATTCCACAGCCAATGCCGTTTGGCGCCACGGCCACACCACAAATTCACTCCCTCTTCTTCATTCCCACTTACTCTGGAAGCTTGCGCTGAGAAAGGGCGATGCAAACAGGGCTAAGGGCACTTTCTGTCTGCAACCTGTCTGCTCCCCGTGGCCTCGTAAACACGCGGCTTTCCCTGAAAATACAGCAGCCCTTCAATTTAAATTTATGGAAAGGCTGAACCTGAGGAGCCTGCACTCAAATAATTTTAATAACCTATTAAGTTGCGACTTCAGATCCATTTTATAACGGTGTTCCTCGGGGAGCGGCACTATCAGGATAAAGATAGAATTTTTTTTTCTTTTAAAGATAAATAGCATCATTAATCTGCAACATTTCTTTTCTATTATCTTTCAAAATGAGGAGTTATTTTGTTCTGATCTTGAGGTAATTAGCCTTCATTCACTAGCCAGAAAATGTCTGTGTTCTGAAAATTAAAAATGTGTCATTAAGTGGAATTTACCATAATGTCATTTATCTTTATATAGTTCATCAGTGACAGCAATGGGCCTGGGAATCCATCAGCTTTTACCAAGGAAGCATTAAAACAAATTGAAAAACAGAATAATCCCAGGCACTCTTTAACACAGTCAAAGCCATTTGGGTAATTAAATAGTGGTATTTAAAGTTTTAATTTAGATTTTCCCCTCTGTTCATCAGTAGTCAAATGAGATGTTCATATTCATAACTGTTTGTAATAAAGGGTTTCATAAAGCAAACGGAATATCAATGCCGTTAAAATTAAAGAGAACACAGAGAAACCTTTCAAGTGCAAACAGGGAAGTTCATTCCTACTGCACCCTATTTTCTAGGATTACACTGGGAATAAACCCTGGCTGTACCTGGCTTGTTTTCCATACTAATATTGCACAAATTCCATGGTGTCTGTGCTCCCAGCAGTTACAGCTGACTTCCCTCACATCCCTTCCCTCCAAGTGCTCCGTTACACGGAGATGCCAGCTTCGGAAAGGGGTAAGGCTTGCTGTCTGCTCCCATTGTTTTCCAATTGTTTGCATACTAATCTCAAACATCTTTTATCTTGTATGTTCAGTTCTTGAGAGGTTATCATTCTGCCGTGCTCCTACAGCTACTGCAGCGCAGCAGCATGCACCCAGGAAACCAGCACGGAGTATAAATAGCGCTAACGGTAATTATTTAGGGACGCAAACGGAATCACTAATGAGCAAACAACTCTCAGCAACTGGAGGGCATTTTTTTTATGTATACAGTCAAAATATTAAGAAAATGTTTATTAGAGACTCAGAGCAACCTAGAACAGCCCATGTGAACACTGTCACGTGAGATCCTGCCCAGCACGACGCATTGCATTCGCACATCCTCCGGAGCCTGCAACCGGCTGGCTTCGGCAACCAGAGTTTGGCAGGGAGACAGTGGCTCCCAGGAAGGCCACCAGTGCTGTCACACAGCCAGATAAAATGCAATTACATCTTAACTTCGGGATATGGGCCTAAAGTTGCTAATTACAGATTAATTATGTTTAATTACAACTGTCATGGCAGACACATCAATGCATACTGCTCTTACTCCATACTGTTAAAAGTTTACAGTCAGTTTTTGCTGATATTAGACTAGTGAGACAAAATTAAGTAGTTCCTTACGGAAGTTTCAACTGAAATAAGTCTGAATAATGGAACTTTTAACTCTTTCTACCAAGTGCTATTGGCTGGACACAATTATTTAAAATATAGGAAAAAAAGCACAGGCTCTCCCTTCCGAGCGCAGCTGGACCTAAACAAGACTAGAATTGTCAATAGTTTAGTGCGGGATTTTTGTTCTCTTTTCACACAGTAAGAAATGTTAAAAGGTTCTACCTCCTTTTCAAATAAAAAGTCAGTTAACTTCTGTTCTGTCTCTTTAAAATAAAGCAGAAACATCAAAATTACTACTTCATTTACAGAGACCTACATATACATTTTGCAGAAGCACCTGAGATGCTCTGTTTTTCAGCTCCAGAGCAGCAGGCAAGAAAAGATGCTCTTACACAGCATAAGAAGCCTTAGAAAGCAGAGTTCTCTGGAATTCTTCATGTATGAAGTGGAACAATACAGCGCAGCATAAATTAGACACCACGTAAAATCTCCCCAAGCTTAACAACTCGATAAACACCAAGATGCTGGCGATGAGTCAGGCTGCAGTATTTTCTTCTGTACTCCTATTCCTCCTTTGCTGACAAATATGGTGATTTTTATCACCCCTACAGGGCAGACACGTTTGGTAAAGCTGCCCCTTTGAGGGAACACTGGTCTATAAGGAAGCAACCACGCTCAGTTTTAGTAGTGTAAATTTCCTCTTCTGACAACAAAGTGGGATGCCTTTCCATTACCCTTCCAGTACCTCCCAGAACTCACTTACCTTTGATAACCTGTCTCCATTAACGCCATTCCAGCAACTTTTGGGTTTCCTCTTTCTTTAACTGGATGTTTCTGTATCAGCACGGCGCCTTTGCCAGCTCCACGGCGCCGTCACACCAGCACGCTGGGACTGTAAGCTCCCAGCTCTGCCAGATTTTGCTCCTTTTGGCAGCTCCCTTTGTTCACAAGCAGACATTGTCATTGCCGGAGATGGGCAGCAACTCCCAGCTTGGGAAGCAAGTGGGTCTTGTGAGACCATTCCACTTGTAATTCCTGCTGCCCAGGCAGTGAATAAACACACCGTTACAGCTGCTGTGGGGATTAAAACGAGACCTGGCGTTGGCAAGACAAGGTCAAGCCATACAGGAACACAACAGAGATACCTGCAGGACCTGCCAGAGGTAGCTGATGAGCACCACTTTTTAATGTAAATTCCGGTCACCTCACATGGGCTATTTTTAAAGGCGCACAGGGAAGGAAACAGACAAGAAGGTGGAAATTATCCCTGCTATGCAGCTGCACAACAACCTCTCACAGAAGCAACAGGAGACATTCCAGGTCGGCCAGCAGAGCCCCATTGCCTGCCAGAGCAGCTGAACATTCCCCCAGTGGTGGCTGGCTCTGGAGTGGAGCAGAGACCCCCTGCCTCGTACCCACTAGGATGGCCAAATGGGGGCAGGGACACAGGGAAACAGAGAAAAGAGGAAACCCAGGACACTTCTACTGGGAAAATTGAAGGATGGGAACATTTCCATCACCTCCCGCATGGAGGCATCTTCAAAGCCACGCAGATGAGTCAAAGGTGACTCACAGCCATGACAAAATACGTGCAAACACGGTCTTTAGAAGTATCCACACTGCATTTCTGAGCAGCACCACAGAATCTGTGCGGTGCTGGGAGTGCACACCTCATCCCCAAACCACTGGCTCCCCATGCGGGCAACAGACACAGCCCGACTGCCGGCAACGAGAACTCTGTTCTTGTAACGTTTGACTTAACTTCCTGTGTCTTTGTGTCACTGAAGGAAGTGAAACTCATGCATGGTGTGTTTATATTATTCCCTCTTATAGCAGACTTGCAGACAATGTCAGGTCTGGAGAGATAAGGGCTGCCTCCAGGACATGAATTCTCATGAGGATTAGACAGCCACCATCTGGGGCCTCGCGTTTATCTGCAGCAGCTGCAGCCTAAATATCGGCGCGGGTTAAGAACGGGTGCTGGTCCTCAAGTGTTTAACAAGTTGCTGCAACTTGGTTTCAGTTACAGTTTTCTGTCTTTTGAAAAAAAAAAAAAAAAACAACCAGAACAACAAATAACAGAATGGCTTTCCCTTCTCAGCAGAAAAGCACACAAGGATGCTCACTGTGACTCGGTGACCTCCTGTACTGCAAGAAAACCCCACGTCACAAGAGATTCATGAACCAGTTTGATTTAAAGCATTACTAAAGAAACAGGGTGAGCAAAAAGAATCAGCGTTCTCAGTGCACTCGCCTCTTGGCATTTGCTGAGAAGTAAAACTTCCAAATGTCTAAAATAGGTAAAAGGAACCGTCTGAAGAGGTGCAATTTAGGTATCCAAAACGTTAAGAGTTTTCCTTGCAAGTAAGGAATCAATGGCAGCTGTCAGAGGTGTCCAACTTTACGCAGATTACAATCCTAGTTTTTTGTAGGCACCAAGAAGAAACAGGGGAGCTGGCAAATTCCTTGTGCTCATTCCAAGCTCTGCCCTGAAGACAAACAAACGAAGCACGTGGATTGCACTCTGCTGCGTTAGCTGGACAGCAGGAACAGCCCTCGACTGGAGATTTTTGGAGCTTTCCTCCCTGGCCACTTTTTTTTCCCTTTCTTCACTTATTTTCTGCTGCAGCTGGATCTGGGTTTGAAATTTCGTTAAGCAAATCAGAGGGCACAGGAGCCTTGAGCAGCTTTGTCTGGTGAGAGGTATCCCTGCCCATGGTAGGGGGGTTTGGAACTGGATAGCTTTAATGTCCCTTCCAGCCCAAACCATTATATGATTCTGTGATCTAAAAATCTCAACAAACCTCAATATAAAATGAAATTAAGGTTTAAAAGGAAACCTTGCTGACGAAAATTATACCAAAAAGGTATGGAGAAGGGGGAAGGAAAAATTTTGGTCTGATCTCTGGATATGTCTTTATAAGTTGATGCTTTGAAACGCAGAAGTCTCACCGGCTTCTTAGTTTAAGAAATGGACTTTGAAAAGAATTCTTTGGCTTTGTGACAGGGTCTGCTTCCTTATGCTGCCTCAGTGATGAAAAAGGGGGGATTCATTCACCCAGTGCCCCTGTCTAGAGTCAGCTCTGGTTTTGTCTGTGTGCACAGCCTGTGTTCCATCATCACCACTCCAGCATGTCTGAGGCTGATGATGCCCATTCTGGGTGGTGGGAGGAAGCAAGTCCCTCATACATGGCTCTCTGTGAGTGCCCAGTGTGGACCCGCAAGTCCCAAAGCCCCATGACTGGACTGACCAGCCAGCAAAGGACAAATCCCAGCAGGGAAGAGCTGCCAGTGCTCACTGTGGTCTGAGACAGCTTTGAAATTGGGCCAGAAGTTCCTGGCTTGGGACTGCTGTCATTTTGCTGAAATGAGCTAAAAACGGCTGCCATGTCTTGTGCTGGCTACGAGGAAACGAGATGGTGAATCCACCAAGACAAGTCAGCCAAAGCAAGGACATAATGCACCATCAGAAGAGAATTAAACACCCAACCTGACACCTGGATAGAGCCCGGATGCATCTCACCCATTTCTTGAGTAGATATTTCCTGCCAAAGCGTTTGAGTGGGCATCATCGAGTGTCCCACCACCACTGAGGAGGTGCTGCTGTGGTGCTGCTCTCCAGCAAGACGTGACAGTTGGGTATTCCAAACACAGCGGGGTGGGAACTATACTTCTAAACCCATATAAAAAATTTAAATCAAGCCAAGCCTAATTAGGAGACTATTTTGTTTTAAATACTAGAATAAACTGCAGATTTTGGACACTACAGCTGCACATCACAGCACCCTGTCTACCTTCTTCCCACCCAAAGCACCAGCACCAGGGGTTGCCTAGGGAATGTGACCAAACCAGAGAATCTCATCAGCTCATATCAACACTCTGACTGACAACAACCCATTTTATCAGGAAAGCCAGGATTCATTACATTGCTACAATGAACTGGTGGGACTCCCCGATCCAACTGCACAAATCCAGCATCCACCATCCCACGGAGAGTTGAGCAATAGAAATGTTAATGGGTGCCTCAGGAAAGAGAGGGAGAATGAAAACCTGTGGTAGCCAGCAGACAGACAGGATCACTGGTACTGTGAGGGTGGGGAGGCCCTAGCACAGGTTGCCCAGAGAAGCTGTGGCTTCCCCATCCCTAGAGGTGTTCAGGGCCAGGCTGGATGGGGCTTGGAGCCCCCTGATCCAGTGGGAGGTGTCCCTGCCCATGGCAGGGGGTTTGGAACTGGATGGGTTTTGGGGTTCCTTCCAAACCAAACCATTCCATGATTCTACAATCTCAACAGGGTGACTGAACCCCCTCTGTCCACTCACAGTCCATGCCCAAGCAACTCTTCGTGGCCTGTGGCTTCATGCAGCTGCAGCAGTGCGACTGGTCGACTGGCACTGCCACGAGAACCTCCTGCTCCATCTGCTCAGATGAAGCATCAGAAACAATTTAGGATGTGCAGTAAGGACCGACCCAGCCTCTTGCCCTCTGGATTCAGAAGCAGAAGGGTGATTTAATATACAAGAATGGCCAAAAAAAGGTGTATGATTTGCAGAACTCTAACACAGATATCATATTTGACAAGACACTAAAGCCTGAGCTGTAATTCTCCTGTGCCAGGAATGCACACAGTTTAGCAGAATAACAACCATCATGTCCCCCTGCAGCTCCCAGTTCTTACGCAGCTCTCGTCCAGCCCAAACAAACTAATTTTAAAAGCATTTTTACTGTTTCTGAGGGACCAGAACGCTGCAGGCAAACTGCTGAAGCCATCAGCTTCAGAGTAGCAGACAAACGCATTCACTGCTGTATTTTTTTGACATCTTTTCAGGAGCACAAAGGGAAAACAGGCAGAACAGAAAAGCTGGCCATTGTTTTTCAGCACCCAACACTTCAGTACCCAAAAACTACTGCAATTTAATCACCTCTAAGCACTTTGGGTGCTGCAATTTCTAATACATTTTCTGTTACTTTAAACATTTTCCTAAACCCACAAAAGATGTAAAGATGTGAGTGAAAGGTTATGAGGACAAAACGAAGATTGCACTGTGTATAAATGCAATGCAAAGCAAACACAGTTGATCAGAATCTCCCCCTCCCATATCACAACCTGCACTAAGAAATGCCATTAAAAGCCTTTCCAGCCATCGACGACAAACAGATGTAAGGCAAAAGAGAGCCATAGGTGCTCCATTTGTCACTGAATGTCTGACAGGGCACATGCTGCCTATTCTGCTGGGAAATGCCCTGGGATGGCCCAGCCTCATGCAGTGATGCTCCAAGGGTGTCCATTGAGCGTGGGCAGAGACACATTCCTGAAGGATAGAAGTCAGGCCCCCCTGGACGCACGGATCCCCAGCAGTGTCCATGGGAAATCCTCCACTGACCAAATACCAGGAGCGCCCTCCCTAAAACCCCAGGTTTATTCCTCCAGGGACAGAGACCACCGACGTGTTCACAGCGACCATCTCCTTAGGGAAAGGGAAGCTACAACATCTTCCCTGAGGAACGCAGAGCTGTTCAGGAGCATCTTCTGCCTCTCCTTTTTGGTCCTCACTGGGAGGGGTGGCTTGGCATTCCGCTTGGGATGGTGCTCCTAAACCAGCATTCTGACGCTCTGCTCCATGCTGGTCCCTCTCCTCTCCTCAGCCCTGTCCAGGAACGTGCTTTGGCCATCCAGACCACCGCTGCCTGCAGGTTTGAACGCTCCCAAGGCCAACGGAGATGCGTTGAAATTTCCCTGGAAGCAGTTTCAACAGTCAGAAAACAAATGGTTCCCTGCTGCGTCTCTAACGGAGACAGCGGCTCTGTACAGTCAGATCCAGAACACCTTCAGGGAGGTTAAAAAAAGAACAAAAAACCCCAAGCATGACTGCTCTAACGTTAGTGAAAGGCAGCGCACAATAGGTACAGCCAGCTATATACATTATTTTACCAGTCTTGGGCTTTCAGTAGACAATTATATGCTTAAATGTTAAGATTCCCTAAGCTGGCTTAGCATAAAACAGTTTGAAGCATCTGTTTCACAAGAAGGCTGTTCAGAAGTCAAAGTATAAAAGGAATAGAAGCACAAAAATATGGTTTTACAGAAAGTGATGTTTCTTCTGAAAATCAGCACAGAAGGGGCTCACTTTTTCCCCCAAATCAATGATTATTAAGAACAAATTTCTAAATTTAGGTCGTAAGTCCTTAAAATTGCCTGTTACACTGAAAAAAAAGAACAGAGTGCTGAGTAGTGCTTCCCATGACTAAATGGATTAATTCCTTAGCACCACACAATTACTGCTCTCCACACAGTTCCAGTGGACATCTAAATAAACACCCAAAGCTTATTTTACGCAAAGAAAAGATCCATTCTAGGGAATAACCCAAATGCTAAAAAGTTGGCGTTTTGTATAAAAAATAAAGAAAAGCTACGGGGAGAAGCGGGAGGAAGAAAAGGATATGTTGGGTGGGTTTATGGGGTGACACACGGATATCTTTGTTGTGGCCGTGCTGTTCACATGCCAGGTTTATTCCTGGATGTCTTTCTTCCAGTAATTTTTCCGGCGCGGGAGCTTATCATTGGCCCACCCAACCCTTTGGAGCGATGAAAAGGCCGGGATGGGCAGTGCAGGGCTCAGAGCTGGAAGAGGATGCACCACCACGCGAGCCGCAGCAAAGCCGGTGGGCGCTGCCGAGCAGGGAGCTGCCTGCGCAGCCGTTCCAGGGGTCTGGACATCCCACATGCTGCTGGACCACAGATGAGCCAGGAGGGAACAGGGATGGCTCCTCAGGGTGCTGCAGCCCCAGATGCTCCACTCCATTGCTGCCAACGCAATGCTGTGCATCGCATCCAACAGCACGAGAGGGCCTCGACTCAGGCTTCGCACGGCGGGTGTCCCGTCTCTAGAGGGTTATGCAGTGCTTTGGACCAACCCATCACACAGAGCCTTACTAACAGAGCACCAGCTCTCAGCTGTGAGCCATTCCGGGTGGATTCTGAATCTCCCTGATTCCTTCCACTGCACAAAGGGGCTGAGTTGAATGGACACAGGCTGCTCTGCTTCTCCTCTTAGAAACATAAAACCACAGAATGAGTTGAGTTGGAAGGCACCCACAAGCATCATCATGTCCAGCTCCTGTCCCTGCACAGGACAACCCCAACATTCTCACTGTGTGTCTGAGGGCACTGGCCAAATGCTTCTCTTCATACGAAGGGCACAACACTGGTATGGGCTGAGCTCCTTGGGGCTGTGCTGCCTGCTTGTGAATAAGCCACAGCAGATCAATGCTGAAAACATGTTCTACATTTAACAGGACCTGTTCATCTACAAAGGAATTCTTATCTCTCATTCCCCTCTCAAACACCTTGCACTCCAGCAGAACAGTACCATTTCCATGATTGGCCAATGGAGACTTAAACAGCGGGGGAAAAACACACCATGTCTCTTAACCAGTGTAAAACTACAGCCCTTGGGAGTGAAATGCCAGGTAATGCTTGATTTAGGAAGAAATGTTTTCTTGTGAGGGTGGGGAGGCCCTGGCACAGGTTGCCCACAGAAGTAGTGGCTGCCCCATCCCTGGAGGTATTCAAGGCCAGGTTGGATGGGGCTTTGAGCACCCTCATCCAGTGGGAGGTCACCCTGCCCATGGCAGGGGGTGGAACTGGTTGGGCTTTGAGGTCCCTTCCAAACCAAATCATTCCATGTCTGTGATAATTGTTGCAGAAACACAACCACGACAGAGAGTGGATACAAGCTGTGTTTCTACATCCTCACTACATCTCTAACAGGTCAGTAACCAGCTCATACACACAACTGCCCCAACACACATCTCTTCCCAGGTAAAGGCCATGCCTTATGCTGATCTCTCATGTTTTCTTACACCCCTCCTCTCTCACACATCTATCAAAATTTCTCAGAGCTAAATGGCCACTGGAAGAGTTTGGAAGGTTTCCTTGGTTTACACTCAACACAACAACTGCAGGCAAAGCATCACCACATCTATCACAAAGAAAATTTAGTCAGCATTTTAGAATGGACAAGGAATCTCTGGAAAGGGCATCTGGCTGTGCTGGCTGTCCCTGATCAGCTATTCTAGACTGTGAGATGGGAAGGAACTTTGCAGCTCTCTGCATCCAGCCAAACAAGGGAGCTGGGATGCCCCAAAATCATGTCTGCTGAGAAGTGTCTTTGTCTTTCACAACAAAGCGGCAGATGAGGTTCTGAACCCTGGCTAGAATGAAACTTCACAGAGGTTTATCTTTGTGTGATATTTTAGGGGTTAAAAAGTGAACTACAAAGATATATATGAGGAAGCAATAAGCACAGACAATTGCCTGGAAGTACTTCGTACTGAGGAAGGATGGCTTGACCTGGACTAGCATTTCAATACTCATTCAGGGTGTGTGCAGCACTACAGCAGCAGGCACAGAACTCTCTGCTTTTCCTCAAATTTCTGTTCTCTCCCTTTGCTAGCACCTCCTAGCTGTATATGGAAAATCACCTATTCCCAAACAATTTAGTTTAGAGCTTCACACACTGCAGGACAGTGAAGAACTTTTATCCCTCTGGTTCAAGAGAAACACTGTCTTCTCCCTGGCTAATGGGTACTTCCTAAGTTTCTTTTTAAAGCACATTCTCAAGTGCTGCTGCTGACATGGAAATATAATACCCCTCCACATCTGATTCAGTTTGCCCTCCAAACTAGGACCACCTTATTCTTGGCAAATAAGATGCTGAATCCATCAGGCTTGTATTCTACGCTGCTTACAGCGACTTCTTTAATTCCCTTAACACCAACAAAAGGAACAGAAGTTCTGCAGCCCAGCGTGCATTGCCTGTTTTCTCTGTTAGGCCACCCTTATGCTGAAGGCAAGCACTGAGTTCTGCCAGCAGTCCTGAACGTGTTTGTGAAACCACAAAGATTACACAGCGTAATGCTATAAATCCTATTACAGTATATAATCTCTAAATTACATTCAAGTGGATAAAAAATACACAGCTTGTTAATGAACTTTACATTTTCACAGCATCATTTATGCTGCATAGAAGAATTGCGATACATTGGGTGAAGTTTATGGAAATCTGTTTCTCACAGCTGTAACATGCTGCATATTCTGTTTGTCCTGGGAAGGAAACGTTGGCTTCAGAAAGGGGTGATTTCCTCTCCACATCCTTGTTGCCCTTTCTGGGTCCTCACATAGCTATAGACTGGGGACAGAGTGGCTGGAGAGTAGTCAGGCAGAAAGGGACCTGGGAGTGCTGGTGGACAGGAAGCTCAACATGAGCCAGCAGTGTGCCCAGGTGGCCAAGAAGGCCAATGGCATCCTGGCCTGCATCAGGAATAGTGTGGCCAGCAGGACCAGAGGAGTTATCGTCCCCCTGTACTCGGCACTGGTCAGGCCTCACCTTGAGTACTGTGTCCAGTTCTGGGCCCCCCAGTTTGGGAAAGATGTCAGGATGCTGGAGTGTGTCCAGAGGAGGACAACGAAGATGGTGAAGGGGCTGGAGCACAAGCCCTACGAGGAGCGACTGAGGGAGCTGGGGCTGTTTAGTCTGGAGAAGAGGAGGCTCAGGGGAGACCTCATTGCTCTCTACAACTCCCTAAAAGGAGGTTGTAGTCGGGCAGGGGTTGGTCTCTTCCACCCAGTGTGGGTGGAAGCTGCGCAAAGCACTATTGTGTGAGAGGGAAAGCAGTATCTTTGTCCACTGCTGTGGCTTGGCACACAGGAAGCCCAAGTGTCAGAAACAGCCTTTTTGCCATGCCTGAATGATTTTTCCCGATCCCCTATAAATAACATGGAAACTAATGTAAATCTGTGGAGCCACAAAGCCCCAGCCATGCCTCCTGGGCAGGTTCACATGGCATCAGGTTGTTAAGCTTCAACTTTCTGAACAGCAGCAGAAGCAACAGAATTTGATCTGAAGAACCGTATTTACCAGGAGTTTAGCAACAGTTTCACTTCAATCGAGCAAACAAACCTTAAGCACTAAAAATCAGCAATTCCATGCAGAGCGCACGCTGCTTCATGAGGAAGGGGTGTTGTATTTCCTAGTAAAATTGCTAGAAAAAGTAAGTAAAATTACTTGCAAACAAAAGTTAAGGCTGCAATCATTTTTCTAATCAGCAAAATGTGCCTGCATTAGTAAAAATAAGAGTATACGAAGAAACTGCAACAGGAAAAAAAAAAACCCTTCTCAGATTCAAACTGCAAAACAAAAAAAGGGTGCAACAACAACCTGTAGGCGAGTGTTGTTACAGTACAGCCCTTCTTACCGTGGATGCTCAGATAAGTACGTTCAACCAAAGAAATTAAAAAAAAAATCACACAAAGAAACAAATGGAAAACCACAACAGTGATATTTAACAAGGCCCACCATAGGCAAGTTATGAATTTTGCCATTGTGGTTGCCTGCCATCCACACTGTAATTATGAAATAAGGCATGCTGTCCACATAACTGTGAGATGGGATTTGGGGATCCGGCACCCCTGAGCCTGCAACAGGACGATTTGAGCATGAGAGTTAACAAATTAATCTCAACTTCCTCAACTCTTTCAGTTCTTTAGCTTTTTAGTTCTTCTCCAAGAGGCCTGGAATTCAGCATTTCTCTACAGAAAAAATGTAATTCCGCTGCAGGCAGACATCCACCATGTGGATGCCTGGGATGTCTGCCCCAGGCAGCTGCCTCTCCTTTCCATCCTCCCTGCATGGGAGATGTCTCAGGTGCATGGCAGATGCCCCTTCCAGGGACACACGGAGCAGGCCAGTGGGATGTCAGCTGCAAACCCCAGCATCACCTGGCATTCCCAATCTGAAAACCTAAGTGCCTGGGTTGTGGGAATGGGAAGACAAGCAGTGTCACAAGCAGCAAATGTTCCATCCTGCCGGTCAGGGACACTTGGAGCAAGATCCAGCTGCTCACGAGGCTCCCCAGGGCAGTGGAGCCACATCCAGGCAGGATTTTTGCTCCCGCTTCTGCCTGGAACTGTCTCCCACAGTCTCCCTGCAGGCTCCATCCGACCCTCCAGCTGAAGTCAACTGAGGGGATAAAAAAGGTTGTGGAAGGGCATGGAGGTGAGGGAAAGGGGTGCTAGCAGGAATATGGGTCTGGGTTTTTTTTAAGAGGTCCGGGATGGAGCCAAACCCAAGCATGAGGTGCAGTGACACGGACACATCCCCTACCCCGTGCTGGGCATCCATCAGAGTGAAAATTCCGATATCCATGGTCTGACTGCCAGCCCAGTGAGTATGGAAGTTGGAAGTATGACTGACAGATAAGAGGATCAATGTTTGACTTTAATTGCTCATTTTGTGACACTTAACTGATCTTTTTAACCTCCAAGCCCTATTTTATGACTCTGTGACCGGTCAATAACTGCACATCCCACATACCTCTCACCCACCCAGTTCTCCTAAAAATATGCAGGGGTGGGACCATAAAAGTATTTTTGCTGGTCTGATTTACCTTTTTTCTCCTTTACAGTTAACTCTTACTGGCAGTTTCATGCAGGTTGTAGCTAAATTTCACTTTCTTGAAAGAACTAAAGGTAAGGACCTCTACAGACCATTATCTCTTCTCTGCACCATGAATACACAGAAGTGGTAAAATGATGTATTTGCAGTCACTGCTAGAGAGGGGCATTTCCCACTGCCCATGGGCAACTCCAGCTGAGGATGTTTGGGCTGCTGCAGAAGCGTTGCTCTGCCTTCCACTACTGGCTCACGGTCTGAAGCGCTGGGTGGAGGAGCACACCAGATAAACCCATCTCCTCTGCTGGGTTGAACAAACACAGCCCCTGCAGTAAATCCAGAGAGAGCCTTGGATTTCTGAAGCTCCTCAATGCTGATGCTGTGCCCACAGACAGGCACCCGTGTGGCATACATTCCCCTGGGAGATGAGCCTCATCCTGCCCTGACGTGGGTGCAGGAAGCCTGGCATGCCTGACAAGGTGTCAATAGAAACATGGAATGGTTTGGGTTGGAAGGGACCTCAAAGCCCATCCAGTTCCACCCCCTGCCAGGGGCAGGGACACCTCCCACTGGATCAGGGGGCTCAGAGCCTCACTCAGCCCCGGCTTGAACACCTCCAGGGATGGGGCAGCCACTACTTCTCTGGCAGTCTGTACCAGGGCCTCCCCACTCTTATTGTGAAGAATTTCTTCCTAATGTCTAATCTAAGTCATCCCCCTTCCATTTTAAAGGTAGGGGTGGTCTGGCCAGTTGCAGAGGGAGCTGCAATAGCACAGTCCACCAAAGAACAACCTGCACTCAGCCAGCCTCCGCTGCGACACGGTCAGGAGGCTCTGATGTGAGCAGCAGAGCTGAGGATACATGATTCCCCTGCTCAGCCGCCAAGAGCCGTCTCCTGGGGGGGCACTCATCACAATCCAACACCGGCCCTGGTGTGACAGTAGCTGCTTTCCACCCCTCCTGTGGTACAGAAGGACCCAGGGATAGAGAAAGGCCCGAGAGAAACCAGCAGAGCCATCATCTTCTCTCTCTTCTGCAATCAGGCTCTATGTGATTCTGGGAAACATGAATTCTCATGGAAGCTCAAGCTCCTTGGGATTTCCCTTGACTCCTTCAAGGCATTAATGGAAAAACACAGACCTGTGGTGGGTGGATGTCCACACCAGCATTCATCATCAGCCGAGGCTTCCAGGTGATGCCTGGGCACCACAACCCTGGGCCACATGCCCAGCAACCATGGCACCACCAGACAGCAAAGGCTCCCCGCATGTTTCCAGTAGAAGGATAAGCACACAGGCAATATGATTTCCCCCCCCCCCCGCAAAAATACTGTTTAATTGCTTTTTCTCCTAGCATTGACTGACAAACAATGCAAACATAATTCAAAAAACAAAAATTGAACCTCAAATATTTAACTGAAGCACCAGGTATGCATAAGGTTGCCTTAGGTTTAACATCACTGCACAGAATTAAAACATTGTTATAAAAATCTAAACAAACTGCAAATTTTGTGAATTTTTCCTCTCAGTGTTCAGCAAACAAAGTACGACATAGATGTACTTGTTTAACTCTGACTTTATGACTTATGCAAAGCAACCCCCATTATTCCAGCGCGAGTCTCCTTAAATAAACTTTTCTAAGACGTTGTGGAAATGGAGGTTGTGGATTAGCAAGCGGCGAAAGATGAGGTCATCTAGGCCTATTGAAAACGCGTTCTGAGGCCGCGCGGAACAACAATAGCGGAACTTCAGCAAATCCTCTGAAGTACACCCCCTTGTTTTCCACGCAGCCTGGATTAGTCTTGAGCTTCCAGATCCAAAACCACAATAACCCTTTCACTCATATATAATAAAGAGAAATAGAGTATACTAAAAAAAAAAACCCTAACAGGTTTATTTAGATGCCCAGCACACAGAACTCCTCTGTATTTACAATACAGAGGGCAAAACAATACAAAACAAATGGCAATTCAAAAAAGGTAGTTTTTTTTTTCCGAGCTGTTTGGATGTGGTTTGCCATTTCACAGTGTGAAATAACAGGCATTCATGTCTCGAGCTGACAAACGCATGGGCCTCCAGTGGTACCAAGGCAGTATTTTAACAAACCTGCTTTTAGGAGAACATAATAGAATGAACAAATTCACATGTGCAATTAGGTCACTTTTGCCAGAAAGTGGGGTTTTCCAGGGGCTGATCCTGCAGTTGGGAAGGAGGAATTTTGCTGCCGATCTCAGCAACGGAAGGCTAAGCTTGCAACAGAGTGTGATTTTTACATAAATGCATATTTGACATTTCAAGGCCACTAGAAATAAATAGAACTTACGACTCAAAACTTGAGTTTTCCAAGGTGTTCTGGCAACAGGAAAAATACAAAACATCTCCACAGGTCAGCTATCAACAACACTTGGTGTGTGCCACTGTGGAGGAAGGAGAAGGGGCTCCGTGTGGCAAACGGAATCACAAGGGCCTTTACACACTGCACAAGGACCCGTACAGCAGGATTTTAGCACTCAACTGCTTTGCAGAGCACTCCCCACTTTGTGCTGTGGGAACAATACAAGGGAGTCTGGCAAGTCTGGGAATATCCAGGCTTGATAGGAATAAGTGGGAAAAGGCGGCATTTAGCTTTCTGTGCCAGCTCCCCTGAGCCTTGAACAAAAAAGTGGAGGAAGAAAGGGGCAGAAGAGGTTCTGAAAGGAGCAGGAGTAGGTGACTGCTGTGTTTATTTCCCCTAGCAGCAAACAGTCCCTGCAGGCTTCATAGCAAACTGACCACAGATGTAAATCCCACCACGGCACGGTGGCTAGCAGCCAGGAGCCACAGCACACGCCATGCGGATGTATCGGAACACCAGCCCCCTGTGTGCAGTTTGGGTTTGGGTAAAAACAAGACACAAATTTTACAATATTTTTTTCTGCTACCTGAGTATGAAATGGATTTATACACCTCCTAATTCGTCACGTACACAATTATTTTCCCATAGTTTCAGGGCAGGAGCAAGATGGAATGACTGCAGATATTTCCATAATAGCCAATTTCTGCATTTAACAAAGCAAAACCTGCAGAAACTGTTTTTTTTACCTGTAGGAACAAAGCATCACAACACCCGTAAAGCACCGAAGCTTCACAAAGCCGGGCAGTGACTTTCAATCTGTGTTCCAGGCTGAGAGATGGGGAGCTGAACAAAGCCAAGTGCTCAGCCTCGTGGGAACCAGTCTCAAACCCAGCGCGAACACTGTTCTCCAAACTGCACCCCAGGTACCATCCTGGGAATGGGATTTGTGTGCATCTCTGTTCCTCTGAGCGGGAACAGGTGCTGGGTACGGAAAAGACACTGTGAGTTGAGGGCAGCAGCATGGGCAGCACTGTCTGGACCCATCTACCCCATCCATGGGGAACAGCATTTGCTCCCACCTTCTGAGCTGCAGCTCCATCATCACTTCCAGCATCACTCCTGGGGAGAGCGGGTGCACATGGAGCATCCAGGGCAGCCAAGCTGTGTGCTGCATGTCAGCGGCAGCCCAGGCACCCCTGGGACCAGTATGCTCACTGAGGAGCAGTCAGATCTGTGGCTGGGACCAGCTGCTGGTGGCTGGGACCGGCTGAGACTGGGAGGAACTGGCTGCTGGTGGTTGGGACTGGCAGAGACTGGGAGGAACTGGCTGCTGGCAGCTGGGATTGGCTGGGACCAGCTGCTGTGGTGCTCCAGCGCAGTGGGAAGGCTGAGGTCAGCGGCGCCGTCTCCTCTGGTGGGCAGACCCAGTGCCCGGCAGCACTCTGGCTGACCCAATCTCAGAGATGGACACTGATGGAGATGGATGCCTCTCCTGTTGCAGGGACCTCCCTGGTTCTGCTCTGTAGCATCAACGCGCCGTCACTCCACAAAAACTCTCAGCAGGGCTGCCCTGCAGCGTGCTGGACACCTCCCACCTCCCTTCGGCACAATTAAAGAAAGTGCTAGAAGTGAAAAATCTTGGAAATCTGCTCTCTGCTGCAAGGCACTTATCACTTGGAATGAATTTCTCTTGCGCGTGCCAAGCAGGAAAACCTTTTCCGACGTTGCTGGCAAAGCTGTCAATCATCTTGATGAGCAGCAAATAAATGAATGCCCAATGATGGGATTCCATATTATCCTTAAAAAAGAAATCCATCAAATAAACATCAACAGGTAAGTGTTTATACCCGACAGCCATCAACTCCAGCTATCCATGCAAAGAGGCAGGTGAGCTGGACTGGTAAACCTCGAAATTAGAGCGGTATTAATCATCTGCTCCCAGCCAATACAAACAGATGTTATTTTTAAACAGGCAAAATCATCTCTTCCTCTGAAATTTATTTGCAACAGATAATGTTCTGTTACATTTTTAATCAAGCAGATGAAGTTACATTTAAATTGAAAATCTGTTGCACTCAACTAATCAGGCAAGCAGAATTCTGAGGCGGTGGCACGGCCACGCAGAGCGCGCTATCATAGCAGGTAAACGGCGGAATGCACCTAGAAATCACAGCACACTGCACTGCTCAGCCACCACGCCTGCGAGTTGGCAGCAGAGGACTAAGATAAAAAAGGAAAGGGAGTTAAACAGATTTATAAATCCATCATATTTTAGGAGAACACCATTAACAGAGAGGTAAAAATAAGCTCCACCTCTTTCCTACAGAAAAGCCAATAAAGATTTCCATGGGTTACTCCTGTACGCCTTCTGCCAGTCCGAGCTGCACATCTGAATACACTGGGATCAAGACCCAATGTGAAAAATGCCTCACATTCCTCCCACAATAAAATAAAAATCAAAACCAAAAATATCTAATGTATCTTAGGGAGGAAACGGCATGATTTTTGCGTTAATCCATTTCCTGCCACTGCTCTGGACACGTTGGCGAGCTCTGTCGCACCAAAGCGAACTGTCCAACTCCTCCGTGCCCTCGGTCAACACTTTCAAAACCCGGTATTACCATCCTGATGCAGGGGTTCACAGATGATACCATTATTTATGCAGATGCTGCCGTGATCTAAACACACAAAACAGAGCTCAGCTACCCACCGCACTCAGAAACACTCTAAAAGACTTTGTTACGAGAAAAGTGCCAGAAATTAATAACTTTCATCTTAATTTTAAACTGAGATCCACACAGCCTTATGCATGGCATTCATAAATTATGCATAGCTGCGATTTCTTTATGTCAGGACGAACAGAAACTGACAGCAGACGCCTGGAAGACTGTCAGTTATTGCGGTTTCAGAGCACCCGCACCTTTCTGCGGCTGCAGACGCAGAGGCACTGACACTGATGAGCAGCGCGTGGACCGAACCCCACGCACACTGCCAGCCCTGCACCATCTGGTGATACCTTGTGCCCAGTGGCCACACAGGGGCTCAGAAAACACACAACGAACCCGGTCACAAATCCAATAATCCCGTCCATTTGTCCATGTGAGTGTCTGTAACTGCTATTTGGCAACAGAGCATGTATGCGCTGCACACGCTCTCCAATGTGTTTCAATGTCCTCGGCCACACGATGCCAGCATGCCTCCAGACTGCAGAGAAAACTTGCCACTCTCTTTAATAGCAGGCTAATTGTCAAGCCTGAAAATGACACAGAAACCCTAACTCATCAGGGTGAACACAGGTGAGAGGCCGCATGGAAGTCAGGATTGCAAGCAGGAAGCTTGTGGAGTTGTTTCACTTCTGCTACTATTCACAAAATGGTAATTAAGGGTAATTTCTCCCCCTTTTCTCTAGGAATTTAATAAACTGTGTTAATTCCACGTATTACTATATGTTTTAAACAACTATTGCTACATCCACAACACATTTAGTGACACGGGTTTTGGGCAATGGTCACACCCTGCAGAGAGTTGAGCCTGTAGAGCCCAGATGTGGAAAGCAAACATTTTAACAGGAATCAGCAGTCATTTCACATTGGCATATTTTAAATAGTGCAATAGTTCTGACACTGCAGCAGCTTTAAAATGAAAATCTTACGTTAGTACCTTTAAGTTCAAGTTAAAACATATAATCTTGAACTGTGGCAGCCCTGTGGTTAAGGTCCATCTCATCACAGCTGGTACTTGTTGTAACTGTGGCACATGGGAGAGCTTAGTACCCTGCTTGGACAGGGCTCAAAGCTCACCTCAACTGAGTCTGGCTATCACTTCCCACTGGGACATGGCTGGGGCTCCCAACAAGCAAGGCTGGGCTGGTGAGCATCCATCTCCTGCCGCAGTGGCAGAAGGAAGGCATTCACACCCTTGGTCCCCAGCCACCCCCACTTTCCAGTGGGCATTGCCTCACTCCAAATCCACAGGATCATCAACATGTTTTCCCACTCAGCACACTGGGTTATTGGAGTCAGGGGAGAACATCTTGCAAAGGCTGCAGGATGCTCACAACCTCTGCACAATCTCCTTTGGCAGCACCCAGAGACCAGAGGCTTGCCTCACACGCTGTTCAGGCAGAAACCTAACGTGGTCAGAGGGCCAGAGTGTTCCTAGAAACATAGAATGGTTTGGGTTGTAAGTGACCTGAAAGCCCATATAGTTCCACCTCCCTGCACAGGCATCTCCCACTTCCACATTTCCTTCAACTCTTGATGAAAAGATGATAAAAATATGAATCTTCTGAAGAGGAAGGACATTCATCACAGACCAGGTAGAAAAGTTCTGTGCAAGCTTTGAAAAGAACCCTGAGTACATGTCCTAAGTGAGGAGATAACCCACATCCACCTGAGGCAGAAACATGTGCCAGGGTAGGGTTAGGTTGGACACAGGAGACGGTTGTTCCCCAGAGGGTGGTGGAGCACTGGAACAGCTCCCCAGGGAAGCAGTCACAGCCTGACAATATTCCAGCAGCACTTGGCCAAGGCCCTCAGACATACGGGGTGAATTTTGGGGTTGTCATGTGCTGGGACAGGAGCTGGACTTGATGGCCCTTGTAGGTCCCTTCTAAATCAGGACACTGTGATTCTACAAAATCATTCTTGAAAATGGTTTTGGAAAAGAGAAAAACAACAGCACAGTTTCTGGTCTCATTAACAAGGCTCTGTATCACACACACCGCACAGCAAAAAAGAAAACACGTATTATCTAGACCAAACTGTGTTCTGGCTGTTATGGACACTGTTCAGCAGATCCAAAGGAGGAAGTGTGCTACCTTCATGCCAAGGGAGCAGCTGCCTGGACTGTGGTCCTGTGATACATGGAACAGTGAATGATTGCTAGTGTTAAGTGAAATCAGAGAGCCTTGTCTTTATTTGGAGGGGTGGTTTGTTTGCATCTTTAGAATGTTTTACTACACTCCCACAAAGCTTTGAATGAATGTTATGTTAGAATTCATAACAAGACATCAAAACCCAGGGAAAGCTGAGGAGGGACTTTTCACAAGGGTTTGTAGTGATAGGATGAGGGGGAATGGCTTTAAATAGGAAGGTGCAGATTAGACATTAGGGAGAAATTCTTCACCATGAGGGTGGGGAGGCCCTGCCACAGGTTGCCCAGGGAGGTTGTGCCTGCCTATCCCTGGAAGTGTTCAAGGCCAGGCTGTATGGGGCTTGGAGCACCCTCATCCAGTGGGAGGTGGCCCTGCTATGGCAGGGTGTTGGAACTGGATGGGCTGTGAGGTCCCTTCCAACCCAAACAATTCCATGATTCCATGATCTCTCAAAACCTGCCCCTGCTGATGCAGCGGTCGCTGTTGGAACACAAGGGAGTGCAACGTCCTGTTCCACGGCTGCCCACAGCACATCCAGACCCTGGTAAGGCTGAGGGCTGCAGGAGGGCAAATGCAGCAAATATTCTCCTTCCTAAAACCTGCTGCCCCGCCACTGTGCTGCTCTCTCACTGCTGTCCCTGTGCAGCAAACCCTTCTCCTCGCAGTGATGCCCACCCCCCCAATAACCAAGGGTGGATGATGCAGTGTCAGAAACGTCCCAGCCACCACTCAGCCAACACTTCTTGCTGTGCTGAGCCGTAACCAGGAACAATCCCAAACCTGGAGGACAGAACTGTGTGTTTAAGGTGAAGCACATGTCTGAGAGCTTTGCTGAACCAGAGCCTTTCCATGCATTTCCACCTGGTTCACTGCACACTGCTCAAATTATCAATTAAATGCCTGGGCAATTGTAACACTGGCTTTCATTGTTCCAAGTATTCCATTTTTTTTCTTTAGTGCTGGTTATTTCTGTGATTCTTCCCAGCATTTAGAAAACATTCTCTCACATTAAAGCTGAACAGCGACTACAGAAAGAGACACATCGAGACAGATCAGGCAAAAAAAAATCCCTTTTCCTAACTGCCCTATGATACATCCAGTCTTTAAACCAGATTTCAAGTTGGGTTATTGTGTAAGAAATAAACCCAGATCTAAACAAAGCACTGTTCAAATTGCAAACACACATAGTGCAGACCAAAGCTTTGACAGCACTCTGTTATGGTATTGAAAATTAATATAAAGGTCTGCAGTTCTCCAAGTTTGGAACTGCATCCAACAAACATCTGAATTCCATCAGCCTTATTCAGGAACCAAAACTCCTCCATGGTTTGAAACCAGAGTTGTGCATTCCTGCAGTGTCCCTGCACTGTCCCTGCAGACCCCTCCACAGGGACAAGCAGTGCCAGGCACCGAGATCTTTCACAGAACCCTAGGATCATGGAATGGTTTGGTTGGAAGGGACCTCAAAGCCCATCCAGTCCCATCCCTCTGCCATGGGCAGGGACATCTCCCATCGGATCAGGGGCCTCAAAGCCCCATCCAACCTGGCCTTGAACACCTCCAGGGATGGGGCAGCCACCACTGCTCTGGGCAGAGAGGTTTGTGGAGTTCAGACTCATTCCCAGTCCCTGACTTCCAATTCCAGCAAACATGTTAATCTGTATGGAGTCACTGGTCTCGGCCAGTTAAAAATCCTGCAGCACCAAGTCAAGTTTCTTCCACACCACGACAGCTTTTAGAGCTGAGACTTGGAAAACACCCATATCTGAGACAAGGCACACCTTGCAATAAGTTGTATTTTAAAGGGTTTTAGGAGTAACTTGCAACAAAAGATTGTGATAAATTATTTCAAACTCTTGTAAGATATTACTAAAAGAGCATTCAGTGTTAAAAACTGCATTGCTTAACTTCCAAATTTTTGATCCTTCAACTTAATAACCATATTAAAGATTATTTTTGCAGATTTTAATTTCCCTTTTATGGGAAACAGAAGTTAACCAGAATTCTTGACATAGCCTTTGAATATTATGAAGTTAAAGCCCACATATTCGAGAAAACTAAAAATTCCTTTCAAATGAGAAGCAATCAATTTCTAACCTTTCAGACACTTACAAGTATTGCAATACTGCAAATTAAATTTTGCATATATTCAAATTTCCTTGGTATTTAACAGGGATAAAAATTGGTTTATTCTCATAATCGGAAATAAATTTTGAAAATAAGAGTACAGCATTAATGATGAAACAGAACAGAACTTCAATTAACACCAAAGTTAAACAGAAGCACAATCTGTGATTCATTTATTTGAATGAACTCTCTCCGCAGTGACTGCCCCTCAAGTTGGATGCCTCACTGGCAGAGGCAGCTGAGCAGGAGCTGCTCTGATGGGTCTGGTTTGTGGTTTCTAGCAGAGAACAGGACACTGGGCTTCTTCCCAAACTGAGGAGGAGTGGGGCACATGGCGGGGTGATGTTTGCGGTCAGGAACCCTCCACCAGTTACACTTCAGTGAATCTCCACCTGCTCAGACTCGGAGAGTGGATTTGTGTGGCCTCCACACTTAGACCCTGTGTTCAGAAACACACACTGGCGTTGGACACTCCTTTGGACATAAACTAAACCCAGCCTTACTCTCTTGTCCCACGTCTCCTGCCAGCCTGAATCGCTCCTGAAAGAGGAGCACAAAGACGAGCGAGGTCAGGCATTCGCAGAGGAGCAAGGGGCAGCTCTGACGGCTGCTCTGGCTGCAACCTGGAGACCACGCGCGCGGCGCCGCAAACGCCTGCAACCGCGCTCAGAGCAAGTCCAGTGACCATGGAAAAACAGCCTCCGCTGCACAGATTTTACTTCTTTCCCCCCTTTTGTATTTAAAGGACAGCTGCCATGCTGAGAGAAATCCACTGTGACCAGGAATTCCAGGTTATCATAACACAGCAGGAAATCATTCCCTGGGGTCTGGAGGGCAGTTTTCTACCGTGTACGATGACTTTGGCTTCACAGTTACAGCTGAGTCTGAGCATGCAAGCGATTCAGCAACACCCGCACACCATCCACTGCAGTGGCCATTCCTGAGCTCCAACCCTTCACCTCACAGCCCCTACCACAGACAAAAAACACCCCTAGAAACAGCACTTTTACTACTTAAACTCAACAGTATTTACTGCGTTTAACACGATCTCTGCAACACAGCATGAAATCAGAACTTAATTCACTGCTGATTTAACAGCCCATGCGCTCATCAGACCCTGGTGGTCCCAGAATAACTTCTATTCTTTAATTCTGCATTTGTCACTTTTACACATAATGTCACACTTTGACTATGATCATCCAGATTTCAGAAATAACAGCAAATATTAGGAAAAAAGACGCACACTAAAGCTTCTCTCTTGCAACCAGATTCTTCTCTTGCAGTGACAATAGGACCCAAGAGGAAGCTTCAAACAAAGACTGCAATGAGAACCTGACTGTAGCGCTGCTCTGCAGGTGGCTACCTCTGTCACACCAGGGCAAGCTCGTTTTTAAAATTTTAATAATGCACTTAAAGTCAGAAAGTCACACTGTGCACTGGGCTCACAGTACAGCCTGTGGAACACTCGATTCACCAGGTACTGTGTGTAAGGGAGCAGCAGAAAACTCACACTCACTATTTACACTGATAGAAGCGGCACAGCCAGGTGCAGCACTGGTTCCTCTCCCCAGGTCCAGTTGCTCATTGTAGGATTTTCATTACCGAGGTCCTATTATCCCCAAGCTTCCCTAAATTACAGTCCCAGAGCCCTAAAATCCCACCTACCCTACATGGCAGGGTCATCTCCATTCAACCCCAACAGGTCCTCGCCAACTGCTCCTCCTTTTAGGACATGAGAGATGACCCATGTGGATTTCTGCTTGTCTGAACAAAAACCAATGTGAGACACTTCATACACTGAAGGCCCCTTGGGTTCAAAATCTGAGCCTGATCACAGGGTTTCCCGAGCTGCCCTCTTCATTTACTTGACTAATCGATGGAATGGTTCCTGGTAAGACCTAAATGAAGGAATGGCTGTTGGCAGAAACCCTCCCACTTACAATTTTATGAATCTGTGAAATTCAGCAATCTTCATAGTTCTCCCACTTTTGTTCTAAGGCAGTGACGCATTAGCAACTGACACACCCTAAACACCAAAAAACCCCACAGTAAATCTGCTAACAGTGAAGATCCTCAAGACTCAACCTCAAATCACAGTTGCTCACATTACCAGGACGCTGGGAAATAGGCAATCCATCAGCACACAGACACTGACTGCCCGCACAGTGGGAATGGCTACACAAGCCTGCACATGGCTCCGGACTGGAAGTGGGCAGATATTGCTTATCCAAGCCTGACGGGAGCAGAGCCCTGACTAGAAATGGGCAGACGTTCTTCATCCACGCCCACACGCAATGGGAGGAGAGCCCTGAGTGGAAGAGGCAGATATTCTTCATTCAAGCCCCACAGGAGAAGGGCAGATATTCTTTGGTCCAAGCCAAACAGCAGGAAAGCCCCAGGCAGAGCGAGGCAGTGCAGATGACAATGGCGATAGAGATGAGGCTTCACGCCTTCTGAATCCTGAGCCTAAGCAGGAGTCAGCTTCCACTTGTCACTGGACTCCTTTCTTAAGCCAGGAATTAACCCCTCAGAAGTGCAGCTACATGCAGCCTGCCACCAAAGCCCAGTATTTCCAGAGTTTGTTCTGGCTGGCCACAAGCCTATGTGAGCACCTGAAATCCTGCAGGGATGGAGCTGCATTTCACAGGCACTCGGCCAGCACTTGCTTTCCAGAACACAGAATCACAGAATCATGGAATGGTTTGGGTTGGATGGGACCTCTAAGACCATCCAGTTCCAACCCCTGCCATGGGCAGGGACACCTCCCACTAGGTCAGGGGGCTCAAAGCCCCATCCAACCTGGGCTTGAATACCTCCAGGAATGGGGCAGCCACCACTTCTCTGGGCAACCTGGGCCAGGGCCTCCACACTCTCATGGAGAAGATTTTCTTCCTAATGTCTAATCTAAATCTCCCCCCTTCCAATTTAAAGACATTCCCTCATCCAGTCACTACAGGCCCTTGGAAAATGTCCCTCTGAGCTTTCCTGTAGGCCCAACATCTTGCCGTGCATGTCAACCAGGCTTTTCTATCAGTTTCTTTGCAGTGTTCTACCTGATGCAAACAGAAGAGAGGCACCAGGCACCAGCCAACGCCTGGATGCGTAAGAGCAGGTACCACTTGTGAAAACCCTTCAAACTAAGGACTGGTCTAAACTGCCGTGTTTGGCATTCCCAGACAATCCTCACCTTGGAGCTGCAGCAGGATCTTGTCTTTCACATCTGGGGATGCTTCTGCTCCCAAGAAGATGAAGAAAAGCCTTGCTTGTGGTGCTTTTGCAACCATCTCTATTCTTCTACTTTTATCCCCCTCACTGTCCTTGTCTTTTCTGTGGGGATTGGAAGAGGCAGAGCAGTACGTCAAACTGGCTCAGCTGCCACCACACAAAGAAGACCTTAGCCTGGGCTTCTGCCTCCCTTCCCAATACCACCTACAGCTCAGCTGCCACCTTGTCCTCCAGAAAGGCTGGAATTGAAAAGGTCTTTAGATGAGGTGACCAGAATAATGTCAGCAGCAGCAGCATTCTGCTGGCTGGGCATCTCCTTGGATCCTGAATGAAGAAGTTACAGCACTGACAAACATCGAAGGGAGGGGCGAGACATAAACACTACTCAACAAACATCAAAACCCACGATGAAACACAGCACTAGTGTCAGCACTGAGATGCGCAACACCACCTCAAATTCAAATGATCCAGAAGATTCTCTTTCCCAAGCCACAGAAAATAACCTACGCCTGTGAAGTGGCATTTAACAGTTGTTTGACTTTATTCTTTTTTGATGGGATAACTAACACACACCTTAGGGGTCCTGGCTGCTTTCTAGCCCTCATTGTAGTGTTCAAAATGTATGAAAAACATGAAAAAAACATGACATTAACAGCACTCCAATCAAACAACAACACGCCTGTATCTTTCACGCCATCAAAAATGTTCTCTGCGTGATTCCAAAGATAAGTTCCTAATTGTTTGAAATTGGGGTCAAGGAGGGACAGGGCAAAATGGCCAAGAATAGTAATTTGAGCTCTCAAAGATGGAAATGAAGAGCATCTGGCAAGGCATCTAGAGGCCACTTTCTGTACTTTGGATAATGCTGCAACTCGCTGGTGGAACTCAGAGGACGTGTCTACATTTTTAATCAGAAAGAGCAGAGAAACAAAGAGTACACTAGGGAAACTGGCACTCATGTTTTGCCTCTTTTCGTATCAAAACCAAGCATTCTGTAAGTGGGATGGGGCAACAAGACTGACCACATCCTGCTGTGCCTGCCAGCAAGCAATCCCTGTACCCATACTGCTGCCTGTTTGGCCAAAGCCCTAACACGCAATGAGACAGGTACAGTTATAATCTTGTTATAACCAGGTAGTTCAATACAAGACGCCTGTTTAGAGATGCACGATTAAAACAGGCAGCTGCACAAAGTGTTGTTAGAAAGGAGCATTCAGGGAAAACTGACCCAGTGAGCTCTGGCAACCGAAGAGCGCGCTGCCTGGAAGATTTGACACTGGCAGAGGAGCATCCCGAGAAAAGACGCTGTTTGGACAAGGCTCAACAGTGTGCCCATCCTTGCTGTCCCACAAAATACTTCATTGGAGAAAAACAACTGAATGAAGCAAACCTGTTACCAGCACATTTATGCTGTTGGTACAGGGAAGCTCACAGGTGAAGCTCTAAGGGGAATCCGTGACCCGGATCACGGCTTTGCATCTCTTGCCACACATCACACAATGTACCCCGAGCTCCCTTTGAAGCAGCCGTGGCTTTCCATAGGGAAGATGATGATGGAAGCAGTAAGAATCCAACCAACAAACTGGTTAAAATGCCACCCTTCCGAAATGCATCAAAGCAGAGTAATCCTGCTTTAAAGGAGGTCAAAGAGAGGACCAAACATTGTTGGTGCTCAGTAAATTGCAAATGAGCACGTGAAGCGTGGCAGGAATTCAGCCCAAGAGGACAGGCGCTTAAAACCCTGCTGTATCTGGGGACAAGGGTGCAGTTGTCCAGGACTGCCCCCAAAAGCCGAAGCTGATTCTTCTCCATCACACACATCCCTGCCTCATGGTCTCTCCTCTGGTGGGGACACTGGGACTCACACACTGCGATCTGGCACACTCCACTACTGCTAAACACACGGCACAGAAATCCTCACTGAAAGCAATACCACTCACATCGCCTAAGAATAACTTTTGGTTTGTTTTGTTGTTCTTTCCTTCCTTGGGACTGGTGATTTATCTGCAAACACAAAGATAAAGCACTGTAGAATCAAAGCAAAACACTTATCCTGATACCACACGTTTACACAAAACATCCTCACAAAGATAAACCCTGACACTGCACTAAAGAGACTGGGAAATTCAATTTCTCCAACATCGAGTAGAAATCCAGTAATTTTTCAGCTTTCAGAATAACTTGTGCCAAAATCTATGTGGATTATTCATTAATTTATTACGTGCTACAAAACAAAAGGCAAGTGAGAGTCTTCTGTTAAAGACAGAAGTCACTGCTACTATTTCTTACAACATGCAGTCAAACAAGGAACTTTTCTGTTTCCTTCCAACTCATTTATAGTTTTTAAAAGAATATCTCTCTCTGTCTCTCAATAAAAGAGGTGAGGAAGAGTTAAACCGAAGAAGCAACAGCAAAGGGCCTTTAAAAGTTGTGCGCCAGTAGTTGCCATGCAGCCCTGCTGTGGTTTATGTGGAGCTTTATAAGGTGACCATCCCGCACAGTGTAAAGCTGCCTCGAAAGGAGCCACTTCCACAGACAATTGTTAAAGCTGGAAAAACCCAAACCACAGTGATTCCAGCCATGTGTCACCCTAACCGCAGCCGTATTCCAATATTCATCCTGTAACACTTCCTACATAAACTCACCTCATCTTTCTGCCTCAGAAAATGAGAATGAAATAAAATGGGAAATCAGACTTCTCGATTTTTTTTTTGCTTGTTTAAGAAGATTATTTAAATGCAAGCAGCTTATTATTTTGCAAATTCAAGTCACCTGGTTTTCTGGCACCATTCAACCACTGATATCTGGGGTCCAGGAAAGAAAGCAGCTGAGTTTACTGATGCTAATATTTTATTAGCACGCTCCAGGACTAACAACTCAGCAGGGCTGTAGGTTTTGCAGTTTTTTCCTGTAATTGTTATTATGTATTTTATGTATAAATATCAGAAATAACTGACGTATCTTTTAACAGATACTCCATCCAAAATGTTTAGTTTAATTCTTGTGTAATTAGAGGTATTTTGTATGCATAAATGTAAGGATCTCACTGTAAATACAAATACAGGGATGAGTTTGTTGAATGAAATCCGTGTGTGCAGAGTTGAAATGCACACGGGTAGCACAATACAGTGGAAGTTTATTTGAAGCTCTGTTTCTACAACATTTTGTATAAATATTATAGAAATTGCTCTATTAGCTATGTGTTCAGGAACAAAAAAAGTCTTCAGAAAACCAAGACCTAAAATGTAAATTAGCAAGTTCCATGTCTTCCTGGTGGGCTGTAAGATGAGCCATTCCCCCTTTTTTCCTGATGTCTCTCTGACCACTCCCCTCTCCGTTTTCCAGGGAAAATAACCCTAGCTTCTGAATTAAAAATATGTTCTTAAATCACTGCTAGTTTTGTACCTACTGCCCCAAACCACCCTGCACCATTCTTCCACTCTCTGTGATGTACAGTGCCCGGGACATAATGTGTCCTGAGTGAATCTCTGAGAGAAGAGCAATATCACTGGTTTTAATTACTGTGGTAACATAAAACACTACTGAAAACTGTGCTATGTTGTTGTAATTGCTCTACTGCTTGGAAAGTGCATTTTGAAAAGTACAGTATATAAAGTATATACAACTATGAATTATAACATATATAATTAATATTATGTATTATACTAGAAATAGAGGAATAACTATATTTTTATCATAAACCCCCTGTATTCCACTGCTTAAAGTAATAAGATGAAAAATTATGTTTTTTTAATCAAAAAGGATATGTGGAGTTAGGATGCAGCTGAGTATGGAGGTTCAACACTATCACCTGTATCCTAATTTTATTAAGCAAGTCATCAGCCAACTGCTTACAGCCCTAAGCAATGGCAACATTGATGCTTAGATCACATGTCCTAATTTTTGCTCAATGAACTCCAGTGACATTGGTCAATAAATAAAATTGAGAATTGTAAGTGTGGGGGCAGGTGAAGGAAGTCCAAACTGATCCCTTGCTGTCATTTTAATTTTTCTTCCTTTTCCCTCCTGTCCCTCTATCTTTTCCTTGGTGAGAATTGTTTGAAAGAACTCTGATTTTTCATTCATTCCATACAGAACCGTGTCCCATGTGGCATGGCATTTTATCAATAAACTTCAAAATTACAGTAATAAGGTTAAATTTTGGAAAACAAACTGAAAAGAACCTGCTGACTGTTTCAATTTTCCATTTAGACTGGAAAAGCATTTTTCACTTTTCACCCTTGAATTAACTGATGTTAAAACTAATTTTCATGTTTTTCTTATTAGTGATAAGTAAACTATTTAATAATAAAGTGATAACCAGACACGTTGAACCAGATGTCTGTTTCCTCCAAAACAGCACAGCCACTTCGATCCCATTTATCTCCCAGTCTGACTTATCCTGCAAATGCCTGGTGAGCCTGCTGTGTTCGGTGTCGTAAGCAGATTCCAGCCGGGGTGACTGTAACATGCAATGTCAACACCATTAACACCACGATGCAGCAACACTTTTAATGTCAAGTGGCTCACCCAAAGTTAAAACCAACATAATTACATAAAAGAAGAACTACAAATAATGGCCTGCTTGCCTTGGTTAAACTTAACAACACAAACCCCCAGGATTCTCTCCCTGCAAATATCCCGCCGTGCACAGCCCACTGGTGCTCCGAAGCTGTCCTATTTCCTTCATTTACTTATGTTCTCAGAGAAACTACAGAAAAAAATCTACACCAGCATGGCAGCTGTACCATTTCTGAACTATTGACCAAGATTTTGGGGTGTATTCTTCACTTACGATTCTTTTACACACAGATGTCCCCTGTGTAGGACACAAACTGGAATGGTGATGTAAGAACGTCGACTGAGAAATAGTCTCACTTTTACTGGCAAAAAAAAATCAGGTAATTCCCAAATTAAACCAAGTAATCCTAATATAATATAAATCAGCCAATAAATTTTCAGCTTATTTTACAATTCTACAAGTAACATCAGGCAACAAAAAATTTTCTTTTGAGGACAAACTCAGCTCCCAAAGAGTCTGCTTGCTCCTTCAAAGTCCTAACGTTTTTAGCTTCACAAAGCAACTCCAGATTAGTCAAGCTTTGAAATAAAAAGAACAAACATAAAAAGGAGGGGGGAGAATGGCTTTGAAGGTGCATTCTCTGTGGAGATGAATGCAGGACACTAAACAAACCAAGCGAGCAGCCTTTAAATTAACTCAATGCATCAGACATCAGGAAGTTGCAGGCTTAAAACCAGTTCGGATGTGAGCACCACTGTCCTCTCAATAAAAGGAAGCCACTCTTAATGCCAAAACCAGACCTGTCCGTCTGTCCATTTGAATGCAGCCTCAGTCCCCGGTGGCTGACGCTGGATATTGATGTCCCTCATGGTGGCAACGCATCCAGCCATCCCCAGACTTTCTCTGTCTGCATTTATTTCCCTGTCCAGGGTAAGACAACATGGGCTGAAAAAGCAGATCCCACTGCTTTTTCCCTCTTTGATGCAACTGTTTCACTGCCTCACCCAGAACCTGCAACATTATCCTGTGCTCTTCCTAATTATTATTTAAGTCTACTGGAGGACGGTTTTCTAATGTGGAATATCCATAGAGGGGAAAATTACTTTCAAATATGAGTGCTCCAAAACAGGGAAAATTATTTTCAAGTGTGTATGGTCTGTAGAAGGAAAAAGGATTTTCAAGTGAATATGGCCCACAGAAGGGAAAATGGTTTTTCAAAGCGCACAGCCCATGGTGGGGAGAGCATTTTCCAGCCTTTGTCCTTTAGAGTGCACGTGCCGTAAAAAAATTACATCATAGAAGTGTCATTTGTGCTTAAACCCGCTCTGCACTGTGAGCATGGAGGCAGAGGCATACGTAAACTGACATGCAAAGTCAGTTCAGGCCTCACGGAAACCAGGATTAAGTAACACTGCCAAAAAGGTTTCCTACATTTTTTTGCTCCCTCACATCAGTAACTTCACAAACACTTCCAATAAAGGCGATTTTTAAGGCAAATCTCAAACATGGGGGTTCAGAATCACCCATCAGCCACAGTTCCCACCCCAGAAACTGTGGGAGTAGCATGAGACAAAGGCATGGGGGGGGTCCCAGGGTGTGTGTGGGCAAGACCTGGGGGGGCCGGGAACTGGGGAGGGTCCTACGAACTGGGGAAAGTGGCATTCTAGAATGCATGTGTGTATGGTATCCTAGAACCTGGGGGGCTGTCCCTGGATCTGGGGACAGTCCCAGGGTCTACGGGCGGTCCCAAGAACAGGAGTGGGTCCCAAAACCTGAGGGAGGTCATGGGACCTGGGGGAGGAGGGGGGTATGCCTGAGAACCTGGAAGGGTTCCCTGGATCTAGGAGGGGGTTTCAAGAATCTGCTGGGGGTACCTCTGGATCTGGGAGGGGCTCTGGACCTGGAGAGGGTCTCATAAACTGTGGGGGTGTCCCAGGCTGCTCTGCAAACACAGTTAGACATTGGAGAAATGCAAGGGGGGACAACACCAACAGGCACCAAGCACACAGTGGCTTGTGCTGAGCCCCACTCTATTCCTGTGCCTTGGTCCTGACACCCACCCAGGGTGGTGTCTGCCACACTCCAGACCCCAGCCTCGCTCTGTGAGGGTCAGGGGCTTCACTGAGGAGAAGCTGAGCTCCATCAGCGAGCTGCAGCTTGGAGGCACCACAGATCCCTGCACCTGGGGAAACAGCATTGCTTCAGCTGCACAGGGAACTGCTCGAGAGGAGAAAAAAAACCCCAAAAATTTGTGAATGGCCGATTCACGAGGTTTGGGGCTCTTCTGTGACAAAAGGGTGTCACAAGAACACTTCTAGAATCTGTATTTTCTAACTAGAAATCTAAAAGGGAGGTTGGAACAAGATGATCTTTAAGGTCCTTTTCAAACCCAACCTATCCTAGGATTCTGTAATTTTTTAAACAGAGGAGTATGTAGAAAATCAATTAACATAGAAGTGTACAAACAAAATCACTGTCCTGTGAACAGAGGGCAGTGCAGAGGTGTGACATTCCCGACAGAAAATCCACCTTCAAAGACACCCTCCCCCTTCGTTTTTATTTTTATTCTTTTTATTTCAGAGCTTTACTAAAACTCTTAGGGTTTTGGAGGAGCGAGCAGGCTCTTTGGGAGTTGAAGGAGAGATCCTGAAACACAGGGACAAGAAGCTATCCTCACCGTTGGCTCGGCAAGCCCGCAGAAGGGCTGGTGGGACTCCAGCACCGTGTCCTGAAGGAATCTCCACTCCGCCGTTTCAAATGTTGTGCCAAAACAAAACTGTCATCGCTGAAACCAGATGAGAGAACCCCTCTGGTACCACCCACCCAGTTCAGTTCCAGCAGCACCGTTAAAGGACATGGAGACTGCACCTGTCCCGAGGAGCGATGCCCTGGGAGCTGCTCTGCGTTTTGCCTCTGGCCGCCCCGGAACGGAACACAGACGGACACGCTGCTGCCCCTCACACAGACACGCTCCGCAGCGCCAGAGAAACCTGTGTCCAGAACCGGCAGCTTTTTCCACTTCAGTTTTCTCTGCAAAGCCATGTGCCTGATATCCCACATGAACTCAGCGTTGTGAAAAGCCAAACCGCCGCAGACACGTCTGTAATGACACATGCCACACATACATGTGCATGTGCTTACGTGTGTGTGCACGCATGCTCGCGCAGGCACGCACGGGCAGTCCTGATGCGGCGCGAGTGGCGACGTATCGGAGCTCCAAGGGGCTCCAGAGGGAGGGGAAAGCCCTGACCCTGCAGCTGAAGTTTAAATGCAGGGAACACTGTTATGGACATGGCAGCTTACCTTCAGGCAGCGGGAAGCACAACGCAAACACCATGAAAAAACACCAGGATTTTCGCTGCCTCGATTTTGAGAGGGCAGAGAAAAATCAAGTGTTTCAGCATGCACAGAGAGCTTCAAACTGAGCCAGAAAAAAAAGCACCTGGCAGCCTCCCCCACCCTATCATCCTCTGGTTGTTGGGGTTTTAAAGGAGCTGTTGGAGGGAGATTTACAGAGTGCTGAGGGTGCCTGGCCAGGACTTTGCTGCTCCCAGTGCTCCAGAACGTGGGAAGGATGGGAAGACACAACAAGAGCAAAACACCCTTGCAACACGATGCGACAGCAACAAGGCACAGATAAATCTTTGAACACAGGACTACACCGTGACTATCACCAAGATCTGCCATATCCCACAGGTCTCCGCAGTGTCAGGAAGCATATTCCCATCACCTGCACCTCAGAAGTGATCAAAGAGAAGGAAAACCACCACTACATATCAAACCGGACCCAATGAGCAAAGGAACTCAGAGAATTAGCACCAAACGGGTGACAAAATGTATCTTGGCAGCCAGTCACAGAATCAGAGTCATGGAATGGTTTGGGTTGGAAGGAACCTCAAATCCCACCCAGTCCCACCCCACTGCCATGGGCAGGAACACCTCCCACTGGATCAGGGGGCTCAAAGCCCCATCCAGTTCTGCACATGTGGTTTTCTATGACATAGGGCAATGGTTTTACTGCTCTGGAGCATAAGGCACACATCACATCCACCATGAGAAGCCCCGTCAAACAGACAGAGCTGTTATTTTCTCACATGTAATGTCATCGTTATCTCCCAGGACACATTCAGAATACGTGGCACTATTGGGGAACTTCCTGGTGCTAAACATTTTCACTAAAAAGCATTAGTTTAAAGCTGAATTCAACACCTGCAGAAACTGCTATGTGAGTGGGAAATGTCCTGCTACCAGCAGCCCTCAGCGAGGGACTGGGTGATGGGCTGCTCGTACTCACTCCTGTGAGATCCTTGGCTGCAGCCTCCCTCCTTAGTTTCACCATCGCCTTCCCTACCTTCCAAGGGTGATGTGCCCTGGCTGGCTGCCCACAACCGTGGACTGGAGCAGGGTGCCAGCACAGAGAGGTCTCTTGGTTCCTAAGCATCAGGTAATAGGACAGGTTCTGGGGACAAAAACCTCCCTCATCCAGAGCTTCTCTGGAGATTCCGCGAGTTACTTTGATTTAATCTATCTCAGCACCAGAGGAAAAAACACACCCAGTTAACAACGTGGAGGCAAGGGCAGGCCTGCACTGAACCTGGAACATGCCGGAGAGGAGCTCAGGTCTGTGGAGCCATGTGGGTTGTGCAAGGACACACTCCGACTCCTGCCTCCCAATGCCACAATGCCTGCCTGGCAGCGGCCACCGGAGGAGGACCGTTGGACGAGAGACACCACCATGAAATACAATACTTATCAGTAAGAAATCTGGGCATATAAACTATACACACAAACAGAGCACGAAGACCACCACGATCATCATCCCAGGGTGCGCTACACTGTGTTACAGGTTTGCGTGTGTTAGTGTTCCAAGGATCTAGCTCTGTCTCTCCTCCAGACCAAAGGAGCCACCGAGTGCCAGCTGTCACACAGTCCATGGTCACGGTGTTGGTGTCGCACCGTGCGCTTGCCGTGCTCCTCAGTAAGGAACCCACAGAAAATCTAACATGCCTGCTCCAACAACACAGCAGCTCAGACTTCCGCAGTGAACCTGACCATGCCAGAAGGAAGCGGAGCTGGTTCTCTACTGTGACAAGGCCCCAGTTTCTTTAGAATTGAGCCAGTTACAGCCCAAGGACTCACAAAGTGATGAGCTGTCCTGCCACGTGCCTCTGAAAGCTTGCCTTGCCCACAGCTTTGAAACACAGAACCACGTCCGCCAGGTGTGACTGTGGACAGAAGACACACAAAGCACCAACTGCCATCTTATCCCTCCTATTGCTCGCTCTTTAGACTTCTGTTTTAAAATAAATCAATAAACTTGTTTTCCATGTATTTCACACACATATCTGCATGTTTTACATCCCTTTGTGGCCCAATTCCAGGTTTACCATTTCCCCTTTTAAGCCCTTAAGCCTTTTGTCTCTGGGACGTTCTCTGTGGCATTTTTTAATTACTTAAAAATCTTGAGCTTCTCCTTTAGGACGATTAAATTGGTTTCCCATCAGTCTTCAAAAATTCAGTTGCAAAAATTCAGTTGACAGTTTTCCCCACCTCTAAGAAACCCAAGGAAACAGGGACAGGAAAGCAAGATCAAACTGACGACAGAGGTGGTAAAAAAAATCCCCTTAGAACAATCAACAGAAAAGCAAGAAAGAGAGAGAAAAAAAGTGAAAAAGTCACCCAGAATATATGACCATGTAAGCATGGGCACTCTTGCAGAAAACCCAGTCAGCAATCCAAAGCCATGGGAAATTTAAATGAGAGCTAAGGCTCACAATAGCAGAGAAATCTGTATGGATAAAGGGCCCATTCCAGCTGCAGGTATGCTGGGCCTGGGTCTCTCCAGGCTGGCAAAGGAACTTTATTAGATTTATTAATTTTTTTTCTTAAATAATCAAGAGATTCAAGTGTATCCACTCTACACGGTAAAGGAGATTAAGTTTTTTTTCTTTAATCAAAATATCCATATGCATGTGCTGTGCCCTCTGGATGGCAGGTGGGCTCCCACCGCCTATTACCGCTCCGGGCCGTGTTCTGCTGCGGCAACTCATGCACAGAGCGCTCCCACCACGTTTATCTGACACTCAGGTTCCAGTGAACATGAGCAACAAGAAATCTCCCAATGGCAGGAAGTGCTGGCACATGGAGCAGCAGTGGAAAGGGCTTCGCAAACACGCAGACCGAGCATGGTGACACCAACCTGGTCCATCCGCGCAGCCGGCACGACCTGGCTCTGTCGGGACCAGGGACCGGATCAGGAGCAGCAGGATCCTCAGCAGTGTCCTGGCACAGACACAGGCACAGACAGGGCAGGAGGACCGAGGGCCAGGGGCTTCCACCCTCCTTTGGAGGCCCTCTGCCCCCCAGAGCCTCCTGGCCCCACTGTGGCTTCACAGCAGCGATGGCCAGCGCATCCCTCCTACGTGGGTCGCCAGCCCACGGGACACTGCACTTGACACAGGCTGTGCCCACGCGAACGCCAGCTTCACATGGAGACATCCTTCCAGCCTCCTCTCCGTCTGCCCAGTGTCCCAGTCGGCCTCCATGAAGCAGGTGCGACAGCTTCCCTGGGGCCAAGGACGGCCATCGTGGGGGGATGTGACATCGCTATGTGAGATGGCCATGGAAACCAACAGCAGCATCCCACAGCCACTACATCAAATGATGCCCCACAGCCGCCAGGAGCAACATCCCACAGCCACCAACAGCAGCGTCCCAGAGCCACTACATCAGATGGCCCACGGCCACCGACTGCAGCATCCCACGACAAACATTTCAGATGGCCCACAGCCACCAGCATCTCAGAGCCACCACATCAGATGCCCTCCAGCCACCTCATCAAATTCCCCACTGCCACTGATGGCAGTGTCCCATGGCCACAACATCAAATGCCCCGTAGCCATCGACAGCAGTATCCAATAGCCACCAACATCCCACAGCCACCACATCAGATGGCCCATGGTCACTGACTGCAGCATTCCATGGCAACCATTCCAGATGGTCCACAGCCACCAATAGCAGCATCCCACAGCCACCAGCACACCAGAGCTACCACATCAAACGCCCCATGGCCACTGATCACAGTGACCCACAGCCACCACATCAGATTCCCCACGGCTTTGGGGTTTTTTGACAGTGACATTTGTACACGAACCATCTTAAGAATTCCTGCTGCGTTCAAGAAATGTAGCACCTGCCATTAGGTATCAATAATAAAAACATTTTAATTGCTAGGCTAATTTTCACCAAGAAATAAAGTAACTTTTTCTGAAATTTAATTCAGCACTTCCACAATTCAGGCATCCAACAACCACACGGAAGCATAGCTCTATAAACAGCTTTTCTGTGGCCTCACAAAAATGAAACATCTATTGTTGGCATTTTTGTAGGAGAAAAATTAAGTTGGCACTACAAATACCAAAGCTCTAGAACAAAAACGTACTATGCCTCGCAAAGGTCGGGTTTAACCAGCTGCCAAGGGAAAGGGTAAATTAAAGAGGAAAAACACAATTCACTGGACTTTTTTGTCATTTCAGAAACAAGCTCACACCTTCTCACCACTCCAGAACACACCAAGAGATCTGAATAACAGCAGAGAGGGAAAGAATACAAATTTTTTAATAGTTTCATGCAGAGTTAAAAGAAAATCAAGTCACACATCTAGAAAAATCCATTTAAAAGACTGGTTGTTAACAAAGGGTGATTCCTTTTGAGCATGGCTGGCAGAGATAAAACAATAAGCTGGATTTACCAGAGACTACTATTCCTGTTTCGACTCTGTGAGCTGTAATTATTGCTGCTGAACAGAAAGTGTCTTCCTACATAGTTCTATGGGGAACAGGCAAAACCAAAACACTTTAAAACTCCTTTTTTTTCTGATTTTATGTGTATTTCTTTATGGTTTCATTCACTCAATGTTCAACTCCCCCTCTTACCTGTTCATTTTACAGATGCATTTTTATTCCACTTTCTTTGATTAAACAAGAGAGTTGATTACTTAAGGATAAAAATCCATACACACCAAGGCCTCTAACTCTGGAGAATGACAGAAATGGAAAGCTGAAAAAACTGCTTTGGAAACATCAGCTTGCACTTCATTTTACGCTCACTGTTTCTTTTTGCACAGGGCAGTTTTCCAGGGCAGCAAGAGCAAAAGTGGGCATCAAATCCCATGCTCAAGGGAAACGATTTGCCCCTTAGACATTGTCTTTCTTTCATGACTACTTCAACAGAGAAGAGTAAAAATACTTATATTTTACCAAATTCCAGGAGTCAGTCTGTTAGGAAACACAAAAATTGCTTAATCTGTTCAGACCACAAGAAGAACAAGATAAACAGATTTAAAAACATCTCCTAATTTCCCATATGCCTACATTTTGTGCCTCCTGCTCCACATTTGTCTGCAGTTGCACCAGAGCCAAAGCCTCACAAAGTTTCTGCACAGCCATGGAACACAGTGCTTACGGAGAAGCATCCTTGGTCAGAGCCCCAGAGCTGTTGTGAGCTCCAGCAAAACAGGAGCTGGTTGGTGCCTGGCCTGGGGCTGCTGCCAGCAGAGGAAAGGATCCCCTGGATCTCCAGGACCTCTAAGCACCACACAGGGGAATCCCTTCAACTATTGCATGCCATGTCTCTGTCTGCAAGCATCACCCAAACGTGGCTGGACCTGCTCCAGAGGCATCACTGGGGTGGCTGAGGATCTGACGCCCACAGAAAGCACGTGGATGTAGCTTGCTTCACGACTGCAGAATCACATCCAACAGCTGATACCTCGTGATGGTCAACAAGGCCAAGTGCAAGGTCTTACATCTGGGTCTGGGCAACCCCCAGTATCAATGCAGGATGGTGGACGATGCGATTGGGAGCAGCCCTGCGAGAACGACTTGGGGTGCAGATGGATGAGAAGCTCGACATGAGCCAGCAACGTGAGCTCACAGCCCAGAAACCAACCGTGTCCTGGGCTGCATCCAAAGCAGTGGGACCAGAGGGGAGGGAGGGATTCTGCCCCTCTGCTCTGCTTTGTTGAGTCCCCTCCTGAAGTCCTGCATTCATTTCTGGAATCCCCAACATAAGCAGGATATGGAACTGTTGGAGCAGGACCAGAGGAGGCCACAGAGATGATCCGAGGGCTGGAGCACCTCTGCTATGAGGACAGGCTGAGAGAGTTGGACTTGTTTAGCCTGGAGAAGAGAAGGCTCCCAGTACTGAACGGGGCTCCAGGAAAACTGGGAAGGGACTTTCTACAAGGGCCTGGAGTGACAGGATGAGGGGGAAATGCTTTAAGCTGGAAGGGGGGAGATTTAAACCAAACATTAGGAAGAAATTCTTCACAATGAGGGTGGGGAGGCCCTGAAACAGGTTGCCCAGAGAAGTGGTGATTGCCTCATCCCTCGAGGCGTTCAAGGCCAGGTTGGATGGGGCTTTGAGCACTCTGATCCAGTGGGAGGTGTTCCTGCCCATGGCAGGGGGATGGAACTGGCTGGGCTTTAAGGTCCCTTCCAGCCCAAACCATTCTATGATTCTATGATTAAGAGCAGCTTCTTGTGCAAGAAGTTGCATCTCCAGTTGTGCCCTTGCGAAACCTTGGTTCTGTGTTAACAAGGGAAAATCGGAGAAGAAGCCCTCGTTCCCTCTGTGGGAGTCCAGCAGGGCTGGTGTGTACTTGCTGTGCACAAGGTTTGGATCCAAACCCAACACTCTGCTCTGCACTCTGCAATCCTGCCAAGCCCAGAGTGCAATCACATTAGACCCTCGTCTCCGAGGAAGGCTTCGTGTGGGCAACGAGCGAAACAAGGTGAAGGTAAATTTTTTGTACCCCTTAGCTACCTGATATGACTGCTGCAGCTTTGAAAGCTTCCTGGCCAAAAGCTGTGCTGAAAAGAAATCAGAGATTAAGGCTGCAGCTCTGCATGGGAGAGGAAATGCGTTAAAAGGAAGTTTTTAATGAAGGAATGGATGAAAGGCTTCCAACTACAGAAGATTAACGCTCTTATCATATAAACTCTTATTGCCAAGTGGAGGACAGGGGCAGGAGAGGAGAACCCTCCTCGAAGATCTAGAAAGTCCCAGGCACTGAAAAGGGATGCAGTACATTCATAGCAAGTGGAACGGTTTGTGATGATGCTCTCCGCAGGCTTTCTCTTGGACTCTAAACATTTAACGAATGATGTAGCTCACAGCACAGGCCTAGATTTGCTGAGTTACCCCTTTTTTAAATGCCACGCAGAGTGAGCAGGACCCTTTTAGGGATGCAGTTTTCCAAACGCCATGTAAGAAGACCCACAGGGGTGGCCAGGTGGGAGTGAGTAACATGCTGGGCATGTGGCTGCTGTCCCAGCTCAACCAACTGTCCAACTCATTTGTCTGCTCACTTCTCAGATGTGCACAAGGCCACCACAGAAAGACAAAGTCAGAGTGAGGAGCGGCAGAGCCACTATGGACACAGCGTCTTCCTCAATATCCTTTTAAGTGAGATGAGAGCTGGCACCTATCTTCACACCCCAAATAACAGAAGGTCACCGTATTTGCTGAGAAGCCAGCAGATACATGAAAAAAAGTTGGATTTTCCAGAAATCATAGAATCACAGTATCACAGAATGACCTGAGCTGGAAGAGACCCCTAAGGACCACCAAGTCCAACTCCTGCCCCTGCACAGGACAACCTCAACATTCACACCGCGGGGCTGAGCACACTGGCCAAATGCTTCTGGAATATTGTCAGACTTGGTGCCATGACTACTTCCCTGGGGAGCTGTTCCAGTGCTCCACCACCCTCTGGCTCCACCTCACCCTCCCCTGGCACATCCTCCTGCCATTCCCTGGGGTCCTGTCCTTGGTCACCAGAGAGAAGAGCTCAGCGCCTGCTCCTCCTCCTTCCCTCGTGAGGAAACCATAGAGGGCTCTGAGGTCTCCCCTCGGTCTCCACTCCTCCAGGCTAAACAGACCAAGTGAATTCAACCTCTCCCCATATGATTTCTTCTCTAGACCCCTAAACAGCTTTGTGGCCTCCTCTGGACACTCTCCACCAGTTTGATGTCCTTTATGTACAGTGGCCAGTACCAAGGCTGGGTGCTCTGTGCTGCTGCCATGCACAGTGGGGCTGAGCGCATTCCAGTGCAGCCAGGAGAGGTGCAAGCTCAGCCACAGGTGGAAAGGCAAGAGCTACCACAAAGAGGCCTGTGGGTGAGTAATGCATGCCCACTGCCCAAGGGTTGCAGTGCCTGAGGCACGCTCTGTGCATCCCAATTCTCTGGGTACAAGGCTGTTGCAGGCAAAACGGCTACCAAGGTGAGGCGAGTCCCGAGCAGAGGCTTTTGAAGAAGTTCTGATGTAGAATAAAAATCAGAGCAGGATGAGAACAGTTGTATTTGCCAGCCTTCTGTGCAACTGTGTCTCCCCATGTAAGTGACTCAATAAATCTTATCACCTACATCAAATGAAGCACTTTGTTACGAACAGTTTGCACAGAGCAGGAAAACTCTGCTCCCATCACCTGCTTTGAGTGAGGCAGCTTATTGGCAGCATCCATGGGTGCACATATGCACTTCTTAAAAAAACACACTATAAGTCAGCAGTACTACCTTCTGATCCTAACCTCCTGTGCTGATGTCAAAAGCCTCTCTGGATCAACACTGGCCGCCTTCGTTAGACTAGCACAGAGAATGAAGATGTCCATTTTCATGTTACAGCCACTAAGCATAAGCACAGTAGTAAATAAAATCGTTTCCCAAAGTGTGTAGATGTAATTGTGAAATATGCCTAAAGTCTCCAGCACTGCTTAAACATTTTTCCATCTTCTGTTTTTTGGGGTAATCTTTAGCAAGTTTGGTATATAAATCCAAGGAGATCACACAGTAACTGAACAAAATAAACCAAATTCCAGGTCTTTTACCTGCCCAGCAGTGATGAGAAAAACAGCTGTCACACAGAAAATGTGTTAACTCTGCTCTGCACAAACTGCATCATCACCACATGGCCCCAAATGTTTGTGCGCCAAGAGGCATAGCAATTTAAGAAAAAGACATGTTTGTTAGCTCTAGTCTCAAGCAATAGTACAGGATATGAACACACAAAAAAAGAAAAACGATGAAATTTAGCAGTTTTAAGTTAATCCTTAAAAATTGCTTTTTCAAAGGTTTACAGGGAGAAAAACATTACTAGAATTGCAAATCCAGTGCGGCTGCCTGGGGTTCTGGCAAGGCAAATGAATGCCCTGCCACCCTTCTGGCACGGTGCTGGGAACAGGGAAAGCATTTCCTAACTCCCTGAGCCTTGGACATTTGCACCAGTGTCTTTCATCAGTGACCTGAGGCTGAGTGTGTGGCTGTGGTTAGCAATGGACTGGGATAGCTATGCAAAAATGAACACAAGAACAACTCCAACCAAAAACTTACTGAGCATTTATGGGCCAGAAACCAGTGCTTTAGCAGCAGAGAAAATAAAGACAACTTCTCAGGGTTCCCCTCCCCAGCAGTTCACTAGCAGCATGTGAAGAGCAGCACCTGCTCACACACCTCCTGAGTAAAGCTCTCCTAGTGCCGGCCTACAGATCATTTCACCTCCCTGCACCCAAGCCCACCTCATTTACACTTGCATCAAGTAAAATTAAGCTATGGGTTTTTTTGATTGGAAAAGGAGTCGTGCAGAGGTCCCTGCCCTGCTAAAGTAGCATCTGCTCACTGACTAGTAAGGGATGCTGTTCCTGGGAATGATCCTTGTGCTTTGGGATGCTGGTGGGCAAGAAAAGAGCATGGTTTGTCCTCTAACAGAGTGTTCAGCTGCTGGTGAGAGGTAGGTGTGACGTGGTGTGGCTACTGCAAACATGTACCTGACATCCCTCATGCCAAGCATCACATTTACTGCCTGCACAACAACCAGGAAGGATATTTTGTAAAATACCGAAATGCAAGCTGTGAGCCTTGTGGCTGTGAACTATTCCAAGCAGACTCCACATAGGAATCTACAGCAAATGTTAGATCAGCGAGAACTGCCAGGCTCCTAAAGTGTGGTTACAGAACCTGTTCTGGAAGGGGAAACAGGTCAGGTTGTCTTCCTGCCATCCCTGCCCTCTCTCATTATAGCTAATCCCTTTCTGAACTGTCACATCCGTGGTCTGGCACACAGCACGTGCCTGCACCACCGAGGGGCACGAGGCAGGCAGGGGCTGGAATGACACTGCTCCCCTGGGTTACAAGCACTGGCTGCCTTCCGGCCCTGCACCACTCCTCACCCAACCTCTTATTGCCATGCAGTTCCTACTTCTGATTTTCTTTGTCTTTGGTCCTTTTTACTTACTCTGTTTACATTAAAAACCTGCTGTACTCCCTCTTTATTTCACTGCCCCTCCCCGCTGCTCCCAGCACCCTGTTACATGCCCTTAGGGAGACAAAATACACAGGGAAGTTGGAAAGTTTGCAACATGAACCACTCTGATATTACTTAAAAATTTCTGCCAGCAGAAATGCTGTCACTCCTTATGTGACACTGTTTAGATGAGAGTATTGAAATGGTACAAATAAACAGCTATTTCCTTCAACGCAGCCGTGCACCCACCGTTCCGCACTCCAGTTCACCTTCTGCTCATCTTCTCAAACGCTGGTGTCAGTATCACTGCAGACAAACCCTCCCACACACAGAAGGACAAACAATTATTAAGAAAAGCACTAACCTTTGCTGGAGGGAGTCGCACAGCCTTCCAGGTTCAACATTATATCATCATCCCCATCATCTGCACCCAACCCTAGAAGCATCCAGCTCTCGACGTTGTCACTTTCAGACACCAAGCTCTCCTCCTCTGAGCTGTCAACTATCACCAGCACGTCTTGGATGGCATGAGCTCCAGCAGAACTCGCCAGGTTAAGCTTCCCACTAGCGCTTTCCCTTCGTTTTGAAATGCCTGAGCTGGATCCAGCAGGATCCGGGCTATTACATCCAGCAGCTCTGGCATGATTTGGTGTGGAAGTTCCTGGAGGGGTATCGATTCTACCTGGATCTAAAGAATTTGTTGACTTCTTAAGTTTGATTTTGTAGACACTGTCTTCATCTCCGGTGTCAGACAAGACAATGACCTCAGGGTCATCTGAAGGCTGAGCACTGTGACCCACACCTGCACCATCTGCCTCTTTATCCATTTCCAGCGAGCTGATTTCTCCAAGATTTTGGGAATAGTGGATCTGGCTGTAGAGATGAAATTCCACCTCACTATCAATGCTCTGCTCACTGGATGACTCCTCGTGATAAAGTTCATCTTCATACACTTCAGTATCCTCGGCATCTTCGTATCCATCAAACATTCTGGAGAGTGAATAGTCTGTACCTATAAAAAACAAAAGGCTGCATCAGGATGGTCAGGAACGTATGCCCCAGCCTTGTTTCAAACAATATCTTTGGTCCTTCTGAAATGCTAGGTGTGTGGCAGAGCTCTGCATACAGAAGGTAAAGCTGTGCAGACTCAACAGCTACAAACATCAGTGCTCACATGTACAACACCAAAAGCTGCTTAAGGGTGCACCTTAGTTGATCTTAACTACTTTAAACCTCAAATCATAGAATCACAGAATGGTTTGGCTTGGAAGAGACCTCAAAGCTCATCCAGTTCCATCCCCCTGCCATGGGCAGGGACTCTTCCCACTGGATGAGGGTGCTCAAAGCCCCATCCAACCTGGACCTGAACAATTCCAGGGATGAGGCAGCCACTACTTCTCTGGGCAACCTAGGCCAGGGCCTCCCCACCCTGTGAAGAATTTCTTCCTAATATCAAATTTCAATCTTCCTCTCTCCAGTTTAAAGCCATTCCCCCCCTTGTCCCATCACTATAGGCCCTCAAGAAAAGCCCCTCCCCAGCCTCTTTGAGTACTGTGAGGCTGCTGTAAGGTCCCCCCAGAGCCTTCTCTTCTCCAGGCCGAATAAACCTAACTCTCTCAGCCTGTCCTCACAGAAGAGATGCTCCAGTCCTCATCTTCATAGATCATCTTCGTAGCCTTCTCTGGACCTGTTCCAACAGTTCCATATTCTTCTTAGGTTTGGCTTCTTGAAGCTGCACTTCATGTGCTCTCAGCTTCCACAGCTCCTCCCCATCCTGGGTTCAAAACCAGGATACCTGCATGGATCCAAACGTGTGCCTGAATCCCAGAGTTGATTTTTCCACTGACTAGTATTAAATCTAGGTACTTTGCAACTTGCTTTACTAGATAACATCTTCCACACATGCCTGAAAGTGCAGGGAAGGATCATTCAGCAGTACTGAACAGAAGCAGCCTGGTGCCTGTCTGCAGTTGAGTGCAGAGTCCCCCGAACCCGCGCTTCAGAACATAACCCTGTGGTGAGAAGCGCTGGAGCTGTGACACAGAAGCATCCAGACTCTGCACAAGCTCAGGTCTGCAGGTGGAATGAAACAAAGCAACAGTAAGAGGCAGCACACACACCTGCAGCCCTTGTATAGACCAACAGGTCGCTTTGTCCCATCAGGATTTACAAACAGAGCTACAGTGCTATCGAAATGCACCGACAATGCCCTTAGATCTGAGGAAGGTGCACCTGAAACAGTCTGCCCAGCTCAGCATCAGATGTGGCATCTCCACACTGCCACACACTAAGCAATAATTATCTACATCTCCTAATGGCCTTTCTGGTGGACTAAAGCCTCAGTTTCCCCTTCTTGTGCACTCGGCAATGCTGCTTTTTAACAAATATGCTGTGAGAGCTGGTTGGTAGGACAGTGCACCCACAGCAAGTCTGCAGGCAATGTGGAATTGTGAGGAGGGTTGATAACCTCAGACTGTTGTGCTGCCATTTGGGACCCCCAGGATATGGAGACATGGACAGAGATCATCCTCACGTAGGTCAGCATGGGCAAATGCCAGGTCCTGCACCTGGGAAGGAGGCAGGCCGGGGGCCCACAGCTGAAAAAGGTGGTCTGTGAAAAAGGACCTGAAGATGGGACATGCTGCCCATACACCAACATGCTTCTGGGATGCAAAGCACCCTGGGCTCTGGGAGAACATGGCTAGCAGGGTGAGGGGGTCTTCCTTTCACTCAGCCCAGCGCTGGCAGGACCACATCTGGAGCACAGCTCTGGGCTCTCCAGCAAAAATAAAAGATGGACATACAGGAGCAAGTGTGGCGAGGGGCCACTGAAACACTGAGGGATCAGATCAGATCAGGCTGCACAAGGTCGAGAGAGCTGAGACTACTCCTCCTCAAAAGGAGGCAGCTCAGGGGATCTCACCAATGCACATGGGTACTAGGTGGGGCAATAAGGCAGAGCCAGGCTCTTCCAAGCAGTGTTGAGCAACACGACAAGAGGCAACAGAAGTGAAACGTAAAGTACAGGGAATTCCACTTCAAACGTAAGAAAAAAACATTATTTAACTCTGCTGCCCAGAAGGGCTGTGGGACCTCCATCCTGGATGATGTTCAAAACCCAGCTGGACGTGACCCCGAGCTGTCTGCTTGAGGTCACCCTGCTCTGAGCCAAGTGGCTGGACGAGACAGTTCCTGTGACCCCAATCCAATGGCGACAGCCTCCAGAGCTCCCAAAGGCACACTGAATTACTTTGCCTAATTCATGGGATATATGATGTCACATACATGACTTGCATGGAGGAGAGGAGAGCGAATTCTCTCTCTGGGAAGTCCATCTTCATTTCTGTGTTATAACTCCTCCTAGTCTGCAGGTTTAGACATAAACCTGTCGGATGATGCTCAGTTTGCCAGGTGCAGAATGAAGTGGTTTGGTATTGTTTAAATTCACTGATACACAAGTGCAAAAAAATAGATTTGGAAGCTTTGTATACAAGTACTTTCTGTGATGATAGATTTAAAGAATCCAAAGGCTCTCATAATCACAGCGATCTGTGCACACCTTCCCTCCTTGAGAGTCTTTCCCTGATCAGGACAGATTTGTCCTTGCCTGTATTCCGGCTATACCAGCAGACAAACGAAAGAGGAAAACATTCTACCTACAACAAAAGAACAAAGCACACCCACAAAAAACATGAGCACAAGAGCAGGAAAATACAATGTTTACTGACAATGCATGTGCTGTACTCTTTTACATTTAGGCTTCCAGTATCAATCCCACCTATACACTTCAGCCATCGCCAGCCAAGATTGCGTCCAAAGACCATCGCAACCCTGCTCATCCACACAGATGCTCAGCTCTGCTACCTTCTGACAAGCTCAAGTAGATTTCTAACCTACAAAAACGGTTCTAAAACTTGACAAAGGGAGGCTGTAGGATCTGTTTCAACAGCTTGGTGAGTATAACCACCTGAAAACTTCTACAGCCACCAACACAGAACTCTGCTTGGCAGCACAATGGGTGCATCAACCACCTGAGGATAATATGGATATACCTGTATGTCAGACTCTGCCTCTCTCATCTGGATTCTGAGGTAAATAAAATGCTATTATGTCAAATGGAATATGACATAATGTGGTCAGAACTTGATGATAAAACCATTTTATACCTGCATTTACATTTGTACACCACAGACAGGAGGAAAAAGTAATGCTGGTCACCTGAACAGTTGTAGGCAGTAAAAACAGACAGAAAAGCACCCAACAGATCACATGAAGCCCCCACACTAAAACATTTCTCTCAACTCTACATGGGGTCCTCCTTCATGCTGATCTCAGCCTATCCCCAACTACAGACTGAGAATAAAAGCAGAGCTGCCTCTGATCAGGCACATTTACAGTATTAACTTGTGGTTACGGGATGTGAGAGAAGAGACCTTCAGTAACACAAGAAATGAAAGAAAACCCCCTGAAGCACAAGGTCATCTCAGTGATGCTTGAAAAGTCAATGCAATGCAGACACTCTGTCCTTCCCATTCTTAACATGAAATTAAGTATATGACCGGGGCTGAAAACATGTAGCTGAACAAGCCTGCTGGACCACAAGAGTCAGGGAACACCCAAGGAGCTGAATCACAGACACCACACCACGAAAATGAGAGTAAGAGGAGGTAGCACTGCCCTACACTCACTTTGATCTCTAGTTCCCAGAAGTTCAGGTCAAGTGGCGGCTCCTCCTTACATGTCCAGGCACAACAGGAGTGACAAAGGCCTCGTCTTCCTCTGGCTCAGCGAGTACGGCAGGCACTGGGAAAAGAGAATCATGGAACATCAGCATTGCAGCACAGTCTGAGGATAACGAGCCCCCTGCTCATCACTCTCCAGCTCAGGCCTCAGCTACACCCTCCCTCTTAATCACAGGGTGGGAATCACTCGCTCCAGGTGTCTGGCATCAAGGCAGGCAAAAACAGGGCCTCTAGGAGGAGGAGGAAGAGCTCAATGGACAAAGCTCTGCTCTTCTTCAGGTTGTCCAAGTGAAGCAGTCTCTTACTGTACTCACACTGATACTCAGGGAACAATATATAAGACAACCAGCCCTCAGCAGTTTGGGCTTCTTTTCATCAGTGAGAGGCTCAGATCACAGCAACCATCCTCTTTGCTACCAGCTGGACTACGACAAACACATTCCTCATGTCTGAGCTAGAAAACCACATTTAAAATAACAGTCCTGGGCAGATCAGCTGATTTTGCAGGTGACATGGGCTGCAGAGACACACAGACTGATTGCACTGTGGAACTGGCCTGTCTTGCTTAAAAAAAAAACCAACCCAACGCTCATACACAGGGCCCTGGGAGAAAACCATCCTTTCATCAGGAGTAATCCCATTCCCACCTGAACCAGAGCACAGTTTTGCTCCAAAGTACCCAGCTGCCTCCCTGGAAACAGTTTGGCTAAGGGACTAAAGATGATGTTAAACGATTATAGCACCACAGCGATCTGGATTTATTTATTTTAACCATTTCTGAACAGAACTCATGGTGGCTACAGTGAGGCATGGCAGGAGATCATCTTCCCAGACCATTCACACAGACTTCTTGCCCATGCTTTTCATCTTGTCTGTTAAAAAACAGCATCCCTCCTTGACAGCGTAATAGAGGCTGGCAGCGGCACAGCACGCTCAGGAAGGAGGCACTAGTGGTGGTAGAAGCAGGAGCACAATCACAAGTTTCAAGGTGTGTGCAGGCAGCTGCTTCCTTGGCCAAGATCCCAAAGCACTCTGAGACACCCAGGTGTACTGCATGCACAGAAAGGGCTTGGTGTAAATGCAGTAAGATGCCTGGCCCAGTCCTTCAATGGGCATTCCCCGTAACTTCAAACACTGAGATTTCTTACAAAAAACAATTCTCAAATGTAAAATGAACTGCAAAAAAGGTTACTTTGCCATCCTTTGCACAGCTGACTTTTCAGATGAGTGTGCCATTCCCCACCATGAATCACCAGTGAATTCCAAATGTCTCCTTGCTTCCCCTGCTCTCTGCCTGATCTTTGCTGGAAGGTCAAATGTAACCCTTTATGACAGCAGCAGCGCTGAAAATGTTTTCTTTGAGGTCTTAAGAGAATCACAGAATCATAGAATGAGCTGAGTTGGAAGGGACCCACAAGGACCACTGAGTCCAGCTCCTGTCCCTGCACAGGATAATCCTAATATTGACCCCGTGTATCTGAGGGTGTTGGCCAAATGCTGCTGGAATATTATCAGCTGTGACTGCTTCCCTGGGGAGCTGTTCCAGAGCTCCACCACCCTCTGGGGGGAAGAACCTTCTACTAAGGTCTAATCTAATCCTTCCCTGGCACATTTTCCTGCCATTCCCTTGGGTTCTGTCATTGGTCACCAGAGCAAAGAGATCAGCTCCTCCTCCTTCTCTTGTGAAGAAATATAAAACATAGTATCAGACTCTGTTACAGACAGGAACAGGAAAAAAGCAGGAGAAAGGAAAAGAAAGCTCTTTTGAGGAAGTTACCAAAAACTTTCTAAGCCCACAAGCATCAATGAGTGCAGCACTCAGACACCAGAGTGGTTGCAGACACCAGAAGCCTCTGCAGGTGTGTGCAGAGCAGACCCTTTCCCAGTTTCATACGCAGCTGTGTTTGTGCTTTGGAGTGCTGGGACACTGCACAGGTACAGCCCACACAGGATGGGTAGAGAACTCCAAGGTTCAAAGGCAACTGAAATCTTCCGTTCTGCCTCTGCACCCTCTGTCAGAGCAGTGCAACTCTGTCCCATCAGAGATGGGCAACCAGGATTGTTGCGAGGCACAGCACCAAAATGAAATCACATCGCTGCCCTTCCTGCTGCCCCACAAAGCTGCACAGACACCAAATCCAAGAGAACCCCTAGTTGGGGTTGTTCAGCCTGGAGAAGAGAAGGCTCTGGGGGGACTTCATAACGGCCTCCCAGTACCTGAAGGGGCTCCAGGAAAGCTGGGGAGGGATTTTTTACAAGGGCCTGTACTGACAGGACAAGGCAGAATGGTTTTAAACTGGAAGAGGGAAGATTTAGATTAGATATTAGGAAGAAATTCTTCACAATGAGGGTGGGGAGGCCTTGGCCCAGGTCGCCCAGCAAAGTGGTGGCTGCCCCATCCCTGGAGGTGTTCAAGACCAGGTTGGATGGGGCTTTTATCATCCTAATCCAGTGGGAAGTGTCCCTGCCCGTGCCAGGGGCTGGAACTGGATGGGCTTTGAGGTTCCTTCCAACCCAAACCATTCCAGGATTCCATGATAACATGATCCATTAATACAGGTTTATTACCAGTGTTCCATGTCAGGAGCCAGTTTTCCATTCACCTGTACTGTGTTTCTGTCCCAAATGCAACACAAACCTCATTTTGGCTTAGGGGAAAACCAGGCCATGCTCCAATCGTGTAAGAAAGAAGGAATTCCCATCTACCCCACCAGCTGGGTTCTGCCAGACACTGGGAGCAGTGCCTGGTACCAACACGCTCCATCGGGATGAGAAGTGTTCACACAGGTACACAGGTGGATATGGCTGCTGTGAGGTGAACCCTGTGCAGCCACCCCTCGGTCTTCACAAAGTCTTCATGTACTGCTCCCATGCTCCCAAGTGGAGCAGCCAGAGAGGGCCAGCAGCACCACAACACAGACCTAAGGGTGATATTTGCTATTAGCTCTTTTTGGCTATGTCTCGACACCTATTTCTTCCAAGGAAATCCTGTGTTGCTCGATGCCAGGATGTAAAACCTGTCCTCACGCTGATGTGCTATGTGTGAGAGGATGCATCCCCTTTCTCTGCATCCTTTAAATGTGGTAAGAATAAGTGGAAAGGGTAAAGAAAAGCTTTGGAGAAGATGTTATAGTATGTTATAGTAAGAAGCTGTACCTGTAGGAGCTCACAGGAACAAGTCTTCCACTCCGAAATCCCGCAAAACACTGGCAGTAAGGTCAAGTCTTTGGAAGGGTTTTACTGACAGCAATTTTCAAAACCACATTTAACAGCCACCGCACCAACATCTTCAGAGTAAAGGACACACTCCTCCTTACAAGGAGGTGGAATTTGGCCCTGTGACCCGAACACTGCTGTGCCAGCTTGAATAAACACAAATCATAGAATCACAGAATGGTTTGGGGACCTCAAAGCCCATCCAGTTTCACCCCCTATCATGGGCAGGGACACGTCCCACTGGATCAGAGGGCTCCAAGCACCATTCAGCCTGGCCTGGAACACCTCCAGGGATGGGGCAGCCACCACTTCTCTGGACAACCTGGGCCAGGGCTTCTGCACAAAGAATTTCTTCCTAATACTGGGTATTTGGAACAGCAGAGGGGACAAAATGTGGAGTTGGTGGTCACCACTCCAAACCAGAACATCACCCCGTGCAACGGTGCCACCCCATGACGCTGCTCTGTGTCACGTCACCACCCCACATCACTCCATACCACATCATCACTTCATGTCATGGCACTATACCACGCCACGACACAACATCACAGAATCATGGAATGGTTTGGGTTGGAAGGAACCTCAGATCCCACCCAGTTCGACCCCACTGCCAGGGACAGGAACCCCTCCCAAAGGACCAGGGTGCTCAAAGCCGCATCCAACCTGGCCTTGAACATTGTTCTGTGCCATGCCACTGTGCCACACCATTGCACGACAACACAGCACCGCTCTATGCCATCACTGCACACCACGTCACTGCTTCATGGTGCTGCCCACAACACTGCCCGACGCAAGGGCACCACTACTTGCTACGGCGCAATATCGCTCCAAGCCCCAGCACTGCCCCATGCCACACACCATGCCGCTTCCACAGAGCACGTCCCATGCCGTGGCACAGCTCCTGTCACGACAGCATCACTCCACGCCACGGCACGGCCACACATCACACCACAGCCGTGTGCCGTGCCACGGCACTGCTCCACACAACGGCACTGCCACACACCACAGCAGCACGTTCCTCCGCACCACGGCACGCCATGACATCACTCCGGGCACGTCACCGCCCCACACCATGTCACGGCACAAGCCCACAGCCCGCGAGGAGAACGAGGCACAGCCCCTCGGCCCGGGAGGAGCCAGGAGAATGAGGCACCGTGCCACGCCATGCCCCGCGCCGCCGGGCCTGGGTCGCAACCCTGGTGCTCCCCGGGCAGCCCCGGCCCCGCCCGGTCCGGCCGAGCCGGCGGCGGCTCCTGGGAGAGCTCCACACCGGGGCCACAGACGGACACCGTGCCGAGCGCCGGTAACGCGCGGGGCCGAGAGAGAGGGGTGACGGCGGGCAGGGGCGGGGCCGCGTAGGGGGGTCCCCGTGCTCAGGGCGAGGACGGGCGCCGCTCGATACTCACCGGGAAACGGCGAACAGGAAGCGACGGCGAACAGGAAGCGACGGCAGCCGTGCCCGCCCCCCCCGCCACGTGCTTCCGGCCACGCCCCGCGCGCTTCCGGTCACGCCCCGGCCGCACAGGCACGCGGGGCGCGCCCGTCGGTGGGCTGGGCCACAGCTCCCAGGCCACGCCCATCTCGCTCAGACCCCGCCCACCTGCCTCAGCCCCAGCCCCTCGGACTGGACACGCCCAACCTTCTTAGCACGGCCGCGCCGCTTGGCCACGCCCACACCGCGCGTCGCACGCCCCCGGCCGGCCTACAGTGGCCCCGCCCCCTTCGCTCCTAGGTCCGTCCATCCCACGCACTTTGCCCACGTGCAACTTCCACCAGGGACTCTTGGGCCCCACCTCCTCTCGACTGGCCACGCCTACGGTGCACAGGACACGCCCACACAGCGTTGGTCACTTCCACTCGCCTTAGCCCCACCCACCGACCTGGCCACGGCCGCATCACACCTGGCCACGCCCACACCCCAGCCCAGCTGTCAGTTGGACCCGCCCACCACGCCCAGGCCCCGCCCACATCGCAACGACCCCGCCCACACCGTGACTAACCCCGCCCCCTGGTACTTTGGAAGGGCTGCCGGAGCTTCCTGGGCCCCGCCCCTTCACGGGTGGCCCCGCCCCCATTCACGGGTGGCCCCGCCCCCTTCATGGGCGGCCACGCCCCCCACCTCAGCGCGGCCACTCTGCCAAGCCCCACTCATCCTGCGAATCGCCCCTCCCTCACCGCTCAAGCCACGCCCAACCAGCTTAGCTGAGCCACTCCCCTGGCACCGCCCACACCGCAAGTTGGCCCTCTCTTGCACTGCCCAACTACCTGCTCTGCTCGGTACCCGCACAACTGTGGCCACGCCCACACAGGCATGGCCACGCCCCCGGCAACTGACCCCACCCCCTGCCGGCCCTTAACCGCCGTCGGGGTCACCTGGGCCCCCCTCCGTGGCTGACCCCGCCCATCCCCCCTCATTGCCCCTCCTCTGTCCCCGCTCCCGACGAATTAACCACAGGTACCCACTCTTCCGTGGCCCCGCATCTGGCCACGCCCACCTCCCCTTGGCCACGCCCACCCGCTGCTGGCTCTGTGTCTGGCTCCGCCAACACCACGGGCGGGCAGTGCGGCAGTGGGCGGGGCTTTGGGGAAGTAGGCGAGGCTATGGGGGTGATGGGGTCTGAAGGGCACAATTTCGGGAGAAATTGCTGTGATTGGGCACATTGCTGCGGGGACTCCCAGTGCCTCTCTCCTTCCTGGGGTCTCTCCAATGAGCCCTAGCAGCTCCAGGGCTGGATGCCCGTGGAGAGGTGGAATTGGGGATAGAACTTGGTATGTTTTGGGTTGGAAGGGATCTCAAAGTCTATCCAGTTCCAGATCCCCTGCCATGGGCAGAGACACCTCCCACTGGGTGAGGATGCTCAAAGCCCCATCCAGCCTGGCCTTGAACACCTCCAGGGATGGGGCAGACACAACTTCCCTGGGAAACCTGGGACAGGGCCTCCCAAACCTCATAGGAAAATATTTCTTCCTAAGATCTCACCTCAATCTCCTCTCTTTCAGATGAAAACCATTCCCCTCATCCTATCCCTGTACACCCTGATCAAGAGCCCCTCCCCAGCTTTCCTGGAGCCCCTTTCAGTACCGAGTGGCTGCTCTAAGGTCCCCCCACAGCCTTCTCTTCTCCAGGTTGAACAACCTCAACTCTCTTAGCCTGTCCTCATAGCAGAGGTTCTCCAGCCCTCGGATCATCTCCTGGACCAGTGGCCTCTTCTGAACCTGTTCAAGCAGTTCCATCTCTTTCTTATGTTGAGGATTCCAGAATGGGACACAGGACTCCAGGTGGGGTCTCAGCAGGGTGGATCTGAGGGGCAGAATCACCTCAGGTGTCTCTGCTGAAGAACCTGGAGCCATGCAGAAGGGACTTCTGTAGAGTGAAGCAACAGAAAAGTTGATCAGGGACTTCATTTCCAGAAAAAAAATTGTTTTTGAAGCATCACCAGAGCAGAGCAGAGGGGCAGAGGGGCAGAATCCCCTCCCTCACCCTGCTGGCCATCTTTGGATGCAGCCCAAGACACGGTTGGCCTTCTGGGCTGTGAGAAGACTTTGTGAGTGCTGTTGTTTAAGGGAAAACTGCTTGCTCTTCCTGTCCATTGTGAGTATTTGAACTAGAAAGTGTAACACAATGAAAAGGAATCACATTAAATTCCCCAGAATGCTCCAGGTGGGCACCTGGGCACCGCTGAGGACTTCTATCAGTCACTTGGGGTTTGTTTATGAAATATGTTTTCATGCAGAGGGAATTTTTACCTCACAAATTGACTTCAGCTCCCTTAAAGAGCTTTTATGCACTTTCATTTTTATTCATCTTAAGCAAACTGCACAAAAAAATCTCTGAACTTCTGCCATAGGACGAGCAGGTAAAGCAGCGTAATGCAGAAATTCAGCTCACAGAATACTTACTTTTATGAAATCATGATATTCAAAACCATTTCTAGATGAAAAACAGGAAAGGGGGCTTAGCTGAACATTCCAGTTTCAGGCAAATCCTCATACAACTGTGTATTCTGGAAAAGGTGCAATGCTTGTGGTGCCCGTCCAGGGTGGAAGAAGTTCATTCTAAAACTCAAAGAACTGTGGGTACTTGCTCTCCTTGCTGGAGAGCACGGGGAGTTCATTAACATCCCAGTAAGAAAGGCACTAGAAGTCCCTAAAATATCACCAAAAATGCTAATTTCTAGAGCTAACACCTTATAGAGAGGATAGCATCAAGAAGCCTGGTGCTGGGACCCACAGGCTGTGCCGCACCACAGAGGCTTCCAGCCAGTGCCCAGCACACCTGGCAGGTCCTATCCACAGGAGGGGTCCCCACTTGGATCATTTGAACTGTTACAGGGTTTTTTTGGAAGAAAATATCCCTGTTTATCATTTGCACAAGTACTCCTTGCTGCACTTTTGGACAGCGGTCCTGCTGTGGCCATGCAGCTGCTCCTCCATCCTGTCTTAGCACTGCTGACCCCGCCGTGCCTGTGAAGGCAGACACGTGCATGCTGTGCCTCCCCCGAGCCCACAGCTTTGATTTTTCATTTCATTTTTTGCAGGCCTTTCAGATGTTTTGGGTTTCCTTAATGCAGTGCTGGTACTCTATTTTCAACATTACTGACATGTAATTACAACCTCTGTTTTGCCTCTGGGAGCGTAAGCGCAGGCATATGCATGTTGGCTGCAAAAGTGCCTCAAAGAAGGGCAAAATGATCCCAACACTCTGGTCAAGAAAGCAGGAAAGTGAACAAAAACCAACCCACAAATACAAAGTTTTTATCCTCCAGCAGAGTCTGGCGAGAATTCGACCCATCTGTGACACTTGATGCTTGCAACAGGTACTTTCCTCTGATCTAATCGTGATGCCTTTCAAAAAAGAAATGGTTTAGTACCTCCAGATATTATGAAACCTCAGATAATTAATCATTGTAAAATATTTGTTGTTAATATGATTAAAGGACGAGCAGGAATTAAAAGCGTTACACAAGAGTCAGGGCCCTGAGGGCACCCATGGGCCATACAGACCCATGTCTGACACCAGTTCCCCTCACCAGGCCTGATCCTAACCCCTGCTATGAGCTGGCATCCCATCCTGGCCTCATCTCCATCCCCATCTCCATTCCCATCCCCATCTCCACCCTCATGGAAGTGCCCAAAGCCCAGGGCTGAAGCTGTTCTAGTGCTCGCTGGCCTGGCTGGGGTGGTGGAGTGAGTGCTGGCCACTGGGCTGTGCCATTTTACTCCATTTACACGTAAACGGTGTAAAATACACATTTAAAGAAAGACCTCACCTCTCCTTAGATTATTTCCAAGGAACAAAATACCATATTTCTAGAATAAGCTTTTTTAGGTTAGATGATTTGGGTTTAGCTTTGGCTACAGTGGTATTTTATGTTTGCAAGAACTCATTCTCATGAAATTTGACCTTGAAAGGAAGTTTCATTTTGGTGTCGTCATTGCGGAAAGTCAGCAACCGCCTCCGGTGCCTCCTGAGCATGGTTGCCAGTCCCCACACACCCGCAGGGCCCTGGGGACACAGGGTAGCTCACAGCAGCCTCTCCAGCTGCCAGCAACCAGTTCTCCTCTGTGCTGTGAAGCTCACAATCCCAGTCTGGGCCATATGTTTGGGTGTAGGATTGCCTTGCCATAGACATGCGTCTTGGCATGGTTTGCTTTGGTGTAGATGGGTACAAACAAATCAGTGCAAACTTGTCCATCAAATGCATGCCAACAACGTTCACTATTGGTGGGAATGAGCATCTTCTTCACATCTTCTGGTGCACCTTCTCCAGTCTGGCCAGTTCTGAGTGTAGAAAAGTTCATCAGGACCCAGAATGGCTTTTACTGGTCTTGACTGGAAAGCAGTCACAAATTTTGAAGAGCGCTGAAGGACAGTAGTCTACAGAATCATAGCATCACAGAATAGTCCAGGCTGGAAGTGGCATCAAAGGATCCTCTGGTCCCACTTTCTGTGGGAAAGAGAGCCTAGATGAGAATATCTATCATTATCTCTGATTGATGTGACACTGAGTTCTGGATGTCACACGGTGTGGGAAAAAAAAGGCCACATGTTTGCCTTCATCTCATTTGTCTCTCCTCAAAGAAACAGACCTTGTCAGAGGTTTTGGGTCACATTGTCCAAGTGCACCCATCCTGGATGGGGAAGGGCCTCAGCTCTATGTTAGATGTGCCACAGGGCATGTTGTTGCTGCAGAGAAGCTGACAGAGTTGCCTGCTTTCAATGCAGTCTAATTCACATGTGATTTATGCGAGATCATCAGGCACCAGCGTTTTCACCCTTTCTCTCAGGCACCTTGGGTCCTGCACCTGCCTTCGCTTCTGAGCATCGTTTCTCAGGGGAAACAACGATCTCCACGTGCCATGCACCCAGACCTAGTCCAAACTGTCCACTCCATTCCCTGAACAGCCTATCTTTGGTGTGCCAGGACCTTAAGATCCAGGTTCTGATGCTCATTTGTTGCCAGGAGGTGAGGGAGTAGCACCTCCTTTCCATGACAGTGCTGCGAGACATCTGTGGTTGTGTTCAGCTTGGCTGCACTCCCTCTTTGGAGAAAGTCCCCTCTTCCTCCAAAGCTTGCAGGTGTCCCCCCAAGCTGTCCCAGGTGGAAGGAGGCCTCTTCCTGCAGACCAGAACTGGGTTAAAAGGTAGTAGGGAGCCACAGAACTGAAACTAACACTGTCTTGGTCCTACCTGACACCATCAGCTGTAGCTGACTGCTGAAGGCATCTTTTGCAAGAGCAGTGTGGCCTGACTTCCCAGTCTGTGTCTGCAGCACTGGCTCCTCCACACTGGAGCCCAGCCAGCGGATCCCTCTGCAGAAGGGGATGATGGTGTTCTGGCCACCATCTTCCTGCTGTGATTTGCCTGCTGTTTCTGCAGAGAACGTTTGGACTTGGTGATCTTGAAGGTGTTTTACAGCCTAAATGACTGTGATTCTGTGGGAGCAGCATCTGTTTTCCCGTGTCTGATGGTGCTGCCCTGCATCGCTGCCATGCCCTTCCTCTCCATGCTTACCCACCCTTTGGGAGACACAAACACATCCAGGAGAAAAAGACATGCCAGAGTCCTTGGGGGAACCTGTGTGGGTTCCAGAGAGGGAGACTTCGCAACATCTCCACCTGCTCAGGAATGCTCCAGGTCCCGTTGAGTCTTCCAGACTGCAGCAGCTCTGTGGAGATCATCGTTCTTCCACCACAAACTTAATGTGCTTGAAAAAGAACAGGAAGAAAGGGGGAAATGTCGCATGTATGTAAAGTGGCAATTCACAGCCTGGATGCCAGCAGGTGGCACCCCAGAATGTGCAGCTTTGTTTGTTCATAAGCCTCTGTACAACCCTGGCTGCTTGTTCACTGGAGATATCTCCAGGCTCTGCTCCCCTTGGAGCACCAGGGCAGACCCAAGGGCTCCGCTGCTCGAGTATAGAGCTGCCAGAAAGGACCTGGGTCAGCAGAAGTGCTGGCTTTCCTTTGCTGCCATTCAGACTTAGGGAAGAGAGGCTGGAAAGCTGCCTTGCAGAGAAAGACCTGGGGGTGTTGGTTGACAGTGGCTGAACATGAACCAGCAGTGGCCCAGGTGGCCAAGAGAGCAAATGGCATCTTGGCCTGGATCAGAAACAGTGTGGCCAGCAGGACCAGGGCAGTGGTTGTGCCCCTGCACTCAGCAGTGGTGAGGCCACACCTCGAGTACTGGGGTCAGTTCTGGGCCCCTCACTGCAAGAAGGACATTGAGGGACTGGAGAGCATCCAGAGAAGGGAATGGAGCTGGGGAAGGGGCTGGAGAACAAGGATTATGAGAGGTTTAGCCTGGAGAAGAGGAGTCTGAGGTGAGACCTCATCACTCTCTACAACTACCTGAAAGGTGCAGTGGGTGCTTGTCTCTTCTCCCAGGTGACAGGTGATGGGATGAGAAGAAATGGCCTCAATGTGTGCGGGGGAAGGTTCAGACTAGGCATTAGGAAAAATGTATTCACTGAAAGTATTCTCAGGCACTGGCAGAGGCTGCCCAGGTGGGTGGTAGAGTTGCCATCCCTAGAGGTGTTTAAAAGACAGGTAGATGAGGTGCTCAGGGATGTGGTTTAATAAGTGGATAGGTGCAGTTGGACTTGATGATCTCAGAGGTCTTTTCCAACCAGGTGATTCTATGAAACTGTATTTCCGAGCGCTGTGGGAAACAGCATGAAGGAATCCATGATTAGTCTCAAGTGTCACTCACTAGCAGGGTGTCCACAACAGGGTGCAGGTTTCTGTTGCTGGCAGCTTTGCTGGGTGTCAGGAAATGGCCCCTGAGCACTGCTCTTTCACCCAGAGTTCCTCTGAGGATTTGGATCTGGAAGGAGCTGCCCTGTGCAGGAGCATCACTGAGGATAGCCACAGGAGCCTTGGGTATGTTGAGAACTTTCTGTGGTGTTGCTTCAAGCCTGTAACTATGTGAGAATGGGACTAAAGAATGCGGGTGTGCAAAGGGGCCAATTCAATGTGCACAGACAAACAGGTCCTCATTTTTAAGAGCTTAATATTTTAATCCGATTGGATGTTATATTCACCTGGACATGTTTCATGAGATGGGTTGAACTTGTCCCTGGTGACCTGCACTAAGGGAAAACAGTCTGCTTCCTGGCAATTGTGCTGTTCTCCTCCAGCAGCTGCCATAGATGGTATTTGTGTTGGGTGTCTAGGCCAGTGAACCCTATTTTCATCTGTCCTGATCCAATAAAATACATAAACTTTGAGGTGATGAACCGCTCCTCCTCCTTGAAATTCGAAGATGGACCTGCTGTGCTTTGCCAAGCAGGAACACTGCCTGCAGCAGCCTCACACAGAACCTGGTGGGCTGCAGCTGCAGGAGGGCTGAAATGGCTCAGGAAACGCTGGGCAAGGAGGCAGAGAGAGGCAGGGAAGAGTAAGGAAATGAGAGATGAGAACAGTGAATCCAAGTCACAGAAGATGTGGCAGATTTGCCATTGCAGTTGCTGTTTTCCTGTATCGCTGTCTGTTTTGGCATCACAAAGCTGCCTTGTCCAGGTCACAGGAAGAGCAGCTGCAAAAGACTTTGACCTGAAATGGCATCAAAATCAGAAGTGCCAAACCCTGGGAGAGCTGGGGGTGCTCAGCATACTGCCCTGGTGGGATCACCCCTTGAGAGATCTTTGTAAGAGCGTGGAAAATCCACATGGCTCCAGTGCTGTGGAACTGGGGTGCAGACTACATGGAAATTCACCACTGCGCTGCATGTGGACCTGTGCAGCCTCCTGAGCTTCAGCCCATCATCATCCTCAGCTGAGTGCAGCAGCAACAGGAGCACTTCCAAAGTTAATTAAATTCCCACCCCCCGACCTGATTTGCTCCTCCTCTTCCCAAAGCTCCACTTCGCTGCTTCAAACCAAGCAGTGGGAGAGGGGAGGGAGTATAATTATTTAGCTCCTCAGTGCTAGCTCTACAGTGCTTCATAGCTTGTTAATTACAGTTTCAGCTGTGCCAGTCAGTGCAGGACCAGCCGAGCGTGCGGGGGTATGGGCCGAGGGAGCTGAGGGACTCAGAGAAGTCAAGAAGAAGCCACAAGGGGTGACAGCGGGGGGAAGCCAGAGCGAAATGGGGCAGAGAGCCTGGGGTGTTGGTCACTGGGAATCTGGGCAAAAGAGCAGCAGCGGATGGGAAGCAGCTGGGAAGCAGAGGGACATGGGGAAAAGAGTGAAAAAGAGGAGCTGTGCAGGGGTAGCAGGGTGGTTTATCTGTGGAGGGTGACAGGTGCAGGTCAGGCACTGTGGGATGCTGCGCACTGGCATCACTGGAACACGTCCTTCATGTCCACCTGCCTTCTCCAGCAGGGCAGATCAATGCCCCGAGTCCAAGCACTGCAGTAACTGTCCTTGATCACAAATACATAACAGGGAGGAGCTCTTGAATCAGCTGCTCTGCCTCTGCTGTCAGCCCCTGTCTGAAGGATCTGTGCTGCAACAGAAGCTGATATTGGTGCAAAATGATACTGGAAACTGTGTAGTCTCCATTACTGGGAGCTGTTGGGGATGTGTTTCTGGAAGACACAACAGCTTTCCCACCACGCTGACCTTTGTCAGAGGAAGCATTCCCTTTTCCTAAATCATCTGACCTTTCTCACTACACGAGCAAAGGAGCTGCAGCAGGGTTCTACCTCTCTCCAAATCCATCAAGTAAGAACCCTCAGCATTTTCAGGGCCAAAACGCCTAACATCTCTCCCGTGAGGAAGAGCTGAAGTCACCAGAGGGACACACGTGGGACCCCAGTCTGCTCAGTACACCAGCTCAGCAGAGCCCCTGCCCACTGCTGAAGGCTGGAGCTCAGGCAGGAGCCGCCAACAAGCGAAGCTGCTGGTTGCCCATTCGTCTGTGGAGTTGCTGCTCTGGTGCCCTTGGAGTGGCTGCAGTAGCCTTGGGAAGACAGGTCCTGATCCCTCACCTGGCTCTCCCCCTTGACCTGCTGCCTTGGTGGAGGGGACATGAACAGAGCAAGCGAGAAGGTGACTGTCTCCCCACTTGCCCCTCACCCCAGGTCAGCCCCTGCTAGAGAACAGTGTTTGTCTTGCTCTCACATCCTGGGATCAAGGGAAGAGGTTGCTCTTTGGGACATCAGTGGTTTCCCAAAATACTGTATTTAAAATAACATGATAGAGGGAAGACCGTGCAGTCCCTCCATGTAAAACCATTTTGAGGTTCTCTGCAGCTTCTGAAATGAACACGTGTGAATTTCCTCTTTTGACAGAAGTGAAAGGACAATTCAGAGCCAGAAAAGAGACTGCTCTCAAAGACCTGATGCTGCACTGCCAACAGTTTTTAACTGACTTCATGATTTCCATTTTCTTTTGGCAGCTCCCAGTCTCTGTTTCTCTCCTTTTTCTGGAAAATTTCCCTTAAGGAACCACCAGTGATGGCCCAGGAGAGAGCGTGTGAATGCTCTGCATTATGTAATGCTTTGACATTTGGCATTCCCTTGGCATTATCCCCATCAATGCAGAGTAAGTTGTCAGAGCATGAAATTGGTATTTTTACATATTCTTAATGTACAGATGTCAGTCTGAAAGCCATGCACAAGCATTATGATTAAATTCTCTGTTTCGTTCTCTGCCTGTCTGCGAAACTGTTTGGAAGATTTCTTTCCTTTTGGCGGGTTGAAGGGGAAAGACACAACCTTAAAAAGAAATATTTATACTTAGTAGCACTATCAAAAGGTGGAAGCTCAGTTTCAGATACTGTGCATTGAACGCAATATCGACTCATAAATCCAGAGAAACGGTACTCAGTTCTTGGCACCTGTATTCCTGGCATGGCAGCAGAAAGCGAACAAGGACCAGATGCATGGAAGGAACATAATCAGTGACCCAGTTTCTGGTGCCAAATACATCAAGATGTTCCAAATCAAATCTGCTCAGAGTTTACAAGTTAGTTATTCTACGTTAATTACTATGTAAGAATGGCAGACCCTTATGGGAGGATTAGCACGCCTCGGCACAACATGCATGGAGAAAGAAGAGAAAGGGCATGAGAAAAGATCCACTGAGGACTCCCAGTTGCTGGATTTGGTTTGTTTGATCACAAATATGTAACAGAGAGGAGCTCTTGAATCAGCTGCTCTACCTCTGCTGTTGGCCCCTGTCCCAGGGACCTGTGCTGTGACGCAAGCCGATACTGATGCAGTCTCCATCACTGGGAGCTTCCAAGCCCAGGTTGGATAAAGCCATGAGCGTCCTGCTCTGGTCTCACAGCTGACTCTGCTGTGAGCAGAGCGTTGAGTACAGACCTCCTGAGGTCGCTTCCAGCCTTAATCATCCTGTGACCCTGTTCACGGTGGGCAGAAGGTTGAAGCAAGAGGATGTCCAACTCTTGCACAACAGACCTTCCTGGTGGAGTTCTTAGCATTTGTCCAAAGTTCTCTTAAAAGTGTACAGAGCTGCATCCTGGAGCTCATCGTGCTGTGATGTGTGTCAAAAGTCCATGAACATCTGTAGGGTTTTTGAAGGAGCCCACTGCTTAGCCAGGATTACAGTGTATAGTTAAATCAGGTGAGAAGCCAAAGGCCTGGCTTCTCTCCATGTATACTACAAAACAACCCATGGACTATTTTTAGTTGTACTTTCCTCAAATATGAATTATGCAACCATGTCGTCAGTCTTAGCTTACTCCTCTTCCCTGTCCACCATTCTCCCAGAAGCTTGTGCTGTACAGGCCACCAGCTCAAACACATCAGAGTGGTGAGGAACTTGAGAGTACTTGAGCTCATAGGCTGAAAAACAACATCTATGTGGAGAGGAGAGAGGCAGAACAGTGTCCTTGCTCGTCACAGGGCGCCAGAATTGGCTTAGCAAGAGGCTGTGTTGGCCTCCTGGCTTGGACGTGGTCTAGGAGCAGCCAGATCATGAGCTGCCTCTTGCTCAGTGCTAGTGAAGGTGGGCAAGGGTGGGGTGACAGTACTGTTGGAGAATGATGGGGAAACAGGTGCTGTGAAATGGTAAATGCTGGGGATACAGGAGTGGGGAGGAAGAGGAGGTTGCACAGAAAACCAGAGAAGATGTGATGAAGGAAACTGGATTTATTGAGGAAAATGAAGCAGATATAGGGAAAACGTTGGAGAGTTTGTTGGTTCCATTAGATATTAGAGAAATTGCTAATTGATAACATTCTTTCTGAAAATTCTGTAGCAAGAATAAATAAGAAGGCACTTACTCCTGGAGACAGTTCAGGAGGAAACTTGGGAAGAGTAATTGAAGCCACAGATACAACACAAAGTTAGAAGAGTTTTCAAACTGCTTTACAAAGTGCCCGTTTATTATGTTCTTAAATACCCACTTTTGCAGCCAAATGGCCAATGACGGGTGTAGAGTGTCTGTGAGCGCCGGCCACATGACCAGCACAGACACCATCATTCACCAGCTCTAGCACTGTCTGCAGCCCCATCACAAACCTGTCACAGCCAGAGAAAGGCCTTTTGTGCAGACGTTCCCATTGCCCAGGTGTATTCTGCCTGCTGCAGTTCATCCATTTATTTTGAATAACTGGACCGTTTTCCTCTTTCTACAGGAGATTCTGAAGTTAAGGGCTGAGCAAGGACTTCCAGGAGAAGTGTCACAGAATCATCGAATGTCCTGAGTGGGAAGGGACCCACAGGGACCATTGAGTCCAGCTCCTGTCTCTGCACAGGACAACCGCAACATTCACACTGTGTCTAAGAGCCTTGGCCAAATTCTTCTGGAATATTATCAGTCTTGGGGCTGTGACTGCTTCCCTGGGGAGCTGTTCCAGTGCTCCACCACCCTCTGGGGGAAGAACCTTTGTCCTAATGTCCAGCCTAACCCTCTCCTGGCACATCTTCCTGCCATTCCCTCGGACCAGAGAGAAGAGCTCAGCGCCTGCTCCTCCTCCTCCCTGTGTGAGGAAGCTGCAGACCGCCATGAGGTCTCCCTTCAGTCTCCTCTTATCCAGGCTGAACAGACCCAGTGACTTCTACTGCTCTTCACACTCCTCCCCTCAAACTCTTCACCAACTCCCTGCCCTCCTCTGGGTGCTCTCCAACAGCTTTAGATCCTTTTTATCCTGTGGCACCTAAACTGCACCCACTGATCAAGAGTAGTTGCCTCAGGAAAGCCATTTTTTCCCCCCTCCAGGGTGAATGTGTTTCTCTTCCTACCCCCTCTGCTCAACTCTGCCTGAACAACAGTCTAGCTGGAAAATAATGCAACCAGGAGTTCATCCAGATAACCACTGTCAAGTCCATGGAGAGCACCAGACATCATCCAGCTACTGAGTGCTTGGAGCAGACGCTGTGCCTCCGGTGGTGCCTGCCGTCAGAAGCTCTGGGAGCAGAGAGAAGTCATCTGTGTGCGGTACCTCCACTTGGTTGCTGAAGCCAGTCTAATGCAAAACATCTGAATGAGACTCTTGGGAAATGAACCAAGGCCAAGTAGTTTCGGCAACTTCTTCGGCAGTGCTCCGAGGCTGCAGCAAGGTCACCGTCTTGCACGTTTGGCCCAGGAAGCCATGGGCAAGACAGCCTTTCACTACAAGCATGGGTTACAGTGATCTGCTCTATAACCACAGGTTCCCCTCCAGTGCACTCTGCACAACTTCTTCACCAGGTCCAGAAAAAAATGTGTGAGCACACATCGCCCTGCCTGAGAGAGAAAGACACACTGGAGCTTCTGCATGTGGTGGGATATCATTGCCAGGACCTCAGGGCCTTGTTTCCAACGGGATGGCATCTTCAGACATGGATGCATGCTGTGTCATCAAGAGCAGGCCAGCAGAGGAGGAAGTCATCCACGCGGTGGCTGTAAAAGGCAACCCCAAGCCAGTGGGCAACTTTCATTTACTGAGGAACATGTTTGTTTTCACAAGCAGGGGTATGAAGTTAATCCTCATCAGGAGGAATCTAAGTCCTGCGCTACTCTCTGCAGGATTTCTTCTACTTCATTAAACTCTGACATCTCAGAGGGCAAATCCACATTGTCACATGTCACTTGTGCTTGAGAAAAAATGTGCGTATTGATGCTTAATGCAAGCTGCTTTTCCTCCTTTCTTTGCAAGTGTAATTACGTATTAAATTCAACTGTGGGCTTTTTTTTTTCACTTGTTAGCATCAAGTGTGTATCAGCCCACGTGTTTAAACAAGGGTTTCAGTGCAGATCTGGAGCAGAGTCGGTCTGTGCCAGACGGAGGTGTGGTCCAGGTCTCTCCCTTCACTGGCAGTTTTCGAGGGGACTGTGGGCAGAAGGGGCAATGGCTTCAGCTCGGGTTGATGGACTGGTAACTGCCTTCATTCACAGTGACAGTGGTGTAATATTCCTTGCTAGTTATTTTACCCCTGAGGTTTGGTCTCACCTAACATTGCTTTTCCTACAAATCTTTCTGACTATGCTGACGGAATGTTTAATGCTTATGGGAATAAGATTTTCAGTGCCTCCTGCTGTGAGATGAGCAGCTCCAAAAAGTGGAGGTGAGCGCAGAAAGCCTGGGATGACCCAGTGCCCTGGCCCTCAGAGGGAGAACGTGCTGCTCTTTGGATACAGCCCCATAGAATATATTTCTGCTCGTGGATGACTTAGCATTGACCCAAAAATGCCTTCTTTTGTTGCTGGGGGATCATTGTAGACATTTTAGCACTTACAAATATGGGAAGACTTACCATAAGCAGGGTGTGTGGCCCACATAACACAGACCATGCATCTCCCCTAAACCATTTCCTGGTAGCTCCAAAGGTATCGGTTATATATTAGGAAGAGGTTCTTCCCCCAGAGGGTGGTGGAGCAGTGGAACACCTCCCCAGGGAAGCAGTCATGGCCCCAAGACTGACAATATTCCAGAAACATTTGACCAATGCCCTCAACCACACAGTATGAATGTTAGGGTTGTCCTGTGCAGGGACAGGAGTTGGACTCCATGGTCCTTGAGGGTCACTTCCAACTCAGCTCATTCTATGATTCTATAATTCTATACATTGATGAAAACAACCTGTTCGGGGGAGAAATATATAGCACACTACAAAATCAATCTTCCTTTAAAGTTTTCCAGCACTACTCAGTAAATCACCATGGCAGCGAATTGCCATCACCACGCAAAACCATGTGCCTTATTTCCAGGCTAGGTTTGTCTGGCATCTGCTCTAGATGCCTGGTTGTGCTCTACATTTGTCCACTGCACCAAACAGCTCCCTTTGCCACATTTCTGCTTCCCAAGAAGGCACTGGCAGATAGTTCTCATGATCTTCTTGGTAACTGAAATAGCCCACGCAGCCTGGGCCCCCAAGGCATCTTCCCAATCCTTTTCCCCTTGTGTGGCTACTGTCTGCACCCCTTCCCTGTTCCCTATCTGGGCTGAGTAGTGGAGGGCAGGATGGGAGCCATCAAGGCAGCAGGGCTCCCTCCCACATGAGGGATGCATGGAGCTGGTGCTGGGCTGCCCTTGCTGCCACCTCTGGCAGTGGTACATGAAGTGCCAGTACAGCATCACCTTGGGAGCCCTGCTCCACACATTTTTCCCCTCTCCTACCCCCTCGTCCTCTTTGGCAGAAGCCCATGTGGAGGGGTCTGCGCTGCCCATCCCAATGTCACTCTGACTGTGTCACAGGCTTTGTTGATCACTCTCAGGTAATTTAAACAGCGACATTTCCGCCAGTATGCCCAAGATTTGTCCTCTTCACTGTTCACCTTACTTGCACTCTGGGAACCACATCACCTGAGACTTTACTGGGAGCAACAGCATTGATCCACCTGTACAAATGAGAAGGCATCCTATTGCATGCACTCCAAGCCAATGCAGGTTCAGCTCTTGAAGTCCAGCTTCCCTTCCTCCTGCATATGAAGATTTCCAATTGAACTCAGAGTTTTTTCTACAGCAAAGTGGACCTCTTTTCTGGTTTCTGCATCCCACATCAGTCTCACCTCTGGCACTGGCCCTAGATAGGCCCAGAGGTGTGGCTATAAAAGGATGGACCATGGCCACCCCTCCTGTACCTCAGTGGATACCACAACCTTTGCAAGGAGGTGGCAGTAAAGAGAGAGGTAGTGATGGAAGGGCTCCTTGTCAGGGGTCCTTGGAACAGCCAGATTTCACCAGGCAGCACATGGGGAGGGAAACATATTCACACTGATCTGGGGGAGCAAGCCACCTGTCCCACTCCATGCTGCTCAAGAACCTGCTCCTAGCACATCTTTACTTCTTGGTGGCCTTTGTGGCAGTTTTTCATGGGAGGAAGATCCCACCAGAGAACTGCTCATCTCACTCTAAGGATGGACAGAATAGGAGCAATCATGCTGGGAATTAGGGAAAGCAGACCTAGCTCTCAGGTTCTCCTCGCTCCCAAGCTGGTTCCTGCAGACATTCATTATTTAACACCCTGGGGTGCTCTGCTCTACAGTCAAAGGCACAATAGCAGCTCATGCAGAACCAGTTAGCAAACCAGTCTGATCCCAGTGTGACAATAGCACGGCACAAGAACTGCTGCAGGGTGGATTCGCCAGGACCCTGGGGAAACCCTTGGACCATGCTGTGCTGGTCTCTGAGCTGCAGATCAGTGTTATGCAGACTCGCAGGAGCTGCCAGAGCTCATATCATCGCACTGTGAGTTTCACAGGGTCATAGAATATATGCTTCATAGAATCATAGAATACGTGCTTCGTAGAATCATAGAATCATGGAATGGTTTGTGTTGGAAGGGACCTCAAAGCCCATCCAGTTTCAACTCCCCTGCCATGGGCAGGGACACTCATCAGGATGCTCAAAGCCCCATCCAATGTGGCCTTGAACACCTCTAGTGATGGGGCAACCACCACTTCACTGGGCAAGCGGTGCCAGGGCTTTCCCATCCTCACAGGAAAACGTTTCTTCCTAAGATCTCATCTCAATCTCCCCTCTTTTAACTGAAAACCATTCCTTCTCATCCTGTCCCTGCCCTCCCTGATCAGGAGCCCCTCCCCAGCTTTCTCCCCAGCTTTCCTGGAGCCCCTCTATGTACTGGGAGGCTGCTCTAAGGTCTCCCCAGAGCCTTCTCTTCTCCAGGCTGGACAACCCCAAATCTCGATGTTTGTCTCAGTGTGCTCTGCAGACTCACAGATCTCTTTCCCCCGTGTGCGGGGTCTGCAAACAGAGCATGGAGCCACACCAGGAGATGCCCCTCCAGCCCTGACCTCCTGCAGCACCCTGCAGAGCTCCGCTTTTGCTCCCCTGGGCATTTGCGAGGCGGTGTTTGATTTGAATGGCGTTCAGGAGCAGCTGGCTGTTGACAGGGCCAGACCCCAGGTGTCTCGCAGGAGATGTACAGCAAATAGGGGTAACGCAGCCAGTGTGGCCAGTGGGGAGGCAAAACAAGCCCAAAGTAGCCTGAGCAGCACCGCATACAAATGTGACAGCCCAGGCACCGCCAGAGACAGCAGATGCAGCAACTTTAACTGTGAGGCCACCCTCGCTGGCTCTTCCTTTGTTTTTCATTACAGGAGCAGGAATGTGTCCTTAAGTGTCCAGTCAGCCTTAGCCCTGCTTCGTTCTTCCTGCCTTAGGCTACAGAGATGACATTGCAGGAGAGCTCCTGCCTGTCCCCTGCACAACCTCAAGGAGGGAGAGGCAGCCCATGGTGGCATTTCCAGACTTCAACACTCAGGCACAGTCTTTGGTGCTCATGGCTGAAGATCTCTGGATTCACAGCATCTACGCTGGTTACAAATGTGAGGAGCTGGCACATGAGTGTGTTTACTGGGCATCAAGAAGTTTTGTGTGGTGGTGAAGTGTCCACGTAAGAGCAGCTCTGCACAGTGACCAGTTGTGGCTGACTCTAGGTGTTTGCTCTCTGCGCAGAGACACATCCCCAGGGACACTGCGGGAGCACAACACCATGTCTCCTGTGAAGGCAAGTGGGACATATTAAGCCTAGGCAAAGCAGGCAGTTGCTCAGGGCAGCATGTGGCTGGGGAGGCAAAACTCTCTGCTCTCTGACAGGACAGTGGGAAGACAGCCAGCAGTGGCTGCTGCTCTGGAGGGAGGTGCCAGGAGGCTGCAGCCACCCCTGACCTGATGCACTTCCAGTGCAAGAACATCATGGTTATGATTGTGCATGTAGAGCTAGTTTACATGTTGCATTTATAACTAATTCCATTGCTGAAATAAGTAGCAGATGCCTAGCTCAACATCCTGTTGAGCATCCTGTTGAACTGCTACTTCTTTCAGTGATGGAATTAGCTAAAATTGCCAGTCTCTTCAGGGCTACCAAGTCTATCCAGGAATCACATATTGCTAGGAGCAGGGTGTTCCAGAACAGCACAAGTATTTCATACGGCAGTTCTGGAGCAAGGTAATGGAGAGGAGGTGTCTCTACTTGATGATCTTAAAGGTCTTTTCCAACCTAAATGCTTCAATGAATCTAGGATCAGCTGGAGAAAGCACATAGTGGGTGTGTTTAGTCGAATCCCATATATTTAGTAGACAATAAATGTCTCTGAAAATATTTTGGTATGTTTTTCCTTTGCTGGAGAGAGTCTGCTTGTCAACAGGCAGACAGGCTACACTGTACATGCAGAATGTGACAGTCCTGATATCAAGTACCAACGTTTAGGAAAGGACCTAAATTCTGGTGGCCTGCTGAATCTCCCTTCTTTCCACAGGAGGCCAAAGCCAGAGTGAAGGGCAACGCTGTCCCAGAGTGCCCTGTTCAACCAGGCTAAAGAAGGTGGCTCTCAGACGTTATGAAAATAACACGTGACTGGGACAGGGAGAGGAAGGATGTAGAATGAAGGCAAGATGATGCTCGATGTAGGTGGAAATTTGAGCATTTGAGCAGTTGGTTGTCCCATATATTACAGCAGTTTACAGTGTTCTCAAACACGTAGGGCTTTCCTCAGGGAAACATAGATGTGTAACTCTGATGAGTTCCTCCTGCACAAGTGTGAAGTTCCCATTGTAAAAACTGGTCAAGTAGTGCTGCAAAATAATTCTGAAAAAAAACAAACTTCTGGTAAGAATACAGAAATGATGATTATTTTCTTGAGAAACAAGCACTTTTAATCACAGCTTTTTCAGAAAAACGAGCACACAAATAAACAAACACCCTCCCCCCCAACCCAAACCACGGTCTGAGTCACATAGATAGTGTGGAAAATTTTAGCCCAAACTCTTAAAATCTGGTGAAAGTGTGAGCAACTGAAGATTTTATGGGAAGTGACGTGGTGCTCAGTTAGGCAGTGAAGCTTGAATAGCCTATAATTAGGCAAGGAAACATGTGTGCATACCGGAAACTATACCATCAAGCTATTAATATCTGCTTCATTTTCATCGCCCTCCAGCCAGGGTAAATCTGGTGATGGCAGTGGTGCTCGGGCCCTCGGACCCTGCCCTGCCCCACTGGCTCGAGGTCTGGTCCTGCTTTGTCCTCGGCAGGTCCTGCTGGCGTGTGGTTTATCTCAGCACAGCCAGGCTGGAGGCTTTCCACAGATGACAGAAGGGAAGCAGATGCTGGGCGCAGCTTCCCATGGTAGAAGGCAGAGGTCCAAGGAGGACAGACAGACTGTAACCCAGTATTTTTCCCAGGTGATATCTTCCTTTGCTTTTGGCTTACCCAACAGCTGAGCACCATGGCCATGGCAGGATAGCATGCTGCAAAAGGCTTGTTCTGGAAATTTGGCCCAGATGTTCACATCCTGTTACCCTACTTTCCCAGTACAGCAAGGCCAGGAGATGTTTCTGCTTGCAAGTGGCTTTGGTCTGTTTGGCTATGGTGCCCCTTGGCAATTCCTGAGCCATGGAAGGTGGAAGAAGCTCCCACCTCTGCCTCCCATGCACTGGAAGTCAGGCTAGCAGAGACCCCCCCCTTAGTCTGGGATCATTCACAGGATCTCAGCTAGCTCTGTCCATGGGTCAGTGCATGGAGAGCTCTGACAAAAACCCACTCATCAACATCAATGTGGTCCAGGATCAGCTGAAGGAAAGGACCAGTGTCTGCAGTGTGGGGAGCTGGAGGGCAGCTGTTGCACCATCAGGACAGGGAGCAGACCCACCTGGATGTGGGGATTGGCACAGCCTCAAAGCTTCAGGGATGTTCCCAGAGAGGCGGAGAATGCACTTTGTGCTGGTGGTAGGTTCAGTCCCTCGTGTGCAGGACCTTTCCCATCTGCAGCACCCAGGCATTCAGATCTTGTTTGCAGTTCAGTAGAGGTAAGACCAGAGAAACTTCCTGATCAGGACCCACCCCAGTTCCAATTTCTGAGCGGCTCCTCCCAGGACAATGAGATCTCAGTGATTATCTCTACCCTGGTGGTGTGAAAACCTGCCCTGCTGGGGCAGTGTTGAATTCAGTGTCTTGTCGTCCTGCCCCGCGAAGATCTAAGGACTGTTTCTCATTATAGAGGGCTTTGATTACGTTCAGAAGATTTACAGGTATCTCCCAATTGTATTGTGACAGGCAGCACACAGCTTCCTGGACTATAAAAAGTCATGGAGGGTCTAGGACAACTCTCCACAACCAACACTTTGTGTTTGACTCTTCACAGGACAGCTCTACATGGCCAACTCTCTGCGACCAACTCTCCACAGGACAAGTCTATGTGGGCAGCTCTCCATAGGGACAAATCTATATGGGAAGATCCAAACCTTACCGGTACCCCAAACCACAACCTTAACCCTAACCCTTCCTCCTGCAGAGAGTAGTCCATCACAGAGAGCTGTCTGTGGAGAACTGTTCTGGTGATATAGACCTGCTGCTCCTTTGGTATCCCCCTGTTAGTGGGAAGGCAGATGGATGCCCTAGGAGTGAGTATATAAGTGCTGAAGCAAAATTACTCATTCACAAGTTTTGCAGAAATACGTTGGTCACCTCATTACTGTGATGTCTGAGAGGCATGGGCTTAAGAGGGAGTCCTGAAAAAAGGTTAAATCCTGGAGGTTTAGTTTCAGACAGTCCTTGCAGTGTATCTTAGCACTGGCTCTCCTATCAATATCGATTTCTAGAAAGAACTAGAAATCTCTCTAATCTTTGTCATGCTTAGTTAGAATTCACTGATTTCTGCTAGTGCTTCAGTGTTTTTACTTTAAAAGGCAAATTTTGCAGCCCTGTTGACACAAAGATACGTGCATGTTTTAGGGGTCTGTCTTTTAAAATAAAACAGTTACAAATTATTTTCATGGAGTCATAGAATGATGGAATGGATTGGGTGAGAAGAGACCTCAAAGCCCATCCAGTTCCATCCCCTGGGCAGGGATACTCATCAGAATGCTCAAACCCCATCCAATGTGGTCTTGAACACCTCCAGGCATGGGGCAGCCACCACTTCTCTGGGCAACTTGGGACAGGACCTCCTCAATCTCACAGGAAAATATCCTAAGATACCATCTCAACCTCCCCTCTTTCAGATGAAAACTATTCCCCTCATCCTATCCCTGCACTCCCTGATCAAGAGACCCTCCTCACCTTTCCTGGAGCCCCTTTCGGTACTGGGAGGCTGCTCTAAGGTCTCCCTGGAGCCTTCTCTTCTCCAGGCTAAACAAGCCCAACTCTCTCAGCCTGTCCTCATACTGGAGGTTCTCCAGCCCTCGGATCATCTCTGTGGCCTCCTCTGGACCCACTCCAACAGTTCCATCTCCTTCTTATGTTGAGGATTCCAGAACTGGTTGCAGGGCTCCAGGTGGGTTCTCATCAGAGTGGAGCAGAGGGGCAGAATCCTCTCCCTCCCTTCTGGTCCCATTGCTCTGGATGCAGCCCAAGACACCATTGGATTTATGGGCTGGGACCACACGTTGCCAGCTCATGTTGAGTTTCTCCTCCCCCAGCATCCCAAGTCCTTTTGCTCAGGGCTGCTCCCAATCTATTTTGAAATTAAGCTGTGCCTGATATCAGCCTACTCTGTGCAGTTGGTCCATGCAGTGCCACCTCATATTTTGTGTACTGCGTCTGTTGAAGAACCCTATAGTTTCCAGGATGTTTTCTGAGGTATTTAGATTTATTTCAATGTTTACAATGTATTTGTTGTTCATTAAACATATTTACCCAGGCTAACCCAACATGAAAGAAATTATCCTGTTTACAGTGGAGTCTTGACAAAAAATACGAGGTGGAAAGATAGACAAACACACATAAACCTGGGTTGCTGAGTGGAACATTGATTTGCTGCCACTTCCAATTTTTCTCATTAGAACTTATTTTATTTGAACATAACTCAGTACCCCATGTAAATGTGAAGTTGTTAATCTTATTACTATACGGAAAACAAATTAATTATTATGCATGATATTGGAAATGGGTTGTTAGGTTGGCATTGGGAAGATTAGAAAAATACACTCATTACTTCAAATGATATCTGATATACATGTACTACTCTTTTTAAAATCATTTGCAATATTCAGATAACAAATACAGTGAGTAGAAAAACCTATCTTCTGTGTGGTTTTAAAATTTTAGGCCCATGTTCTGAAGGCTGGATTAAAGACTGTATTTAGATTTTAATATTTTAAAATGTCTGTATTGCACTAAAGCAAATGAAGTTGTTAGGCTGAGTTTTGTCCAGCTGCAAAGTAGGATTCACTGCGCTGATATAACTAATTGGTATGAGACCCGAGTGGATTATTTAGGCAGGACAAGTATCTGCATTTCAGGTCTGCTGTCTCACTGTGACTGCTTCCTAAACACACTTGGATGTAGACAGAAGAAGCCCAGTAGAGGTATTATTTAAAAATGGTGCATGTTTAGAGGTTAAGCTTGCAGAGCTACTGATGTAAGGGGCACCCAGGCTGAGGTCGAGACTTCTGGTTCCTGTGGTAAAAGTAACATTTACTAGTTACTAACTGTGAGTTTGGGGAAGATTTGGGATGATGGGAGCTGTCCTGCTCCTCTTCTCTCTGTCCAGAGCATGTAATTTCCTTACAGGTGAGCAATGAGAAGGGCTGGGGTGAACGACATGTCTTCTTCTCCCAGTGGTGCTGACCTCTTGGCTGAGTGGTGAAGAGGACACGTACAAACAGGCTGTATTACAACATCCTTTAGGATGCCTGTGCTGCCTCCTGAAGTCTCCGATCATCAAAATGTTTGCTGTGGATAAGGCAGTAATAATGACAGTTCACCAGCCACGGAGCTCAGGGTGCTTAGCAAAATATTAGGTGTAGATAGCAAAATAATGGGGTTATTTCTATTAACATAGAATCACAGAATCATGGAAAGGTTTGGGTTGGAAGGGATCTCAAAGTCCATCCAATTCCAAACCCCTGCCATGGGTAGGGACACCTCCCACTGGATCAGAGGGCTCAAAGCCCCATCCAGCCTCACCTTGAACACCTCCAGGGATGGGGCAGCCACCACTGCACTGGGAAACCTGGGACAGGGCCTCCCCACCCTCACAGGAGAACGTTTCTTCCTAAGACCTCATCTCAGCCTCCCCTCTTTCAGCTGAAAACCGTTCCCCTTTGTCCTATCCCTGCACTCCCTGCAGACCGTACCAGCTTTCCTGGAGCCCCTTTCAGTACTGGGAGGCTGCTCTAACGTTTCTCCAGAGGCTTCTCTTATACAGTTCCTTCTTGTGCTGAGAACTTCAGAGCTAGATGCAGCTCCTGGAGCCTTCTTATTTGCTGTTAGCATTGTGTGCTCAGGAGCTGACTCTTGTAGCTTTGCCCCAGCAGAATGTGTTGCTTTATCCAAAGAGACCTGGCAGCCTGACAAGTTTCACATGAACCTGAATGGTGAAGGTTTTAGCAAAGAGTATGTCAAAATCTCAGACACCACAGTGATGTAAGAGCAGTGGATGATTCCCACAGATCTTCCTCTTGCTCATCACCCAGCTTCAAGCTGGGATCTTTTTGCCCTAATCCCATAGATCTAGCATGTATTAGGACACTCGGAGCCCTGCCTTCAAATCCAAATGCCCATCCAAGTCAGGGGCACATGCAATCTCTGCCTTCCATGCCAGAGCCTGTCTATTTTTCAGACTGAGTCCTTTCTTCCCCCTGTATATTTCCCTTGCTTCCCATCTAGTACCAGAGTGCTTCCCATCTCAGGCTTTGGCAGACGCCAAATGGTACCGCAGTTGTTATCCTATCTTCTGGGTCAGATGGTGAGACAGAAGGACAAGGAACTGATCACCCTCTCCAAGCTGCAAAGCATAAACCCAGCTGGGTTTACAACCCTCCTGACCAGATCATGACAGTCAGCAGAAGAGCTGGTGGCACCTTCCTTCTTCCAAGTTCCACTGTCCTGTGCTATGGGCGAGGTGGGACTATGGACCAAGATGGTTTCTTTGACTCTTAAAGCTCAGGAGAGTAAAACAGAAAGGCAGTTCTGTGTCAGAGCGAGACCTTTGTCACACCCAGGGTTCCCAGAGAGGTGTCCCAGCTGGGCAGCTGACCTTGAGCCCTCAGGAAACAAGGGGTTAACCATGTTCCATGTGCCTCACTGCAAAAATTCTGAAGAACTCCTCTGAAATGGGTTGCTATACTCTAAATAATGCATGTCCTACGGGGCAAGAAATAGTGACAAAACTTAAATAGCAGTGTTAATGAGTGAAGTAAATATCAGAGCGGAGCAACAAAAGCAGTGAGGAAATTCCCCTAAAGAATGTTTTGTTCCGCTTTAGTGATGCTCGATACGAGGGCTCATCTTGACGATCTCCGCTGTGCTGGAGGCTGCCAGGAGCTTGGGTGACAGGAGCACATCCCACAGGGTGAGGAGGGATGAGAGACTCATATGCCTTGGCATCACTGGGCATTTGTTGGGCAGTATTCCATCCCCGGAGCCACAGCTCCACCACATAACCTTCTCGGGTCTCCAAACTGGGAAAAGAAGTCAGGTTTTAGTGGAAAATTAGCCTTTTCTTACTGTTGGGCGAGCAATTACGCAGGGCTCCCCAGGGAACGTTGTGCAGCAGGTAGAGCTGGTCCTGCTGCTCAGCCCTGGGCTTGCTCCTCAGCCCCTTCCCAGATGGGCTGGTGGCTCATCCCCAGCTCACATCAGCACAGCCTTGGCCCCACGCTGGTTGAGCATCCACTGGCTGAGGCTGTGGGCGAAGACCTTCTGCACAGCCATTGTGCCACGAGGCGATGTAGGAGCCCTGCCCGGCAGCGGTGATGACACTGTGGTTTGGCCCTTTCAATGAGGCATCCTGTATTTCTGCTCACACATGTCACCTGATCTTGCACTTAACTGAAATACTGTATTTTAAAGCAAGCAAGGAAATTCTTCAGTATTCCTTCCTGCAGAACATACCACCAGGTAAATGGCTTTTCACGGTGGTTATAGCTATATATTGAGCAAACAGGGTGAGTGTTATCAAACCGCTCTTTTTTAATTTTCTTCTTATTGATTTCAAAATTTAACTATAAAAAGGTTTCAATTACAAGACAACCTTTTTATATTTCACACTTAGTAATTTTCGTACAGCTGTATAATTGGAAGTAAGCAGTATCTTCAGTTAATGAAATAGATTTCTGTATTGTTCTTAAAGTCTCCAGTTAACTACAACTCGCCATGTGGTGATAAAGAGCAGAGCTCTTTGTCATCTGCTCTAAACACAGCCCCTGCCCCGCAGAACTAAGTCAATGCAAATAAAGAAAAAGAAATTACACCAAAAATGCCTAAGGAGAGACAAAAAACAACCTTGTGCTGGACTTATTCTCAAGGGGGCGTGAGGACTGAAAACACACCTGACCTGTCACAGTGCATAGCTATTGCTAACATCTTGCATGGACAATCTATTGCTGTCCCTCCATGGGATGGGTTCCAGCACGCCCAGGGATCAGGAGCAGTGGCATCCCATGCTACAAGAGGGACAAGGTACCTGCCATTGCCAGCAGCCGAGGTGAAAGGATGAGCATCCCTGGGTTTACTCACACAACACGGGACCTACAGCTGGAGGCTGCTTCTGCCTCTCCGAGCATGTTCAGAGCTGGGCAGTTTGAAATTCTGCCCAAGAGCATTTCCAAGGGAAAGAAATGTGGTGTTTATTTGTGTAAGCTATCATGGTGCTGATGGCTTTGGGTGCAGGTGAGAGACAGCAGAGAGAGCAAAAGTGGAAGAGCTGATTCTTGAAATGCAAAAGGAAAAAACCTTCCAACATTTTAAAGTAAAATAATAAATAAAGTACAGACAGGGCAAAACTTTCTTTTTTTGTTTTTAATTTTTCCCTCATTAGGTAACAAATTTTCTTCAAAGCCTGCTGTTGGGCAGAGCTGTGCACACAGCACAGCATCGCACCACAACACAGCCCAGAGGGTGCGAGGTGGCACCCTCGAAGGGCTGGGGGAGCAGAGGCAGCCAGACGCGGACACAGAGGAGGAGGTGGCTGGCCCAGGAAATGAGCACCTGGGCAGAAGGAAAATGAAGAGAAATGGTCCCTGGAAAAAGTCCATGCTGAGCAGAGGTGGTGTTGGTGCAGCAGAGAGTTTGGCACCATGTGCTGTCCAATGATTGCGGAGTCGCCTTGGTGGTGGTGCAATCTGCGGAACCTTTCCCGCTGCCAGGGCAAGGCATTCCCAGTCTGTCAGAAACCATTCCAGCTGGATGCTGTGAGGACATGGTGATGGAAACCCTGAGCAGCAAAACAACAGGAAGAGAGCAGAGCTGGCAAGAGCTCTAATTACCTTTTTGAGCGTCACAGTCAGAATATACAGCCTCCACTCAGGCCTGGCCAATGTCATTTGCACCTTTGTGGCATCCGAGCAAGCCTGGCTGCAGGTGCTGCATGGGAAAACCCCAGGCTGCCCCTGTGAGATGCTCCACTGCAGCCCTGCACGACGTGTTGCTGCCAACAGATAACCCAGCACAACCTTCCACAGAGCCCTTGTGTTCTTACATGTGCCCCCTCCTGAAAGGAGGTTGTGGTCAGGTGGGTGCTGGTCTCTTTTGCCAAGTACAAATCATAGGATGAGAGTAAATAACATCACGTTGCATAATGTGTAACAGTTTTCAGCTGAAAGAGGGGAGATTGAGATGAGATCTTAGGAAGAAATGTTTTCCTGTGAAAATGGGGAAACTCTGGCACAGGTTGCCCGGAGAATTCATGTGTGCCCCATCCCTGGAGGTGTTCAAGGTGTCGGATGGGGCTTTGAGCACCCTGATCCAGTGGGAGGTGTCCCTGACCAGGTAGGGGCGTGGAACTGGATGGGTTTTAATGTCCCTTTTAATCCAAACCATTCCATTATTCTATGATATTAGGAAAAGTTTCTTCACTGAAAGAGTGGTGAAATCTTGGCAGAGGATGCCCAGGGCAGTGGTGGAGTGTCCATCCCTGGAGGGGTTTAAAAACCATGTGGATGTTGCACTTCAGGATGTGGTTAATAGCCATGGTGGTGTTGGGCTGACAGTTTAACTGGATGAGCTCAGAGGTCTTTTCCAACCTCTATGATTTCATCATGTCCCTTTTCAGCATTCAGCAGTGTCTGTGTTCATGCAGTGCAATGTAGGCCCATTAATGGACTTACAGTGCGGGAGAGTTGAAAGTGTTTTCTCCCAGTTCAGCTCCCCAGAGACAAGTACAGCACAGAGGGGAGGGAGGAAGCAGGGTGCAAGACCTGCCTCTTTGGTTGCAGCTCGCTCCTGGACCTGCATGTCACAGTGTGCCACCGTGCCGTGCGAAAGGCAGAACTGCTGCGAGAGAACTCACCCTGCCACACAGGGACCTGGGGAAGTGGGTGTGGGTGTACATACGAAAAGAGACTAAAAAATCAACTAGAGAGCTTCAGCCTGTCCTGACAAGATGGCATCTGCTTGTCTGCAGTAAGGGGGCAACGTCCGCGTTGCTCCTGGTGCTGCTGCACAGAGATGAAACCCGGCACGTTACTGTGAGCAAGTCTTTTTTCTTGTACCAGGTCCTGCTCACAGCAGTGTGCTTCAGAGATGAGACCAGCACCCCAGCATGTGCATCCCACCCTCCATCACCCAACATGAACCAACGATGAGCCTTGGCAGCCAAGAGTACAACCGTGTCCCAGGGTGCATCCAGCCTGTCATCGCCAACTGGGCGAGGGAGGGGATTGTCCTACTCTGCTTTGCACTGGTGCGGCTCAACCTGGAGCACTGGGAGCAGTTTTGGGTGCTGCAGGATTAAAAGGACATCAAAGTACTGGAGAGTGTCCAGAGGAGGCCACAAAGCTGTCTAGAGGAGAAATCATATGAGGAGAGGATGAAGTCACTTGGTCTGTTCAGCCTGGAGGAGTCTGAGGGGTGGAACCTCAGAGCCTTCTACACCTTCCTCACAAGGGAAGGAGGAGAGCAGGCACTGAGCTCTTCTTCTCATCAGCAACCAATGACAGGACCCGAGGGAATGTCAGGAGGATGTGCTAGGGGAGGTTGGACATTAGGAGAAGGTTCTTCCCCAGAAGGTGGTGGAGCACTGGAACATCTTCCCCGGGAAGCAGTCACAGCCTGACACTATTCCAGCAGCTTTTGGCCAATGCCCTCGGCCCCATTGTGTGAATGTTGGGGTTGTCCTGTGTGGTGACAGGAGCTGGACTCGATGGTCCTTGCGGATTCCTTCCAACTCAGCTCATTCTGTGATTCTATGATTCTATGAAACTCTCTCCAGCCTGCGCCTTTGACCAAGATTTCACCCAGGGCTCCTGTGAACGGAAACCTTCCATAACAGCGTGGCCTGGGATGTGCACAAACATCTTCATCCACAGCAGCGCATTTGAATATCTGCTGTGAAAATGTGGGCCTTGCTGCAAAAGGCTCTGGTGACCAGCACAATAAAATGTGTATTTAAATATTCTTGCATGCACTGGTGTGATTCCTAAACTGTGGATGTAAACCTTTCTGCAATCCCTTGAAATGTAGTGGTTAAAACACCTACCAAAAGCACACGCCGTAATGTATCTGAGACATATTCCAAGGAAATTTTGAAATATCTTATGCTGGTGAGAAGCAAAATATATGAAGATGAAAAATCCTTCTGCAGCTAGGATTTACAGCAGCATCTATTTACGTACGCGGCAGCATGTCAGCTGAGAGATGTATTTACTTAACAACCAACCAGTTAGCCAAGGAGCAGCAGGAGAAAATTCTACGATATTCCTTCAGGTATTAAACACCTGATCTAGAGAGATTCTGGGCAGAGCTGGACTCTGAATGCTGTCCAGTTTCCCATCGTAGTTTTCTATTTGATGACTGTTAATTATGTGTTTGGAGGTTGTGACCTATCACTCCGTTTTTTTCAGTCAATAGGGAAGAACTGGGTTATTAACACGAAACCTAATCTAGGAAAGATAAGAGTTAATACTCTGGGTATGGCTCCTTCTGAGCCTTAGATTTCTGAACCTCCCATCTTCCACTTGCATTTTCTGGACACTTTTATGTGTATCAGAGGTCTCACTTAATCAACTGTATTTTCCTCTTCGCTGGCAATTGTTGGAAGCAGACTATTCAGTGATTTAACTTCCTATCTCCCCATCTACCTCTTCTCCCAGCAATTCTCAAAGCAAAGGAATCAATTTCACCTTTTTCAGCGTTTTAATAGCACAGACACAGAAGTTATAGCACTGGATGAACTTGAGTTAAAATTTTGTTCCTGACTTTCTTGAGAGAGGTTGGAAAAGCAGGCATTGTGTAGCAGAGATGATCACTTTGCACCTAGAGCTCCATCAAAGCATCCTCCTTCTTGGCTTCTTTACTTCACAGCACAGCCAGAACAGGTCCCTCTTTTCAGAGTACCCGTGGCAGGGTGCAATCAGAGAGAGGGAAACAGGGCTTATATCTGGCCATGCTGCTCCTTCTAGCAGCTCCACAGCAAGCTCCACGCAGAAGTGAGGTTACAGTCTGCCCCTTGGGGCATCTCAGTTTGCCAGGCACAGGGGGCACTGCTGAAGTCCAAGTTCAGTGACAAACGGTGGACTTTTGAGGGTGCTTTTCCACGAGGATCCTGAGCTCCAGCTCTGCGCTCTGCCTGGACCCACCATACTTCTGAGGCTGGTGTTACAAACTCGATGAAAAGTGGATTGGTGCTAATTTTGCTGACATGTCTTTCCCCAAACAACAAGATTTCTTCCCCCCAACATGAATAGAAGGCAGTCAGAACAGAAGTAAATACGCTGCTACTTCTCTACAAGGAGGCAGCTGAAACTGTAGGAATTATTTCATCCTGGGATGAAAGATGTATTAAGTAAACTTATAATATACGGTCCCTCGGCCTCTCATCTGCCAAAGAGCTCAGTGACTTTACACTGCTCTTGTCTTCCCCTGGCCAGGCTGATGCTCCTCTGTCACAATGGGGGCTGCTCTGCCCTCCCCAGACTCCACAGCCACTGGTATTCTCCATGCTGCACTCTACTCCCAAGAGCCGTGCGCATCGCGCCTCCACTGCTGCATCCAAACCAAGTGTTTTGCCATCCCGAGGAGCCTGCTGGGATGCCCCGTGAGCTGCAGGACACAAGCTCCACTGCTGCTGGCACCTTTGCATCACACTCTTCCACTGGGCTTGGACACAGAGCTGTGGTGCAGGGGCCGGAGAAGCCTGAGCTGTGTGGTCTGGTTGAGTTGTGCTCCCAGGAGGCCAAGCCCTCGCGCTACCACGTCACTGCAGTAATCTCAGAGGGTACGGTGGGGTTTCTCACAGAGCTCTCAGGAAAAGGTAGAAGCCAGCATCTGGTGTGGGTTGGCCTCCCTCAGATGCTGGCTCGTTGTCAGCTGTGCATGTAAGCGTGTCACCAGGCAGAAAGTTCTGCAAAGTTGACTTTTAAAACCATATCTTTTTAACTATCAAAATAACCATACTCTGAGATCAGTGAAAGTGACTGAGAGTGGGGACTGAAGCGTTCACTGTGGTTCTGAACCCTTCCACTCTAGGCTGATAAAGCAGCTACGAGCATGATTTAGGCTGTTCATTGCCTTGAAAAATCAGGTTGGTCTTCTGCTTCAAAACCGATTTATCTCTGATAGTGCAGGCCCTGGCACTACGTGGCTGTGGGCTGCCCAAAAGAGTCCCAGAGGCACAGAACGAGGAGGCGAGGAGCAGCCCTCAGAACAGTGAAGCTACAGGCAGTGCTTTCCGAAGAGCATTCCACCCTGCCGTGCTGCTCCCTGCCACAGGACAGCAGCGGCTCTCGCTGCTGGATACACCCGACACGGATCCTCAGCGTGCTGCTCACCGCTGGGTGCAGCGCTTCTGAGACAGCAGCCAGTGGTAGGTGAGAGGAGAGCAAAAGTAATAATGCATATTGACTGAAAAAGAGAAGTCTCTCAGCATTTCCTGCCCTCCTCTCGCGCTCTCGAAAATAAAACCCACTGGTTTTGTCAGCTGCACCACCTTGGCTCTCCCTGTTGCTGGACTGGCCAGACAGGGAAATGAAGCACTGACAGGATTGCCGACATCCCTCCCTGTTAATTTCCAGTTGTTAGATTCCCATCTGGGGAACAGAGCACTTCTTCTGCCTGGGCAACCCAAGGAAATGCCAGTGCACATAGGATGCATCTCCTTTTTCAAGCCTCAGCTCCTGATGGCTTCCCATGGGCAGCTCTCTAAAGATCACCGAGGACATCAGATTATGCTTCCAAAGCACTCTCAACTTTAGAGGACTGCCCATCTAACACCTTTTCAATTGCTTCAGTCTAATTAGCACACCCATCTCAGAGTTCAGTTTTATCTCTGGGAGCACACTGGGCTTTTGCCACCACTTGATCTCCCCTATTTCGGGTTTTAAACAAGAGATCTGAGAGGAAAAACAGACCGTGGTACTGCAGAGAAGCAGCAGATTTATCTAAAACCATAACCCCCCACGCTCAAGTCCTGCCCAGACTGGGCGGCAGCATCGCTGCCTCTCTCCCACCTTTGCTGTTGGTGGGTTTTACAGAAACAAGAGAAAACATAAATAACATTAAATGTAGAACGGGGCTTTGGATGCCCTGTGCAGCCCTCTTCCCTTCCACTCCCCTTGAATCACGGCTACCCACATGTCGGGAAGGAGTGGCTGCCTGAGGGTGACAGCGGGGGATACCTGGCGAGGCAAATGCTTTGCTCCGGCAGTTCCGTGTCCTCTGGCTGCGATTTGCCGCTCCAAGCCTTGAGCAATGCCTGGGTGTGCAGGACGTGTGTGAGCCTGGTGGGGTGGGGGTTATCCTTTGGCTTCCTAACAGTATGCATCAGGGATGAAAAGGACAAAAGGTTAGGCCGGATTTATGACCTTCTCCTCTCTTGAGACAAGGCAGTCTACAACAACTGTCCTCGCAAAGCTCCGAATTCAGGCCCCTGCTGTGCCACCGCCCTCTTCACACCTGCCTCTCGCCGTGTACAGTAGCGCAGCAACACCCAGACATGGCCCCAGCCCCAAGGAGGTCGGGACCCCCGTCTGCTGCCTCTGCTGGGCTGGATCCCAGGCGTCCCTTTCCCAGGGGGTTCATAGAATCATACATAGAATGATCTGAGATGGAAGGGACTCACAACCATGATCCGGCCATCGGCAGAAGATTCTCCTGGGAGCAGAGGGAGCTGGTTACCAGGGATCATTCCAGGGACCACTGCAGAGACAATTCCAGGGGCTGTTCCCGGGGCCGTTCCAGGGGTTTCTCCAGGCGTCGCTCCAGGGACCGTTGCAAAGATTGTTGAAGGGACAATTCCAGGGGTTGCTCCAGAAGTCGCTCCAGGGACCATCCCAGGGGCTGCTCCAGGGCTGTTCCAGGGACCCGCAGGGTTCTGGTGGTTTCCAGTCCTGCAGTCCCGAGTTCTCCGCCCCTGTTCGCAAACAACAGCGTCTTTTCCCGGGGGTCGGTGGGAGGCAGGCTCCTCGCCCCCTACCCGGACCACTCCCGGCGCTGCCCGAGTCCCTCCCCAAATACTGTTCCCAGGGCAGATCCCTCCTCGGGGTGTAGGGCTGGTGTCCCCCCCCGCCAGGCTGCGCCCCAGGAATAGCCCCCTTCTCGAGATGCGGAGCGGGTCCCCCCCACAACCACTGCCCCCCAGGCGGCTCCGCGGTCTGATTTTTAGGACAATAAATTGTTTTTCGTTCATTTGTCGGCATGAGGCTCCCGGGGCCGCGGAGAAGAGCACAGAGGAGGGGGCTGGAGCGGAAGGGATGCAGAGGGATGCGGGTCTGCCGGCTCGTGGAGGAGGCTCCTGCTCCCTGGGCATTCCAGCGGGGAAGGAGCGTACCCCACCGGGAAGGAAAATCCCCAGTGGGGAAGGAGCATCCCGAGGCGGGAAGGGAAGGAACATCTCCAGTGAGGAAGGAGCATCCCGAGCGGGGAAGGAGCATCCCGCACTGGGCGGAAAGCGCGCTCCGGCTGTTTTTGTGTAAGAAAATGAGGGCGAAGAGACGTTGGTGAAAAGGGAAGCAGGAGGGTGAGAGGCAGGAGGTATGGTCCCTCCAGGCCCCTCTTCTAAACGGAGGGGTGGGTGAGGGAAGAAACGGGGCACTTGAGATCAGAGCCGCCTTCGTGGGTGCTCCTGGTGGGACCACTTCACCGGGCACAGCAGTGCTCGGATCCCGAGTTTTCGTCCCCAAACCCACTACGACCCTCCCCATACCATTCCCCCGGGAGACACGGGGACCTTTTCCCCCGGCATCCCCACACCGTTTTCCCGAGTGGAAGCCTCACCATTCCCCCGGACGGGATAGGGACCCTTTCCCTAGCACCCCCGGGAATCCACGTTCCGACCCGTGTCGGGTCCGGTTCTCCGCGGGGGAACTGTGATACTGCGGACCGGGCACGTGGGAAACCGGGGGGTCGGACAGAGCGGGAAGGCAGCGCCGTTATTTTTTATCCCCATGGATGAAAAATAAAACCTGGGAGCGATGGAGGCCCCGTGGGTTCGCCCCCTCCCCTCTGCAACCGGTACGGGAGGAGGTGCGGGGGGTCCGGGCAGAGGCAAAGGGCGAGGGGTGAAGGGTGAGGGGCAGGGGAGCTTGGGGGATGAGGTTGAGCAGGGACTGGGGCTAAGCAAGGGTAGGGGCTAGGTCTGGGGCACGAGGGACAGAAACTGGGGCAGCGGCTGAGCGGGGGCAGGAACCGAGGCAGGGGCTGGGATGGCGGGGTCTCTCCGCCCCCGCTGCCGCCCGTCCCGTCGGGGCTCGCGGCCCCAGCGTCACCCCCGGTCCGGGAAGGGGAAGTCGTGGCGGCTGAAAAGTCGGTGCCTGTCTGGGCTAGGGGCGCAGAGAGGGCAGGGACCGGTGCTGCCGGTGCCACCGCCGAGTTCGAGCGGGCTTTAATTACTGCCACAGCAGATGCCAGAGTTTTCTCGGGTTTCGGCTGCGTCTGGGGACATCTTGTGATGTTTCAGAGAACAGGACATGATCTCACATGGTGAGGAGCTCTTTAGTTTCTTAATCATTTCACGGTTCCTTCAGAGGCTTTTTTTCCACCTAAAACGTTTAGTTTCAGCTCAGTGATCAGCTGCAAAAGCTCGGCGGGGAGCGGAAGAGTTGAATTATTCCAACCTGCGAGAGCCCCTCTTAAAAAAAAAAAAAAAGGAAGAGGGGAGATAAAATAAAGAAGAAAATAAAAAGAAGAGAAAAGAAAAGAAGAAAAAAAGGAAGAAAAAAAAAAGAAAAGAAAAAAGGAAAGAGAAAAGAAAAAAGAAAAAAAGAGAAAATAAGAGAAAAGAGAAAAGTAGAAGAGAAAGAAAAAAGAGAAATGTAAAGAAAAGGAAAGAAAAAAGAGACGAAGAGAAAAGAAAACAAAAAAAAGAGAAAAAACAAGCGAAAAAGGAAAAGAAGCAAAGAGAAAACGAAGAAAAATAACGAGAAGACAAAACAAGAAAAGAAAATAAGAGAAAGGGGGAAAAAAGAAGGAAAAGGAAGGCAATAACACCAGGACGTGGAAAATTCCCCCCCCCGTCCGTTCCTCGAGTCCTGACAAGCCACGATGGAGCTGGAGAAATCGTACGGGACGGCCCGTGCCGGGCGCACAGGTGGGGAAAGGGCAGGGACTGGGGCAGTTGTTGAGGTTCAGCAGGGGCAGGGTCTGAGCAGAGACAGGAGAAGGAGTAGGGGCAGGAGCTGAGGCAGGGGCAGGGCTGGAGCAGGGGCTGTGGATGGGGCAGGGGCAGAAAAAGGAGCAAGGGCTGCGGTAGGGGCTGATCAGGAGCTGGGGCAGGATCAGGGGCTGAGCAGGGGCAGCGACTGGGGCTAGGGCTGGAGCAGAAGGAGGAGGAGCAGTGGCTGAGGCAGAAGCAGGGGCTGAGCAGGGGCTGTGGCTGTGGCTAGGGTTGAGCAGAGACAGGGGATGGGGCAGGTGTAGGAAAAGTAGCAGGGGCTGGAGCATGGGCAGGAGCTGAGCAGGGGCTGGGGCTGAGCAAGGACAGGAGCTGGGATCCCAGCGGGCGAGGGGATCGGACCGGTACCGATCGGGAAGCGACAGGCGTGGAGGCATCTCGGTGGTGGAATGCAATTCCGGAGCGATCGATGGGGCCTTTTATTAGTTAAATCGCCTGAATAATCGTTTAATCGATAAAGCATCTCATGGCGCCGCCGCACGGCGGGGGCCGGGGGGGGGGGGGGGGGGGGGGGAGCATGACGGGTATCACTGGGCATCACCGTCTACCACTGGGTATCACTGAGCATCACCGTCATCACCGGGCATCACTGGCATATCCGAGTATCACGGGTTTCACCGGCATCACCAGCGGCTTTGACCGAGCTTGGTGGGCTCGGTAGGCTCAGTGGGCAGGACTGGCAGAGTTGTGTCCCTTGTCGCCGCTGGCCACCAATATCACCGGTGTCCCCCGCATCCCAGCGTGAAGGCGGAGGGTGTGTGTGTGGGTGGTGTGGGGAGGTGTGGGTGTGGAAAGGATCAAGGCAGGGATGAACAGAAGGTCAGGCAGGGATCAGTGACGAACCTGCATGCTCCCCCTAACCGCCCCCCGCCCCGCTTTCACCTCTCCATCCCTGCACTCCCGACTCGCGCTCCGCGCCACCCGGCCGGACTCCCCCGGTCGGAAGTTTCGCGTTTCAGGAAAACGGGCCACAGCTCCTCCGGTCTCCGAGCGGAATGGGGGGGGTGGGGGGGTGGGGTCCCACGGCCCAGTAGGCGCCGAGCAGTCGTCAGGATGCGGGAGGCGCCGTTGGGGATCACACGCCCCTACAAGGATCCGTCCAGCTGTAGGGGGGTTGCTGCCGTCGGGGGGGACGGGAGTGTCTCATAGCCCCGGGACTCATGTCTGGTAGTCGGGGGGACCCGTGGCTGTGGGATGCACCGTCCACCCATCAGTAGTACCGTGGCCCTGGAGGGCTCCGTCTGTCCGTCGGGAGTCCCACATCCCACGAGGCTTCACCCAGCGGTAGGGACGTCCCAGGTCTCTGTCTGTTGTCTGGGGTCCCACAGCCTCGGGAAGTGCTATCTGGCTGTCGGGGGGACCCTTGGCTGTGGGAAGTGCCGTCCCGCAGTCAGGGCGCCGGTGGCCCCAAAGGCTCCGTTGGGTGTCCCACAGCCCCGGGACTCATGGCTGGCAGTCGAGGAGTCCCACGTCTCTGAGGTGCCGTCTGTCCGTCTGGAGTCTCATGGCTACAGGAGACACATCGGGGGTCATAGGATCACGGGATGGTTGTTGCGGGGGTCCTACACCCCTCGAGGCTCCATCTATCTGCCGGGGGTCCCACGACTGCAGGAAATACAGGCCGCCTATAGGGGGTCCCACAGTCCAGGGAGGTGGGTGTCTGTCCGTCGGGGGGTCCCGGGGCACCGGGAATCGCTGTCCCGCTGTCGGGGGGGGGTTCCACGACTCTCGGGGGCTCCGCCTGTCCGTCGAGGGTCCCACGGCCCCGGGACTCGTGTCCGGCTGCCAGGGGTCCCATCCAGGCCCGTGTCCGGTGTCCCGCCCGTAGTGGGTACGCCCCCCCCCCAGCCCCCCCTTCTCCTGCTCCCCTCGCACCACCCCCGCCCAGCCCCTCCCTGGTTGGCCCCGCCTCCTTCCCCCATTGGCCCTCCACCCGCCAATGGGCAGCGCCACCGCGCGGCGGCCAATGCGGCGCGCGGGTAACTTAACTTTTCCAATTGGTCGGTCGCGCGTGATTGACGGCCACGCCCCGCCCACCCCGCGCCCCGCCGCTGTCCACCCGCGCGGTGCTGAAGCGCCGCCTCCTTTCCTCCGCGGGGGCGGGCGCGGTGCCGGGGCGGCGGCGGCGGGGCCAACAGAGCCCCCCGCCCCATCGCCCCCCCCACTGCCGGCACGACCCCCGCGGGCCGGCAACGCGTGGGGAGCCACCACCGAGCCAGGGAGGCGCCGCGCCGCCCCGGCAGCCCGGGCGGGGACGGGGACACGGAGAGGGGGGGGTGCCCCGGCGGGGGGCAATGGGAGCCCCGCGCCCCGGCTCGCTCAGCGGGTGCTGACGGGGGTCCCTCGGGGCCGCGGAGAGCCCGGCCCCCCCCCCCCCCTCCCGCCCGCCCCGCTCCCCGCCCTCTCGCTGCACCTTCCCCCGCCGCCCCCGCCACCGCCCCGCCCGGCGCCGCCAGTGGCTGCGAGCGGGGGGCGGCACCGGCGGGGCGCGCCGAGCCCCGGCACCGAGCCCCACGCTCCGGCCTCACAAAGAGCCGTCGGGGCGGCAGCGCCGGGGCCGCCCCCTCCGCCCCCTCTGCCGCCGGCACGCCGGGAGCGGCCGGGGCAGCGGCGCGGGCTCCCCCGACGGAGACACCGGGACGGCGCTGCCCGCGCTGCCGGATACCGCGGCCCCGCTCGGGGCGGGACTCTTCGGTTTTGAGGTTTATTTTGCCATTTTTTTGGGTCGGTTTCGGCTTTTTTTTTTTTTTTTTGCCTTTTTTTTGGGTCGATTTCGGCATTATTTTTTCCTTTTTTTTTCGAGTCGGTCTCAGCTTTTTTTTCCGCCTTTTTGGGTCTCTCTCAGCTTCTTTTTGCATTTTTTTTGGTTTGTCTCTGCTTTTTCTTGCCTTTTTTTTTGGTCCGTCTGCTTTTTCTTGCCTTTTTTGAGTCGATCTCAGCTATTTTTTTTCCTTTTAGTGTCGGTATCAGCGTTTTTTTGGCCTTTTTTTGGTCGGTATCAGCTTTTTTTTTTGCCTATTTTGGGTCGGTCTCGGCTGTTTCCTCGCACCCCCTCCCCCCCCGCCATCCCCCGCTTCAGCCCCAATGGAAATACACTGTAAGCACGACCCGTTCGCAGCGATGCACAGTAAGTAAGGATGCTCCTAACAACTTCTCCCGTATCCCCGTCTCGGGCACCGCGCGACCACCGGGCATCCCTTCCTCCAACCCCGTTATCCCTCCCCGGGGTTCGGGGGGTGCGGGCGGAGTAGGGGATATGATCAGAGAATGGGGTGACGACAGACGCGGAGTACGTACAGACCAGGATCTGGACAGACCAAGGGTCCGGACAGACAGACAGACGAGGCGTCCGGATAGACAGACGGGGGGTTTGGACAGACGAGGGGTCCGCGCATGGGCCTCTCCGCCGTTTCCCACTCCCGCTGCTGCTCTGCGGGAATGGTTTTGCCGGTGGACGGCACCGGGTTGCTGCTGTGGGGCCCCGGGGTGATGCTGCAAGGGCACCGGGGTGATGCTTCGGGCAGCGGGGTTGTGCGGGGTTTGTTTTACCGTAACGGAAGAGCAGATGCAAATATGTGTTTAAATAGTCATGAATGTACAGACGAGCCTGACTCTGTATGTATCTTTCTGTATATATGCACGCACGCATGTCTGTAGATGTGTGTGTATATTTTCCCCTAAAAAATATATACGTGTTTATTTTCTTCCTAAATGAAACCCCTGTGAAGAAAGCCGCCCGCTATTTCCGACGAACAGAAAAGTTTGCTATACGATATTCTCGCTCAATTTCAACATTTTGATATTCGTTAATTAAAAACAACCACAACAACAAAAAAAATCCAAACCCCACCAAAAAAAAAAACCCAAAACATCAAACCAAAACACCAAACTAAAACACCAAACCCGCAAACAGATGAAGGGCATGGATCGGGGCTGAAGGGAAGATTTTTCCTTCCCGAGCATCCCAAGCGCTAGGGTTACGTACGGAGCGGGACGGCGAAGTTGTGGGGTCGAGAGCGGTGGGATTCGTTGTGCTTGAGAGGTCGGGAAGACTTGTCCATTAGTACGGCGTTATGTGAAATGACATCTCCTCTCACGGTGAGTTAAACGCTGCATTACGGCGAGAGACTGCGGGGAAATTTAAGGTAGAACTAATCTCATTTCCCGGCGCACCGCAGCCCTGGAGCTAAGAGAAATTTGTTCGGGAAAATAAACTGATGCAGCTCCAGAGATGGGTCTGCCCGCATTGCTCCGTCCTCCCTCGCTCGCTGGGCATCTCACCGCTCTCTTCACTCCCGTAATCCCTGCTTCCGTTCTCCCCGTTCCCGTTTTCCCCGCTCCCGTTCTCCCTGGCTCCCCTCTCTCCCTTCTCTCCCAGCTCTCAGTTCCCCTCTCCCCGCTCCCAGCTCTCCTTTCCCCGTTCCCGTTTTTCCCCACTCCCCCGCTCTCCCCACTACCGTTCTCCCCGCTCCCGGTTCCCCTTCTCCCCCTTTGCTCCTGGTTCCCGGTTGCCGTCTCCCATTATCCTCGTTCTTCTCACTCCCGGTTCCCGTTATTCCCATTCCCGTTATTTCCGTTCCCTTTATCCCCATTCCCGGTTCCTTCTTCCATTCTCCCCGCTCCCGGTTCTTGTTCTCCTAGTTACCCTTGTTCTCCCCGTTATCTCCTTTCTCTCGTCTCCCCTCTCCCCGTTCCCGGTTGCCGTTGTCCCCGTTGTCCCCGTTGTCCCCTTTCTCCCTTCTACCCTATACCCACTTTCCCTGCTCCCGGTTCCCGTTATCCCCTCTCCCGTTAGCCCCGTTCTCCTCCCTCCCAGTTCCCGCTCTCCTCGTTCTCGTTTGGCCTCCCAGCCAAAGCCGTGCCTTCAGCACCAATTTTGGGGCAAACCGGGAAGAAAATAGAAAGCACCCCCCAGTGCCTCTGCTCCCATGCCATTCGCCCCATGACCCCCCCCCCCCCCCACCCCGGAGCATGCCCGGGCCCCGCCGGGACCGAACCCCCTCCCCCCGCCTCGCTCAGCCCCCGGCCCGACGGGAACCCCGGCAGGTTTGAGGAGGGGTCCCTGGCCTTTGTTCCCCGGGGTCGAGTGCACTCGGGTTGGGCAGCACCGGGCTCCATCGGCTCCCACGGCCGGGAGCTCCGGGAAAACAGCCCTTTCCCCGAGGAAACGCGTGTTCTAACGCCTGCTGGCTTTCCCTTTCTGCTTTTCTTTTCTTTTCTTTTCTTTTCTTTTCTTTTCTTTTCTTTTCTTTTCTTTTCTTTTCTTTTCTTTTCTTTTCTTTTCTTTTCTTTTCTTTTCTTTTCTTTTCTTTTCTTTTCTTTTCTTTTCTTTTCTTTTCTTTTCTTTTCTTTTCTTTTCTTTTCTTTTCTTTTCTTTTCTTTTCTTTTCTTTTCTTTTCTTTTCTTTTCTTTTCTTTTCTTTTCTTTTCTTTTCTTTTCTTTTCTTTTCTTTTCTGTCTTTCTTTCTGTCTTTCATTAAAACCTTGTTCCCTCTTCCTTGTTCCTTTTTCCTCGTTTCTTTTTACTTCCTTTTTCCTCTCCTTTCTTCCCTCTCTCCTTGCTTCCTTCTTTCCTCCCTTTCCTTTCCTCTTCCTTTCCTCTTCCCTTCCTTTCCTCACCACTTTCTCTTCCCTTTCCTTCCCCCTCCTCATTCCCCTTCTGCATTCATATGGAGTGTACTGTGCATGATTTTGTACAATTAAAGCCAAAACCAGCCGAGAAGCCTGAGGTCTCGTTGACCGCAGTGTTGCAGGTTGCTCCAGCTTGCCTTGGCTGCAGAGTTGTCCCTGCTGCGGCCGCAGCATCGTTCCAGCCCTAGTGCTGGGGTCTGCTTCCTGCACTGGGGCTGAGGAGGGGTCTGCGAGTCTGTGTCTAGCCTGGCCGCTGGCGAGGGTCTGCGTCTCGCACTGGCAAAGGCAGAGCAGACGCTTGTCTGCGCACTGTGGGCTTTAGCTGGCTTTAGCAATCACATATTTCATGTGGATTCATTATGTGTCCTGACAGTTTTAGAAGGTGTTTGCAGAGTTTGACAGCAGTTTATCAATGGTGAAGTGATCGGATTTAAATAAAAATAGCTCTATATAATCTTTTTTTTAACACTAAAGCGTTTGGCTTGTCAGCTTATTCAGCACTGTCCAAGCCTTGTGCAAATAAAGAGATTTTCTCTATTATTTTTGTTCCAGAATTGACATCAGTGCTGCCCCTATTGCTTGTTTTCAGTTTCTCCACTCCTCTGTAATCTAAGTAGTTTGGATGATTAACAACACAGGGGTTAATTGTATTTTCTCACTCGGTACATACGATCATTATATATTTGTGGGGTTTACACAGTTTCACTACTGTTCATCCAAGTGGGTCCTGTTTCCCTCAGACATATTATTCACCTTGCTAAAGGTGAACAGTGCAAATTTGTTAGAAAAGGAATAATATACTGGGCTTGCCTGAATGTTCACATTTCATTTGTGGGATCATAATATCGGCCAAGGATGCTGTAAATTATATGAGTGGAAATCGTGCTCTGATTTTATTTTGCTCTCAGTTCAGTTAAGGCATTTGAGATAAAAAGCCCAATCTGTATTTAATTCCAGGTGTCCCCTTCTGTCCGTAAGCACAAACATTGTGAAGGCTGAGTGATCACACAGCCTTATTTCCAGTTGGTTTCTGAGCTAGAGGCTCACGAGCAGCATCTCCTCCAGGCCTGTCCCTGATGTTGGCAGCCAGGCGACAGTGGCCGCCGGCTTTGGGAGGAGGGTGGTTTGTGTCCGGCCAACTGGGCATCGCTGCCTGGCTCCCTTGGCCACTTCCCAATGTGGGGCCCAATCTGCCTTCAGGCAGGAGAGTCCTTCCCTCTTGCGAGTGGCACTGTGGCCACGCAGCCCTTATTGCTGCAGGTCTCAGAGAAAACCAGCTGGAGGCTGGACTGATGCTGGGGAGGCGATGCTCAGTGCTGGGGAACACTGGGCTTTGGGGACTGCCTTGCAGAAATCTTCAAAATGCTCACACAGCTCTTCTTCTCCTGCCCCTCTCCCCCTTCCCGGTTGTGTTCCAGGACATGGAGGTGTGAATCAGCTAGGGGGAGTTTTTGTCAACGGTCGCCCCCTCCCAGATGTCGTTCGCCAAAGGATCGTGGAGCTCGCCCACCAAGGTGTCCGGCCGTGTGACATCTCCCGGCAGCTCCGCGTCAGCCACGGCTGCGTCAGCAAAATACTTGGCAGGTAAAGAGGGGATGGCAAATCCTGTGTCCATCAAGAGGAAAGTGTCAGTGCTGGTCCTTGAACTGAGGGCTACAAGCACGTGGAGAGCAGTGGAAACCTCTGAATATCAGTCCAGTGAGGAGAGAGGCTTCTGGCCACTCAAGGTTTTATACGCCTGGCGTGGGGAAAAAGCCGTCGCTATTTGCACGTCTGGTTTGCCCCTTTCACGCTCTCTCGTGGGTAATTCTAATGCAAAGCACTTGCTGCCATGTGGATTGTATTTGCTGTATGCACAGCAGATACCCACACCTGCCTGTTTGAGACAAGTAGAGGGATCTGGCAGTCATCTTCAGTAAAATGGAGAAAAACAGAAGTTGCGGAAGTCACACGTTTTCCTTTCTGAGGACGATTCTCTTTTAGCAATAATACCATTACGTATTGCATCAGCATTGCCATGTGTTCATTTATACAGGCCACTTCCAATTCCACTGTCTAATACAGCACCTTTTTCTACTCTCGCAGTGGAATACATTCTTAATTAGAGCACAGAATGCCATAAGTAACTATTAACCATCTTAATTTAGGCTATTTTGGGAGTAGCCCTCTGTTCAGGCTGGAGCTGCTCGAAGCACTGTAGCAGTGGAAATTAATCTCTGAATGCATGCATTTTCCTGATTTAATTTTAAAATTTAACATAGATTCAGCTCAAAAATGCCATCCTTGCTTCTTTGTATCTTGTGAACAGATTCAAACATAATTTGTGTCAATTTTAATGTTAAAATGGTTTTGGACACCCGTTATTCTGAGATAGCTGTGAAACTTAGATTAGGAAAAATATTTTCTTTGTTGGAATACGTTTTTCTCGGTAATCTGGAAGTGTTAATTCCTGAACTATAAACTAAACTTTCATAGTTATCGTAATTGTCTAGAATTTTACTCTTACGATTATTGTTTTTGTCATCTTTTCCTTTTCCAATTTGTAATCAGTTCACTTTCCTAGAAAACTGATGTAGCTGCAAGGCTTGCTAAGGCCATTCTTTTTGTAGTATCATGCAGGGGATCTGCCTGGATTAACAGCATTTGCGTTCTCTCAATGGCAATTTCAGCACTCAGAACCAGACTGACTTGGCGAAGTCAGAGATACCTGGTTTGGTGGCTCTTGGCATTCATCTCCCCATATTCCCCTCTTGCCCACACTTGCCTCGGCTGCTGGATGCTGTCTCTACAGCCTGCACGGCAAGCTTTTAGAGAGCTGCAGGAGCCAGTGTGCAGGCTATGTGCAGCATCCCTGCTCTTTTTCTCATGTCTTCCTTGCAGGGAGATACGTTCCCCTGCAACCCACGCGCGTTCCTCCTGGTGCAGGTTTGAAGACATTGATGCCTTCACTGTTTTAGAGAGGAAAACTTTCCCTGGGCATCATCTGAGGCCATCGTGGGCTGTTTCTCTTGGTTTGGACTTTGCATCTGCTGTTGGTGCAGGCTTCTGCTCCCAGCCTGGCTGGTGTGGTGCGGCTGGTGGTGCTCTTTGCTGCCGTGGAGTTGCCACCCATTCCCATCAGGACCAGTGCACAGCTAGGAAATGGGCTGTTTATTTGCTTTTCAGGCAAATATCCAGTGGTTTGACGTTTGATAGTTTGAATATATCTGTCATTAGATGTTTTTGCAATATAAAGCGAAGAGTGAGACTCCAGAGCTTTGTCATTAAAGTTGTCAATAATAAATTGGAATTTCATAGCTCATTATTTTCATAACTAAAAATTACAGTGAGTAAAATATCACTGTAATTGCAGCTCTGTCTGTGTGTTTTTTTCATGTGTGTGTGTGAAAAACAGGAATCCTTATCATAAATCCTTCCATTTGGAATTTTATGGTCGGAATTTTTCAGCCCTCGATAGAGCCTTATAAAGCATCAAGTGGCAGCGAACCAGCAATTACTGTGGAGTGAAACTCTCAGCCCTTGAAGGAGGCTACTGCAGGGGTACCCACGATCTACCTGCACCGGCAACTTGCTGGGAGCAAAAGGACCTGGTATACACAAAATGAAGCTGACTGCAGCCATCCTTGCCTTTTTCAACGGAGAGGGGAGTCAGGGATGCTCATGCTGTGCAGCTTGCAGGCCCTTTGGCTGCATCCAAGATCATTGCCAGGGTGAAGAGGAGTGCGGTGCCGACGGTGCTGTGGGGCAAGAGCTGTTCCTCACCACAGTGAGCACTTCCGACTGCCCAGGGAAAAGGGTCTGTGCCCAGTCCTGTTCCCTGCCATGCGAAGCACGTCTTTCCACAGTGTGTGCATGCTTTTAGAGGGCTGGAGAGGGTGAGGGCAGGTGGGTAGGCAGTGGTTAGAGGATTTGGGAGAGGAGATTGGGCTGCACACAGGGTACCAGGGCTTTGTCTGCCGCTGCAGCGTTGTGATGGCAAGGACCTTTTCCATCCTGGCTTACCCATCGTGGAGAGTCAGCCGCAGGAAACAGCACCTCACCTGCACAGCCCCAGCTGCCACGGACACTTGGCTCACCCAGGCTGTCCTGCGCTGTGGGGTTGTTCCAATGGGCACTATGTCCCGGTGCAGCCAGGAGGTGCTTGAGAAAAACACTAAGGAACGTTTGTACAGCCCGTCGTTTTGACTAGAACTAGGAAAACTGTGACTTTGGTGGCATTTGCAGTGTGGTCTGGCTTCCTTTTACCCCCTCCTCACAGGAGAGGGGCTGCTGGCCAAGGTTTTAGGGTCAGGGCCGCAAGGTTTTGGTAGGTTTATGGTCCACATTTGCCATCATTTTTTTCACATCCTCAGAAAGCATGGGAAGCACTAAATTTTACCTCAAATCTCCCTATAAGGCTGTGCTTAGGGATAATTAGGAGGGTTGATCCTTCTCTGACACTTAGTACTTTCCATCACTAATATTGCTTAAGTTGCTCATGGAGACTGGCAGATCCGAGCCCACATCTGCATCCAGAATATCCGGAAGCATCTACAAACAATGTGGTGTCAGTCTCTTCATAGGAATTTCAGGCTCTGCACACAGAGCTCTCTCAGAAAGCCTGAAAACTGGCAGCCTGGCAGAAATTTGACGAACAGGGTTGCATGTTACAGTGAGACCGGCTTGGGCGGTGCAGGCTGCTTGTGTTCTGCTCATGCTGGAAAGAATAGGGAATTAATTTTTTTTTTCATATAATGGATATGTCAAGTAGCTGCGGAGAAATTATATTAATAAGCAAGCTTATGTTTTTAGTTGGGAGCATTTTCTGAGCTGCCTACCAAAAACACAGCTGCAGAGCATGGAGTGGAGATGTTTTGGCTGTAGGGAGCGTGCAGCACGGTGGGGTGTGTGGTTGAATGACTCATAAAGTCCAGGACCACTCTGTGCAGAAAGGATGAGGGGACCAGCACAGCTGGGGCGGCTGTTACACATGAGACACAGGGTTTATTTTTCATCTGGCCATGGGAAAATTCACCAGGTACAAAGAAGGGCATCGTCAGGAGAGTGCCTTGTGTGCCGCACTGTGTTCCAGCCCTCAGCAGATAAGATGTGACTTCTGCTCTTAGTAGCATCGTTAGGGCTTCATTTTTTAAAAGGGCAGACTTGTAGGCCTGGGGATCTCATATGTGGTATTACCAAAAGCAGTGGCTCCGGTGTGAGTGATGTGTGAAGAAATCCAGTTGATTTCTGTTGGTTTCGGGGTCCGTTCCTCCACCTTTCCACGTGTGGAATCAGCAGGGCTACTGGGGTGCGCGAAGATGGGACGGGTGACAAAAAAACAACTCCCACATCAGCTGGATCCCTCCCAAGCAGCTACGTTATCCTTGAAAGTTCTGACTGAAACTACTAAAAAGAATACATTTCGAAAAATCTTAACTCTTAAAAACATAATATGCATGTTAAAACTGTAAAATGGGAAGAATATATGCTGACATATTTATTCCGGACGTGCAAATAAAATACAGTACCCAGCCTTCATTTCAGTATGAGATGATAACAAGCTGTAGATATTAATGACAGAAAATTTCTGTAGCAACAGTAATTTACTACAAAAGAGTCCACTGCAAGAAGTGGTCTTTCGTGTGATTTGTTTCTATTATTGCCAGTACCGCTGATTAATAACACATATTTTCAGTTAATTTTGGATCCCGGCGTGCCCTTTAATCTTGCATTGTTTCTTTTGTCTTGCTATTACGGAAAAATATATATTGTATCCCGAGGCCCAGTTCCAATTACTATAAGTTAATCTATTAGGTGATAAAGCACTACATAGGCAGAAAATGTGTATGTGGAAGTGAAGATGTATCTCAGGATTTGCTGGTTACCTTGAAATTATGTTCTCTATAAATCTGGAAGCATGTTCTCTGTCTATTTGTGATAACTGACCCTTTGTTTTGGATGTTGTCCCAGGTATTATGAAACTGGTAGCATTAAGCCTGGAGTGATCGGAGGATCAAAACCAAAGGTCGCCACACCCAAAGTCGTTGAGAAAATTGCAGAATACAAACGCCAAAATCCCACCATGTTTGCCTGGGAGATCAGGGATAGACTCCTCGCTGAGCGAGTGTGTGACAACGACACCGTGCCCAGCGTCAGTTCCATTAACAGGTAAAGGTCTGTCTGGTCCTGGGGAGGGATGCTCCTCAAAACCATCATCACTGCACCCTCATTTGTTAGTAGGACTGGGTGTTTTGGGATGTTTGCAAGACCATGTCTGCTTCCACAATGCATTTGTGGCTGAGAAGCCGTCGAGGGCTCACCTTGGTGGCCAGAGCATCACGGACTGTGAGCATTTCCTAGGAGCAGGCAGGTTCTGCTGCCTTTTTCCTGTCCTTTCCCAAATCTGTGAGTTGCAGTCTTTGCCGGTAACAATCCTGTGTGTTTGCTCAGTTCTGAGCCCTCAGTTCTGTTCAATGGGGTGGGGGTTCAGTACTTCCCTGGGGGAAATCTCAGATGGCCATTGAGACAGGCAACAGTTATCTGGGAAAAGGTGGGTTCTGAGTGCGTGGGAAGAGGGGGCCTAAGGCGCAAGCCTAAGGTACCACTTCTGTCCTTCTCGATCTTGCTGAGGTTGGCGCAGAACCATGCTGTCTGCTCTCTTCTACCGTCACCGCGAATACCACCGGGGGAATTTCGAGTGCCTCAGCCGCCTGCTTGCTCCATGGATGCGCTTAAGTGGCCTTGAATTGCTTTTGTGAAAACGCAGGAGAGTCTCATTTGGAGCCTCAGTGCCACTTTTGGGAGCTTTGCCCCAGCCTTTCCAGGCAGTACTGGAGCTGTACTGACCTGCTGCATCGCAGCCAAAACGCTTCCCTCTGGATATCTAAAGCCAGTGCAGGAAAAAACTGGTAAAACACTCTCTTACATCTCCAGCCCAGCTGGACTTATAATAACGGATTAATATCTTGAAGGCAGAGTCCTTGGGCAGCCTCTTGCACCCCCACACCCCTGGCAAGCAGAGCCCTTCCGTTTTTGGGGTGTGCTCAGCGTGGGGCTTCAGGCTCACCACGCTGGTGAGATGGTTTTCACTTGTGCGATTGCATGCAAATTCTTTGAATGCAGCACGCTATAAAGTCCCATCTGTGTCTGTGAACGTGAAATAAATTGATGCAATATTCTTTTATTGGCCATCCCAACCTGATTTGCATTCATGGAGTTGCTGCTTGAGTAACTGGAGCGGCTTCCCCAGTGCTAGTGGAGAGTGGTGTGCCTGCTTTGCCAAACTGAATGCTGAGTCGTCCGTTAGTGTGGATAAAAGCAGAAATGGGTCAGTTTGTGCACAGCCTTTGCTGCTGGCTAGGAGCTCCAGGCTCACTAAGGCTCCAGAGCAGCATTCAGTAGCAGTATGGACATGGCATTTTCAGTCTTAAGAAGGATTTGAGGACTAACGTAGAGACTAGGAATACTAAAGGAAAATATCACTCTGGCTGACCTCAAAAAAACTAAGGGCAAGATCTGTTCCCATGAATGCCAATTCAAGCCCTGCCACATGAGAAGCCTTGCTGCTGTGAGCAGTCCTGCATTTGTGCAATACAGCTTCAAGCAGCCTCACAAAAACTGCTAAAAGGCAGTTGCAGCTCTAGGAAAAAGAGAGATTAAATAGCTTCCAGTTGTGTTTTGAGCCGGTTTCCATATATAAGCTCTTGCTGTGTCCTTGCGTGTTTCCACACTGATCATGTCCACACACCCACTGCATCAGAAACCCATGGTTTCTATCTGATCTATCTATATCTATATGATCTATCACCAAACTTTTTGGCCAGAAATCTTATTCTTTTTCATCTATTTACCACTATGGCCAAGATCTTTTCCTGTTCCTAAAGGTGTGAAAACCCCCCTTTAGAAATGCAGATGATCCCTTTGAGTCAGTCCCTTTACCTGGACAATTGTGTTTGCCAGCCTAGGAAGTACATCCTGAAAACCCAGACCAAGCTCTTGTGACAAGAAACCTGGAATTCACATCAAGACACTTGGTTTTAATGCAAAATCCTCCCAGTTCTATGTTGCAATCTGTGAACTTTATCCTCATATTTAAAATTAACTGTGATTCAAGTCTTTGTTAGTAGGGATGTTACACACCAAGGACACAGAACCCTGCTTATGATGTCCTTATTCCCCGATGAGGGGCTAATCAGGTGCTGCCCTGTCACTGCAGACCTGGACCCATTTGGACATTGCACAGTTAGGTTCCCATCCTGATGCAGGGGAGATGAAGCTGAGCAGCTGGCATTGCTGTACAAGGGAGGATGGAGCTGCCATGCTGCTCCCTGTCCCTGCCTTCCCAGTGGAGAGAGGGGAGTCTCAGGGGACTCTCCTGTTCTCTGTTCTCAGAGAGCAGTGGGACCACTGGGATGGACTGCGCTCAGCACATCCTTGCTGCTGAGAATGCCTCTTAGCAGACGGATTTGAGCTGCTGACCCTGTATATGAGTGAATAATAACTATTATTATTAATTAATAACATTAATTAATATTAATAATAGGCCACTCTTCCACAGCAGGAGCAACTCTGTGATTAAGTCTTAATTAATCATTGTGATTAGTTTTGCTCAAATACGCCAAGAGCTGCCCAGCTGCTTCAAAGTCCTCCAGTCCGCCTGTCCTCCAGTCCTTCATCCCTCTGGAGATGGAGATGTTTCCATGTGAGGAGGCCCTGGACACCCTTCCCTCACCACCACAATAAGGAGACCTTGTGCAGGGGCTCGTTTCTACTCTTGCTGTTGCAGGGTCCCAGGTGTTCGGATGCATGGTTGCCCACCCGAGCTCCCTTTGACCCCTGTGCCGGGCTGGCTGCTCCAGCCCCTGGCAGGGAATTTGCTGACAGGGCCCCAGCCACAGATGTGGCCCTGTCTGACACCCAGCAGCTTCACTCTGCAGCTGGAGCCTTACCCTGCCAACCTCCTTTGTACTCTACGGTGGGACAGGAGGGAAGGAGATGGCAGCGTGTCCTTTTCTGGGATGGGGCCAGGTGTCATTGCTGGGGGTTCCTGTACTGGCTGATGGAGCGACTTCTGAGCAAGCAACTGCCATTTGTTCCCATGACTGAATCCCCATGCCAGCTCCACCACCCCTCTGCTCCCCTCTTCCAAATTCACAGCAGGCAGAAACAGGAGAGAAGTTTGTTTGGTTAAGAGAGGAGCAATGCTCACCGCAGCATTCCCGCTGCGCAGACAGGCAGGGAGATGTACAGTGAGCTGGCAGTCAGCCTCCTTCACTCCTGTTCTGATCCCCCTGCAACCAGTGGCAAAGCTCTGTGTTCACCAGAGGTGTTTCAGACCCCATCTTTTCCGTTTTCACAGTGCATTGGCAGGTGAGCACTCGTTAGAGCCCTTCCTGAGCTCTCCTTGCAGCTGCCCTCTGTCCTGCCACACGACGCATCCCTCCTCATTCATCTGCATCTCTGAATTTTCCATGATTGACATCATTATAAATCAGAGCAAGGGCTGTCCCCGGCGATAACGATGCAGTTATTCAGCTTGTAAAATTAGCATTTAATCCAGCACGTTTTTGTTTTAATATTAATTTGGCCAAGCAGGTTCTTTTCAGAGGGTGTCCGAGTCCTTGTCCTGTATGACCACTGTACCCGTGGTGGTTTGGGGACAGCTTTGCAGACTTGTCCCAGCTGCCAAGGGCGCAGATCACAGCTTGCTGGGATGTCTGGGCTCCGGAGTGCCCCGTTCCATGAGGAGAGGGTGTTGGGCCCCACGGGTGCCCAGATCGTGGTGGGTATCTCTCTCCTGGGTGGTGAGGATGGGGTTCCCAAAGGCACCAAAGCACCAAACTGCACAGCATCCCGATGAATGCATGGGCATCAGTCACCCAACCACTCCTAACAGCAGGGGCTGGAGCCAGAAACATGGGTCCATCTGCTAAACTTTGAACTTTCAGTAGATGATGAGGGGGTAGCAGGCAGAAAGGCATCTTCATGTTGATGTAGGTGTCCTGAACTGAAAGTACAGTGTCTGATGTAACCTGCATTTGGGTGCTTAATGCTAAGGAGTAATTTCTTCTCAACCCCACACAGGATCATACGGACGAAGGTGCAGCAGCCGCCCAACCAGCAGGTCCCAGCCTCCAGTCACAGCATAGGTAAGGAAAACTTTTTTCTTTTAATATTAAAAAAAAATAGCATAATGGATTACAAATATTCTAAAGAACTTTTAATCATTCTTATGGACAGATAATTCTGCATAAAACACTTCAGCACACGTGCTAATGCACCTTCTTTGTCATTCTCCAAGGGCTGAACATAGTAAATGAATTTTATAAATACTGCTAAAAGGTTTTGAATTTTACTGATTATTATGATAAATAGCTTTCACCATGAGACAGAAAATTGAAATCTAAACCAAAAAACCCCCACTAATAGGGGTCTATAGAATGTCAGATAATTAAAGTAATAAATCAAGAAAGGGATACTTATTCATAACATTTTCTGCATCATTAGTCAGTAAGTAGTTTTGAATGTGTTTTTTTATCTATCAACCATCCCTTCCATAATTCTTTGTGCACTTGCAGTCTTGAGTGAAGAGGTAGCAAAACTTTCCAAAACTTTAAACCAGCAGCAGAGCAGCGATGCTGTGCCTTGAGGCAGGCGATGCAGGTGGAGAGGATCCCCAGGGGCAGGGGGGAATCCCATCTGGGAAGGCATCCTCAGCCCATCCTGAGGTGTCTTTTGGAGGGGGACAGCTCTGCCGTGCTGCAGTAGGGATGGAGGGTCTTGGTAAGGGCTCAGGGCTGCTTTCTGTGTGTCCTTGTTGCATGAAAGCCGCTGAGGCAGGGGAAAGCTCTTGCTCCATAGGCAGAAGGGAGGCAGGGTGGGAGCTCTCTGCCTTCCTGCTATCTCCTGTGAAGTGGATAAATACCTCCCTCAGCACGGGTGGGCTGACACTGTGAGACACAGAGCGTGGGCACAGCACTATGTGAAATCTTTGGGCTTGTCAAAGGAATCACACCGGAGTCTTGGGAAACACCAAAGCAATCCCAGGGGAGGAAAAGCATCCCTCATTTTGCTGCAGTGGCTTAAGGGCTGCTTCTCCTTCAGCAAAACCCAAGCAGAGAAGAGAAATCTTGTTTCTGAGGACCTGGGATTGATAGAGGCAGCAGGGATTCCCGACAGGTTTCCTTTGTGTGGATTGTGGCTGGGGGTTGTCAGTGTAGTCCTGCAGAGGACTCACATGCTCAGGGGCTGAACGGTGCTTTCAGGGATGTGGGGATGTGCTGGTGCAGGCTCAGCCTGTGAGCAGATGGAGGTGACGGTGATTCTGCCTCCTCTGCCTGTTCACACACAGGATCTGACTTCCCACAGCATCACAAAGACACAGTGTCTGCAGCCCTGGCCAACATCTCCAGGCTGTGTCAGCTGTGATGAACGACTCCATCATGGCTGGACACAGCCAGCACCCTTTCCTAAGGGATCTGTTAAAGCAAAGTCGAGTTCATTCATATTTTGGGTAGCCCCAAGGCCTTTCAGACATCTCCAAGTCCATCTGCCCAGAGGTCTTCACTGGCTGGAGACGGGTGGCTTGGGCCACCAGGGTGCAGGTGGCAAACCAAGCAAAGCAAGTGCATGCTGCTCTGCTCCCAGGAGGTTCCTGCACCGGGAGATGGGCAGCCTGCACCCAGACCTCGCTGGGGACCTCGCTGGTGGAGGCTGCTCTCCCTGCATGGGTGTGCTCCCAACCAGCTCCATCCACCTTGCTGACCACAAGAGCTGGTGTGTCACCTGATGGTGTCTGCTGGCCTGAGCGATGCACCTTCCCGCTGCGCCTCGCTCAGGCTGGGGTGACTGACTGCTAAAGGAACAGCATCCCCCATCCTGCAGTGCACGGCCCCTCGTGATGCGGGCTAGGGGCAACCATGCCTCTGCTCTCATCCCTGCACAGGGCACACAGCACACTGAGTGGGGGCTTATCCTGAGCTGGAGTAGCCACGGCAGAGTCCCCGCCTGCCTCGGTCTTGCCGCGGAGACCGGTGGCTTTCGTGTAGGCTGGTGCTCACATTCTTTCCCACTGACCACCCGGCCTTTCCCTGCAGCTTCCACGGGGTCTGTGACCCAGGTGTCCTCCGCCAGCACCGACTCTGCCGGCTCGTCCTACTCCATCAGTGGGATCCTGGGAATCGCCTCCCCCGGCACCGAGAGCAACAAGCGCAAGAGGGATGAAGGTAGAGGGAGCTGTTTTCTGGCGGGGAGGTGTGAACTGATGCGTGGCCGGGAGGGGTGGGACAGGGCGGATGCTGCGTAAGATGTAATGGAGCTGCGGATTCCCCCATTAACATCTGCTGTGGTGGGGTTTGGTCCTGGCAGGCTTTTGCTGAGGTCACAGCCAAGCCGGGGACCTTGAGTGTGAGCCGGTGGCCAGAGACAGGACCCCTTGAGGACCAGGGGCTTGTCTGAGCGTTTCAGAAAGCACTGGAGTTGTGTTACAGTTTGTAATCAGGCCCTGCTCCTGACTGGGGAACGCTTCCCTCCACCACTGAAAAGAGGAAGAGTCACCATTGCGCTGAGTCTGTGGCCACCTAAAATCAGAAAATGTCAGGAAGGTGCCCTTATCCAAAACCAAACAAAAAAAATCAGTGGCACAGCTGTCTGCCATGCTGCATCGCTGCAGGTGCCCCTGTCCAGGGGCTTTTTTTGACCCTGGGGATGGAAACCAGCACACTCTGCTTGGGGTTGGACGTTGCTGGCCCTCTTCAGATCTCCTGCTGGGTTTATGGTCCTGTTGCATTCTGCATCCTGGGTATTTTCCTGATGAAAACTATGCTTTGGAGAGAAGGATGCCAGGAACAGGGTGAAGGGGAAATTCTGTGTTGGTATCTTATACAAGTGCATTTGATCTAGAGCATCCCTTGCATTCAGAGAGACCTTATGGAGAGGAGCTGAGACCAAGACTGGGAATGTGCGTGCAGTAGTGGAAGGGACATCAGAGCCTTAGTGAGGATGCTGGACTCACAGCTGCAGAGGGCACCTGGGGGAGGGGTGGCTGGGGCCCCCATTTGCTCTTGACAGGGGTGCTGCCATCCTGCTGCCAGCTCAGGCTCCTGTCTCATGCCCTAGAGCATCTCTGCTTCCCAGCTCCAGAATGGATCCACGTCCCTGTGCCTCTTGCTGCCTCTGTGGGGATGGAGGGAGCAGTGGATGGATGAGCAGGAGATGCAGTGGCATTGATCAAACCCCTGGGGAAACCCAGCTACAGTTTGGCAGTGATCTGGGCTCCTGAGCTGTGTAAACAGGGTTGGGCATCTGCGGATGCACGGGTGGAAATGCCCAGTCAGCTCATGGAGCGGGGCTTGGTTTGCTGAAACTGGTGACAAACTGCAAGAGGTCTGCAGGGCCAATTTCAGCTGCGTGAGGACTGGCCCGCTGGTGGGAGTATCAAACTCTTTGTGTTCAGGTACTTGCTGAATATTCCTTTGTTCACTACCTCTGTGATCACACATCTCATTTCCTTTCCCAAATCAAGGCCACCACTGCATTGATAAGTATATGCATTAAAGCAGACAGGGTGGAAATTTTGTATTTTATCAGCCATGTCAGGAGAAAGGTCGTCTGTGTTGAAACCACCCAGCTCTGTCACAGTCCTGTTTCAAAGCACATATCTGGGGTGCCTGTTAATATGGAAAAATCTCTGGTTTAAGGCAGAGAAACTTCTGGCCAAGGAACAAGAAACTCCCGAACTTGCAAAGAAAAGAATTAAATATTCCCTTGGAAAGATCAGAAGCAGATCTGAGAAATTCCCCACCTTTTGCCAGTTCATTTTTAGACGAAAGCACATGATTTCTAAAACAACACCCATTGTTTTGGCAGGATGAGTCATGTTTTTTGAGCTGAGCTGGACAGTAATGCTGCCCTCAGCAGCCCATTTAAACTGCTTTTATGACAGGCTCAGGGCTGCAGATTTAGAGAGGCATAAACAGATATTTCACATCTTTCTCTGCTTGAGGGGATCCCCTGGAGCATCTGTAAGCCCTCCTCATCACTCAGCACAAAATCCCTCTGCACAGGGGCCATGAGGTGCCTGCGGAGGCATCCCAAAGCTCCATGTTGCAGGGGATAAGGAGGTGGATGGTGCATGCTGTCCTCTAACATGAAGAAGAGAAACAAGTCGTCTACTAATTATGGCCTGTATCATGGCACAGATGCACAAGGGGGCAGAGTTAACTTTACCATTTCCTGACTTTGGAGAGTTGGAGAGAGTGTTTCTCCGTAGTGAGCCCCCCTCACCGTGTCTTTTGCCATATTACCCATATTTTCAGTAGATTCTGTCAGGTGCATGCCTGCTGCTGTCCCTCCCCACATATGCCCGTGGGAGCCACAGGCTGTGCAGTGTTCGTCCGGTGGTCCCAGCTCCCCGCAGCCGCGGAGCGGAGTGGGATGGACTCACCCTCCAGCTTCCAGCTGCATCAAGGGCTCGGTGTGATTCATTACCTTGTTTTGTTCTCCTCACTCTTGACATTTTTTTAGCAGATGTCACCAGATTTAACCCAGTGGGGTGCTTGCTGGGTAGCAACGGGGGCAAACCAAATCAGACAGTCTTTATTGGTTTATATAGCTGAAGGTGTCATTTTTTTTCCCTGTTGTAATACGGACTTGGAGCAGATGTGGCTTCGTGGGGGATCAGTTGCTTTCACTTGCGGTTAAAGGACGTGCTACTGGAGCCTGACATAAGAAGCAGGCTGTTTGTAACGAGGCAGAGAGATATAGCCAGGCACCGAGGCTGCTGGCAGCGGAGGATGCTGGGCACTCTTGCTTTGCCTGCAGATCGCCTCCTTCGAGATCCTCGGCTGCACACTCACCCGGCCCCGCAGCTCGGGAAAAAGCTGTAGAGGTGCAGGTGGGCGGCAGGGATGCGCAGGATGATGTTTTTGAGCTGGTGAACAGGGTGTGTTTAAGGGGAGCCAAGGGTGGGCAGCGAGACCCTGAGTCAGAGCAGGTCCATGTGGTGCTCGTAGCTGGCTGGGTTTGCAGCATTGCTTCCAGCTACCCGGGCGGCCGGTGATGGTCCTGAATGGACACCTGAAAGCATCTGCATTTACGTGAAGTGCTGAGCATCCCCTGTCTGAGAGGCAAAGCTTTTTGAAGTGGGGCTAGATAATCCTTGGCGAGCAGGGAGAGGATGGCAAAACGGAGCAGGCACACAGGGGTCCAGCAGGAGACGGTGTTCAGGGTATGTTTTGGGAATGAGGGTGGTCGCCGGGCTGTGAGTGCTCTGGAGAAGGATCTAAGGTTCCTATGAAAGGGTGGGGAGGCAGTGCCAAAGCATGGCAAGTCAGAGCCCGTCCATCCTTCTGCCTTCACTCTTCCCTAGTCCCAGTTTCCGTCCTGTGCGCTGCAGAGCTCTGCAGGTGCAGGAGAGCTGGCAGAAGGGCTTAAGCCCAACAGAAGTGATGCATCTTTGTGCCACTCCAGGGAGGGATCCTGAAGCAGACACGTGTGCCAGAGGCAAGGGACATGGCTCTCAGCTGGGATCTTCTCGTCAGCTGCTGCTGTCCCTCCCTATCAAAGCAAGGCAGAGTTCTGAACTCCAGGAGAGCCCTGTGCCTGCTGCACAAGCCTTTCTAAGCTTGCCCACCTCACTCTTCAGGGCAATGCTGGCTGTGCAGAGGCAAGCTTGGAAGAGGACCACTGTTGTGCCTTGTGCAGAGTCCTCAGAGGGCTCGAGGTGTTCAGTCTGAGCACATTCTCTCTCTACATGAGTTTTCCCTTTGTCACAGGCAGCTGCTGTTTGCTCTGCTCCAGCCAGCAGCCACTGTTAGGGCTGGCCTAGGGGCTGGAGGAAGAGAGTCTCTTCCTGCACGCTCGCGAAGAGGTGTGACAGGCTTCCCAGTGGGTTTATGAACAGAGGCTGGAAGAGTTATATGAATGTCTGCTCCCATACCTCTCCTTGCTTTATGAAAAAACATTTCCCTACATGGCAATGATGACCTTTAGAGCCAATACTGCATATTTTAATAGGGAACTGCAACCCTAATTTTTAGTCTTCTACCACCCACCTGATTCTGCACCCCTAGATATTTACACGCTTTTAGCAGCTTAGCCCAGTGTGAGTCCCATGGCCTGACTGATGCAGAAAGGCTTGTGCCCTCACTTCTGACACCGAAACACACAGAAATCTCTGATACTGGCAGCTAACACAAGCAGTTTGTGAACAAGAGCAGCAGCCAAGCCAGGCTGAAATCTGTTTGCATGCCGTAGTTGTTCTGTAACTCCAGGACACAGTGGCAGAACAAGAGGGCATGGACTTAAGCTTCATCAGGGAAAGTTTAGGCTTGATGTTAGGAAGAAGTTCTTCACTGAAAGGGTGATTGGCCATTGGAATGAGCTGCCCAGGGAGGGGATGGAGTCACTGACCCTGGAGGTGTTTAAGGGGAGACTGGATGAGGCACTGAGTGCCATGGTTTAGATGATGGTTGGTGTTAGTGTTGGTGTTAGTGTAAGGTTATAGGTCGGACTTGATGATCTCAGAGGTCCTTTCCAACCTTGTGATACTGTGTGACACCTCTTGTGTCACTGACGCTACATCTGTGCCGCTGAGTTAGAGACCACTGATGCACAGACACAAACCTTGGCTGGCCCATCGTGCTGTGGATAGCACCACCCTGGCATGATTTTGGTGTGCAAGCTGGCATCCTCTCAGCTTGTGTCTGCTTAGGTAGGGATTGGCACAGGGTGGGCATTGATTGCTCTGCTGCTCAGTTCCGATCCAGCTGCAATGGCACGGAGCATAAGAGAGTTTCCTTCATAGAATCATAGAATCATTAAGGTTGGAAAAGCCCTTTAAGTTCATCCAGTCCGACCATCACACCACTGTGCCTACTAAATCACGTCCTAAAGTGCCACATCTATGCATTTTTTGAACCCCTCCAGGGATGGAGACTCCGCCACTTCTCTGGGCAGCCTCTACCAGTGCTTCATCACTCTGTCAGTAGAGTGTCCCTTGCAGGGATGTGGGCTGTGCTGGGCCAGTCAGCCTCTTTTCTTCCCTCATGTGGATGCAGCTGGTTAGAGCAAAAGGCTACATGCAGCAACGAGCACCTTGCTGCAAACCATTGTCTCAGTCCCGGCCCCTGCCAGGAAATGTGATTGGAAGCAGGGCAGCAGAATCGAGCAGGACACCCTCAACAAAACACCACGCAGGATGCGAGTGTCTTCTACCCACCCATCCCTTCTTGCTGCAGAAGGGGTTTGGCAGATTTAAATACCTGCACCGAACAGCTGCACAGACCATATTTCAAATTTGCTGGTATAGAGTCTTCTCAGCAGCGGAGACATTTGGGGAATTGAAACCGGCGTGGCAGGAGACCTTCACTTGTACGAGCTGTTTTGTTTCCATTCTCACCAGCTATTACCCTATATTTCTGTCGGCATCTGGTGTGATGATGTAGCTGCTTGTTCTTTGTTTCATCAACTGAACTCTTTGAAAAATGACTTTCCTTTAAATGTAAGCTCAGAATATCTAAAAACATTTGAGTCACAATCTTTTCTATGGGAGGGTAAGGCTCTGAGAAGGGCAGAGATGGTACCGGGAATGGGAAGAAACAGGGAGTGGGTGCAATTCAATGCTTTACAAAACCGTTCAATCTTGTGATCACTACATTTTCACACAGGGATGCCCCAGGTTAGGCACAGCTGGGCATCCAAGCAGCACCAACCTGCTCAGCCAGCTGAAGCAGCCGGGCACATTTCCGCCTGTGCCAGCAGCGTGGCGGCTGTGGGAGCCTCCTGCCTTTGAGAACAGCCAACGAAGTGCTTGGCACTGAGAAATGTGGACACGAGATCACCCTGTCAGTGACGCATCCAAGGGGAGAGAGTCCAGCAAAAGCAAAGCAAGCATGAGTGAGCAAGAGTGAGGACTAATAACACAGGCGATATTTTTGCATTTTGTGTCTTTCCTCCGCACTAGGCCCATGAGGTTGGTTTTCCCAGCAGGATGGAAACAAGAAGCTATGCAAACAGCTAGACAGAGGTTTGCAAGGCTGTGGGTGTGAATGCTTCGGAGGCTGCACAGCAGACTGTCAGCAGCCTCACATGGGAACACAATGCTGAGGAGGTGCTGCCACGGTCTTCTGTCATCTCCTCTTGTGGCTGAGGGACAGTGTGGATTCCAGGGCACCTAACCTAGGAGACTGCTGGGAAGGCTTGTAAAGAATTTTTCCCATTTCATTTAACTCCACCTCTTTAAGTGCTGAACACCAGAACCACAGCTGGTACCTAGCTCTGCTGACTGTGGCCAGGTGTAACGTTCACAGCTCTGTCCCCATCCAAGATCTGCACTGTGACCCACAGCGTATTCATATGGCACATGGATTGTGTCTGGGACCATCCTACTGCTCTGTCTTCTTGCAGTGGAGATGAACATCTGCCTGTCTTGCCCTCTTGGTCCCACTGTCCTGCCCATGCCCTCCATCCCTTCTTCCAGCAGAGACCTCCCACCTCACGGCTGAGCACCGTGCCACAGGGATGTCCTGACTGGGCTGAAGCCCTGGAGGGTGAGAGACACTGTGACAGCCTGCTGCTCACTTGGAGGAGTTATAAGGAAAGCCCTGCTGGCCATGGGGTTAGTTGGGAGCATGTAACTCCCCTTTCCAACTAGGGCTTTCCAAGTCTTCATGAACTCAAAGATCTCATTGTAGCTTCCCTGGTGGTGAAGGATCTTTATTCTTCTGTCTTTGGGGTCTGAAATGTGAGAATTACCTGGCCACCCATGAGTCCATCTTCCTGGCAGCTGGTGCTGGCAGAGGACCTGGGTCCTGGCTTTGGTGGGTGCTGTTGGGGTGCTGTTCATCCCAGGACACCTCTGGTGAGATACTGCTCTGGTTTAAAAGCCCTCTACACTCCTGATTAGGGATTGGGTTTTCCTCACACTCCATGTTTACTCCTTGGAGTTTCCTGAATAAGTTTAGACTCCTTTTGGTCAGAGGGGTTTGAGCATCCTTATTGGGGATGACTCACTGAACAGGGAATCACAGTACTGCTGGGAATGCAGGGCACTGGACAGTCACTGGCCTGGGAGTGTGGGACATGAAGGAGCCCACGGACGTGTTGGTACCACCTGGCCATGCTCCTGGACATCAGCAGGAGAAAAATATATGTTACAGCCAGTGATGATGGAGTTCAGTGCAGAAGTTAACCACTGGCAGGGTTCCATGTTAACAGAACTCTCTTTAACTCCTCTTACCTCAGATAAGGACCTAAGCCTGACAGTACATGATGGGGATTGATATTGCCCTTTCCAGCTCTTCCTTGGGGTATCCTGCACCACACAACTGATGTGGATAGGACTAAAGGTTTTGGGGATCTGAAGCACAAGAGAAAGAGTCAAACCAGAAAGACTGGGAGGGGAAAAAACAGGAGGTTTTTGAGAGAGAAAAAAAAATCACCTGAGTACAGAAACTTGAAGATTATGATGCCGAAGTGCTGAGCTGTAAGTCTGACATGTGGGGAAGGGGTACACAGCAGGACCGCCAAGTGAGTGGGCAGAGGAACTGTCTGTCCCTCCCAGCTGGACTGCACTGCAGGGGGGATGCCTGCCTGGAGCATGACGGGATGTGCGTGCAGACCCTGCTGCCAAGTCAGCAATGGCCAGAAAGAGGTGGGGGAAAAGTGCATAAAACATCAGAAACAAGACTCTCTGTAGCGCAGGTGGAGTCATCCAAGTCCATTGAGAGGTTAAAGAGAGAAAAACCCCTCCAGAGTCCCAGGGAGGTGCTGGAGTTTACTTTAATAATGTCTGGGCCCACTCCAGCAGTGCGTAGTCGCTGGAGATGTCTTTTCTCCTGGGGATAGCTCCAGGGACTATAATGAGATGAAGCCTTTGAAGGGAATGAGGTTTCGCAGGGTCAGCAAGTGCTGATTTGAATTTCTCCTGCTGATGCAGATTGTCCTTTCTGTTCAGGGCTCTTTTCCTGATGTTGCAGAGTGAGGTGAGCTCTTTGTCCCATTGGTTCGTTAGTTCCTCACATGAGATGTTTTTTCCTCACTGCACAGACACTGAAATCAGCCTTTTAGAGTGTGATCAGGACTTTGCTAGTTATATCGCAGCGATGGCTACATCTGTGCTGTGTCCTCGGCAAGCCATGGCTTGGTGGGTGTCTTATTCTTTTTTCTAAATGTCACTGAAAGCTTTTTTTTCCCCCCGAGTCCCACAACACTGGGGATTTTGTTTTGTTACACTCTTTGCATTTACATTTTGTGCACCTTACACAGGGCATTCTGAATGTGCTGAAGTGGTGGCAATCTCTGGCCATGCTGGCAATTTGACATTGGCAGTGACGGTGTCACCCATGGATGGTGCTGGTTTCACACCAGCAGTGATGGTGTCACCTGTGGGTGGTGGTGGTTTGGCACTGGCACTGATGGTGTTGCCCGTGAATGGTGCTGGTTTGACATAAGTAGTGATGTTGTCACCCACGGATGGTGCTGGTTTGACACTGGAACTGATGGCGTCACCTCCGGATGGTGGTGGGTGTCTGGAGTAGGAGTTTTATTCCCCTATGATCTGAGATTAAAACCCATTGGTGTTCCCTAAAGCCATTCTCTGCCTGTGAGGTTATTGGTGCTGAGCTGGCCATCCTGGACTTTAACATGTGGAGCTCAACTGGCACAGGATTTCTCTTTAAGAGCAAAATAGAATATTTTGACATTCTTAATGAAATTCTGGGGGAAAAAAGAAATGTGGGTTCAATTCAGCTCTCAGCTGTGGCAACATTAAAATGGTATAGGTTTGCTCTCGGCTTCTGAGAAAGTTCTGCATATCTAAATTTGTTGAAACAAAACAAAAAGCCATTTTGGTACCCAAACCATGCTGTTCTGACAATTGAGGGAGATGCGCTCCCAGACACGTTGCTGAGGCAGGATGGTGTTTCCAGGGAGGGAAGGATCAGCCTCTGCCCATCTGGGTGATGTGGGCTGAATTCCTCAATTCCTGGCATGAATCCCTTCAGCTCCGCAGTTCTGTGGGAGCATCCCACACTCTTACAGCTCTCCACGTACTTCCCAACTTTCCCACAACACAGTGTGCTGCGAGTGTGCTGAATGCTTGGGGCTGTCTGTGTCCCTGCTCTCCCGGGTACCACTGCCAGTCCCCGCGAATGTGGGGCATGGCTGGGCAGATGGCAGTGGCTGGTGGGCAGCCATCCTAGAAGTGGACATCCCCGTGGCCTCGTGCCTGAGAGGTTTGGAAGGATGGGCTTGTTCTGCCCTGGCCGTCGGCGATGCTCGCCTGTGGGTGGTTTTACACATTCACAGCTCCGTGCAGGAAAACTCCCCGCCGGCGCAGCTGCCCTTTCCGAGTGAGCGGGTTACCAGCTGTCTTGTGCGCACGTCAAACGTGTTTGTCACTTCTCTCCTAATGCAGTCCCCGGGGCCCCTATTTTCAGGAGAGCTCTCCTCCAGTGCCGGGGTGAAGCCCTGCCAGTTTGCCACCAGCTTCGATGGAGCGGGGATTTTCCCGGAGCTATGTTAATGAAAAGCCTGGACTTCCACCAGTCCTCGCAGCCCTGCTGTAGCTCCAGCTGTTCTCATCAGGAGCTGTCGAGCACTAGATGCTTTTCAAGGAATAACCTCTTCATATCAGTTTAGCTAAAATCCAGTTTAGGGGTAGATGTCTTGTCAGATCGTCCTGACGATGCCAGTCACAGGGCTGGCCAGGATTCTTTTGTGGAAATGCCTTTTCCAAAGAAAATGAAGTTTTGCGGAAAAGCAGAACTTGTCAGTGTTGACGGATGTTTGATATAAATGCTAGTATAAAATAAAATAGAAAGGTCACGAGCAAGATGAATAATTCTGAGAAGTTTGTAGCATCCAGAGAGGTGGAAACACTGAGGTGCAGTGACAGCACGTGTGCATACCCGGCATGTATGTGCCTGTACAAAGTGTGTGTGTACATACCTCCAAAGTACCCATCACCTGCAGAGAGAGGGGATAAAAGTTTTGCCTTAGAATCAATATATTATATTATTCACAGGTTTTCACAATTGGCTTTTCACTTGGTAAATGGCGATATTTGAGAGGACTGAAGGGCAAAACCAAGAAAAGATTGTTGTGTTGGTGTTAACTTGGCTATTTTTGAGACTTGCTTTCCATATGCTGTGTTTCTGTCAGAGGAGGGATGCACACTTCGTGCTGTGATGTGCAGTGCCAGATTTTCCCCTTTGTGCCCTGTCTGTAGATCCATGTCACTCTGGTCTGTCAGAATGTATCCACACTGTTAAAATAAATGCTTCAATTTCCAGCGTGTAAGGGGAGCTCTGGGGAGCTCCAACCGGATCAGTGAGCGTTTACACTGAAAGAGGGAGGTTTGGCCAGTGGCAGGCGGTGCTTGGAAAAACACAGGGGCTATTCCCACTTGAAAGGTCCAGGGCCAAAGAATTAAGTAAATGATTTGGCACCTCTATAGTAGTAGGAGTTCTCCGAGTATCACGTATTCCTATGCCAGGCTTGGAAATGATAGCAGCTTTCCCATCGCCTCATCCTGTGTTCACTCTGCACGTTGGGGCGAGCGCCTGTGTGGGGAGTACAGGTTGTCCAGGGTCTCTGTCCCATCTCCTGAGCCTGCCCTTCTTTCTGGAGGAACTGTAGTCCAGGTTGTCCTGCGAGTAACAGCAGTTTAGCTGGCTTCTCCATGGCTGCACAAAATGCAATGCTGGAACCAGGATTGTTACGTAGGACTGGAATCTGCTGCCTTTGCAGCTGGTGCAAGATTTGATTGGAGCTTGCTGGGATTTTAAAGTCAGAATTACTTCTTTGGCTGGAATGAGGAACTCCCAAAATCCTGAATGATAGTGGAAAACTACTTTTCTTATTGGTGCTTTGGGGAGAGCCAGAGTTAATATTTTAAGCTGTAATTGCTGTCGATGCCAACTGGGAAGTCCCTAGCAAGCAAGCAGTGCAAAATCAGCGAGACGCAGAAAATAGGAGCGTCCTGAGACTGCAGGATTCTCCAGTTCAGTTTTGCCTGCCATGGCCTTTGTGTGTCCTCTTTGCACTGAGGCTTATTTATTGCTAGAAGTGGTTGCACATTACTGGCCAAACCCTGCCATTTTGGCCCCTTCTAGCATTTGCAGAACAGTCCCATTATTTACAATTCTGTCCAATTATTCAACAAAAATTGGAAGGAAGTGGAACACAGGCTGTGAGGTGATTTTTACCAGACCCAGTGATGGCATTTTGCACTCTGTGCGGTTCTTAGCTAATTGCATGAATAGCCAGTCTTACTCTGGTTGCAAAAGCATTGGACTCAACTGCAGGATGTCTGTGTTGTCTGGACATGCGTAGGTCAAGAAGAGCATCTTCACAATTTTGTCTTGCCTTAGTGACCAGGATACAGCAGAGCTTGGAAAAAACTGTAGTAGATTTACTTGCTGTGTCTCATCTTAAAGTGCAAAACCCTGGGCCAGGGCAACCCAGAAACCCAACTGTGTTTCGGGCTGCATCGAAGGAAGTGTGGCCAGCAGGGTGAGAGTGGGGATTCTGCCCCTCTGCTCTGCTTTTTGAGAGTTGGGAGTCCCCACCTGGAGCCCTGTGTCCAGTTCTAGAGTTCAGTCCTCATACAGGAGCAGCTCCAGCCCTCAGATCATCTTTATGGCCCTTTCTGGACTCAATCCAACAGCTTCCTGTCCCTCCTTTGCTGAGGACTCTGGATTTGAACACAAGGCTCCAGGTGGGGTCTCACCAGAGTGGAGCAGACGGGCAGAATCCCCTCCCTCCCCTCTGGTCCCACTGCTTTTGATGCAGCACAGGACACAGTTGGTTTCTGGGCTGTGAGTGCACGTTCCTGGCTCACATTCAGCTTCTCCTCCCCAGCACCCCAAGTCCTTCTCCTCACGGCTGCTCCCAGCCTGTATTGATACCCGGGCCTGCCCCCACCAAGGTGCAGGACCTTGCATTTGGTCTTCCACTACTGCTCTTTTGCTGAACTTCCACAAGAAGGTGAATTTCAGATTGTTTCCCCACTTCTTATTCAGGGAGGCTTTTTTTTTCTGCCCATGTCTCTGGATAGTTTCCCTGGGTGGTCTGAGGTTTATTTCGCTGCACTCCATCTCTCCTGTGACAGGACTGAGCACAGCACTTTTGCTGACACACCCCACCAACAGCGCTGGAGCAACTTTGCAAAAGCTCTTCCTTGGAGTCAGCTTCAAAGCCATGGTCTTTGCTTTCTCAGTTTTCGTCACAAACCTCAACTTCAGAGGTCGGAAGAGCAGCCAAAGTATTTGGACTTCTGAAAGCAACCAACATTGTCTCTTCTGGAAGAGAGCTAGAAAACTCAAGCAGGGAGTTTTCCCATGTTTTATCTCCTCTGAGAACCAGCTGAGAGATGATTGGGTTAAGGTATACATATGGTAATTACTTTAGAGTTGTAGCTCTAGCAGGATGCTGATTTTCCTTCGCTGCTGCAGTTCCATGTTGCAGGTGGAGGTTAGAATCCAAGGATCTTTATCTGAGGTGCCTCCTCAGACCCCATTTTGGGGGTAAATCCAGTTAAAATCTTCTATCAGCTGAACACAGATCTTGCTGGTTTGTAGCATGGCAAAAGAGATGTTTACAGTGGAGGTCAGGGTATTGAAAATCTGTCAGGTACTAACGTCAGGAAAACGTTGTGGCCTTCTGATCACATGGATGCTTCAACTTCATAAAACACCTTCCCTTTAGCCACATACCAGGCTGCCAAAGCAGTGAAATGGCTGAAGGCTGTGCCTGCTGCCCTCTGTGGTTGTTTGGTCACAGGCTGGATAAAGATGTGAGGCTGCTGCCTGCACTTTGTAAGTTCAGAAACTTTCTGCAGCCCCGTCGCTGTGGTATTCCAACATCAGGTGCAGAGCCAGAGAGAAGGTGTCTTTTGTAGGATGGAGCATCAGGAATGGTTATGAGTGGAGCAGGCCAAGTACTGTAGGGAGTGCTGTTCTTGTGGGAAATGATGGTAACTCTGATGGAATTTACTTCTTTCAGATGCTTTATACAAGTAATTTCAACATTTAGTCAAAAAAGTGAAGAATACAGTCTAAGAAACAAACTTGCAGTGAGAAGACATCTGGAAGAACAGCTTTGACTGGGTGGTGGCCATCTCACTTGGCAGTAGTTGGCCTCTTTGCAGCAGTAACTGGTGGGGTGATGGGTTTTGCCTGGTGGGCTGTTGCGTTGCCTTGTAGGAGCTTGTATGAGCTGGTTTTGCCTCCACACCTCCACTTCTTCTTGTGGCTGGGAGACATCTCCTCTTCACCCATTTGGGTGCATCATGACAGAGGAGGTATAGCCCCAAGGGAGACGCTGTGACACACCTGGCACACAAGAGCACACATTGAAGTCTTTGTGGTGGCTGAGTGTTTCAGGTGAAGACACCAGAACATCTTATATTGACTAAACACACTTCAGCCTCTGCTTTAATGCTGAGCAATTGCTGACGGACTTTGTGCTCAAGGTTTTTCTTCTGGTTTCACTTTCCTTGGAATGTAATTTTCTGTAGCTGCTTCCTCTGGGCTGTTTGCACATCGGATTGTTCTTCCTTTGGAAGGTCTCATAGCAAGCAGTTGTCGTAGAGCTTGCTGCGCTGCAGCTGCCTGGCTGCCCCGAGTATGGCTTCTTCATGGTGGAGGCTTTTAAAAAATTCAGATCGTTCACACATGGTACTGATTTCTTGCTGATCTGAGCCCCTAGACTGACCGGCTCAGAGGCTGTTCTTGCTATCTCCTGCAGCTGGAGAGAGCTCAGAGCCTCCTGCTGTGTCAACGAGGCTCCTCTGCATTTCCCCTCATCTGCCTGTAATGGATTTTACACCTGAGCGGTTATTTTTGGTGGTACAATTCCTACCTGTCCCAAATGGGACGTTTTGTCTCTTGTTACAACTCACAGAGCTAGACGGGGCTGCTGGTTTCATGCTGTGCGGCATCGACACATGATGCCCTTGTAAACATTACTGTCAGCAGTGGCAATTCCATCTCTATTGTCCCAATAAGATTTCATGCTTGACAGTGCCTGTCTTTTTTTTTTTTTTTTTGTAAGTCAACTAATAAGAAGTAGTTGTGCAGCAGGTTTTTCCTTTTCTGATTCCCTGGTTTTCCAGTTGCTTCCCTGGGAGCAGTCACCAGGCTGTTCTCTCCAGGTTTCCTTCCAGGTGAGAGGATGCAGGAGGTGGCATTTCTGGAAGAATGAGGCTTTGTGATACAAAGGACCCTGTCTTCTCCTGTCTCGCCCTGGTCAGGGGGACAGAGAACCATCCCCACCCATCATGGTGAATGGTTCACATCCATCATGGCCTTGGCTGGTAATGGGATTGGTGACCAAGGCCTAGAGGAGGTGAAACATGTGGAAGAAACATAATTATAGACACATCTGAATCCAAGGAATGTTTTTTTGGAACTGTTTAGGTGTGCACCTTTGAGTTTTGAATTTGGGTAACTTATCAGCTTACCCATTCTCCCTTTCTTACATTCACATGGTCCTTGTTGCAGAGGCATTTGTTGCCTGATGTTTTGACCATCACAGCACCTTAGTCAGCCAGTTTAGTTTAAAAGAGGGAGTTCAAGGCATGGGGATGCTGAAAAAGCTGTCTGTGGTTCCCTGGGAAGTTAGTGTCCAGTGTGTGAAATCAGCATAAACCTGGGACCTCTTGGTCTTCTTCTAGTTTGCCAGGTCACCATGCCAGAGCCTCATTGCAGCCCAAGTAAATTCCTGAGTGTGCTCTCTCCTAGGATGCTGTGGATGAAAATCATGGAATGGTTTGGGCTGGAAGGGATCTCAAAGCCCATCCAGTTCCACCCCTCTGCCATGGGCAGGGACACCTCCCACTGGATCAGGGGGCTCAAAGCCTCATCCAGCCTGGCCTTGAATACCTCCAGGGATGGGGCAGCCATAACCTCCCTGGGCAACCTATGCAAGGGCCTCCCCACCCTCACAGGAAAACATTTCTTCCTGGGAACTCACATCAATCTCCCCTCTTTCAGCTTCAAACCATCCCCCTCATCCTATCCCTCCACTCTCTGATCAAGAGACCCTCCCCAGCTTTCGTGGAGCCCCTTTCAGTACTGGGAGCCCACTCTAAGATCTCTCTGGAACCTTCTCTTCTCCAGGCTGAACAACCCCAACTCTCTCAGCCTCCTCATACTGGAGGTTTTCCAGCCCTCGAATCATCTCTGTGGCCTTCTCTTCACTCACTCTTCTGGAGGTATTGAGTCAGTGACTTAGTTCCTGAGTATGAAACTGGTGCCACTTCACCTCTCTCTGAGTGGATAATTTGTTTGGCAATGGGAGCATCTGAGTGTGATTTCCTGGGCACTGCTGGAGTGGGAGCACCCAGCCAACAGTGGGCATCAATAAGTCCTTGCTGTGCTTCCTGGGATACTGACATCCTCCCACCCTCAGGACTCCTCCTGCAGAGCAATATTTTCCCAGCAAGGTAGAGGCTGTGGATGCTGCAGGAGGAGCTGGTGTGGTAGCAGTGGGGGACAGGGGAAGCTGGGTAGATTCTCAGGGGAGTGAGCAAGGGTGGGGGTTGCCCTTTGTGCATCGCTGTCATGTAAAGCGGGTCCCTAGGACAGCGGTGGAAGTGGTGATCACCAGCGAAGCCCATCTCACTCCACTGGAGCTCCCAGCACTGTCCTCACTTCAGGAAAGACACAAATCTTCCTGTGCAAGCTGTGAGCTTCAGCATCGCCTTGCACCTTCAGCCATGGTCCCGTGCCTGCTGTGCACCTGTTTGTCACCTTGGAGACAAAAATGAGCCGAATTCGTTAATCTCTGTTCTGTCCTGCAGCTCTCCCCACTGGGAGGCTTTCCTCACCTCTGATATTTTAAAAAAAGTAATGGTGTTTGCTTGAATTTTCTTTCTGACGCCCATGCTGAGTTTGTAAGCCGGTCACATCTAACCGGTTACCACAAAATTGATTCTGGAGCCTTCTGTTTAGAAACCTGCAAGGTACATCCCAGGCAATCACGCTATCTCCATCAGCCACTGAATGAACCAGTCAATAATCACCATTGCAAAGGGTGCAGAGGTCTTTCCTATTACCCTTGACATTTTTTATGAGCATCTCTACATAGGAATAGCTGTATGGATGGGCAGATGCTCACTATGCACGTGTATACATACAGTGTACGTGTGGATATGCATGTCTAGAGATAGTTCTAGGTACATACACACATGCCAGTGTGTTCCTCGTAGCTCCCCCTCTTCCTTTCTGAATATGTCATTCAGGTTTTTAAACCAACCTTAGCTAAACCCACAGAGCTTCTGTGCCAAACCTTGTCGTGGAGACAGCAACAACCTTGTTGTTTGTTGTGCAAACACCACGACAATTGCCCTGTTAGCTAGCCATAAACACACCTGCATTCTTCTCAGGTGCCAAAGAGTTTCTGGACATGCTGCAGGCAATGTAAAACAGGTAGAACTTTGCAGACAGGAGTTTTTTTACTACATTTCAATGTGTTCAGTTACAGTGTCCTCACTTCACCAGTGGGGAAACTGAGGCACCACAGCTGGAAAAGTCTTGGTGCTGGTTGCCAGCAGCCCTGTGGGAGAGCCGAAGCTTGAGGTCTCGATGAGCATCTCAGCTCATCTCAGCGTGTCCCAAGGAGCCCCTCCTGCCCTCTGCAGACCCATTGTCCAAGACAGCCAAGGCTGAATCTCTTGTACTTGCTTGCAGGAGGGGTATCCTTGCCAACACATCCTCACACAAAGGAGAAGGCAAAGCTATGCCTGTTTGCATGATGGATATGATTTGTTCTATTTTGGTGGGTATTATGTGTAACTGGAGGAATGGGTGTGTATGGGGACGTGTTTGCTCTCATGTTGCACTTCTGTGTGCCACATCCTCCCCAGCCACCCAAGGACTGAGTGTGTGTGCACAATATAGGTAAGTGACAGAGATGTGTGCTCAGGGCTCTCTCTGCATCCAGAGAGATTGTAACTGATTTTGTTGGGCTGTTTTCATGGGCTTGTGCTCTCCCTGGCTTTTCCCTGCCTGATCCCATGCTTTGCAGAGAACCTAAGGTGTCATGGTCAGGACAGAGCGGGTGGGGTTTGGTCATGCCCCGTGCCCAAGGGTTAAATGTGCTCTGCATCTGAGGAGCAACACCGTTTTATTGATGATTGGAGTTTGCCTGTTTGTTCTGGTGTGGGTGACTGCACTTCTACTCTGCTTTACCTTCCTTGTCACTCTCCAGATCCCACTGCTCCTGTTGACTTCTGGCTCTGGGGATGTTAATTTCTATCAGTAATGCTCATCTGCCAGCCCTTCAAGCCCATTAGTCTGACTTGGTCCCACTCCATTTCTCTCCAGCTGAGGCACAGGCAGAGCTGCTCCGCAGGACCTTGCGGGGGAGTGGGATGTTTTGGAGTCTTGTATAAACAGCCAACACTGGTTCTGGAAGGTCACAGCAGTGAGGGGAAGGTGTCTGACATTGCTTTAGTACCAAAGCCCCAGCAGGTGCTGTATTTGGGTTAGACCATTCCCTGGGTTGGAGCAGACCCAGCACAGCTGTGGTGGGGAAGGAGTGGTGAGTGCTCACAGATGTAACACCCGTCCTGTTGCAAGGTGGGGACAGGCTCTGCCTGGGCTCCTGCTCCATGCGCCCACTTGCTGGGTGTCAGAGCCCTCTCGTGCAGCTGTTTGTCATAGGAACAGCCTCCAGCAGCTCTGGCTGCACCATCAGCTCCTGGAATACAACTCAGAGCAGCAACCTGAGCTAACAAGGGCCTGTGCTGGCAGGGTGAGCAGAGATCTCCATCGGCAGCTGATGAGCATCGCGGAGAGGAGGCAGACGCCGTGAGTGGACACTCTGCCTGAGAGCCCAAGCCCATCCATCTGGTGGGTACTGGCAGCTATGGAAAGCACGTCATAAATGGCAACACCAGATACAATTGCATTGAGATGGCAGAGGTCCCGAGGAGTCCTGATGGGCTGCCGATAGTTGGTTGAAACAAATTGCCCGGTGCTGTGATACCTCAGCTCCCAATAACAGAGGGCAAATGGCCTTCCAGGGAGAGATATAGATTTTCCTTTGAGATATGGAAAGAGAAATAAATTAAATTATGTTCGAACATAGGGTTCTCCCCCTCTCTCTCTCTCTTTAAGAAAAAGAAGGGGAGAGAGATAGAAGGAAGGGAAAACGAGGGAAAGAGAAAGGGACAGAAAATAAGCTTCAGCAGGCATTTGCAATTTAATTGATATTTGGCGGCAGGAAGCCATTCAGTATGAGTAAATTGACGTTATAAGATAAAAATAATCGCTTAATGGGATGCCTTCCCCCATGGCTGTGGCAGGCCAAATAAATACGGCGCCGCGTGCTGAAGCAGCGTGGTGGCCGTTCCTGGGCACAGCCTGCTCCGCCGCGCTGGCAGGGCTCGGCACGGGCTGCGGATCATTTTTATGGCATCTGTCTCCACTCCCCGAGAGCAGGCAATGAGGGGTTGCGCATTGATTGCCCCTCCAGCCAAAGGCGGCTGGGGGAGAGACCGTAATTAATGGCTTTATTTGCTGGAGCACCGCTGAGAACAATCGAGTGTGTTACGGTAACGACTGGTACCCGCGTCCCAGTGGCATGGGGATGTGTCGGAGCAGCCCGCAGGCCCACGGTGGGATGGTGGATAGTGGCCAGTTGTGCTCAAGGGACTTGGCCAGTGTGGGGATAATGCCAGCTACAAGGCACCAATTGTGTGCTCCCAGTTCATCCCAGCGACAGCGGTGGAGAAGGCCCTGGGGTCATTATTCCACCTGCAGAGCTACTGTGCTGTCTTCAGGAAGAGGGAAAACAGTGATGGGTGCCGGTGCTGCATGAGCCCCCTTGGCTTTCCAGCTTCCCCAGCTGCTTGTGGTACAATGGTAGCAGAGTTACCTTTGCATACGGCAAGTGTTCTTTCTTCCTTTTATTTTTCTAAAAAAAAAGTCTCTTTCAGGGATTTCACCAAGAATCAGAGGTGTAAATCAGCTGCTTTTGTGAACCGTTTTGTCTTGTTGGCACTAGGCTTTGCCGGGAGGGCGGTCGCGGCTTTGCAGATCTTGCCTTGCAGAGACCCCCGGCTACGTGTACATGTTTATCTATACGCACACGTATGTATGCTAGGAAGATGCTAGGTAGCATGCACCCTGAGCGTTCATCCTTTCTTCCTAAAGGGAATAATGTCAAGAAGAGAGCTGAGGAATTAAAGCCATGAAAAATTACAATCAGCTCTTCCTTGAGACTTTGTAAATATTTTTAAAGGGAAAGTTCTTGTCTTTTTCTGAACCATGTTCATGACAAAGTTGGAGGTATCTTCAGTTTTTGATTACCTGAAACTAATTTATCTTAAAAAACCTGCTAACTCCACCTAAAAAAAATTGTACTTTTTGTTTTGCAAACCTTTTATACAAGAAGTACAGTGAAGAATATTCACTCCTAACACAAGTTGTAGAAAATAATTGAAACCCAAGACAATGATGGTTTTTAAATGCCTGTTCTGTTGCCCTGGTTGTGTAGACTGGCTGTCCAGTCTCTTGGGTTTCGTACGTTTGCACTAGCAATGGTAAAATGCCCTAGAAAGCATCCTATGCCTCACGTGATGCACTGCACAGTTGGCAATGCAGTAAACCACACGGAAGACTGACACATTGGGCAGGGATCCACTTGGGCCAGAGGATGCTCCTGAAATGGGAGCAAGTGCTGGGCAAGGCAGGCTGGCAATCGGGCATGGTCAGGCATGAGGACCAAAGCCTTATCTGCTTTTTAGTGCTTCAGCATCTATACAGATAGATACAGATATATAAATATATGATAGGATGAGAGAAAAAGGTCTCAAGTTGCATCAGGGACGTTTAGATTGAATATTTGGAAATATTCCTTCATGGAAAGGGATGCCAAGCACTGGCAGGGGCTGCCCAAGGCAGTGGTGGAGTTCTTCAGGGATTTAAAAGCCGTGTGGATGTGGTGCTCACAGACAAGGTTTAGTGGTGGAGTTGGCAGTGCTGGGTTCACAGTTGGGTTCAATGATCTTAAAGGTCTTTTCCAGCCTACATGACTTTGCTATTCTGTGATTCCATATAAGGTGGTTACTTTATATTTAAATGCTGAAATAATTTTGAACCGGAAAGCCAAAATAATTTCCATTTGAAAGTCTCAGGACAGTCTCTCTTGACATGCTTAGTATTTCCCCTAGTAGGGCTTTGTGTCACAGTTCTTCAGAACTAATCCCAGACTACAGGCAAGATTCAGTTTCAGTCACTCGTCACTGTTTTCCTATGGAAGAAAAAGGTCTCAAGAATTCCCCTGTCACTGCACGTTTGCAGCACAGTCAGAATTGCATCCTCTGCCCTTGGCTGCTGCAGCACCGAGCAAACCCAGAGGCAGGACCTGTGTCTGCCTCGCTGGACGTTCACTCTCAGACTGCTACTGCCGCTCCATGGAAAGTACTGGTTTGCTGAAACTGACTGTTGGGAAGAGGGAGGGAACATTAAGGTCCAGCAGCCTTCAAAAATTACTTGCCAAGCTTCTCCCATATATATAAACACATATATATGTATTTATATATATGTGTAAAATAAATACATACCATTTATATATAAAACCACACATATATGCATTTACATATAACAATATACATTTATTATATATAAAATACATATATATATATATTTATATATATAACAAAATATATAGATTTCATTTATTTATTTATCCACTTATTTATCCATTTAGTTATTTATTTTCCCTGGAGGAATTATCCCATTGGATGGGAACAGAATAAGTGAGTTTAGGAGCACTGGCACAGACATGAGCGAGAGGGCAATCTCATCTGGTGATGTAGTGGGGCTGCCTCTAGCACATTTGTCTCAAGTGAGGCTGCCAGAACATGCCCACCCACTTGAGAAATCTGTGGCAGAATTGCTGTGATGCAGCCCAAAAAGTGACCTGCTCAGCCTCCCTGTGAATGAAAACAGGGTTAGAAATAGTAGGAATGCAGGCAGTGAGATTCTCCCATACTTGCTTAATAAGGGCATCCATGTGATAAGCACGGTGTCAAGGGAGTTGTACTGTAGATTGCTGAGTTTACTGCAGGATAAATAATTAATGTTTAGATGACACTAATTAATTACGTTAATTAGCAAAGAGCTACACTGTTTTTCCTTAAAAGTAAAATCTTGGCTGATTAATTTCGTTCTGTGCTCAGAGCATCAGAACGTTTAAGGCAGAACCACAAGATACAAACACATACAGGGAGAATTCATTGATTTTGGGTCAACCACTGCCTTTTTGTCCTCTTCTGCAGTTCTACACAAGCCAGGAGTGTGGAAGCACAAATGCATTTAGGAAGCTAAAGCAGTGATAACACAAACAAATATGAGGCTTAAATGCCTCTGTTGTTCAGCCAACCAGTGTGACAGCTTTCTGTGCCCTTGCAGGTGCTGTGAGCACCCCTCCTCTGTGCCTCTGGCCACTCAGCTGTGCTGGACATGGACCCTCTGGGCTGGAGCTGCTCTGCTCAGCACACAAGTGGGCAAGAGTGGGTTCCTGTGTTTGCTAGGGACTCACGTCACAGGAACCTGCAAAAGACAGCTGAGTGATTCTGCTGCTGTGAAGGGCCCATGTGTGCTGGAGGCTGCAGATTGCTGCTCCCTCTGTGCTCTCTCCTCCTCATCTTCCTCTTTCTCTTCCTCCCTAGTGCAAAACTTGGTGGGGGTCAGAAATGGTCACAGCTGAATTTCATAAAATCATTAAGGAGGAAAAGACCTCTAAGCTCATCCAGTCCAACCCCACCATGCCCACTAAACCATGTTCTGAAGGGCCACATCGACACATTTTTTGAGTCCCACCAGGGATGGGGACTCCACCATTGCCCTGGGCAGCCTCTGCCAGGGCTTCACCACTTTTTCAGTGAAGAAATTTTTCCTAATACTGAGTCTAAAACTTTCCCATGTTAGACCTGTCCCCCTTTCGCTGGTATGGCATTGAGGGAGCAAAAGAGTGTGCTGACAGCTGCATCTCTGGTGCAGAGAATTCCCACTAGGGCTGAGACCTGTGAGGTGCTGGTGTGCAGGGTTTTGCTCCACGCACTGTTTTCACTCACAGCATCTCCCATGCGGGCAGACAGCATCTCCCAAATCACAGCAGTGAGAGCCAGGGTGGTGGCAGCGGGGCTGTGCTCTCCTTTCTGCAGCAGGGTGCGGGGGCTGGGGGATGCCAGAAGACCTCCCTGGCTGAGGGAGCTGCCAGACCACGCTGCAGACGTGTGGCCCTGGAGAACAACTCACAGGCACAGACAGGGCATCCCTCACCATCCTCACACTGCACTCCCATCTCTGGCAACCAGCAGCAGCCAGCTCCAGTGAGATCCAGCGACCACCTCAGTGTGTCTCCTTCAAGAACAGGTTTTATGGACCTGTTCCACCATCCAGCTCTCCTCTTGGAGGAGGACAGAGAGTGAGGAAATGCCATGCTCTGCTGACGTTGCCAAGAGGAGCAGACGGATGCTACACAGCCACCAGCAGTGACAGCGCGCCCAGCAGTGCCCGCATCCTGAATGCTGCACCAGGTGCTGCTTAAGCACAAAGTGGTGTGGGGGACCCTGGCCCAGGGAGCTTGTGGTCCTGCCTGAGAGCAGACCTGTGTTTGGGCAGACAGAAGGTGCATCTGAAGGAAGACGGATGCACAGATGCTGTTCCTGGATCTAAGAAGTAAATGGAGATTTTTGAGGCGTAAAAATCTGCATTACACAGCTGTGGAGGATCTTTAAGAGTTAATTTTGCCTGACTAATGCACGTGGATAAAATGGGTAAAAATACTGTTAAACTTGCACTTTATGTAACTTGTAAAAATCTATAGATGCACATGGTATTTTACTTTATAATGGTGTTTTACTCCTGTGTTTTTCATGCTTGCAAGCTGTTCTGCTGAATTCAGTCAAGGCTTTTCTTTCCTCCATTATAAGCATGCACATTTGCAGGCTTGAGACCACAGCTCTTGGCTTTATAAAATGAGGGTTTATTTAACTTATGTACAGAAAATCTGCAGTTCTTAACATATTTTTGTGAGTGCTGTTTGTGGATAATTGGATAGAGAGTGGACTAACACCCTCTGCTTGCTGGATGGTGCTCAGGATCCATCTGCAGGTTGCAGCCACATGTTGGTAGAGTGAGCTGCAATCTCTGCAGCTTTTCCCTTTCTCTCCTTTGCTTGTAATAAATCCAGCCTTGTCAGAGGTTGGTGGTACTGTCTAGCAATGTGAGTTTTAGGAGGAGTAGCATCAGTGCTTGGGAGTCCCCTGCCTTTCTTAGAAGCTTTTGTGATCCTCAGCAGCACAGCGGATGAGGTTTGCCAGCAGTCAGCATGCTCTGAGTACTTCTCATTTTGGCTTCTCGGGTGGGTTGGATGTGGGTGAGCTCTTCACTGCTTTCATTTTCTCCTGGTAAGTTTCCCGGATAGCACTTTGCAAGGTATTCAAGAGGTTAGGTGGAACCTTTTCTGGTTTTATCTTGTGTGGAAAGATCAGTTTTGACTGATGGCAGTGGATAAACTGTATTTTATAGAATAATGGACTGGTTTGGGTTGGAAGGGACCTGAAAACCCATCCAGTACCGTCCCCTGCCATGGGCAGGGACACCTCCCACTGGATCAGGGGGCTCCAAGCACCATCCAACCTGGCCTTGAACCCCTCCAGGGACGGGGCAGCCACCACTTCTCTGGGTAACCTGTGCCAGGGCCTTCCTACCCTCACAGGAAAATATTTCTTCCTAATATTTCACCTAAATCCCTCAAAAATGTGATTTTTTTTTCACCAGCTGTTGGTTCCTGGGGAGGGCAAATGTTTGGCCGTCACTGTTGGGTTCACTTTATCTATGGCAGGATGTGCAATGCCACCGGCTCACGGTGTGTAGATTTCCCTCTGGCTCTTGTGGGTCCCTTTTCTGCTCTGGTGTCCACTGCGTTCCGCTCCCCCGGGATAACAAATGCCCCATAGTTATTGTACTGATTGATCACTTCTCTTCGTACAGACCCTGTTGGGCTGCATTTGCATGTCCTGCCACCATTTTTCCTTTGGCTGTGAGTTTTTGGTGTCCCAGTATTTTTCAGAGCTGTAAACTCACTCCCAGTCACTTGTAACCAGAGACCAGTTCAGCATTTCCAAAGCTACGCAGAGCACAATTTCACCCTCAGCCTGCTGCAGCTCATGTCTTCCAGGGGTACCTACAAATGACTTCTTGAAAGAAGTGATGGAAGGATGTGTTATGGCATCATATGGAAGTAGGTATAAACTATGTTAAAATTGCTTCCAGGAGCTTTTAACAGCCATTTAAAAACACACTTTGAGCTGAGGGTATGTGAAATAAAGCGCACGCCTGCACAGCTTGCTGCTGAACACAGTTTACAAAAACAGATTAGGAAAAGAACCAGTTTCTTGCAATTCTTTGTAAATAAACTTGTCATGACTTATTTTATATAAGTAGTTACTGCAGTTCTGCATCCCCTTATGTATTATAGGTCCTAGAGATCTAAGCCAGTTCCCGTATTAGGCTGCAGCTGCCCCAGGGGTCCTGCTGCCCCAGGGCTCATCCAGGTGCCCACTGCCCAGGGGTCCCCGAGGGCTGCAGGGGTATTATACATACCCACTGTGTGAGAAGTGGGCTTGGGGCATCCGCTCTGTCCTGCTCAGCCCCTTTCTTTTAACCTTATCCCTGCACTTCTGAATTCCCCACTGAGGGGGAAAGTTACCATGGACATAATTTTTGCTGCTTTTTAAATACAAAAGCGCATCATAAGTGCAATCCCAAACCCACAGCTCCACCAATCCCTCAAGACTCCGTTCTCAGATGAGCTTTGCCCCGTGTGTATGGCTGTGCTCCTCCAGGGTGCTGCCTGGAGGCTGTCGACTTGCAAGCTTGGGAAAGTTGGGATGACATCCCATGCCTTCCAGACACCCTGTCTCCCATGTGCTGACACCCCCACTGGGTCGGGCGAGGAGCGAGCTTTGCCGCTACTCCGGAGCGTTGCAGAGGATGGTGCGGAGAACCCCAGGGTGCTTGGCTGCTCTCCGTCTCCCCGACCCTTGCCGGAGCTGCTGGGCAGCAGAGCAAGCCAGACCTCCGTGGGATGCTTTAACCCAGCTGGAAGCCCTCCAGCTGGCTGGGCACTGTCGTCCTGCCCGCAAACGGGTCCTTGGGCAGCGGCAACGGCGGCATCTCCTGTGCGTGCGGACGAGCAGAGCGCATCCTGCCGACACAGCTGCGCGAGCAACGCAGCTCCGCCCAGCGGCACTGTTCGCACAAGCGTTCGCTCGGGTCTGGAGCCCGTCAGGGTCACGAGGATTAACGCCAGTGAGGTGTGAGGTCCCACCACGCCTCTGCTGACCGGTGCAGTAAGGGAACGTGTGGACTGAGTCCAGCAGAGTGGCTTGCACAGGTGATGCAAAATGCAGGAATAAAACAGCAATATAAAATTATGCACTTGTAGATTTTTACAAGTTACTCAAAGTGTAAGTTTAACAGATAGACTGCTCCACATCTCACAGGGAAGGGTGGGATGGGGGCTTTCCTAGCACAAACTAGGAGAGAGATAATAAGCTTCCTTTGTGGCTACTGCAGGGTTAAAGGAGATAAGCTGTAGGGAAATCTGTCCTATTAAATAAACCCTCCCTTTTTTGGTGTAACCAGCCTGGTGGTTCAGCTCTGCAGCTTCGGAGTTGCACCCTAGGTGTGCTGCAACGCTGTGGGGTGGCACCTCGTGGGTCTACGGCACGGCTCCAGCTCGTACATCAGGGAGGACCTCCAGCTGTCCTAGCAAGCAGAGACAAATGTTCTCACCGTGCAGAGGAGCTCCATCACTTCTCAGCAAAAGACCAGAGGTGGCTGGTCGATGATAAACGCGCTAATCACTGCGCTGCTGAGCATTTTAGGAAGAGCAGCACTGACAGGCTGGTGATGAAGCTCAGATGCTTCTGTCTTACTTCTTACAGTTTGGGAACTCACTGCAAACGCAGCATGGGGTGTGCAGGCACCATGCAGCTGCCTTCCAGGTGTGCTCTGCACGGCAGCTGCGGAGAGTGGCGCGGGACCCAGGGAGATGCCACCTGGTTTGCAAGACCATGTGTGGAGTGAAGGCTCCTTGCCAAGAGCTGGGGATGTCCCCTTGCTGCTGGCTGGAGTGAGGGCAGCTGGGACGATGGTGGGAGCAGATCCCAAATAGCTCCAGCAGCATGAAGTGACCGTGCAGGAGCAAAGGGCAGGATGGAGAGGAGGCTGGAAGTGTTATGTGTATGTATATCGGCCAGTTTGCAGCTTGTGTTGTACCTGAGATGTGCCAGAAAATGTGTATTTTCCCTGCTTGTCCATGTTAGGGATGGGGTGGGGTGGGATGTGGCAGGTGCTGAGCAGTGGTCAAGGGTCGCAGCCCACTTGGGATCCCCGTGTCCTCACAGCCAGACTGTGGAACTGGTGAAATATCTGTAAAAACACAATGCAAAGGTGGAAGTGTTCAGCAACCCCCTCCCTCCCCCAGTTTTTCCATACCCGGAGGCAGGACAATGCGCTGCGGGCGGCAGATGCTGGTCTCTGCGTCTCCAGGAGAAGCAGAGCTGGTCCAAGTATATCTAACAGGTCAAGCCTTGAAATGAAGAAGCAATAAGCCACCGAAATGGTACTATCACCGAAACATGATTGATCAATTGAATTCTATCAGAGACAGTGGGCAGTGAGATTAACTCAGGCCTGATGGGTTCAATGAGTTAAAGCATGATGTTCATTTCAGCTTCATTTCACCAGTCTTTGCTTGTGAAATTGGTCAATCAATAGAGGTTGAAGATCATATATATATATATTGGTGACCATCTTATGGGGAATATAATCTAGCGTAGTCAGCTCCTGACTCCGGCTGCCTTCAGTGGGTAATGGAGACAGAGCAGAGACTCTATCAGTGCCATCGAAATGGCCTGATATCTTCTCCAAATGAAAAGTATTTTTGGATCTCTGATGATTTATCTTTTTTTTCCCCTCTTTCTCACTTTGATCTATGGCAAAGCCCATACCCATCTTTGTGAAATATAGTGATCTCTCTTGAAAATATTTGTGCGGTGATCATCTATATACACTTCAAAATATAAAGCTTCTTTTTAGTGATACTGTCCTTTGCAAAAATAAATAACAGGGATTAGAAAACTCAGATTGTGCAAATGCAAAGATCTCTCACCATGCATGTGGTTCTGAATCTAACGCCTTGTTGGGAAGAGCCAAAGCTGCTGGCTGCCAAATACGTACAATACCGAGAAGGTGGCATGAAAATTCAGTTTATGTTTTAAACAAAGCCTTCCAAATGGTAATTAAACAAAGTCTTTATCTTCCCTGGACTAATTTACAGGCATGCTACAAGGAAACAAATCACCTTTTTGCCTCCTGGTAATATTTCATTTGCTTCATAATGTTTTAAATGTGGTGAATAACATCCTTCCTAATTAGCCTGCATTTCCCTATAAGGTGGAGTAATTAGGTATGATACCAGGTAATGAAGTTGGACAGTACAAATTAGAGACAGAAACCATGTCCTTTATGAATATGGGCTGTTCATAGTACTAGCTGTTTACTTCCTTGATTAACTCTATAAACCCACTTTGTTTTAAAAAAATAAAACAACCTGAAAACCTGAAACCAGAGGAATTTCTTATTCTTCAGAAGAGCATCGCATCAGACAGATGTGCCATGGAGACCTGCACTTGATGGCATATTATTATTATTAGCAGCACTGGAAATACTATTCCAGTTGAATTTGTGGTTTCCACCAATTTCTCAGCTGCTGCCTCCTGGCTGAGGTTCTTCCCTTGAGTTGCACTCACTCAGACCAGGGGAGGTTTTGTCCTGAGCTGTTTTGCAGTGACGCTTGGTAATGCAGTGATTGAATTGTGCTGATGTCCCTTTCTGAGTTAAAAAAAACAACGTGGAGCTGATCTATTTCTTTTTATAAGCTTTAATTGTGCTGTAGTGTTTTATAAAGATAGGGTCTAGGGTTGTTTGTTCCCTATTTTGGTGGATAGTCTTAGAAATGGGTTAGCAAAACAATCTTTTAAATCAAGTGAGTTATATGGTGAGTATCACTAAAAATCTGTTTTAGGTGTATTTAGCAGTTCCAGATGTTCTCCTGCTGTTTCACAAAATGCACAAAATGTCACGGACAAGTATTTTACTGTGGAAGTATGTTAAAAAAACATGAAAACACAATTTATCAGATTCTTTAAACTAATCTTGCTATTTGCTTAGGTCCTCAGAAAATACCTTGCTCTTAATTAATGCAGATGTGTTTCTGGAGGACAGACACACCATTCAGGCAGCCTTTTGCCAGCCAGACCGTGCGTGGTACCTCTTCTCAGGGGTGGGTCTGTTCTGCATCTGACTCTTCCCAGGCTTGTTGGAATCGGGTCAGCTGCAGGAAATCTTTGCTAGTCCATAGTGTTAACGTGATGTCAGCTTCCAGCTGGCTGAGTCAGGTTTCTTTAGAAGTGTGCCTGCCTTTTGCTTTGAAACCATGGGTCGCTTTTCTGAGTAGGATGCAAAGAGTGAAGAAGTTGTTTGTGCAGTTCACAGCGACGAATGGTTGCTTTCCATAGCAAGCGCCTGCTGGTAAACTGGGAACTGGGGAGGTGTTACTGGGACTCTGTCCCATGCAGTCATGTACCCAATGCGGTGGGTCCTCCAGCTGCAAAGTACAAGCTGGATGAGACATGGAGCTGTGGGCACCTAAGAGGAGCTGGGTCGGTGTCTGGAGTGGGGCTGGATGCCTGGGAGGGACTTACATCAGACGGGGAGGCAGCTGGAGCAGGTCTGGCACATGGTGGGGACTGGTGCCAGCAGAGCAGGACGCATGGACTCTCCCCAGGGCGTCGGATCTGGGTGCAGGAGCCACTGGCGCTTCTGGTCCCAAGCTGGGAGAGAAGCGCGTTGTGTCCAAGGTAGTTCAGAAAGTTGTGGTCTAACATCCTGTCCCATCTCTGCAATCTGCTAGAGATAACAGATGAAACGTGTCTGAGGTGAATGTCCTCTATTGCGTTAAGGGGAGTATTGTATCTGTGCTCTTCATTAACATTTCTGGAAAGATGCCATTGGACTGGGAACTAATTGTGTTGCAGAATAGGTAGGTACACACGTAGTGCTACTGTCAACAAAACATAACCCTCCTAGGTGGGTGCATTGATTATATGAAAAATGTTTTTACCACTCCCTGGAGCCTATTTATAACCCAAAGTGTTTCAAACCTGCCAACGGTATTTTAATTATCAAAGATATTCTAGTGTATTCAAACAATGCATAATGCTAATGGTAATTATCTCATATTTATATAACATCTAACAGCCAAATGCATCCCAAAGACCTTCCTGAACTTTCAGGTGCTATGTGTGGTGTGTAGAAAGTCTTTTACTTGTGCAGTGCAATGCAGCACTTACCTGCCAAGAGTCAGAGTTTGGGAAGCTCACTGCAACAGGACAAGCTATCCCATCGTTCATAGGATATGAAGAGGGAGTGACAACAAGGATGAACAAGGTTTGGGATGTTCCCAGACCCCTCTCACAAAGGTGGTGGATCCTCTGGGCAGCGATACCCATCCTGATGATCCCAGCCCTGCCCCATTCCTGCCTAGGTCCCTCCCTGTCACCTCAGCACAATCTGTCCTTGCTGAGAAGCACGGCTCAGAGGCCATTCCCATCTTAGATCCTTGGGGCATGGTTCGTGTGGGAAACCACAACTAACAGAGACATGCGGATGGTGTGGGGAGGCAGCCCTGTCTGGGTGCCTGCACAGGCTGGGCTTCCAGCACCATCCTAAGTCCTGACCTTGAGACCAGAGCTCTCCAAAGCACCCCCACCCCCTGTGTGGTTTTATCCCCTGCCCTAGTGCCCAGCACTGTGCAGCAAGGCACCTCGTGTGCTGGCCCACTCCCATGTGTCTGGTGTGGGGTTTGTCTGTGGATTTCTGTTACAGAGGGTGATCTCCTCCTCTTCCTTGTGCTGCTTGGGATGTTTTGTCGGCAGGCACCCAGAGTGCTCCCCTGCCTCACTGTGCCTTGGAGCAAAGGCAGCCAAGGATGGACATGGATGAGCCAGTGCAGCAGACACCTGGGGATATCTCTGTCCATGCTCACACCAAACCACCCCTCTGGACATTGTGCTCCTGGATTTGGTGGGAGCACAGGTCTCAGTGCAACGCTACTGGTGCCCATCCCTGGCCAAGGCTGCTTCCCTAGGTGTTGCCTTTGCCCAGCTTCTCTTTTCTAACTTAGTCAACCCTTCAAAACCCAGAGCTGCACTCACAATGCAAGTGCTGCTGGTGAAACGCTGCTTGGCTGCTCCTTATTTAAAAACAATGGGGTCTCGTTCTGCCCCTGATCTCTGGGTGTATAAACAACACAGAAGGCGTTGCCAAGAACAGCTTCCAGGTCATACCACGTCGTGGATCATTTCACTCCCTCTCATCACCCCCTTTAGGCCAAAACAGCATAAAGCTTTAACTTTGATGCCAAATTGTGAATAACATTAGTTTAACCTGAAATTTAAAGCCAGTGTTTCCATGCTCCAGAGACAGGGTCTCCCTGGCCTTTTGCTACTATGCAGCTAGCAACCGGAATTTTAATTTTATAAGCCATGGTTGACTAAACTCAGCACTAGGTCTATTAGATATTATTTGATTTAGAATAGTAAAAAAAAAAAAAAAGATTTAAAGATACACAGCTCTCATATCCCTTTGTGTTTTTCACAGCTCCGTACACATGCTTAGACTTTCTATTCAGAGGAGGGGTTCAGGATTTTTTCCCTGTGTGGAATAAACTGTTTCAGTTCTGGAGTCCTCTGCACAGGAAGGACATGGATCTGTTGGAGTAAGTCCAGAGGAGGCCACAGAGACAATCTGAGGGTTTGAGCCCCTCCACTATGAGGACAGGATGAGAGTCAGGTTCTTCAGCCTGGAGAAGAGAAGATTCAAGAGAGATCTTAGAATGACCTCCCAGTACTGAAAGAGGCTCCACAAAAGCTGGGGAGGGGCTCTTGATCAGGGAGTGCAGGGACAGGATGAGGTGGAATGGTTTTAAACTGGAAGGGGAAGATTTAGCTTAGACATTAGGAAGAAATTGTTCACAATGAAGGTGGAGAGGCCCTGGCCCAGGTTGCCCAGAGAGGTGGTGGCTGCCCAGTCCCTGGAAGTGTTCAAGGCCAGGTTGGATGGGGCTTTGAGCCCCCGTAATCCAGTGGGAGGTGTCTCTGCCCACGGCAGGGGGGTGGATCTGAGTGGGCTTTGAGATCCAACCCAAAACATTCCACGATTCTATGAAAATTATCCTTGCACTTTATAAAATCCAGCTTTGTCTATTCTGGATTTAAGTTCAAGGGCTTTGTCTAAACAGATAAATACAAAGCTGTTGTGGCCCAGATTGTTGAACTAAACTTTAGAAGGGTGTTTCCAGAGTTAATTGCTAACATCAAATGCCTCATCACTGTAAGCAGTTTGTTACAGAGAGTGACCAAATCTGAAAAAGTATTGGTTTATCTATATTGGTTCCCTAGTTTGAGAGAACTGTCTGAAAGCAGTCTGGTTTTCTGGATATACAGCATTTTCTGTGAAATCCATCTGTGCTGGAGGATGATCTCAAATCAACAGTCCTTTGTAAAAGCTCTTGTCTGCTGGGCATCACCCATGTTACTGATGGCCAGCGCACGTTTGGGGACAAAACTGGTGTTTCCAGCAGCAGGGTGGCTTTGCACAGATTGCTTCTGATCCTTGTTGTAAAATAACATGGTGCAGAATCTGCTGGAGAAGGTCTGAGTGGTGTTATTCCTCTTTAGACTGCTTGGACAGTAAGCACTGCAACACTCATGGAAATCTTGGTGTTAGGGATGCATTTGAATTCTGCTCCTCAGAACAATCTTGGCAGCGAGGTTCTATTTTTAAAACATTTCCTCCCTCTGTCTAGCACGGTGTTGCCATCTGGAGAAGAAATCTGATATTTACTGTTGTTCTTGGAGTTCCACCTCCTGGAGTCCTGGGAATACTGCAGACCTCAGCTTTCAGTGCATAAAAGATACATTTCCAGTGCTGACAGGTGAAGGAAAAGTGGAAAACCACTGTGAATCTGCAAAAAGCAAATTGAAACAAACCCCTGTATTGCAAGAGTCTTTTTGAACTGCCAATCTAAACATTTTTCAAACTTGTCTCATGGCTTTTCAGCCATGGGCAGTCACTTATGACTTCTGCTAAAAACCTCTGTGAAGGGGAGAGAGAAAAACCTGCCTCAGAGACCAGGCTTCCACTGTGCTAGTGAGCTTAAGCAATACAAAGAGAGATTGCAGTGCAGTGGTGCTGTGCACCAGGAGAGAGCATCGGGTTAAGCCTTGCTGAGGGTGTTGTGGTGGTCACACAGCCCAGGGACATCCTGTCTCAGTGGTGATGGATGGACGGTCCTTGCTTCCCGACTTGGGCACATCGTAGCTCAAGGTTTGGCACAGGGTGGAGCTGAACAAGACTTGCAGACACCACAGGAAGGGGGTGATGGGGCAAAGGGGATCTGCTGGAGCTGACCCATATTGTGACTTAGCACGAGGTGGTCTACCTATCTTCCCATGTCCTTCTGCATCCAGACCGCGAACCAGATAGGTTCTCAGCTGGTGCAGTAAAAGTGAGGTGAACGTCTTCCTTTGTTCTGCCTTTAAATGATGTGTAAAATCTTGGTGGTAAATCATGTTGAGGGTTGGCTGAAATGCAAGACTAGTCAGAGCATCTTCTGGCAATATGTGTCTTGAATGTGACCTCCTTTCAAAGAGTCCTCTTGATGTCAACATGAGGGCACCCACATCTATGCAGTGCTCTGTAGGCCTAATTGCTGTGATGACTAATTATTCTCTGTCTTCTCTCTCCTCTTTGAAAGGGATTCAGGAATCTCCGGTACCAAATGGCCATTCTCTCCCGGGCAGAGATTTTCTTCGGAAACAGATGCGAGGAGACCTTTTCACCCAGCAGCAGCTAGAAGTGTTGGATCGAGTCTTCGAGAGGCAACATTATTCTGACATTTTCACAACAACTGAGCCCATCAAACCAGAGCAGGTACTATTGCAAACCTTCAATGTGTTCCTGATATGCTTTCTGCTGGCTATCACCAAATGCTTCCCAGCATCTCAGGAGCAAAATACAGAGAAGTGGGTGTTGAACCAAGCTCTTCAGACAAGTGCACTTTAGCCATAAGAGACTGAGCGTTAAAAAATGAAGGAAAGCACTTTTTATGTAAACATTAGCAAGTGTTTGCCTATGAAATTACACCTGATATGGACCAGTTACATCACATGGGTCCTTAAAGAGCATAACAGCTTCTGATGCTTTTGTTGGATCAAAAGCAGGTTATGCAGGTAACAAGGAGAAGACTTGTAGAACCCAATGCCTAATTTTGGCTCATAGTTAGCATGATTGTGCACACAAATTAGATTTTTTTGTGTCCAGAAATGGCTTATTATGCATGTAATTGGCCATTTGTGAGAGAAACACCCAATTAATATGTGAAGGTAAATTAGTTGCACCTACAGATTAGCAGTGTGTTTGAGAAAGACTTGGCACTAATTTTTTGGGAAAGTTCCATTTTTGCAGGCTCAATAGAGGAGCACACATGAAAACTGATGAACTGTCTGTCTCTGTGTTCTTATTCTTGGGCAGCAGCCTTTAATTTAGCTGCTGAGAGAGAGGTAGGAATGAATGTAGTGCTGTCAGCACCAATATTGGTGTAGCTTGCTACTTAATGATGTATTTAGCCATTAATCTTTAGCATTCTTAGTATTAGACCCGATTTTTTAGCAAGGTGGATGGGCTTCTCCTGCTGCAGACAAACACTGATTCCCCTTGGAGGAATCTGTATGATTGAGGACCACTGGAGATGCCACATGGTAGCCCACCACCATCGCGGGACCAGTTTAAGGAATATGTATCAGTAGAAATTTTTTGAAAAATTACCTACTTATGCTGAAAGTTGTACAGTACAGTAGAAATTCCTCATGTCTTTAAGCTCTCATCTGTCATTCATTATTTCATTCATAGACTCCTTTGCTTCTCACCAGCTTCTGCTGGTTTTGTGTTTTCCCTGGTTAATGTTTGCTGAGGAGCTGTGCAGATTTGAACCCAAGATGGAAAAAGATGGAGAAGATGCTGAGGTCTATTTGATTTTTTCAAACGCTGGTTAGGAAAGCTGAATAAGCGGTGTCTGGGAGGTGAAGTGGCCTTTGTGTACCACTAGATGGTGGTTATCCCATCCAAACACCGGTGATACTGGAGAGGACAGGCCCTGTGCCCGTTCCCACAGCCAGCCTTCTTAGTGCTGGTCACTTAAAAGTTGTGTGATGTTAGATCTGTCCCTGCAAAACCTTTGTATGAAAAAAAAATTACAAAGAGAGCAGTGAAAGAAGAGGATGATTACTTGGTTTCTGTGCAGTCTCCAAGTCACGCAGAGCTGTAGCTCAAGGGAGACCATGCAGCTGTGAATGTTTATCCAGAGATAAACCTTTGATAGTTTAACAGGAGGAATGGAAGAATTGAATGAGGATATTACTGAAGTGTTATCCTGATTGCCAATATGGGATATCCAGCTCTTGGTGGAGCAAAGGTCTCCCTGGGCCCACCTAAGCAGCTGTGAATAGGATGGCTGTGCCACCAGAAAGTTGAGATTGGACATATGCTCCTATTAATTTGATTAACAGGGTGCTCTCTGCATGCTCTGGGAAGTCAAACAGATGCTGAGAAATGTGATATGATGATGTACAAAGGGTGTTCAGCAGAACTGCCATGCCTGGGCACTTTCAAGTTTAATTACAGATGAATTTGGTAGCTGTTTGCTTTTACATATACGAGTTGGAGCTTTGTCTTTTGCTGTTCAAAGACTGTGCCGTAGTTAAGTGTTCACAGCTGTTTGGGGTTGGTTTCTGTGTTTTTTGTGGCATGTGAAGTGTGGCTTTCAATGCGAGTGCCTGTGGTCTGCCTGTATGATGAGCTCTGGCTCAGAAGGATGCAGTATGACCCCCACTGCTTACTGAAGCAGCTGTGTTTCACCTCTTTGGTGAGTCAAGCAAAGCTGTCCTAATACTTAACCAAAGTGGAGGAGCTGTCTGGATCAATTAGCAAGGCCAAAGAAATCAATGAGAAAGAAAATACTGAGAACATTAATGATGCAACTTGGAAAAATGAGAGCTGTCCCTGCAATAGATTGTAGTAGGAAACCAGGACCTGCCACTGGCACCTGGCTATTCACGTTAGCCGTGCATTAGGAGCCAAATTGGCAGTGAATATATGGAGTCCTGAGCTATTTTGGTAGTTGAAAATAAGGAAAAGGTGCTTCTTCTTGTAGAATGGAGATGTGGGGAGAAGTCTAATAGGAGCTGCTGACCTGCTGCTTATCTGTCTTATTAGAAAACTGGTCCAGTAGGAGTCAGCTGAATATTACTGATTTTACTTGGGCACAAAGACTTTTAACGACCCTGTGCTGTTTGGCTAAGTAGGGTTCCAGTTGTTGTACTGGAGAAACTGTGACATCTAGACAAGGAAGTTCCTTTTTCTCCCTGTTTCATGGCTCCTCTCCGAGTCTTCCTCCTCATATGTGAGTTGGGAACAGTCCCAGGGCCACAGTGAGCTGTGGCATGGGGGGAGAGGTCCCTCCTGCACAGCAAAGTGTTTGCAGCCTCAGTGTGCTCTGTGCCCAGCTGAAGTCTGGCTCCTGCTGCCTAACGTCCTCCTGATTCATTTGATGGACAACATTTGGACTTGGCCTTTGGTAAGTCTATGTTGCCCCTCATGTAGGTAGATGTGTTGATGGACCTTGTGGGAGTATTTTATCACTGCTGCCAAAGCTTTTACTTGGACTTCTTCCAGTCCATTTCCTTTACTTTTCTGTCTGTAATGTTTCCTGTAGTTCACCTGTATAAAATGGAGACTCATGAATTGTTTCTCACCACAAAATATGTTCTGCTTTTGACAAGCGTCATCTGAATTTTCACATCTGCTCTAAGCTGTGTCTTCCACAGAGAGACCCGCAGGGAATGACTACTTGTCATTGGGGAAGGGCTCATAAAATGCTGAGAGAGGAGGCAACCACTGCACAATGACAGGAAAATAAAATATCAGGCATTTTTTCACTAAGGAACAGTGCCCATTGCCTGTGCTGGGTGAGGCAGAGATTGCACTGTGGGTTCATGTAATTAAAGACCATGTAACACTGTGTGTATTGGGGGTAGAAGCAAGGCATCTCCCATCGTGTTGGGTTCCCAATGGTGCCCATTGCTTGTGCCGGGTGAGGCAGGGATCCTGCCATGGGTCCATGTAACTAAGGACTCCGTGCATCGAGGGTAGAAGCAAGGCATCTTCCATCGCCTGCGCTGTGCCGCCTCCTACCCGGCGGCACAGCTCTGTGTGCATCCCTGTGCACTCTGCAGCACAGGGATGAGATACCCAAACGTGTAGAGTGTGAGAAATGTTCAATGGCTGGTGAATTCCAGGAGCTGGGAAGCCTGGGGCTGAGGGCTGACTGTGCAAGCGGAGTCGAGTCCTCTTGTGTCTGTACCTTATGGGGGAGTAACCAAGGCATGAAATCAGTGCTCTGGAAACACCTTGGCCTGCCTCACCCTGACACAAACCTGCTATAAACATGAATTCACATATAAAATAATGCCTTTCCCTCACGTTTTTGCCCTTTTGTGCTCATTTTTTTTTTTTTTGCTAACAGCTGGTGATCGATTTGCACTGGCTGTGAATGTTCATGGAAAACTGATTTCACGTATTCCTGAGCACGGGTTTTGAAATGCACGTAGCGGTGTGTTTGCGACACCACGGTTGTGCTGCTCTTCTGCTGATGGCTCCGGCCACCAGCACCGTGCAGCTCTCTCAGCAGCCAGGACAGAGCCCATGGCTTCGATGTCACACGCTGCTCATGTGGCAGAGAGAGAAAGCCTTCACAGTGTCCTTCTCCTGGACCGGGAGCTGTTCCTATTCTCTCCGAGCCTGTTGGTGTGTTTGTGGCCGAGTCCCACTGCTTCTTGATCTCTCGGCTCTGCCGTGCAGCCCCCTGCCCAAGGGCAATGCTGTTTGTGTTGCTGGCACAGCCAACATCTAGACTGTCCTCAGAGCAAAGCCATACAGGAGCCTGCCTGCCTGCCTGCCTGCCTGCCCTGAGTTGTGCTGTGCTGTGCAGCTACATCTGCCACAGACCGCCGGGCTCCCAACTGGCCCCTGCTGTAGGGAAAACCATACTGCTCATGGTTGCAGCACTGACAATTCAGGTTTCATCCAGAACTGATGCTCATCCTGCGTCCTTCCTGCTATGCTGAGTGGCCTAATTTGCCAGTGCCTTGTCCATTAGGAGCATCCAGCTGGAGAAGCTGGAGGTGGTGGCTGTATTTCGCAAACCCCTCTGTGTGGCTGTTGAGGATGATTGTCCTCCAATGTTTTCCTCCAATTCCAGCCAGAAGGAGAGAGAGCTCTCACCAGCTCCCTGGAAAAGCTGTCCTGTGCTGGCTGATCCTACGGCATCATTTGTGTGAATTGCTGGCTCAGATGCATTCATCAGTTAAGGCATGGGCAGGAGATGTTCCTTCAGATCAAGATCTGGAAAACAGCCATGAGCTGGGAGGCTTCAGGCATGGGAGGCTGGATGAGTGCTGGGGAGAAGCCTGGATCTCACAGGCTTTTGTTGACCATAAGAGTGGGATTAATGCCTCTACAGGGAAAACTGAGATGAAGGATGAACAGCAGAATCGGCTCCACAGGAAAGGAAGTGCATCATTTTTTTTTCAGAATGAAGAAGAGAATTATCTATGCTGGATTTCTGTCCACAACGGGAATGGATTCTCTTGTGTTTTCAGCTCCACGTATAGGTCCAATCGAATACTCATTGAAATCAGGAGGAATATTTCCAATGACTTCAATAGACTTTAGATCAGGGCCATAATGAGGCATAACATGATGTGACCAGATTCAACACTATGTAGGTCACCGACTCAGAAGACAACTGCTTGCCACTAATAGCTATAATTCCCAGGTCCTTGTAGATGCTTTCCCATTGCTTCTAGATAGAACTTAAGTGAATATTTTTTTTTTTTTTTGGATATTCTGCACTTAGATTGAAACTAGTAACCTGGCAAATGTGTACAAATGTAAGTATTCATGATACGCAGAGCAGATAAGTCTGGATCTGGAGATAAGCATAGGCAGATGAAATCTGAATAATAAATGATCACAGAAAATACTAATAAATTTAAAAAAAAAGGAAACTTTGCAGAAAGTTGCAGACCAATTGCCTTCTGTTTTAGAGAGAACTGTGATGAAGGAGTTCTCTGAACTGACCAAGAGAGGGCCGTAAGTCCTGTTGAAAATCTTCAGGTTTTACTTTCTGTCCAGGTACGCACCAGCTTTGGAAGTGGAATCTCTTTTTTCTCCACCACCAGGAGCTGTGTTGGATGGTGTGTTTGCAGGAATGCAGCTCCTGAGAGCACAGAGGTGTACAGACCTCCTTACAATACTGGGGTTACAATAGCAGGGAATGTCTAAGATAAAGCCAGAAATAAGACCCATCTCACTGTATTTCACTGTGACTGACTGACTGTTAAAGTGCAGCTACTAGAGAAGCAGAAGGAAGGAGCGAATGATATGCTTGGACCTGGTCCCTGGTGTGTACATAATGTGTTTTTCCTGAGGACTGCTGAGGATCTTAAAACACCATGAGACTTGCAACAAGAAACTCAGAGTTAATGTTTGCTTGTATTTTCCCAAAAGCTTGGTGTTGCCCAATAACAGTGAAAATTATGACACTAACTCATGGCTATGTTTGACCATCCAAGTCAAATCTTTTCTTGATCTGCCACCTGCCAAAGTGATTTGAGCAAGCTCCTACCCATGGCTTGTGTGGTACATTCAGTAAATGAAGAGCATGCTGGAAAGGAAAAATGAAGCCTCTTGATGTCTTATGACCTCAAGGTGTGCCAAAGGAAATTTAGGATGGATATTGGGAGGAATTCCTTTACTGAAAGGGTTGTGAAGCAGTGGCAGAGGCTGCCCAGGGAGATGGTGGAGTCACCATCCCTGGAGGTGTTAAAAAGACGAATAGAAGTATTTGGGGACATGGTCTGGTGGTGAACTTAGGGCTGAATTGGTGGTTGGACTCAATGATCTTAAAGGTCTTTTCCAACTGAAACCATTGTGTTATTTTGTGAAGTAATGACAAACAGCTCAACAAATAGACACAGGTGCAAAAAATGGAAAAAAAGGATGAGAAAACAAAGGAAAACAAAGAAAAGCAGAGTTTAGGATCAGCCTGCCAGCGCTGTAGATGCCTCCAGAAGAGGACAGCTGGGGTTGGTGGCTTGGTGGGCTCTGCTGGTACCAGTGCTGGTGCTGGCCAAGGAGCAGCTGGTGGGTGCTGAGTGCTGATGGGGTGCAGGGGCTCCCCTGTTCTGCTGGCAGAAATGGGAGGAGAAAGGAGAGAAGCAGTGAGTGAGGGTGGTTCTCTTTTTTTTACAGCTGCGACTCTTCCAGCTGAAACCTTTTCTGATCCAGTCTGAGGCTTTATTGGTGGGAGGGGAAAAAAAACATCTCTAAAATCCAGCCTAAGAGAGCACATCAGGAAAGGGAAAACCTTCCCATATTTACTCTCGGTAGACTATTAAACAACACCAGGCTATTAATTTGGCTTTTGAGTCTTCACTAAAGCCCATAAAAGCGCACAGTTGTCAAATGGAGTTCATTTTAATTTCCTTTCAATCACAGTAAATTATTCAGGTGATAAATCAGCTGGGGCAGCCTCCTGGCTGTAATAGAAACCCTAATTCCTGGCTAATTATCCAGCCCATTGCTGCCAGCAGATCAATACCCCTGCCGAATGGAAAGGGCATGGGGTCTGGGCGGGCAGGGCAGCCGAGGGACGGCAGCTGGGATCAGGGGCTTCTGTGACCCCGACCCCATGAGGGGACTGTGGGGGGCAAAGCCATGCGTGGTCCCTCCTTCCTGCACCCTCGGTGAGGGAATGTGTCTGCTCTTGGGCCACTCACCTCCAGCCCGCCTGCCTTCACCCTGCTTGGGATGCAGCAGGGGATGGAGTCTGCCAGGGGCTGGAGGGGATCTCAGTGATCCCCCCCTCCAGAATGACCCTATGATGCTCTTGACATTCGGTGGGATACAGCACTGGCCCTTTGCTGTAATTGTTATGTTGATTCCCTGAGTTTGTGACTTTGCTGCTGATCTGCAAGATAAGCAATGACGAGGTGCTTGAGTGGTGTAAGAATAGACTGCTTGCAGTCCAGAGAGCATGTGTACATGCTCTGGAGTTGTCCTCTCTGCTGGTGCTTCCCATCCCCACCAGAAGAGTTGGGGAGAGCATCCTTTGAGGGAGTCAGAGGCTGCTCTGAAGGAGATCTAAGGCTAGCAGTACTTTTTCTTGCTGACTAGCAGCTTTCAGTAATGGTATAATCTAAGGAGGTATGAAACAGACTGGAGATGGGCAGTGATCAGCTGTAAGACCACTGGGAAGGAGCAGCCACTCTTTGGAGACAGCAGTTTCACTTTTCCCCATCTCCCTGCATGAGGTGGTTATTCAAGAGCTGTTTGGTGCACAAAGCACTTTAAGCCCTGAGATGCTGCTGCCAGCCTCTGCCCCTGGTCCATGGGGAGTCATCAGCTCCTGATCAAATAACAGGGTATTCTGCAGAGGTGCTGGATAGAGCTCTGGCCCTGGTCCATGGGGAGTCATAAGCTCCTGATCAAATAACAGGGTCTTCTACAGAGGTGCTGTGGGTAGAGCTCCTCTGTCTGCCAGGAGCCCCAGATGCTCTGAGGAGCTCAGAACTCTGAACTGCCTTGCCTTCTGGAGGCTGGGCCTTTAACACCTGAGTTTTTGTGTAGGTTGCCTATTCCTGTTCTCTAGTACTGTGATTGTCGCTTATTCACATTATGGTGGTACTGGGAGAACCCAACTGGCAGGTCAAGGGAGGTGATTGTCTCACTCTGCTCTGCACTACGGCCTCACCTTGAGCACTGGGTGCAGTTTTGGGCACCACAGTATAAAAAGGACATCAAACTACTGGTGAGGGATCTAGAGGGGAAGCTGTATGAGGAGAGGCTGAAGTCCCTTGGTGTGTTCAGCCTGGAGAAGAGGAGACTGAGAGGGGATCTCATTGCTGTTCACTGCTCTCTCACAAGGGAGGGAGGTGAAATGAAACAGGTGCTGATCTCTCTTGCAGCCTATGACAGGACCTGAGGGAATGGCAGGAAGATGTGCCAGGGGAGGTTTAGACTGGATATTAGGAAGAGGTTCTTCACCCAGTGTGTGTTGGAGCACTGGAAACAGTCCTGGCACCAAGCCTGCCAGCATTCCAGAAGCATCTGGACAACGGCCTCAGTCACACGGTGTGAGTGTTGGGGGTATCCTATGTAGGGACAGGAGTTGGACTTGATGATCCTTTTGTGTCCCTTCCAACTCAGGTGATTCAATGATTCTATGTACTGGTTGTCCAGGGCAGAGCAATGTTCCTGATGGTTTTGCTGTCTGGATGGAGAAGACGAGTAATGGTTGGGGAGAGGAAAGCAGTTTCACCTGCAGTACAAATCAAGCTGGAGCAGCCATATCCAGTGACTCATCCATAGTGCCACAGACAGCATCCATCCTTCTGTTGTGCTCTGTGTGTGCATGGGTGCACCACCTTCTTCTTTGGCTCTCCTTTGTTTTTGGGTCAAGAAGGAGAAAAAAAACCTGCCATGGTGTTTCTCCTTGCTGAAAATCAACTTTTCTGAGTAGAAAGCCTTTTCTTTTAGAGTAGAAGCAGAAAGCACAACTCCTTTGGGCTAGCATCTTTCATGTCATAAAATCACAAAATGGTATGGGTTGGAAGGGGACTTAAAGCCCATTCAGTCCCATGCATGCCCTCCCACTGGTTCAGGGTGCTCAAAGCCCCATCCAGCCTGGCCTTGAACACCTCCAGGGATGGGGCAGCCACCACTGCTCTGGGCAACCTGGGCCAGGGCCTCCCCACCCTCACAGGAAAACATTTCTTCCTAAGATCTCATCCAAATCTCTGCTCTTCCAGCTTAAAACTGCTGCACCCCATCCTATCCCTGCACTCCCTGCATCCCTTTTAATCCCTGCTGCTTTGCTCTCCTCTACAAGCTTCTTTTTTTTTGTGCATGAGCTTCTGAAGACTGCACAGAATTCCCTGGGTGTACTGCCTTGTTGTGACATGTTGTGTTGGTGGTGACAGTCACAGCAGACTGTGTTGTACGACACCTGCTATGCTGTGTGGTGGTGGGGCTGCAGTGGAGGGAAGTTTCCTGGGGAAGTAGCATGACAGGAGCCGTGTATCCTGCTAACATCTCTGTGTCATCATCATCCTTGCGAAGCACCCTGCAGCTTGCATGGACACCCAGGGGGTGTCTGTGTGAGCAGTGGCTGGAATTGAGATGTCTTGTCTTTGGGTAAGCAAAAGAGGTGGGAAAACACCCAGGTGGGATGACCCAAAGGATGAAGACTCTCGTGTCTAGGCTGAGAGCTGATGATAGTCCGTGTCCCTGCCTGACCTCAGTGTCCCTTCCTGTGGGTCCAATCCCACAGGATCAGGCGGTGACCAGCTTTCCTGCTTTGTCTGGAAGTGGCAGGCAGCCTGGGGTCTGGATTTCTCCTGAAAACCTTTCCAGAAGGTGATAGGCAGTACCTCCATCTGTCTGTGGTGTCCAGTGGATAGAAGCTGCTGCTGGAGGATAGGTTTTCGCTGCACCAACCTTGCTGTGCTGGCAGCACTTGAAGGTGCTTGTTGTTGTGTAAGGAAAGCCACAGGCTGTTTCTTGTCCTTCTGGGTCTCTCTGTCTCAACCAATCTGCAGTGAGTCAGAGCCTAAAGAAACAGTCCAAGAAGCAAAGAAAAAAAGAGCCAATGGTCCAAGCCTGTGTCTTCCTTCTCCCCCCAGCAATGTGTGGCCAAATCAGTGCTATGAAAGCAAGCTGGGGGAGATCAGCAGTGCACTAATCTCAGGGATTTCAGGGTGTATTTAAAGACCAGAGCTCTCCCAGTGCCTGTTTGCTGGAGAAGCCCCAGCAATGGTCTGGGTTTGTGCTGATGCTGCTTGTGTCTGAGTCTGCTGTATCCAGCTCACTGAGGCTCATCCACCTGCTCATGTGGCTTTGCCGGGGGACCACATCTGCCTCCAACAAGGCAAAGTGTAAGTCCATTCCCTACCTGGAAGAGCCTTTGTCACCTCCTCCCCTTGCCTGGCAGAGAGGGAGAATCCTATAATACCAATGTAAACAACACTTTCAGGAATTACAGTTCATTCCTGGTTTTTAACACCCTGGTTTTCCCTGCTGACTGCTCTCACATGTGACCACATGGGAAAATACAAATTCCTGAGCTAAAGCAAAGGCCAGCCTGGCTGCGATTGGTGCTCTGACATCGCTTTTGTCCCTGTCACTGATGCAGTGGGGGACCATTTTTTTCCCCAGGAAGGCTCCCCAAGTTGTGCACAGGCTCATGTGAAGGAGTCAGTGATGTGTGCCATGGTCAGCAGCACTGAGGGCACTGTGGCCAGTGGCTGCTGCCTCTGACGTCCTGGTGATGCTTCCAGAGTTCCGGCGCACACGCTGAGGTCCAGTGCCTCTTATTAAACACCAGGCCCTTGGTGTTTAGGCATGGCTTGGGGCTCGTTTCTTCACTGAAAGGGTTCTCAGGCACTGGAACAGCTGCCCAGGGAGGTGGTGGAGTCGCCATCCCTGGAGGGATTTAAAAGGCAGGTAGATGAGTTTCTCAAGGATCTGGTTTAGTAAGGGGACAGGCACGGTTGGACTCGATGATCCCAGAAATCTTTTCCAAACAGATGATTCTATCATTCTATGATTCCTCAGAGACTGAAATTCCATTGAGGAGGAGCGTGGGGTGCTTGTTCCCCCAAGGTCAAGGGAAACTGTGTTTGGAAACTGCAACCTTAGCACCATTTCTGTTGGTTAACACTAGCAGGGGATGCTTTGCCAGGCACCAAGTTTCACTTTGGCACTTTATGCCTACTTTATACCCAGAGCACAGTGACAGCAATGGAACACAAAGTCCTGTGAAGGCAAAGGGTGATCTCCTCCAGGAGATTGACCATGGCTGTCCTAAGTGTGGTACAGAGGTGGGAAGTTTTAAGAAAATCTTTCCCCTCTTGTTATCTCACCTCCAGCAGTAGCAGACTGTGGGTGTCATCAGACAGAGTCTCTTCACCTTTAACCAGCACCCTGTAAGTACCCTATAGGTACCACCTTCGTTGGTCAGCTGGCCTCTGTTTGGCTTCATTCTCTATCACTGTGTGCAGACAATTTCTGCTGTTTCTAGGTGTTTTTTTTTGAAGATGAGGAGCCTGTTTCCCTACCCCAGGGATGTTTGGATGTGGACACTGGTGTCTGGGCTGTGTGATGCTGTCCTGCCTGCTTTCTGTGTGGGTAGACATCCCCTTCCCTACCAGTGCCTTGTCCGAAAGTTTCCACACTCTGGATCTGCTGCTGATTGGGTTTGGTTGTCAGTGGGTCTCAGCTAATTAGCAAAGCAGAAGAAATGCTCAAGGTTTGCCCCACAATATGAGCTGAGTTCAGTGCCTATTAGTTGTTACTGAATGTTAAGTCAAAGGGAGCAATGCATCATTCCCCAGGTTTTCCACTGCCCAGAGTCTCCACTCACATGAAGTATGTGATGGGGAAGGAGGGTCCTGGCACCTCCACATGCCCTGCAGCCCTCCCTGTCACATCTTTGCTGCATAAACCCTGGGGGAGTCACATTGCCCTCTGTCAGTGCACAGGCTGTTCCTCATGAAGTTTGATACCTGCTGCCTCCCTAACCTCTAACATCCAAGGTCTTGTAACAAGACCTTATAGCAAGAAGTTCTTGGTAAATCTTTTGAGAACAGGGTTTATCTTTTTATTTCTGGCTTTTCCGGAAACACAGGTCAAATGTGCTGCTGTTTCATGGCCCTTCCTGTTCCAGCCTTGGGCACAAGTGAAGAAACCAAAAAAATCCTCTGGAAAATTATGTTTGTGCATTTGTTTTGTTTTGTTTGTTTGTTTTGTTTGGATTTTTTATTTTGTTTTGTCTTGATTTTTTTTTATGAGGTCAGTTCCACATTGAGGGTTTGATGGGGAATTCCGCATTGTAGGGAAAGTTGCCACCCACGGAATGGAAAACAGAAGACTCTTGACCCCTGTAGGTTCACCCAGCTCCCAGGGACATCAACAGGAAAAGTGAAAGTCTTTTGGGATACAGAGAATCTGTGTTATTGTCCAGCTGCGGAAGTGGCCTGAAATTCAGGACTTTCACGATTTGTTCACCTTTGACTTTGCAATGCAGCACAAAATATGGAAACCCATTTAGTTTTCATCTGGGTAGAGATTCAGTGCACCTGGAGCTGCACTACCTGCTGGGGCTGCAGCTGCTGGAGAGGCTTGGTCTGTGGCAAAGCCTGCGCTGAGTATTTTGCCATGGGAAGCTGTTTTGAAGCCAGTTTATTGTGTGCAATACATCCTATGACACCGAGTATTATGAGAGGATTCTGAGATCTCATTTGTGCAATACCTTCAGATGGGTCATCTGAAAGCATGACAGAAACACAAATGTTGTTCTTGCAAATTTGCAGAGAGTGCAAAGTTTTTCCGGAGTGGTCAGAAGGATGGATTGAAGCTCTGGCAATATCAATGTGAACTTGATGCACATTCCCAGTGTCCCTGCTATGTATTTCTCCATAGGGAAATATTTGCCCATGCTTCTGGTTGTGTTTTCTTCCCTGCTCGCTCATGCCAGGTGCTTCCTTGGAAGCAGTGGAGCCACCAGCATGGAGAATCATACATTTTCCCTCCTCCTGTGGCCACAACTATTATTTCTAGAGGTGAAAATGTCCAGTTCCTATTCTGAGAAGCAGTAGATTTGGGAATATCTTGTGTCAGTGACTGGCATAAAGGGATTATGTGCTGGGTTTACAAAAAGCAAAGTGCTTTTTCCATCAGGGTGGGATGTGTTCTGCTTTATTTCAGTTGGATGCCCCCTTTTCCAATATTGTAGATAGGATGGTGGAGGCTGCTGACAATGCAGCTCATGCTGGGGTGAGAGGAGCTACAGTAGGAGAGGAGAAACGCCAGTGCAAATGCATGGGAAAAGATGGAGAGGAGCAAGTGAGGACTGTCCTGGGGGAGGATGAGGAGGGATGAGAAGCTGGAGGGGCCAGGGGAGATGCCATTTCAGGGAGGAGATTCCTGCGCAGCAGCTGGTGCAGCAGTCGGGATGTGTGTGCAACACCACTGATGGGAGGAGGCTCCTGAAAAATTGCTGTGCAGTTTCTGCATTCCTAAGAGAACCAAACTGGGAGGTTCTGGCATGAAAATTGTGGGGAAGAGCCCATGGAGGGGTGGGCAGTGCTGATGGGGATGGGCGGGAGCTGGGGTGAGTCATTCTCTCAATTTGTGACCTGGAGGAAAATGAGGAGTTTTTATACTGGCAGAGGAAGGAGCTCTTTAGGATAAATGTGTGATGATGAAACTTGCAAATCCTGGTGGGAAGCAGAAGTTTACTCTCACCACCCTAGTGCTGTCGCTGTTCACAGTATCACACAGTACCACAGTATAAGGTTGGAAAGGACCTTCGAGATCATCGAGTCCAACCTATAACCCAACACTAACACCAACACTAACACCAACCATCATCTAAACCATGGCACTCAGTGCCTCATCCAGTCTCCCCTTAAACACCTCCAGGGTCCGTGACTCCACCCCCTCCCTGGGCAGCCCATTCCAATGACCAATCACCCTTTCAGTGAAGAACTTTTTCCTCACATCAAGTCTAAACTTTCCCTGTCGAAGCTTGAGTCCATGTCCTCTAGTTCTGTCCCTGGTCACCTGAGAGAAGAGACCAACCCCTGTCCAACTACAACCTCCTTTTAGGGAGTTGTAGAGAGCAATGAGGTCTCCCCTGAGCCTCCTCTTCTTCAGACTAAACAGCCCCAGCTCCCTCAGTGGCTCCTCATAGGGCTTGTGCTCCAGCCCCCTCACCATCTTCGTTGCCCTCCTCTGAACACATTCCAGTATCCTGACATCTTTCCCAAACTGGGGGGCCCAGAACTGTACACAGTATTCAAGGTGAGGCCTGACCAGTGCCGAGTACAGGGGGACGATAACTTCTCTGGTCCTACTCGCCACACTATTCCTGATGATGTTCAACCTGTGCTTGTTATTAGCTTGGTGAGGCTGAGATGTGGACAGCCAATTCAGGTCTCCAGGATATGTATATCCATTATCTTTCCTTGGGGTGGCCTTGTCGTGGGTTTCTGCGGAGGCTTATGCTTACATGCCAAAGGAGGAATCTGCTGGCCTCTTCTGCCTTGGCTGGGCGACCAGGATTCCACAGGCCAGTGCATGGCTCGGTTGGAGAACACCTTTGAGTGGTCCTGCTTTGTTCCCAGCAGCCCTCCCAGAAGAGGTTCAAGGACAGCAGGTGGCAGGGACAACCAGGCAGAGGAGGACAAGGAGACTGAGGAAAGGTCTGGAGTACAAGTCTTATGAGGGCTGAGGGACCTGGGGCTGTTTAGCTTGGAGAAGAGGAGGCTGAAGGGAGACCTTATTGTTCTCTGTAACTGCCTGAAGGGAGGTTGTGGTGAGATGGGTGTTGGTTTCTTCTCCCAAGTAACAAGTGATAGGACGAGAGAGACTGGACTCAAGTTGCACAGGGTGAGGTTTGGATTGGATATTAAGGAAAATTTCTTAATGAAAGAGTGGTGATGCCCTGGCAGAGGCTGCCCAGGGCAGTGGTGCAGTCTCCTTCCCTGGAGGGGTTAAAAAAATGCGTGGATGTGGCACTTGGGGAAATGTAGGCATGGTGTTGTTGTGTTGATGGTTGGACTGGATGAAACTTAGAGACCTCTAAAAATCTTAATGATTTTATGATTTGCAGATCTCGGGGTCTGTCCTCTTCCTGTAGGCATGCCCAGACACCGTTTGCACTCCTAAGACTTTGCTTTTACTTAGTCTACTGGCTCTGTCTAAGAAATAATAATAATAATGAAGAAAAAGGGGATTATTTCAGAATCAAGCATGCCTATGTTCTGTGCTGCTGTTTGGTGGGGTGGTGTTCACCACAGCAGCCGTGGTGCGTGTGCGTGTGTGCGTGTGGTGTGTGCGCGCGCCGGGGTGATTTACTGGCCTGTGCGATGCCACATGTCTTTAAAATTACAGTGCCCATTTCCTGCTGAAATAATTTCTGCAAAGAGAGGCTTCCTATTACAGCAAGAGGAGTGTGGACGTCATGATTTATTATTATTTATGGTCCCAGGGCCTTGTTTATGCACGATGGGTTAGGTGCTCAGGATAGAAATGCCATTATGCAAATGACATTGAATGTCCTTACTGAGCCTAAATAATTTTTGTGTTGGACGATTAAACCTCATCTGTTATTGATATGGGCTGCAGTCGGGCTATTAAAGAGTCCCAACAGTACTTACTCCCAGTAATGGGAAAATTGAGAGGAAGAGGCTAAACAATTGCCTCAAGTGTGCTGTGATTGTCTGGTAGGAGTGGAACATAACGAACCCCCTGAATGGAAATCGTGTTTACTACTTAGGGATAAATAAAAAGGGAGAACGTGCAATAAATTACACTTTGTGATGTGAATCGGCGCACCAGAGAATTTGCGCACTTTCAATTTATTGATTTAAATATTTTATTTTTCCTTTTTTTTTAAAAAAAAATAAATTCTAGGGGATATGGAGGGGTGGGATGTGAATATTGGGAACAGCCAGGAAGGATTCCTGCAGGTCGGGCAGCTGGGGAGAGCCGTCCTCCTCGGGAGCCGAGCTGCCATCGCGCCATCCGCTTTGACACAGCTGTGCGGTCACATTTTGATCAGTGTTGATAGCTTATGAATTCCAAAATTGACAAAATTTACAGAAAAATGAGGATAATCCATCTTCCTTAGCAGCCTGTCAGAAGCTGGCTATACTTCATAATCTTCAATTACAGATGCTATTTTCAGACATTTACATGCAGATATTAGAACAAAATGAAAATGAGAAACAAAGAGCAAATGGAAACGCAGCTATTTATATGTATAAAAGAAAAACAACAGGTAAATTCTAGGCATTTATATTGGATTTTGGAGTCCCTTTGGAAAACCTGAGAATGGCTGCATCCACTTATGGGTCGTGGCGAGGAAATGTAAGACGTAGTATGTCATTTCACACATGCAGATAATCTGAAGACTGGGTCAAAAACAGGTCAGTTATTCTGAAGTATGAGGGTAAATGTGTTCATGGCAGGGTGCACTAGCTAATTCCCACTGTCTTCAGAGGAGTCTCCGGGGATGTGCACAATCCTAATTGGATTTGAGCTAAAAGGAAGCACAGCTGTTAATTTTTTAAAAACATACATGTTTTGTGACAGGGACACCCAAAAATTTGCTGTTTAAACAGAGGGAAAAATGTTGTGCAGCTGAAATAAAATTTCCCTGCCTCATGAGACAGCAAAGATGTTGCTGAAAACAAAGAGAAACTGGGGTTTGGCCCCAATTAGCTGTGGCAATGTCTTTTACTCCCAAGCAGAATTTGTTTCAGTGGCCGCAGTGGGTAGCGCAGGGGATGTGAGCTAAATTATGAGATTGAGGGGCGGCAGGCGGGTAGCAGTGGTGAGGCTTTGATAGATAGGTTTTCAGATGCCTTTCCTGTCTGGATTGGAGGCGGTTGAGGAGGAGGGCATTAGGATGGATTTTCCATTCCCATAAAATTTCAGGCCAGGCAGCACTGCTGCCCATGCAGCTGTAAGCAGCACTGGGTTTCTGAAAGCCTGGGGAGATTAATTAGAGCTGCTTTGGATTAAGCTCTCCGAACCATATCTAATGTTACAAATTTCTCCCCTTTGTCAGGCTGAGGTGTGGGTTTGCCTGGTGTGCACCATTTCTGCCTTTATTTATTAATTTTAAGGGGTTACGATGTGATGACTTGGGGAATTGAGGCACGAGGCCTGGATTGCTGCAGCTGTCAGGACAAGCAAGGGTTTGGTGGTTGTGAGTTGGGGGACGGCAGTGCACCTTGAATACTGTGTCCAGTTCTGGGCCCCTCAGTTTAAGAGAGATGTTGAGATGCTGGAGTGTGTCCAGAGGAAAGCAACAAGGATGGTGAAGGGGCTGGAGCACAAGCCCTATGAAGAGCAACTGAGGGAGCTGGGGTTGTTTAGCCTGGAGGAGTCTCAGGGGAGACCTTATTGCTCTCTATAACTACCTAAAAGGAGGTTGTAGGCCGGCAGGGGTTGATCTCTTCTCTCAGGCGACCGGTGACTGAACAAGAGGACATGGTCTCAAGCTTTGTTGGGGGGGTTTAGGCTTGATATTAGGAAAAAATTTTTCACTGAAAGGAAATGAATGGAATGAGCTGCCCAGGGAGGTGGTGGAGTCATCGTCCCTGGAGGTGTTTAAAAACAGATTGGATGATGCGCTCAGTGCCATGGTTTAAATGACGAGTGGGTGCTGGTGTTGGGTCATAGGTTGGACTCGATGATCTCACAGGTCTTTTCAAACCTTGTGATACCTTTCAGAGACTTCCAACTAATGTCTGCCTTAAATGAGAAGAATCTTACAAACATAGAATGGTTTGGCGCGGAAAGGACTGCAAAGCTCATCCAGTTCCACCCCCTGCCATGGGCAGGGACACCTCCCACTTGATCAGGGGGCTCATTCAACCTGGCCTTGAACACCTCCAGGGATGGGACAGCCCCAGCTTCTCTGGGCAACCTGGGCCAGGGCCTCCCCACCCTCACAGGAAAATAGTTCTTTCTAAGATCTCATCTCAATCTCCCCTCTTCCAGCTGAAAAACATTCCCCTCATCCTGTTCCCGCAGTCCCTGATCAGGAGCCCCTCCCCAGCTTTCCTGGAGCCCCTTTCAGTACTCGGAGGCTGCTCTGAGGTTTCCCCGGAGCCTTCTCTTCTCCAGGCTGAGAAGCACTGCTTTGGCACGGAGGGCGCGGCGTGCACCGTGCCTGTCGGGAGGGGAGGGAAGGCAGCTCTGTGCGCGATTCCCAGCCCCAAGCCGGCGCGGTGCTCTGATGTTCCGAGCCCCAGCCGCGCCGCGGCTGCATCCCGAGCAGCGCTGTGGAGGAGGCGGAGCGGCGCCGCTCCGTGCCTGCCTGCAGCTTTCCAGGTGTGGTTTGGAAAGCGGAGAAAGTGCCGCAAGCAACATGTGTGAGTCCCAGCGGGTGCCAGCTGGCTCCTTTCGGTGGCCGATTTCTGTTCTCTTTTCGGGCACCTCTTTTTTTATCTTTGTTCCGTGTGTTTTCTCTCGTGGAGTGCAGGGTCTGTCCCCAAAAGGGATGGGGCCGGAGGGGGATGCGTTTGTCTCATATCTGCTGGTTCATCCCAGCAAGTGGGGCCTCCCTGAGTGTCCCATGCTGGCATCCCAGAACCAGCTGTATCAGGGAGGAGTCTTGTCCCCACTTTGGAATAAAGCTCCAGGTAAATCTCAAAGATAAAGCTGCTGTAGATATAGGGTGGGCTGACCTTTCAGTGGGTTGTGGCTGTGGACCTTCACTAGGAAAAGTGCAGTGTGAAGCTGATGGTCACTTGTCTCACCACTTCACTGTAACACAGCAGGAGAGGGCAAAGCCTGCCTCCTGCCTCACAGTATCATAAGGTTGGAAAGGACCTCTGAGATCATCGAGTCCAACCTATAACCCAACACCAACCATCATCTAAACCATGGCACTCAGTGCCTCATCCAATCTCCCCTTAAACACTTCCAGGCTCTGCGACTCCACCCCCTCCCTGGGCAGCACATTCCAATGGCCAATCACTCTTTCAGTGAAGAACTTTTTTCTAACACCTATGTTGTTTGAAAGAGGTACCAAAAGACTCTTTTCCCCTGCATTTGCCCACCAACTCCCCTGCCTCCGGGGGTGACACTTAGAAATAAAGCTTTTGCAGTGGAGGTTGATGTGAAACTTCTCCCAGCTCAGAAACCTTCCCATTTGCATTCTGCAGTGAAGGCTGGCAGGGGATGGACTGTGTGGACCCCTCTACCCATCACAGAGCTGCTGTTCATGGCTATCCAGAGACCACCCTTCTCCTCCCCAGCCCACCACTCCCCTGCCAGGTGACCAGGTCCTGTCTGCTTGACCCAAGTGGGATGGGGCAGGGGGAACCCAGGAGACCCCGTCTTGCTGATTCTTTTGGTTTGTCCCTCTTGGTCTCTCCTTTTATATATTCCTCGTTTCACATGTCTGTGTTTTCTCTCCTCCATGCTATGGCAGTGGTGCTCCATGCTGATGAGACAGTGCGTGGTACAACCGCAGGCAGTCATTTTTCAGGTAATTTCTAGGGTACTGAACACCCGACTCTTGCTTTTCACCTGCTGAGCAGTAGGGAGGGAGATCTGGCTGTTCCTGGCCATCCTGGGCTGTTCCTCATGAGTGGCAGTGCTGGCTCCAGTGGAGGATCCAGAACTGAGACCTGTCCTGCTGCCCACCTGAGGGGCTGGAGAGGCTCCTGGGGTGTTGATGGGACACAAAGTGAGGGGCGCTCCATGAGTGCTACCTCCCCTTGGGGTTTCTCCTCCTCTCCTCTTCGGACAGTGCATCTGGAAGGATGGGCTCTGGGTTGGGGGAGAGGGAATGGGGAACACTGCGGTGCCCCCTGTTGAGCGGGTGAATGCCCAGCTCTGTGAGCCCACAGCGTCAGCGAATCTTGCTGCTTCTTCAAGGGGTGATGTGGTCCCCTAGCCTCTACATGGGGGTGAGGAGGACTGCAGACAGCACCTGCTCGTTTGTTCAGGTGGAGGCACTTCTGCTTTACACCCCAGGTTCCTTGGGGGTCAGAAAATGCCTTCTACTGGCCCTCTCCTCCCTGAAGCACTTCACCATTGGCAGCAGTGTAATCGCTTCTCTGCCTATAGCCGAGCGCTGATCACAGTCTGGTGTAACCCTGGCCCTTGGCTGTGCAGTATTTCACTGCCACTGCACCAGCCCTGGCCATGTCCCCACTGCTGTATGGTGGGGCCTGTGACCACAGCAGTGGTGCAACATGGGGGTTCATTCCTTTGCCAGGAATGTGCAAGGAGGTAGAGGATCAGCAATGTTGGGGCTGCCCCTTGGCCAGGATTGCTCTGCCTGCGTGCTGGGAGCAGCAGCAGTGGTCAGTGTGTGGTCAGCATGGCTGCTGGTCGCCAGTTACTTGTAGCTCTGAGGAGGGATGCAGTCACAGTTTTGCTGAGGGGGTAGGGAAGTGGCTTGAAAATCCTGGAAAATCCCACTGTTCTGACCTCTGTGAAAATTTCCTAGCTCGTTGCAATAGAGGCGCAGCTCCTGTTAGCAGGGAGTTATGGGGACTGAAAGCAGGGAGAGACGCCAAATCTCCATTTCTCATGCCTCCATCTCCTGGAACTCTGCAGCAGAGCTTCCTGGCTGTCATCTCTCCCTCCATGCTGTGATGGGCAACCGCAACTCTTCCACACCCTCTGGTCCACAGAAATGGTCCCACGGTTTGAGGTTACATTGCTGCAGGCAGGCGAGATGCGGCAGCTTTGCTTTGGCCCATCTCCTTGTGGTGAAGTGGTGTGGATGAGCAGAGGGTACCACTGTCTTTGTCTCTGGCAGGTTGTGCTGCACCTTGGTAGCTTCTTGCTTCTGAAACTGAAAGTAGCCGGTTTCTCCGAGACTGAACAGCCAAGCTCGTGGTTTGTTGAAGTAGTGCTCTCAGATCATTACATTGAAGACACGAAACCTGATCCTGCTTCCTCCTAAGTCAGGTCCTCTCACCCCAGCAGGGAAGCAAATTGTTGTGTTCTGACAACTGCAGCCTGCTTGGGAGTACCGTGTCTGGGGTCTGCAGGCAGGGGCTTGGACTGGTCCCACTTGGCTTTGTGCCACTTTTGGATATGGGGTTTGGGTATGCACCCTGTGCCCCAGCGCCACGTGTGATCCAGGCTGAACTGTAAGTGTCCAGATACCCTTTCGTAAGCTGGAACACATGTTCACGTCCTGCCTGTGGGGAGCGGTGGATCAGTGTGCTGTGGGAAGATACAAAGAGGTTTTCCAGTCAGAAAATGGTGTGATTACAATGTTCTTAGTGCAGCAGGGGTAGAATAAGGTGCTTGTCCCTCGGGAGCAGTGTGTGCTCTTCTGTAGGCGTCAGAAGTACTAAATGGCAGTGCACAAGGACAAGTTTTAGGTCTGCTGTGCTGCCGGCCTGTTCCACACCTCTTGTGCATTGCCAGCTGCCTGGGATGACTCTGCAGGACAACAGCCAGGTTGTTCCTCCTCCGGTGTCTTTTTGGTGATGCCACATATCCAGTGTGGGGTAGGGTAAGACAATGTGGAGTGGTGGCGAAAGGCTGAAATATGTGCCTTGCTGGGATGTGGAACGAGAAGAAGCGGCTTTGGTTGCACTTGTAGAGAGGAGAAAGTCTGGGACCCTCTGCAGAGAGGGACGCTCCACGGGCTGTTCTCCCCATGGTGCAGAACCAGAGCTGCAGAGGGGATGGGGGCATGGGTGTCTTTGAGGCTGTGGCAGTGGAAGAAAGGTTCTGGATACATGAGGACACATGAAATGTGAGGGCACGGCAGGTGCTGTAGGAGGAATAAGCTGGGAAGGCTGAAGAACAGGATAAGCTTAATGCCAAGGTTAGGGAGAAGCATAGGAGATGAGTCCTTTCTGAGAAACCTTTGCAAGGACAGGGTGGCCAACAGCTCGTCAGTGGCAAAAACTATTTGACACACTCATCTGCAAGAGGTTTGTAGGAGATTGCTCAAGGTGGTAGGGTGTACTCATGCCTCAGGCAGGTCGCATCCTCAGAATAAACAAGCATCTAATAACACAGACCTGCTAATGCAGGGTTATCCATCTAAATTAACTTCAGTTTGAGTCAGAACCGAGCAAGAGAGACACAAATAGAAATATCTGACCCAGAGTGCAGAGGTTGTGGCAAATAGCAGATCGAGTGCTGGATTCTTGGACCCTTGCAAGAAGCTTGGATAGGAGGGACAAAGACGTGTTCACTCAAAACAGCTTTAGTTTCCTTAAAAAAAAAGTTGTTTTTTATTTGGTGGCTTAAAAGAATGATGGGGTCCTGCATTCCCCGACATTGCTTCATCTCTGAATGGCTTCTGCATTGACTTAGTCTGAAGAAAGACAGCAGGGATTAGCCTCATAGTCCTTGTTGTTCAGTTTATCTCTTCCTGTTGCTGTTATTCACTGGAAGTCGTCATCCTCTGGTCGTTACGGGCATGACTACAATCTCATAAATAAGGGATTAAAACTTAAAGCGCAAATAGCAACATGGAAGGGAAAGTATAGAAAGGCAGCTTCCCAGTTTTCTGTGAGTTTCTAACTCACTGTTTCTAACCATAAGAAATCAAGGAAAAAAGCAAATGAAGCTAAGTTTTCTGCCAAGTCCATGTAAGTCCTTTTGGATGTATGAGTTGGCCTCACCTGCTGTATTATTGCTGTAGCTACACAGATTGTTGCAGGGTTATAGGACAGAAGCAACCTGGTTTCTGAGTACCTGTGCTAATTTACCATAGCTTTGCCTAACGAGATGAAAAAATTCCCATGAGATGAGCAAGCATCCTTACAACAGTCCAGTGACTTGGTTTAAAATAATTTGGATTTAAAACCAGCTGTCTACACATCTGTCTGTTAAGCAAACGCTTTTATTTACGTGCACTTTGTTTCTTGTGAGATGGTGAGGAAATGCAGAATTCCCAAGGAAAGAGGGGAAATGGGACAACCCATTCCCACATGCTCGTTGGTGCATGTCTCTTCAAGTACCACCACTGAAATAAGAAGGATTCAGGTTAACTGACACAAATGTTTTTTCTCTAACAAGCAAGTAACTTGCACTCCACAGTTAAAGCCCCTGTTACTCTACAAAATTTCTCATTAAGGAAAGCCTTTTACGTATTGAGGAATTTGACTTGAAAGGCCACTTTGGTGTTCACTGAGAACACTAGTGATAAGCACAGACCCACTTATCAAGCATTTTGAACATTTAACAGCCCCGTGTAATCAAGTATTGCCTCTAAAACTGACCGAAGGAAGGATTTTTGAGCTCTGCATGGCATCTGCTTTCTGTCATACAGACAAAAGCTCTTGAATAGTATTCTTATTATCGCTAAAATGCCTTTTGTTTCTATTTCCAGGCAACTGAATATTCAGCCATGGCATCACTAGCTGGTGGATTAGACGACATGAAGGCCAATATAACCAGCCCTACTTCTGCAGATTTGGGAGCGAGCGTTCCAGGGCCTCAGTCATACCCTGTTGTCACAGGTAAGCAATTTTCCAACATGGAAAAGTGGTGGGAAGTGTGTGTGTGCACATTGCAGAGTGATGCCCTTTGTGGAGGAGCTGTGTCAGACGTGGAGTCATTTACTTAGAAAATCTGTTTTTTAACTGTGATTTCATAACAGCTCGGTTGCAAGTCAGGTGCCTGACTTGTATAAATGAGTAGTGTTCACTGGGAACCAATAGACAAAGCATCCACCCCTCTTTTCCAGGAAGGGGTGTGCCCCTCCACCTCAAACCTGCATCCTGAATACTGAGATGTAACAGAAAAGCAGAATGCTTACCTCTGGTTTTGGGTTTTGTTGCTCGTTTTTCATAAAGGCGCTTGGCCTGTTTGACTGGATGGGTTTTTATGATGATTCAAACTAACTTGAATTTTGGATACTTCCGGTTCCTACAAATGCTTGTGATTTATACCATTTCTGGAACAGTAACTGTACGCTAGGGCTGAGCATTTAAATGAAAAACAAAGGTTGTTCGTTCAAGAAATGCAGCATCATCTGCCTTTTTGTAGCAGGCATAGGGTGAAAGTTAAGGAACAGCTAGAATTTGATAAACGCTTTGGTCATCCAGTTGTTTGGGACTGACCACGTTGCTTGGAAGGAGATGGCTCAAATGGTAAGAATATGATGAAGTTGTGTCCCAAAGCAATTGTAGGAATTAGGAAAAGGGATTTTAAATTTTAAGACTCTGTGTTTTCTGTGCCTATTAGCCTATTATTTCTCTCCTTGTGTCTAACCTGTGAAGATTCGTTATTTGATTTCCTCTGTTTAGCCAAAGACTGGATTTACCTCTTTATTTTCTTGCTAAAATGAAGGTGATACTGTTTTTAATACAGTAATGTTCTACCTTGAAATCACTACAACCTCATCTAGCAGGCAAGTCATTTCGAAAATGCGTGTTATTACAATTTTTTTTTAACCCAATATGGCATCAGTCTGGCACCTCTTGTCAAATTTTAAGTGTTTTCGAATGAAATTAGAGTTGCATAAACTGTGAGGAAATCCACATTTACTTCAAAGTGGGAGGGGCGAGACTTCTCGAAATGACTGTCAGGTAAAGAGTGGGCAGACTCATAGATGAGAAAGGAGTCCAGGAGTGGATGGATGGACAGAAAGGGGGATATTGGGATATCTGTGTCTTGTGACGGGAAGGGACAGAAAGCGTATATTTACAAAATGGTTTGTCTGGGGTCATGATCCACCCATACAAGCTATGAAAGTTAAAAAGGTATGCCTTCCAAGGCAAATTATTCTACAAGCTGGGGAGGTGCTCTTGATCAGGGAGCTCAGGGATAGAATGAGGGGGAACATTTTTAAGCTGGAAGAGGGCAGATTGAGATGAGAACTTAGGAAGAAATGTTTTCCTGTGAGGGTGGTGAGGCCCTGACACGGGTTGCCCAGAGAACTGGAAGTGTTCAAGGCCAGGTTGGATGGGGCTTTGAGCCCCCTGATCCGGTGAGAGGTGTCCCTGTCCATGGCAGGGGTTGGGGCTGGATGGGCTTTGAGTTCCCTTCTGACCCAAACCATTCTGTGATTCTATGATTCTTTGAAGCCTGCTGCTCATTGCAAAAGATCCTGGCTGCTTGCGCACATCACGGCTTTCCTGTTGCCCATTGTTCCTCTTCTGGGTGTTTTTGTCTCTTACTTGTCCAATCCTTGCACCTGCTATGCCTGAAGAGGTGTTTGTGCTCTCTGCTGAGGAGTGCAGCCCAGCAGCTCCTCGCACTGTGCGGGAACTGCTGGAGCCCTGTCTTGAAGGAAACAACTGAGCAAGAAATGACTGAGCTGCATTATCGAGGAAAGATAATAGAGAAGCTGAGTGATTGCTCACTTCTGTCTCCTCTTAGGAACTGCCTATCCAGGATTGGTGCCTGGCCAAAATCAGGTCCAGATAAAAGGTGTTGTTTTATTTGATGTTTCAGCGGAGCTTGCTCTTTTATACTGGTTTAAGGCCTTCTTGTGCTTCTTGCATTACTGCTTCCTGAGAGCTTTGTGAGCTGACTGGTTGTGTTTGTTAGGACAAAACTGGCCACAGAGATGACGCTGCAGAGCTTGTTGTAGATTTCTTGTGGGTTCTCCCTGTGGCATAACTGACACTTAAGCAGAACTCCCAAATATTAAATTTATTAGCTCTCATCAAAATCATCGAGCAAGCTTTATAAATAGCAAGCCTAGAAAAATACTGTCATTGCTCTTAACTGTGACAGGGTGAGGGCTGTAAGAGAGTACATTTTACAAGGCAGTAGGTATTTATATCTTTAATTTGCTATTGCTATAGAGTTTTCTAACACCCGCATTCATAAAGCTTGAATTTATACAAGCATATAAAAGCCCTTTTAAAATCTATGCCTTTTGATATATTTTCAGAGGAGACTGGCTGTTATCCTCTCTTTTCGATTCGGAGCACCCATAGCAACTCTTTTGTGCTGCTTGTGCTCTGGTAGTGCCCAGAAGACCCCAGCACAAGTCTGAGTTTTATATTGCAGGACATATACGATAGGACCGAGTTACACTCTCTGCCTTGAGGCTCTCCTAATGAGCTGAGGGGAAGTGCAGACTGTCGAGGGCAGGAAGATTTAAGCAGCAAACCATACTTTGTAACGTGCACGGGATGTAACTTATGGTGCAACTGGTGATGCGTTTCTCACCATAGCTCTGGACAGACTTCTCCTTTTTTTCCCCAGAAATTAACTCACTTTTGCAGTCACACCGCTTTTCCAGCACTGTTTCCTTGGTAGGTCAGGGAATTCAGAAGAGGAGACACATTTATTGACTTCTTCCCTTGCAATCAAAAGTGTATATTGCTACTGGCTTTCATCTGTAGTAAACATCAGTGATACACAATGATACACAGGGGTGGTTGCGAGCACGAGGTCAACACATCATGTGCACTGCCTTCTCAGAACGTTTCTGTTGTCTGGCCAAAGATGTGGTAAAATTCCCTGGTTTAGTGTTACTAAGCTGGGGCTGGGGTAGGTGGTAGATAAGGCAGGCAGGATCTGGAAGAAGATTAACTTTATGTCAGCCCCTTTTCGGTGGTCAGGAACAGGCTCACAAGAGAGGCCCTTCCAGACCCGGGTCCTGCACCTTGGCCCTTGTCTGGCAGGCAGGAGCCTGAGCCTTACAGATCTGTAATAGCAGTTCTTCTGCAAACTGCTCCTCCTTGAAGGAGGAGTGGCCATCCTGAACCCCCCTCTTTTCTTAAGATTCAGAAAGTTGTTTTTTTAATTTCTTCTCCTTTTTTTTGAGTGTTTCTGCTGTTCCTCTCTCCAGACAGGCTGTCCTGTGATGTGTCCAAGCAAACAGAGAGCAGGACTCTGAAAGCCTTGGGGAATGACTTGTTTCATGTTCAGCTGTAAAAGTGAGGGGTAGCTGGACAAAGCTCTACAAAATGCCCAAAGTCTGTGCTTGGTGGTGCTATTGGCTTGAGAGGTTGACCTTACCTCTCATCTGGTGTTCCAGATTATAAGCACTTCTGTAACAGCTTCACTGTTCCAAGACCAAGAGCATAAAGCATTGGTGAGTGAGTGGTGGTGCCCAGAAGAGTCTTTTGATGGGAAGAAGCATCGTTTGTTCCAGGAACTTCTGTGGTCTTTGTGAAGCAGAGATGTAAATGTGTGGTTGCACGATCCTTCTACTGAGAGTTGGGACTATTGGTGGGAGTAGGGCTCAAAAGCTGCATTTCTGGGGGGTAAAGAACTTGAAATATGATGTAGAGAGGTTTGAGCTAAGAACACTAATGTCATTTTGGTAGGCGGCATCTGCCCCTAAAGCTTAATCAGTTTTAATGAACTATTTGAGGCTTTCTGGGCTGCTGGTTTTGGAGAGACCTAAGTCTAGTTCATTTTGTGAATCTGAAGTCTGTAAGATAGATTGATTGTAGAAGAATTTAATGCAAATGAAGTGGAGTGAATTATGATCACAGTATTTCATTGTTCTTGTTGCTGGGTTGTGGTGTAGACAGCAAAGCAGGATTCATGGTTGAGATGCAAAAGATCCTCTGTGATCTGTTGGTAGGAAATATAAGATTACTATTTCATAGTAAGCTGGTAGATGAAAACATTTGGAATACTTTTGAAGATAAAAGAATTATTTAAACATTAGCATTCATGCCAGCACTTGCTGCTAGAATATGTCTAAGAGCAAAATTAGTGGGATTCCTCAGTACTACTTCATCCACCAACTCTGTTGTGTTGTGGACCACCAGCCAAAGCTCTGATTAGAGAACCTCTTGATTTCTCTCCATCGGTTTTATGCCACATTAAATATTAATTTAAAAAAGCCCTCCTTCCCTCACTGCTGGCTGCCACGGTCTGTAAGTGCTCTCTCCATTTACAAGCCAATGACATGTGCCCAGCTCATTACCGCTGTAGTCAGCAGTTTCCAAGCAGCCCGTGATTGTTACTAATTACCTGCAGATGCATTTTCCCTGCTCTGCCTTGCTGATTTCAGTGTGGTTGGTATCACTTTGAGAGGACAAAGTTGTGCTAAACTGACGCCTTGGTGCAGCCCTCTGAGATGATGCTGAGGGCAGAAATTGACGAACCTGTGGGCAGCGCTGGCTGCAGAATCAGTTTGCATTAGCGGAGCCAGGAGCTGTCAGCCAGCCTCACCCAGAGCCAGGGAACTGCGTTTCACTGTAGTACAAGCTCTGTTCAATGAAGCTGTGCACAGCTAAGCATTGGCAATGGGCTAGGGTTTTGTTCTGCCAGCAGATGCTTTAAATGGGGGAGCCTGGCCTTCTCTTACACTGGGACATCTCCGTCGCCCTTTGCTCACGTGCTGTTCCTCCTCACTGCCAAGGTGGTTTCATATGTGCTGACTTCCAGCCTGCTGAACTGTCCTGTTGCAGCTGTACTGATGAACGGGCTGCAGGGCATTTCACAGCTTAGACATCTGTGCAGGGAGTGAGGGACTCCACCAAATATGGACAGGTTATTCCTTATGCTCTGGACTCAACCCTATAACCACACCGCAGAAGGAGTGTTACCTTCTGTGCTCCTTCGTGGGGTCGGCCTTGGAGAAAATAGTCCCCTAGAGCCACGTACATTGGCTTTCCAGCACGTTTTGTATGCACATCAAAGAGGGGAGAAGGAACCATACAATCATAGAATCATCTGGTTGGAAAAGATCTCTTAGATCATTGAGTCCAACTGTACCTGTCACCTTACTGAACCATGTCCCTAAGAAACTCATCTACCTGCCTTTTAAACACCTCCAGGAATGGTGATTCCATTACCTCCCTGGGCAGCTGTTCCAGTGCCTGAAAACCCTTTCAGTGAAGACATTTTTCCTATTGTCTAGTCTGAACCTCCCCTGGCACAACTTACAACCATTTCCTCTTGTTCTATCACCTGTCACTTGCAAGGAGACCAACACCCATGTCACCACAACCTCCTCTCGGGAGTTGTGGACAGTGATGAGGTCTCCCCTCAGCCTCCTCAGCAAAGTCAATTTGTCATCTGGAGGGATGGAGAAGGAGAGAGACATTCTCAATGGTTATCACCTTAGTCACCTGCTCTGGCTTGTGTTGGTGGACTCAGCCACCAGACAAAAGTGACCCCTGACTTCAGGCTGAGCTGAATTTAGAGTGAGTGGGGCATGTGTGTCTGGCTGAATAGATGCCTCCACTCCTGGAAGATCAGCTTGTTTTTTCCCTTAGTGTGGATGCATCCCACACCTTAAATACAGCATGTTGTGCACAGGTCTTTGGCTGATGCAGGTAGCAGGGATATGTGCAACCTTCCATATTCCTGCATATTTTGTCCATTTTCTCCAGTTAGGAAACAAAAACATTAATGGGACAAATTCATGTTGAAAGACAAGCTGTTTCTTACTACTGTTCTGCTGTAATGTACAGTCCTAAGCTGGCCTCTCTCCATGTGTTTTTTCCTTAGCAGTGCTCAGTTTCATAGGAGAAGTCTATTGCCTGACTCTTCAGTCTGCTTTGTTCATCCCATCATGCTGTGACTGCAATTTATGAGCCACAGCTGTGCCAGATTTTGTTGTTTGCCAGATATTCTTGGTCACTTCTGAAGCCAGACACAAGACAGTGATGAGGCAGTAGGACTGGAAACCTTGCCAAAAGACGGATTGTCACTGAGCAGCTCAGTGTTTGCAGGCAGTGTGGATTCTGATGCCTTCAACAGCAAGAAGGAAAAGAGCCACTCCACTAAAATCCCAGGCTGATCTCTTGACAGAATTAAATACTGACAATATTCAGCATTTGGCTCAATGCCATCTGGAAGAACTTCTTGGCTTTTTTAACAAGGAAAGAAGTGGCATGTAGGATGCAGATCACCTCCAGAAGAATAACACCAGATCCCTTTCAGCCTATGGATGGAGAAGGATTCATCTGAACAACCCTAGGAGGTTGGATGGAGGATGTGGAGATGCCTTCCTCTCTCCACAGGCTGGTGCTTGAGCATTGAGTTTGGCTCCTTATCAGGAGTGCAGGGGTAGGAAAAGGGGAGTGGTTTTCAGATGAATGCGGGGAGATTTTGATGACATCTTGGGGAGAAATGTTTCCTCGTGAGGTTGGGGAGGCCCTGACACAGGTTGCCCAGAGAAGTGGTGGCTGCCTCATCCCTGGAGGTGTTCAAGGCCAGGTTGGATGAAGCTCTGAACACCCTGATCCAGTGGGAGGTGTCCCTGCCCATGGAAATGGATGGGCTTTGAGGTGCCTTCCAACCCAAACCATTCCATGATTGTATAATTCTGCAATTCTATGATTAGACATCTGATTTTTGCATAACACGAGTTAGGGTGTCCTACAGAACATTTGATTGTGGTAATCCTTATCCAAGGGTATTTAGAACTTTGGTCTCCAGCTGCTTCCTGATCAGAGAGTGTCAAGCACTTTTTGAGCTGGTGCTAAGGAGGTGTCCTATGCAAGAAACAGGACCGGAGTGCACCTAACAGAGGGCACATGCAAGAGCAGCCAGGGGATGCAGCAGCTTATGTGAAAGGATGCAGAGAAGGGGGCCAAAAACTCTGTATGCAAGCTTGGAAGTGGTGGTGGTGTTCCCTGATGGAGCTGGGCTTGTTTGCACTTGAGAAGTGGAGTCTCGTAGAGGCAGCCTTGCCCACCTGGATCAATACTTGATGGGTGTGAGCAAAGCAAATGGAACCTGGCTCATCTTTGTGGTGCCCAGTGACCAGACAGAAGTCCAGGGGCACAAACTGAAACATGGGAAACTCCTCTTACATGGGAGGAGGAACCTTCCTGCTGTGAGAGTGGTCAAATGCTGGCACAGCTTGCTCAGAGATGCTATGAAGGTGTTCAAAACCTGATTTGACATGGTCGTGGCAGCCTGCTTCAAGTGGCCCTGTTGTGAGCAAGAGAACTGGATTAGAGTTGCTTTCTAACCTCAGCTGCTTGGTGTTTCTGGGGTAGGCACAGTGCTTCCATACTGCTGGGTAGGAGCTGTGTTTCATTGTGTCTTTGGAGGGGTTTGACCAGGGTGGCACTAGGACAGTCTTCAGTCCATGGATCTGGGACCTCTGGAGCCTTCTGAGGGTCTGCTTGTGCTGGGGTCTGCCCAAAAGTGGAGTAGATGGGGAGGAAGCTTTCTCATCCAATTATTTTTCTCTATCTGTACACATGTGTGAAGGAACAATCTTTAGATACAGCAGAAAAGATGGAAGAAAAGATGGATTCTTTGATTTCCTTTGGGTTTTTTGCTTGTTTTTTTCCTCCTTTTTCATTTTTTTTTCTGTCCTTCCTCATGCCTTGTTCTCTACCCACCCAGGAGAGATACCAGTTCTCAAATCTTCCCCTGGGATTCTCGACCTGACCTAAACTCACCGATGAACACTGTGTGGACTCTGTCCCTCTGGGGAAGAGGGGACACAGCGTTTGTCTGAGCAACTTGGCATCTCGCCTATTTCCTTTTATGGCTTTGGGAATTAAGTATCTTAGGTGTACACCAGAGAAATCAAGAGTTTATTCTTGGTAAGAACCTGCAGGAGTAGTGTGTGGTGAGGTGTGCACATCTAGGTAGAGTATTTAGTTGGTGTGGATGGGTAAGGTAAGAAATGCTCACGGGCTGAACTCTTTGGTGAAGGTCGGGGTGGATCCTGAAGGAAACACGGTCCTCCTCCACTGTGTCTTGGCTGGATTCTGAGTGCTCATCCCACATCAGAACTGAGTCACTGCCTCTTTTCAAGATTTACCATCTCTTTTCTATGGCCAAGCTGAAGACAGAAGTTTGTTAGTTAAACACCAGTGCACTCTCTGGAACCGATGCTCAAAGGAGACAAGAAAGGGCTGATTCTCTTATTCATCTGCCCTTTGTGGGCATTTCTGACGATGATCTGAGGGAATGGAGAACTTTTTGTACCCAATGGAAACAATAACGTGAAAGTTAAAAGCAAAAGTGAAGATCCTAGACCTGCCTTTGAGGAATACGCAGTGAAACAGAGCTTTTCTCTCTTTCTTGGACACCTAATATTTATAGTGAAGACCACTGTTATTTCAGGGATGCAGAAACGTGGTACAAGATCAATATTTTTGTTAATGTAAAGTGCAAAAGTGCTTTTCTAATGCTGGGAACTGAATTGTGAAATCTGCTGTGGGTGATTCCTGGTAGAGAAAAAGGACATTTATTTTAATTTGTATGTTGCTATAGTCAAAAAAAAGTAAACCCAAAAGTCTTCTATCTAGTTGGTTCAGCAATTTTAGTTTGTGTATTATTTTCTAAATAGGACTTCCTAACCATGATAGAAGGACCTGGTTTCATTAGGAAACACTATTTGTCCCTTAAATGCATTTACCTTTTAAGAATGATGTTGCACTGGACTCTCTTCACTCATTTCCCACCGTTTAGGGTGTCAGTGGCAGGCTGCCCATCTAGCCAGATCTCCAGAGGAACAGGAGAAAGCACCTGCAGAACCTGACTTATGCCATGAAATTTTGAGTATAAAGTTAGGGATCATCATGAGAGATGCCTCTTTATTTCCACTGGCTGTTGAGGGAAGGAGCAGCTCTTAGGTTTTAGCTAGACCTGCATGGGTGGGAGGGACCTGCCCCGTGTAGAGGGGTGGAGGTGGGGAGGGTTGCATAAACAAGGTCTTGCAGGGAAACGTTATCCAGTTGATATTTTCTGAAATATTGGTAAGGAACAGTTTCACAGCTGTGTGTTCACTAACTGAATGAAAGTATTTAAATTGTTTTGATTTCAAATTTAAAAATATTTGCAGTTTTTTAATGAAAAGCGGTTTGAAACTGAACAATTCCTACTTTCCCTTCCAAGTCTCTGAAAGGTCCCTTTTAACACAAAGCATCCTATGATTCTAAGTAGGAGTAATGTAACATTTTCACTGTTTTGTCTTTCTTTTATTGTCTTGCTTTTCTTTTTTTTTTTTTTTTCCCCCTCTTAAAATCAGCACAGCTTTGAAGAAAGTAAAGAAAAGGATTGGTTTTGTTGGAATTGCCTTTTCTTCTGGAAAAATATTTTGTTGATTTTTTTTTTGGTTGGCCAGTTGTTACAGCAATAATAAAAAAAAATCTGTTTTGGTCATATAATCTGTTTCTAGGTGTAAATGTTGATCAGTGTTTAAGCATTATCACCAAGTTATACTTTAATTTCTGTGAGACTTTTGCAGTGCAAATTGGTACTGGTGGATGGCTGGTTCCTAGTGCAGCACAATGCTAGATTTACAGCTTAGTCTCTACATTTAGTAGATAAAAGTGCAGATGCATTTTCCAATAATCTATTCGTCACTCCCAACAGGGCCTGTCATGTTAAAGACTTGAAAAAAGGCCACATAAACTCCCATGGAAAGGCAGCCAATCTGAAAAACAAAAGTGTCATTTTTAATGACAGGACAGAGTCTAATGGAAGTACTGTTGAATTTTTCCATTTTTATGAATTCTTATCTTGCCATTAGAAGAGAACAAGCGCGTTTGAGAAAGCAAGCGAGGCCACTTGTACCCCACCAAGACCCAGGCTATTAACTGCCTCTTTTGATGATGTACAGCCTGACTCTGCTGGGAGTTTGGCTGTGGATTTAAATGTTGAGTTTAACTATGGTAAACATGTTTTGGTGCAAAGCATGTATAATAACGATTTGCATTTACATAGCATCTTTTACTTAAGGATTTTGCAATCTCTAATTAATTAAATCTGTTTCCCCCTGCCCCCAGTGCTGCTGTGGTATGGATAATAAACACAGTTTTAAATTGAGCAGCCATGGCAAGAGGATTAAGACAAGAGGGTTCTGGTGCTCCTGTGCCCGTCCTGATTGCAGCAGGGCTGGGGCTTGTTCTGCAATCGTGCTGAGCATCTTTGGCTCACATTCACCCTGGTCCAAAATGCCCCGAAGGAATCACAGAGTCACAGAACCATCAAGGTTGGAAAAGATCTCTAAAATGATCAAATCCAGACATCAACACAATACCAATGTGTCTACTGGACCATGTGCTGAAACACTGCACCTGTGCATCTTTTTAAACCCCTCCAGGGACAGAGACTCCACCACTGCCCTGGACAGCCTCTGCCAGTGCTTCACCAAGCAGGGCATCAAACTGACTCTGCACGTGTGGGTGGAAATTACCTTGCTGGCTGCACTGCAGTGTCTTCTGCCGCTATGTGGATCCCAGGGATGCTCACCCATCACTGTGGCTCCTGGGTCTTTGAGTGCACATCATTGGCAGGGCTGCCTCACTGCTTCAGGGCATCATCAGCCAATTCAGTCCACAGACAGCATCTTTCGGTGCCAGAGAAAGGCTGTATATTTGCCATGGATCTCCCAACTAGAAATAAAAAATAGAAAGGAAAACACTCCAGCTTGCATAAATGCTTTCTTAATTGCTTTTCTTGGCCTGCAACAATAGTGAAACATCTGAGAGTGACTGTGCAATGATATTTCCAAGTGCACAGAGGGACGTCTTGGCATCTGTGCACATGAATGGCACAGAAATAAAGCCTAGCAGCAGCCTGAGTCAGGCTACAGATATGGCTTCTAGGACGAGGTAATCGTTTTGATGATGGTACTTGAAGACACCTCCAAACACCGCTGATAATAAGTGGTCTTAGTTGGCCAAGTATGAATTCTTTCTCATCTGGTAGCTGACCAGTTGTGAGATTCTGGTTGTTTTCACAAGGGAAAGTGAGTTGTCAGCCCAGCAGTTTGGGAAGAGAGCAGAGGGAGTGGTAAAACAGAGACAGTGTGAAGGCTGTGTGCACTACCGAGTGATGGAGAGCATGACACGAGGATGCTTACTGTCTGCCCTCAGCTTGCACTGTTGTACCATTGCCTAGAAAAGGGAACAAACCTTATTTCTTTTCATCTCAGAGAAACTTAGGAGGACTTGGAAAATAAAACTGAAATATGTAAAGGGGCCCCAAAACTGGATAAGAACAAAGTGTGGTGGGCGATGCTGCCTGTGGGTGCTGAGTGCTGTAGGTGCTTCCTGAAAGGCTTGGCTCCAAGGAGCCTTGTGGAGCTCAAGGGGATGGGCTCCCCAGCTTCATGCCATGGTCAGCAGAGATGGCTTCAGCTGGTGCTGCTGAAGCTCTGACAGCTCCATGCCACTGATGGTGCCTTGCTGTTCACAGCCAGGAGCTGACAAATGTGCCCATCGCTGAGCCAGAGGACAGAAGGCCAAGCATCCAGGTGTTTTAATGATGTTGCAGCATGTTCTGGGAGAAGGGGAACATCTTCTCTTGCAGAGTAGGAAGGAAATCTCTTGCTTATTTTCCCTACTCGCTTCTTTGGAAGAGCTCTTCCTGTAGTTCTGGTCCTGGAAAACATGCTGTTATCTGTGAATAGAGACTTTACAAGGCCATTTGGGGCTTTTTGTAATGGACCATTGTTTCTTTATGACTTTGTATTACATCAGGCCAAAAATGTGTGGTTTTGAGGTCATTTCTCATAAAAATGTTGAACTGTAATAAAAAAAAAGAAAATGAAAGAAGCACAATACAGTGGCAAAAAGAAAATGTCACTGGCCTTTCTTCAAAATACAAGTTGCCTGGTTTTGAGCTGCTTGGCAAAACTGGCACATCTACTAACAGTGAGGAATATTGCTCTTGGAAATCCCAGGGACTACCTGTGCTGCCACAGACTTGACACCTGACTTGGGATTTTCATATCAATGTGGCTGAAGAGTGAATTCATCGAGGGCATAAAAGGAGGATCAGGTTCCTTCTTTTCATTGTACGTTCTTTGCAACCATCTGTATTCCGTGAGCTCAGTCCTGTGATGACACTGTACTCTTTTTGAGCACTGAGGCCAAAAAAAAGCCTTATGCATCAGCAAAATCCCTCTAAAAAGGGAACGTGAGTGAGATACCCCTCCTCAGCAGGTTTTGTTTCTGGTAGTTGTGGGTCCAGAGCTGGTGGCATCCCGGAGGGGACCATCCCTCACTGGGAAGTTGATCCTGGATCCTCAGGGCTTGAGGATCTGCAGGAAGATGAAGGGCTTGGAGTGGTGTGGTGGGAAGCCAGTAGATGCTGCTGCAGCTGCAGTAATTGCAAAATCCATATGAGGTGTGGGATATTGGGGGTTGTGGAAGAGATGCCCTTTGTCAGCAAATCTGGGTTTTTTTGATGCTAAACAGAGGGCTTGGTTTTGCTCCTTTTGTCTTTGTTAATATTGTAATAGCAATGGAATATGGACACAAACTGTTCCCAGGCACTGATGTAGTCATGAACAGGTCTGGTTGATCACTTCTGAGCAGGATAGGGTCCTGTGCTGCTTGGGTCTGTTTTTGTGGGCCAGCACAGGCAGACCCGAACGTGTTCTGGTCTGGCTTGCTCCCACACAGAGACAACCAAGCTGGGGGATAGGCACCATCTCGGAAAAAAATGTGACCTGATCTTGCTAAGCTAGGGCTTCACCCAGCTTAGACTGAGTGGCAGAGCTGTGTTTGGACCCTGAGTTGGGTTGCCCTGAGCAACTCTCCTTGTGGAGCTCTGCTGGCTGCGCCCTGGGAAGCAAGGTGCATCTGAGGGCACTGGCATGGGCATGGCAGGGACACACTGGACAGGCATCACCGGACATGGTCAAGCATTGCAGACCTTTAAGTGTGGTGTGCAGGGGTGCAGAGCTGCACCTCTGCTCTGTGTGACTTTGCTTGTGGCAGCTGTGGTCACGGCAGAAGGTGTTCCATGCACCTCCTATGTCCTACATCCCCATGGCTTTGTCCACCTTGGAGTAACCAGTGTTCATTCTGCAGCAAATGTCTGTGCAGTGACCTCAGCATTGCCGAGCCCGGCTGCCTTCCCCAGCACCCGAGGGCTGCAGGCAGCTGCCGTCACCTCTCCCTGTGGGGATGCACAGGGTTGCCAGAGGTGCATCAGGTCTTGCAGAAGTGTGCAGAGGTGTGATCACCACGTCATGGCCAGGCTTATCCCTGTCAGTTGCATAAGGGTTCACTGCTGCTTAACAGGCTCGTTGTGCACTACTGCAGGCTGCTGTGCGTGGCTTGCTACTCAGGAGACATATTTTGTCAGTATTCTGTTTGGGGTGTTTGCCACCTGCAAGTCTCATCAGCCCAGGTTTTAATGGGAGAAGCCTCTAAGAGTTGACGATATGAGTGGGATGTTGATGGGACCTTCCGTGGCATGGATGAAGTACATCTGTGACTCTCTTTGGGTGTGTTACAAATGATGGCTTTGGGACTGAAGCATCACTGAAGTGGATTCAACCATGCCTTTGAGCACCTGATGTGTTCAGCTTGTAGAAGAGGGGATTGAGGGGTCTGCAGCTTCCTCACAAGGGGATGAGGAGGAGCAGGTGCTGAGCTCTTCTTTCTGGTGACCAATGACAGGACCCGAGGGAATGGTAGGAGAATGTGCCGGGGGAGAGTTAGGTTGGATGTTAGGAAAAGGTTCTTCCCCCAAAGGGTGGTGGAGTACTGGAACAGCTCCCAGGGAAGCAGTCACAGCCAGACAATATTCCTGCAGGATTTGGCCAACGCCCTCAACCACACAGGGTGAAAGTTGGGGTTGTCCTGTGCAGGGGCAGAAATTGGACTTGATGATCCTTGTGGGTCCCTTCTAACTCAGGACATTGTATGAGTCCATGAAAAAATGAGTTCTGCAACAAAAAGATTTCTATATGGGGAGGACTTGGGTAAAACCTCAGCTTGGTGAAGTGACAGTGGCTGAGGACCAGGAGGTGGCCCTGTAGCCCTGACAGGGACCACTGTGCGTGGCCCACTGCTGTCCTTCACCCCTGTTCCATCGCTGAGCTCATCTGCTGAGTCTCATCTCCCTTCTCCTGCTCCTTCTGGAAATGGACCCATCAGCCTTTCTCCAGGAGAGCAAGCTCCTCAGCAGCTCAGATCCTCGCACTAGGACTTGTAGTGGGCAGAGGTGCCTGTCTGTGTGCTTGGCCCCTTGGAGTGATGGTTTAGTTGTGGCCTTGGCAGTGTTAGATTTACAGTTGGACTTGACCTTAAATGTCTTTTCCAACCTTAGTGATTCTATGATTCTAGTCTATGATCTGTAAATACTTGTTTCCTCTTTTTATTTATCAGCTTTTTTATATCATCTCTCTTGTTTAGTCTCTGTCATGTGTATTCTTTCAACTCTTTTTACTATAGAATTGTATTCCTGCATATTTTTATTAGTGCAGTACTATTCCCAATGACAGTGCCCCTAATCCTGTAGTCTTAAAGGAATCACTGGAAGCAGGAGAAGGAGCATAAGTGGATACAGGCAGATGCTTGGGTGCATCGTGTCACCTGAAGGTTCATAGACAGCCGGGCTGCTCTGTGCTTTCCTCTGCAAGACCTCACTCGTAGACTCTTGTCAAAGCTCTCCCTTTCTGTGATGGGCACTCTGATGTCCTCCAGCTGCAGCAGAGCCTTATGGGGGCTGCACTCCAGCATCCTCCCACTGTGGGATGTGGGATGCACTGCAATTGAGATGGCGTCTGAGTGCAGTGCCAGCACCCTGAACTCACCACCCTGACTCCAGACCCGGCACCCTGGCAGGGTGGTGGTGTCGTAGGCAGAGGGACTGGTGGTGGCAGTATGCAGGGACACAAGGCTGCATAGGGGTGTGGAGGGAGCGTGGCATTTGGGCATCTCTCCAGGACGTGGTCCTGACCTCTCCTCCCCTGTGGACACCTTGGGGTGGTAAGGATGCCCCATAGCTTTGTTGAGCATCATGTGTTCCCTGGAGAACCCTTGTCATTAGCAGTGCTGTCCTGAAGGAACTTCTTTCTCTGACCTTTGTAATTATTCCCGTCCAATCTTTCTTCATGTTTTCTTTTATTTTTTTTTTCCCTTTCTTCTCTCACTCTCTTTTTCCCCCCTAAAACTCCACCACTCCTCTCCAGTGTATTAAGGATGTGAGTGAAATTGATGGCTGGAACGTCTCAAGTCTTTATGATGATGAATGACTTTCACTGCCAAAGCTTTTATTGTCTGTGATTTGGGAAGAAGGGGAGCTGATTTATCGTGGCCGACTGTCATGCCATTTAATACAGTTATAAATCTTGACGCCATGACGGCACCGTGGGCTGGGGACCTCCTATGGCCACTGCCCTGCCTGCCTTTTGTCTCCCTGCTCGTGCTCCTCAGCTGTGCTCCTCTAAGGGGAGCAGGCAGGAGGAAATTTGAACTAGGAATTCCCACACAGAGGGTGACAGGTGAGGCCTGGGGCAAGCCCTGAGCAGGGCCAGGGAAGGGATCATCCTGCTGGACTTGGCATTGGTGAGGCCACACCTTGAATCCTGGGTTCAGTGTTGGGCCCTGCACTAGAAGAAGGACATTGAGGGGCTGGAGCGCATCTGGAGAATGGAATGGAGCTGGAGAAGGGGCTGGAGAACAAAGGTTGTGAGAGAAGGATGAGGGAACTGGGGTTATTTAGCTTGGAGAAGAGTAGGCTGAGGGGAGACCTCATCGCTGTCTACAACTGCCTGAAAGGAGGTTGCAGCAAGTTGAGTCAGTCTCTTCTCCCAAGTGACAAGCAATAGGACAAGAGGAAATGGCCTCAAGTTGTGCCAGGGGAGGTTCAGATTAGACATCAGGAAAAATTTCTTCACTAAAAGGGTTCTCAGGCCCTGGCAGAGGCTGCCCAGGGAGGTGATTGGGTCCCTGTCCCTGAAGGTGCTTAAAAGACGGAAAGATGAAGTACTCAGGGATCTTGTTTAGTAGTGGACAGGTATGGTTGGACTCAATGGTCTCAAAGTTCTTTTCCAAGCAAGCAATTCTGTGATTCTGTGATTCTATGATTCTATGATCTCACCCAGACCAGGGAAGCCTGCACACCTCATGGTTCTTGTGTTGGTGGAGGTGCCTCACAGCTCAGCACCACTGCAGTGTCCCACGGTCCTGGCGCTGTGCTGGTTGGGCTGGGCTCGTTCCACTTGAACACGGCAGAAGGTGAATCTCCCACAGTGGCCTGGGAACAAAATCCTGTTAGTTGCTTTTTGTGTGCAAGAACCTCCAGAAAGATGTATTGGTTAATGTCCAGATACCTTTAATTGCATTTTTTTAACTGTGTTTTAGTGACCCTGATGTAATGAGACAGGTCACCTGTAGTCTTTGAAGAAATGAAGCAGGCAGGAGAAGCCTGGTGCTGCCTGCGAAGGCTGGTGCTGCCATTCTTTCCTCTGGTATGAACTCCCTGGAGGGCACTTTCCATGAAGTAATCCATGCATTTACTGTTTTCTGAACTATCTGGTTCATCAGTTGAGCTACACGTCAGACTATCTTACAGGAGATGCTACCCAGCCACCAAGCAGCTAGGAAAGAGATGGAACATGCTGTCTACCCAATAGGAAAGAAATGGGACTTGGAAGTATGAATGTGGTCCTGCTGCTTCATAGGACATGGCAAAAAATTCAATTTTGTTTTAAAGTGATTTCAAATGAGTTCTTTCAGGTTATTCCAACCAAAGGGAATACAATATTTCAATCTTGACAATTAAATATATTTTGTTAGAAAAATACTGAAAGGCAAATATCTCAACATTTGGAAGGCCTCACTTTTTCCATCACATAGAATCTGGATAATATGCCTGATTTCAGCTTTTCACCTTATTCCAGAATAAAAATATCATTATTGAAATATTAGAAAAATCATACTTAGGTTGTTGATCGGGACTTCGTTGATCCCTAATTAAGATGCTAAAATCTAGGGTGTGAATATTTTTCCTGTGAGGAGGAGAAAACTGCTGATGACATTAGCAATGATCCTTGGTTTGGAAATGTCTCCATCTCAGATTAATTCCAGATGCAGATCATAAATATTGATTCTTGTGAGATGAAAGATTTCATCATGGGTTTTATTGTCCCTGCAAAACAATCTGATGGAAACTGTTGTTTTTTTTTTCTCTCTGTGCTTAGTTAGCAAGCTGAATAGCTGATTGCTGATGTCCTCCCCTCTTCCAGTCATGGGAGCAGTGGTGGGGTGCTGGGTTACACCTGACCATGTTGGTGCTTGCAGGGTGCTCCGGGTGGGATGGTGAAGCCCTTAGTGTTATGGTGTCTCACCAAGCTTTGGCAGCTCCTGGGTACCCTGCTGCTGTCTGGTGCTCCCACTGCAGCACGGTCTGTGCTGGGCTGGGTGCGCTGTGGCCTCCAGCGGCGATGCGACACGCTGGTGCATCCATCAGTCTTGGTGGTGAAGAGTTTTGAGGGTCCAGCTTAGGACTAGCAGGATTCACCCCAGGGCAGGTTTGCATGGCTCCTGGGCTGCTCCTCCTGCTCTCACTGCTCCCAAAAGCGCTCTGGATGTCACTGCTGTCCTTTGAAAGGCAACTGGAAACTCAGTCCTCCTCCTTTGCCCTGTCCCTCTGGGCTGCTGTCAGACCACCCATTGCCTCTCCTGCACCCAGCCAGGGAGCACGAAACCCCTTCTCTGCCAGTGCTGCCCCATCTGGATGGGTCATGACAGGGAGACGGGGCTTGGAACCTCTTGGACTGGGCTTGCCTGGCTTCTGGAATGCTCTGCAGGTCACTGCGGGCAGCCCTTGGACCTGGGGGCAGCATCACCTGAGCTGCAGGGCTGGAAGGAGGAGGTGCTGCTTGACAGCCACCGGAGATGCTCCGGAGCGATGCCTGTGCCCAGAGGGCCTTCTTAGGCTGTGAGCCCAAGTCACAGACCAGCATCCCCCTGGTAGCGGGAACAGCTGGCAGCAGGCAGTGTCATCCACCACCATCCCTTGATGCGATGGAGGCCAGTGGAGAGGCTGTCACTGTCCTTTCCTCAAACACTGCGGTGGTGCCAGGGAAGGAGCTGCCTGGTGTGGACAGTGGAGCTGCTCATACACCCCTGCACCTGTGTGCTGCTATGTCTGAGAGCTGGGATTGTTCAGCCTGGAGAAGGCTCCATGGAGACCTTACAGCAGCCTCCCAGTACTGAAAGGGGCTCCAGGAAAGCTGGGGAGGGGCTCTTGATCAGGGAATGTCGGGATAGGATGAAGGGGATATTTTTCAGCTGAAAGAAGGGAGATTGAGATGAGATCTTAGAGAGAAATCTTTTGCTGCAAGGGTGGGGAAGCCCTGGCCCAGCTTGCCCAGAGAAGTCATGGCTGCCCCATCCCAGGCCAGATTGAGGGACACCATGGGAGATATCTCTGCCCATGGCAGGGGTTGGAACTGCGTGGGCTTTGAGGTCTCTTCCAACCCAAACCATTCTGTGATTCTGTGATTCTACAGTTCTGATTGCCTCCTGACAGCAGATTCCCAACAGTGTCTTTTGGCTGGATCTCCAGAGTAAATCTTGCATCTCTTAGCCTTAATGATAGATGTGAGCAGCCCCTCTATCCTCAGGGCAGCTCCTGGCCTGAGAAAAGGCTTTGGAATGAATTGGAGAGCAGGGGATAAGCGGGACCACCCACCGTCCTCAGGACATGCTTCAATACGGGTATCCCTTAATTAACTGCTTACATATTTGCTTAACAGGGATGAAGTTGCAGTGTGGGGTTGAAATTGTCAGGATTTTCATTTCTTGAGAAGTGAGAAGCTGGAGGCCAGCCACCTCTCTCCATACATATCCATTAGTTTTCAGGAGTATCCGTGGCTCCACAGCAAAATGCCACGAATGCTCTTGTTTTCATCCCATAGCTCATAGTGTGGTGGTTTGGTTTGTTTTTTTTGTAGCTTCAGTGTCTGGAGTCCTGTCACAGCGAGAGGAGTTTGTAATTCTTCACAAACTGATATTAGCTTTCTAGTCCTCGTGGTTGAAAAGAGACGCTAGAAAATATCTCCTGGGTGAGTGCAAACATTCCAGCACTGGGAAATAAATAAAAGGGAAAAAAGAGATTTAAACATCTTGTGACAACTCCATTGCTCTCGCACATTTTGCAGTGTATGGAGCAGTTAGTTCTGCATTTGTGGGATCCCTCAGACCACAAACTTTTGAACTGCCCATCCTCTTGGTCATCTTGTATCTCTCCAGCAACAAGGTGATTACTGTAGAGACAGTCTCATAGAGCCTGCTGTGCTGCTCTTATTAGAAGTATTGCTGTGCTGCAGAAAGGAAACAACAATAAAGGGAATATGTTGCTTCTGCATGTGTTAAGAGCACTGATCAAACCACATGAGATCCCATTTCAGACATAATGTGCATTGGAGGGCAAAATTAGATTGAGAAGTAAATGGAGCCTAAAATTTCCATAGCTTTATTCGTCAGAAAGATGTTTCATTGCGTGGTTTAATTCTCTGAGTTCTTCCATTCATTGCATGTAGCGTGCTGGCTGGAGTACATTTTAGAAATAATAGGATGAAAAAAGCCCATCTTTAATTTGGCAGTGGTTGTGAGGTGTGTAAGGGCTGTTCGGACCTGAGATATGAGGGGATATGAAACGTATAAGGATCTTACATGGCAGCAGGGAAACAGCCAGGCTGGCACTTTCTGCATTTCAGCAGGAAGAAGTTTTTCATTTTGGGATGTTTTTTGTTGTTTTCTTTTGCATTTATTTAAGTTCTGAACTATTTAAAGTTGATTTTATTATTTCCCTTTTAAAGTAAAGTTTTATTTCATCACTGCTTGTAAAATGCGCCGCATGATGAACTGTGCTTGTCTGAAAAATAATATTTTGTAGGCTGAGATCTGCCACGGTGGTAAGCCCATTATTTTTATGTGAGATTTCTTTTCTCTCCCCTTTTAACACGTCTGTTTGACAGGAGGAGGCTAACTGGTCTCTCAGATGAGTAGACACATGGGGGTTTTTGCCTGTGAAGGCAACGCTTGATGTCATTTCAAAACTAGCGCAGATTGCCAAGTGGAGCAGTTGATGTGCAGCGAATCCCTTTTGAAACAGCAAACACTGCAGGTCGGCATAATTGGTACCAATGGTGTGACCTGAGCTGGAGAGGAAGCCTGTGCCTGTCTCTGTCCCGCACACAGCTCTGCACATCCGTGCTTCCAGGCTGTGTTTCCCTGGCCAGTTTTCTTCCCAGCGCCCATGGAAGCTGGGTTGTCTTGCCTCACGCTGCCTCATCAATTCCCACATGCTAATAAGCTGCAGTGTTGCCTCTTCCCTCTTGCATTATGAGCTGTGGAGATGCAAACAGGGAGCACAGCCCCTTTTAGGCTGTTTCAGCAAATCCTCTGTCCCCTTGCCTCTGTCACCTGGGACGGATGGATGCCAGTTCTCACCTTTCCCCTGTATCTCCTTAAGCGAGACCAGATTTGGAAGTTGTTTGGTTATCTCCATCAATTTCAGTGCTAAGTACCTGGTGGTCTCAGATTTGATATCTCATTTTGCCCACCAGCAGACCCTGCTGGGTCCTTCTGCTGCTGGAGTCGTTTTTGGGGTCCTCAGGAGGATCCAACAGCACTTTGGGTTGAGCCCAGTGTCCCAGTGTCCAACACCACCTCAGGCTGAGTAGACACAAGGTCCAGCTTCTCCAGGCTGTGGCAGAGCCCTGCAGACCCAACAGCTGACAGACTATTCTGAGTTGTACTCGTAATAGAAGACTGGGGGAAATGTTTTTTTTTCTATGTTATTTCCTGTCCTGCAAAAATATTCATATATTCAAAATATTTTTACTTTTCTCAGGTCTATTTCCTCATTAAAAAAACCCCAAATCTGAGGAAGTTCAACAACCGAAAGTAGTAAACGAGGCAACACCAGCCCAGAGTGGTGTGCAGCTCCTGCTTTCACTTGAACCACTTTTTATATCTACTCTGAATAATTAACATTTTATGTAGAGAAGTAATTCCAAACTTGAAAATGGGATCTGCCTTTTTAAAAAATGAATTTATGGGAAAATCAAATGTTCTAACATCTTCAGAGCTTTTCCCTGAAGCTTTTGGAGTTAAAATGCCCAACTGAACAACTGTCTGCCTTCATAAACTCCAGGTTTCCACGATTCATGTGGTTTGGGGCGTTGCTGTCTCTTAATGAAAGAGTTTTTAAAAAAAAAGTCTCATCTGGTGTAAAGGTGAAGTTGATGGCCATGCTTTGCTGCATCCCCTTGCCGTGTGCCAGAGGATACCCCCACGCCTGCCCAGTGCACCCTGGTCCTGTGCTGTGCATGTGGGCACAGCAGCTTGTCTGCCTACCTGTGCTTGCTTTGCTTTCCACTTTTGCCTCTGACTTTATTTAATGAGCTGACCTTGCTGATGTTGAATCAAGAGAACTGGAAGTGCTGTCTGGAGCCCACAGTGGCTTTCAGCAAGTGGCTGCAACGGCAAGCGTACTCAGCCTCAGTTACCCCAGCCAGCACCCTGCTTTGAGCATCACACAGCCCCTGCCTGCTGTGACACCCTCAACCTGGAGATAAGGGCTTGGCAACCTAAGGAAGCTGTGCACTTGCCCAGTGATGCTGAGCCCCCTTTCTCTGTGCTGATATGATATCTGAGCACGCTTTTCCCAAGCATCATGGTGTTTGAAGAAACTCTGGGTGCGTTGGTGCTGGCAGCAGGGCAGCCCTGGCTGCAGACAGGGTTTCTGCATGGCTCCCTCTTTATCCCCTCCTTTGGGGATGGCTGTGCTCCTCAGTGTTCACAGGTGGGACGTGCAGGCTGTGCCAGGCAGACTGCAGCCTTCCCCAGAGGATCATCTCCTGCAGGGAGCTGCTCTGGCTGCAGTGTGATGCCCCTGTGCTGCTCTGCTGTTCTCCAGGTGGGTTTAGGAGAGGAAGGACCCCGCAGAAGGGATTCGAAGGATATTTGATAAAACGCCTCCAGGTCACTGCAGGTCCTCCCAGAAGGTCATATCCTTCTTGTGCTGCCTTCCATCTGCCCTCTGTTCTCCTCAGTGCCCTCTTGATAGATGAAGTGGCAGCACTGGGGGGTTGTTCTCTCTAAGGGTCACTGATGCTGTGTACCTGGAGTGTGGTGGGACCCTCTCCACCTGCCTGCTGTCCCTCCCCATGTCCCATCACACCCACAGCTGGGCACCTAATACCCAACCACAACATACTTTCCTGTGCCCAGACTGCTGACATGCCTGCTAGTCCTGTGCTCAGCTGGACAAAGAGCTTGCAAAGTGTGAAGGTTTCACTTACTGGAAGCCAGGGAAACATTGAATTATGCTGATGGTTTTAGTATGTGACTGATTGTTAGCTACAAGTAATACACAAATAATATGCAAGTATTAAGGTAGAGGTGGGTTCCTGTACAGATATTGTCCATGAGGGTCTCTTTTCCTAGTGTCCACACAGATGGTCCCTCCAATCTCCAAGTACTTAAAGGGAGCCTACAGGAAATCTGGAGAGGCCTCTTTGTCAGGAAGTGCAGGGACAGGACCAAGGGGAACGGTTTTAAGTGGAAAGAGGGGAGATTGAGATGAGATCTTTGGGAGAAATGTTGTCCTGTGAGGGTGGTGAGGACCTGGACCAGGTTGCCCAAAGCAGTGGTGGCCCCCCCATCCCTGGAGGTGTTCAAGACCAGGTTGGATGGGGCTTTGAACACTCTGATGCTGTGGAAATTGTCTCTGCCCATGGCAGGGGCGTGGAACTGGATGGACTTGGAGATCTCTTCCAGTCCAAACCATTCTGTGATTCTTTGATTTCATGTGCATGTGTGTGTGTGTTAAATTGGGAGGGGGTTGGGGGGGTAGGGGGTGGGGGTCAACTGAGGAATTCTAACTTTGCAAGTGTTACAGAAGGGGAAGGAGACCCAGGCAGGCTTTGAAGATCAAGGTGGGTGACAGGGTGCAGCTCAGCTCAAATCTGCAGACAAAGCCTTCTCATGATAGCAACCATAAAAAATACATGGAAAGCTGGACTGCTCCATGGCTGCAAGGAAGAAGGGACAGTACTTTTATGCAGCAGCAGTCGAGATGGGTTGTTCAGGAGAGGTGAGACCAAGGGCAGAACACTCTAGGACTCTCACTTAGAAATTGCAGAGAAAACAGACTGGAGAGTTTGTCTGTGCTTACCCACTACATTTTTGCTTTATCAGAAAATACCACTCTTCCTTCCTTTTTTCTTTCCCTGTCCTGCATCTTTTGCAAAAGCATAGTTGTGCTGATGGGAAGAGTAGGAAGGACACCTGCTACAAAGGGCAGCTCTGGGCGTCTTCAGACATCTGCCACAGCCTCGCAGGTGGGGAGGAAAACAGACCCACATCTGCAACCCCTGTTTCAGCACAGTGTGCTTAATCTGAATTTTATGGCTTTGATAGAAGATTATGGTGCTGCTGTCACAAGCCCTTGCAGCCCCAGTCACGGTGGACACTGCGCATTTCAATACCTCCTCCACTAATCTTTCCCCCACTGCTCCCATTCCCTGGCTGCTAATTTCACGCAGGCACTTAAACATGATGGATAATTGTGTTCTGCTTATCAATGTTTAATTTAAGGGCTGTTCCGTCTGACCTGGATGCCCTCTGCAAGAGCTATGCCTCATTATTGATTTCATGGTCACACCTGTGACATTACCTGCTTTGTAGGAAGTAGACTTTGACATTCCTGTGAGGCTTTGGCAGCCAGAGCTAATTGTCAGAAGAATAATCGAGTCAGCAAAATCATTACAGGTGATCTGTGTGTTACCACTGTTTTATCTGCCTCTAATTAGGTGCAGGAGAGGTAACTCATCGCAGTAAGCACACTGCACTAGGTTTGATGTCCACAAATAGAGCTAGATGAGGACAGGAGGGAAGTTTTTCATTAACAGCGGCGTTTCGGTGTGCCGGGGTTCTGCACCGGCAGCATCTCCTTCACCGACACAACGGGGTGAGATGTGATCCTGTGGGCATCAGTGGGATGCAAAGTCCGAGCCGTGCTCGGGCTGGACCTACCACTGGGGCAGGTGCACAGTGGTTCTGGACCCGAGGTGGTAACGATGGAGGTGACAGACTGCCGCGGTACCGAGCCTGGAGCAGTGTTTCAGATGCGTTAAAACCAGATAATCTTTTAAGCCGTGCTTGTCTCTGGTTTAGGGTGCTCCACTGCCCCGTGCTGCTGCCCTGGGCAGACCCTGGACACAACACACATGTCCCCGAGTGACGAGGGTAGCAGGAGCTTGTCAGGTCCTTATGCATTTGGCCAAAAGGTTTTCTTTAGAATCATGGTTGAAATCATGGTTATCATCATGGAAATCATGCTCCCTGCTCCCTGCAGGGGATTTGGACTGGATGACCTTCACGGTCCTTTCAATCCAAACCAGTTTATGATTATATGAAGTAAAAGGGTTAACATTATCAGAATCTTCACTGGGAAGAAGAAGAGCTGTTCTTAGTGGGAGCTGGATTTTTCAAAACAAAAGTAATTTCTGGTGACAGGTTTGACTGAAATAGGCTGGAAATCTGGGTTTTCTTCTGGAGATGAAGCGGCTCCCAAAATGGTCTCTTGGTTTTGTTTTCCCCAGCATTATAGGAATGCATCCCTGCTGTCACTGCTTCCCAACACTGCTTCCTGACTCCTGGGGTCACCAGTGCCTGGTGCGGTACGGGGGCTGCCAAAACCCATTGGTAGACAGAGTGATGCATGCTGGCTACTAGGGACAGTGGGGTGGTCCCCAGGAGTCCTGTTGGCAGAACAGCACCAGTGTAGGACCCTTCCTCTGCGGGCACTTGATGAAGGCAATGTGTCAGGGGTAGGCACCATCCTTCACCCACTGTGTTGCAAGGACCATGGAGACTGCCTGAGGTCGTTTCTGGGGGAGCACAGCTGAAAGCCAAGTCCCATCCATTCAACTTGTCTGCCTTTTGGAATGGGTTTTCCCATTAGGACAAGGGGTAATAATTTTAAGCTGAAATAGGGGAGCTTGAGATGAGATCTTAGGGAGAAATGTTTTCCTGTGAGGGTGTGGAGGTCCTGACACAGGTTGCCCAAAGAACTGGTGGCTGCCCCATCCCTGGAGGTGGTCAGGGCCAGGTTGGATGGGGCTTTGAGCCCCCTAATCCAGTGGGAGGTGTCCCTGCCCATGGCAGGGGCTGGAACTGGATGGATTTTGAGGTCCGTTCCAACCCAAACCATTCCAAGGTTCTGTGATTCTATGATCCTGCTTGTCCACAGCTGTAGTTGTTACATAGCATCCCTGTCACAGCCAGCATAGGGAGACCTTGCATGGAGGCTGCCGGGCGAGGGGCTGCACACCTGCAGGCTGAAAGGGATGGAGCTAGAAGCACCCTCCTAGCTCCTCACAGGATCTCCTGGGCAGGTCTCTGTGTGCTGGTGTGGTGATGTCTCTTCATATCCTCTTCACTTAGCATAAACCTGACTTTTAAAACTTGCTTTCTGGAAAGACACGAAGAGCCAGATGAAGCAGCAACCTCTACATGGAGTTGGGTGTCTCCGTTCTGCACAGGGGGGTCAGGTCTGGGGAGCCCTGCTTGGGGCAGGTGCAGAGAGGGTATAGGTGCATGAGATGCTGGTCTCTGCTGGTGGAGCACCTCAGGGTGGGTGTGACCTGGGGTACTCACTGCCTGGGGTGACTGTTTCAGACCAGCTAATGCCTCGGAGAGAGTGAGCATACACGGCGATTTGCCGGCACTGCCAGGCTGGCTTTTCCAACACTGCTGACCTCTTGGTGCTGAAGCTTCGTCTCTGGAGAGGTGGGATTACCCCATTAACCTAATGCAACACCTAATTGTTGACCACGCTCCTGAGCTGATGGTGATTTCATGCCTCCTGTAAGCACAGAGTGATGGTTGAAGGCTCAGTTTGCCTCCGTGCAGCCTGCGGCACATCTTGGAGAGGAAAATCACCGGCCGCGCTGTTGCGGAGGACACTTCTGAGGTAGCAGCAAAGGGCCTCTGAAAGCCCCCTCCCCACCACCTGAACCCCCTGCATTTTCTAATGTATCCTTTGTGGTAATTAATTACCTCTCCAGTGGGTTCATTTCTTTTGTACTGTTAGTGGCAATCAGTTAGATAAAGGGAAAAAAATGTGTTGGTGCCCTGTGGTATTGAAAGTGAAGAGTTTTCACACTGTCAGGGTAATGAATTCTGCAAGGGTTTGAAGCACCTGAGCTTGGGGAAGTCCTCGTGTCATGTGTCTGGGAGTGACAACCCCCAGTGGTTAATTACTGCCATGGATGAGAGCTGAGCTGATAGCGAAATGAGATAATTTCATTAGTAGTTAAATTTGAAGTTAATTGGATTCACGTTTACACACAGCAATACACAAAGACACACTCGGAAATGCTCTTTGCTGCTTTTTGGTTTTGTTTTATGAAAGGTCAGTGCTCCTAAACTGCTCCCTCATGTTTTTTCACCATGGTTTGAAGACAGGAGAGTCCTTTGCTGCCATGCATTTCTCTTTGCCCCAGCTGGGCTCGTCAGCTTGTCCTGCAGTGGGGGCATTTGCTGCTGCCCGAGCACTGCTTTCCACGTCTGACCTCTCCTGCAACTGGCTGAAAAATAGTTTATTTTGTGGAAGAAATCAACTTATTTGCAGTCTTTTTGAGAAACAGTCATTTGCTTTCAGCACGAGCAGGCTGCCAGCTCCTGGTGAATGGGAGGGACAGGGTTTCACTGCGTATCTTCTGTGTGCAGAGCCAAGCACTCTGACTCGTGGCTGTGCCCTCTGGTCCCGCGATGCCAATTGATGTTGTTATTACTCAGCATCATCGTATTCTAGTTTGTGGAGTAGTGTGGGATGATTTCTGGCGGGGGTATGCCTAAGGCTGAAAATTGTGAGCAGCTTTTCCTCCCTCTAGTGAGCTTGTGGTGGCTGTGTGTGTGCAGGAATGACAGCAACAGAGGCATTTGCTCTGCTGCTCAGATGCCAGCCAGGATGCTGGCGCACCCATCTCAAGAGTGTCCTTGCTGTGGAGCAGTGTGGGCTCCAGCCCCTCATTGGATGGGTACAACTGGCATGATATCAGGTGTTTTCAGCTGGATGTGCTCCTGCAGCCCAGGGACTGTTCTCAGGAAGCCTCACCACACAAGTATGCTTCAGTGTGCAGCAGACATGGGAGCTCTACTGTGCTGGTCCTGCTCCAGGAAGCCCCAGAGCAGTGTGTGTCCCAGTGGTGTGGGAATAATAGATCACTTGGCTGGAAAAGACCTTTGAGATCCTCGAGTCTAGCTGTACCTGCCCACTACTAAACCATCCCTGAGCAGCTCATCTACTCATCTTTTAAACCCCTCCAGGGATGGGGACTCCACCACCTCCCTTGGCAGCCTTTGCCAGGGCCTGAGAACCCTTCCCGTGAAGAAATTTTTCCTGATATCCAATCTGAACCTCCCCTGGTGCAGCTTGAGGCCATTTCCTCTCATCCCATCACCTGTCACTTGGGAGAAGACACCAACACCCACCTCCCTACAACCTCCTTTTAAGCAGTTGTAGGCAGTGATGAGGTCTCCCCTCAGCCTCCTCTTCTCCAGGCTGAACAACTCCAGGTCTCTCACCCTGATCCTCATAAGACTTGTTCTCCAACCCCTTCACCAGCTTCATTGCCCTAAGAGTGGCAGTAGCTGCATACAGGTTTGTAGGGGCTTTGCAGAGAGCTGGGACTCCAGACAGCACTTTTCTCAGAGCAGAAGTGGGTGTCACAACCCTTCCAGCTTTTCAGCACCTGTGGAGGAGCTGTATCGCAAAGTGCTTTGGCTGCTCAGATCCCCTGGCCCTGCAGCACGGCTGGTTGTGAGCTCCCAGGGGGAGCCCATGTCCTTCTCCACACCTCCACAAGGCAAGGCTACAACCCCATGCTGCGACCTGCCTGCCGGTCTGCCCTTGTTATAGCCCACCTGGGTGGGGAAAGCATTTGAAATGCCACCTTGCTCAGCATGCTGCAGTGTTTTTAATCCATCAGACTCAGAGCAGCTCAAATGCTGAACCCTTTTCTCCATGGGAGAGACTGAAAGGCTGAGACTTGGAGGGCTAAAGAAGCTTGTCTGTAGCAGTGTTTATGACTGAAACTGAGCTTCTCACTTCCAACTCCAGGATGAAGGCTTCTCCAGTCATCTGGACCTCAGTTCCCCTCTACTCTGGTCTTTGCCTTCAAAGAAGGGTTATTTGCCTGTATCTGTGTGATGCTGTGGCAAGGGCTATGGAGAACATATAATCCCTTACTCACATGTTTTTGTCCAAATACCACTTTAGGTGTTATTTTTACTTTTATCCTCTCTCTGTAAACCCACTGCAACCCAAACTCTGGCTTAGTTGCAGCCCTGGTGGATGGTGGCACTTTGCTCTCTGGCTTGTTGAAATAGAGTGCTATAAGAAATTGGTATTCCGTGTGACACTAGCATTATGCCACACTCATGCAGTGGCAGTCCATCTCCTAGTGTCACACCTGGATGCTGGATGTTCACCTGAGCCTCCAGAATATATTGACTCCAGCTGATGGCTCCAAGTCCTCACCTGCTGGCCTTGGCAGCGTGGCCCTGGGGTTTCCCTGGTGCTGCTGAAGGTGAAGTGATGGAGCTTCACTCCTCTGGTGTGGTGGGAGGTGTCTGTGACAAGGTCACCCACAAAGGGGACAGAGCTGGATCAAGACTTGTCTTTAAAGGGGGAAAGGACATGCTTTCTATCCTGGACAGCACATTGCCAGTCTCACTATATCCTACTCAAAGAGTGTGACCTATTCTGCTTTTAGCAACAGAAGTACTGCACATGTATTGCACATGCTTTGAATGCAACCCACCTTGCACAAGACTCCCTCCACCTAGACTCCCTCCCCTAAGACACTTCTTCGAGTGCTGAATGAGCGATGGGCCAAAGCAACCTTGCTGGTGGATGCCTTGGAGATGTTCTCCATTGATATGGGAGAGCTCAGCGAAGCGGCCTGGCAGAGGTGGCAGGTGAAGGAGAAGGCAGGTTCTCTTTCATCCTGCTGCCTCCTCCAAGCTGAAGGGACACAAGAACTGCCATGTCCTCCTGCAGTCACAGAGGCCAGCAGATACTGCTGAAGGCACCAGCACTGCTGGGGCTACCAACCTCTCCTTGGGGAGGCCACTCCAGGCAGAACTTAGCAAGGAATTTGGATACCTGAAGATTTAGGGAGTGACTTCATAGTCTTGGCAGAAGTTGTTCTTGGAAAGTCCTGCTAGGCTCTGCTCTGCTCATGCTTCTCTGTTGGCTGGAGCTGACATCTCGCCTACTCTATCCCACAGGATCCCAGTCCAGCAAGGCAGGGACAGAGGCAACTCTGCCCACAGCCACTCGTGGGCTGCCTCCAACTTCAGGCATCTAAAACACCCTTAAAAAAACCCAGACCAAAGGTACTTCAGAATAAGTGCATCTGAAGGGACATTGGTCTCTATATCTCTGTGGCCCAGGGCTGAAATACAGAGGTTCATTTCCTCTTGGATCCTTTGCTCGTGTAGGGTGGAGTGGGATGGAGGCTGCTTCTTATCCTCTCTTAATAATCCTGCTAGGGTTATTAATGTCTCCCTGAAATAAGCTATTTTAGTGCAATTTAAACTTACACTGGAGGAAAATCTCATGGAGGGCAGGGATGATCCACTCTCTTTTTTTGGCACAGGGGAAGGACATCAAATGCATTTGAGAGGATGAGGTTGGGTTGCAGCACTTGCAGTGGTGTCCTTGGCTTTTGCCAGTTCCCTTGGCCACCTCCCAGTCACTGCCTGAGGCCTGGCTGTGGTGGTTGTGCTATAAACATTTGTCAGCAGGTGCCAGAACTTTTAATTTGGAAACAGGATGTGTTGGAAACCAGAGCAGACCTATGCAACAGACCATGAGTGGTGTTGACTTGGGTTACAGAGAAGCTGTGATGCTTCTTTTCTTGATGTCTTCAGAGGTGGCTACTTTAGTCAGTGCCCTTGATGATGATCCAAACCATGCTAAGTTTGACAGTGGCTTTGGAGAAAGTGAAAAATGTAATATTTAAATATATTGAAAAAAAAAAGTAGGTTAATCTTTTTAATAACTATTTTTAACAACTATTTAATAAGTACTGAGAACATGGTCCAGTGGTAGACCTAGCAGGGCTGGATCGATGTTTGGACTTCATGATCTTAAAGGTCTTTTCCAATCAAAACAGTTCTGTGATTCTATCTTGGGCTGATGGTTGGACTTAATGATCTTAGAGGTCTTTTCCAACCTCAGTGATTCCATGATTCCATGAAATCTGTGACTCTATTGGAAAGTGAGGGCAGGGTAGGAGGGGTAGCTCACCTGTTGGTCCACAGACCTGGGCATTTTTGGGAGATGAGGTGCTGAGCTATTCCATGGTGATGCTACACCCCCAGGGAAAGGGAAGAGCAGTGGTGGCCCCTCTTGGCTCACTGGAGGACTTGGGGATGGTGGTACCAGCACAGAAGTCTGGCTGCGAGATCCCTTCTGCGTTAGCAACAGCCCTTTTTCAAGGGCTGCTGTTCCCTGGCAGCATTTGTGAGTAAACTTTACTTCTGTTACCAAATTTAAGCAGATCACAGGCACTTCTGCCTTCCCCAGGCTGTGGAGATGACACAATCAGGGTTTAATTTTGTGTGGGAGAGAAGGAAGCAGGACAGTGATGAGGGGAGAACATTTTAATCTAAAAGAACCTTTTTCTGCCTGCATTGAATAATTAGAATTCATGATGCCCTTCCATAAGGGATCTGTCTTCCCCCTAGAACTAGAGAGCAAATTAATCACTTGTTTTGAACCTTAATTTCTTTCAGGATGTGGATGCACCATAAATATTCTGTAGGAAGGGCCTGAGAGGAATGGCGTGCATCCTGATTTGTGCATGCTGAGTGCTGAGGAAAGTGGGGCATGTGCTGAGAGATCATTGCGGTGATGCCCGCGTGCCAGGGCGCTGCCGGAGCGTCCCAGCAATGGACCTCTCCGTCGGACGGGGGTGGTGGCCGTGACCCGGGGGTGGTGAGCAGCAATTTGCAATAACTCACATTCCCGTATCTCATCTCATCAGATGAAGTCTCATTTCTTTGATGATTACAAAAAAAAAAAAAAAAAAAAGAAAGCTTTTAAAATTTTATTTTTAGATCAGTTCAAAATTAAATTGTGGCTCAAAATCGCTGCCAACAAAAGAGGTTAAAATGTGGCTGTGGCTCATGGGAAAGCATCTGATTTCAACCTTTCCAAGCTCTAGAGGCTTGAAAGAACACTACCATAAATTCAAATGCCTACAGAAAAAAATGTGACCGTGAGGATCTCTGCATTTCTTATGGTCAGTGCGATAAAACCAACAAAGTTTTGTGACTTTTATTTTTGCCCAGCTAACGTGCTGGTTTGGGATAGCAGAGTCTTGGAGCCAGCTGGAGCCCAAGTGGTCCCCACGGCGCAGAGGTCAGAGGAGCAGGGGTGCATCCTTTGTGGAAGCTGTCCCTGCACCCAGGGTCCCTTTCTCTCACCTGAAGCACACACTCAGCTTTTCGGAGCTCTGTGCTGCTGCCTCCGAGCCTGCAGTTTGGCCAGGGGGTCCATTCCCCCCTGTGGGTGTCCCCTCTGGAGGAGATGCTTGGCATAATCCCTTGCCAGGGTGGTGGATTGGGCAGATCCCTGTGGCAGAGTGGTGGCCTAGGCACAGCTGTGGTTGTCTCTGGGAGGGACAGCAGAGCCAGTGCCCAGTTGTATCCTGTCCATGATGTCCCAGGGCAGATGCTACTGTGCACCTAAGCGCTCTTTGAAGGCAACTTATCCCTGTATAAGTGATCTGCCCAGGGGAGTCCAGAAGACCACGAGGGGAGTCCATGATTCCCTCTGTGATGAGGTATGGATCCTACCTAGTGGGGTGACATCAGACAGTGGTTTCCCTGAGGTCCTGCTATAGCAGCAGCAGCCCATCGGGATGGCAAGTCTCCTGGGATTCACACATTGAAGGCAGGATTTGGGCAGGGTTGGGTCATCACTTTTACAGTGCTTGGTGAGTTGTGCTGTCTGCATCTCCCATCTTTGCTCTGCGGGCAGTGACATTTCCCAGGCAGCGCTGGGAGCTGTGCCTGGGACCAAAGCGAGGAGAGGGCAGCCCAAACCACTGGTCCAGGGGCAGAGGGAGGTGGAGAAACCCCACTACCTGCTTTCTGCAGGGTTATTTCCATGGAAGACCTGTAGGTACTTGAAATCAAAGACACATTTCTGCAGTCTAGGTAAAAAGAACTATGTCAGGTTGTGTCTGTGAATCTGGCCCTTCTTCTGGCGCCACAGTAAACTCTATTTTAAACTTCTTTAATTTATAATTTTAAACCATTCTTAAATACAAACACATTTCAATGTGCTGTGTTTCTTTTTTTCTCTGTTAACTAGCTTCAATAAGAGACAAAACCAACACTCTGCATTGTATTTACATCTCTGCAAGCTGCCAGCTCGTGCAGTGTGATTTTCTGGAGAGTTTTATGGGAAACTGTCATTAAGATCGGTGTTATTTCACATTTTACTGCTTCTGACTTTACAAATCTGAGCTTTAGAGGAACTTGGGAATAGGGGCGAGCAGCTGGAGTTCAGGCGGGCACGTTCCTCTCCCTGCAGATCTCCGCTTTTCCCCTTCCCGTCTCTCATTTCATTGGAGCTTTGTGGCAGCTTATAGAGAGAGCAAAACTGTGCCTGCCCTCCCTGCCAGGCTGGAAATCCCACGCTGGTCCTCACGGAGCAGTGATGACAAATGCATGGCTGTGTTCTGGGCGCTCAGGGAGATGTAAAACCGTGTCCACTCGTCGCGATGCTCACATGGTGATTTGTTGGTTTGATTCCTCAGGTCGTGAGCTGGCAAGCACAACCCTCCCAGGATACCCTCCACACGTCCCCCCGGCCGGACAGGGCAGCTACTCCGCTCCAGCGCTGACAGGAATGGTGCCTGGTGAGTCTTCAAAACGGCGGGGGGAAGGAAAGGAGAGGAAAAAGACAGCATTTCAGGAGGAAAGCACGGCACTGTGCGGATGCATCTGTGCTGAGGCGAGCGCGAGGCAGAGGCCGCAGCGCTGAAGGGGAAGGGGAGGCGTAAAGCGTTCCTGAGCGAAAGCTTCCCAAACACAGGAGGTGATCCAGCCTTTGGGCTGCCAAAGCAAATTGTTTGCACTGGGATGCTGAAAAAAATCATAGAATCACTTGGTTGGAAAAGACCTTTGAGATCGAGTCCAGCTGTACCTGCACACTGCTAAGCCAGATCCCTGAGCACCTCATCTTCCCATCTTTTGAACACCTCCAGGGATGGGGAGTCCACCACCTCCCTGGGCAGCCTGTTTCAAGAAAAAGAGTTCCTGACCTCCTTTCTGTGGAGCTTGAAGAACCAGTGCCAGGTTCTTCCTGTTTGATGCAGGCTGTTCTCCAGCCAATCTGTTTTCTCTGAACATTCTGTGTCCCTGTGTGCTGTGTCCCAGCAGTGTGGTCACTGGACCTTGGGGGCTGGACATGTTCTGACCACAGTGTTTCTCTATGTGAAACTCTACCCATCCAGCTGACTCCTGGGCGACGCTAAGTTGCCCTCAGGACACTCTATTTCTGTAATTTCATACCCCTTTTGGAGCCTCACGGAGAGAAATGCTGGGTGGCATGAGCCAGCTGTTGGCCAGTGCTTGTCTGTGTGGCTACTGGGAGTGGATATGGTGCGGAGCAGGCACGTAATGTCATCTCTGCAACTCTCCTTTGCTGCTGGCTGCGGATCTGTGTGGGACCTGCAGTGGGATGGCAACATCAGGGTGCTGGCAGCAAGCAGTGGTGGGGAGCAGCAGGGTGAGTACTGAGCTGGGCTCACATCTGCCCAAACAAGGAGGTCAGAGCCTGCTGGAAATCAGCACCTTTATTTCAACTTGAAAGAACTCCTGAGATTCGTGCCCAGGCTCTGCCATGGTTGGTCTGGATGTGACAGGCACTGCTAGCCATGAGGGAAAACGGTGTTCTGAGACCTAAATATAGAATCATAGAATCATAATATCATAGAATTACAGAATGGTGTGGGTTGGAAGGGACCTCAAAGCACATCCAGTTCCAACCCCCTGCCATGGGCAGGGACACCTCCCACTGGATCAGGGGCCTCAAAGCCCCATCCAACCTGGCCTTGAACACCTCCAGGGATGGGGCAGCCACCACTGCTCTGGGCAACCTGGGCCAGGGCCTCCCCACCCTGATTGTGAAGAATTTCTTCCTAATGCCTAATCTAAATCTTCCCCTTTCCAGTTTAAAATCATTCCCCTTCATCCTATCACTATCAACCCTTGTAAAAAGCCCCTCCCCAGCTTTCCTATTTACCTTCAGGTACCGGAAGGCTTCTATGATGTTTCCCCAGGCCACATACATTAAAAGTCATGACCTGGCCCCTAAGTATCATATGATCTGAAAAGTGGTGATGACTTGGAGTTTCAGAGATTTTTCTAAGGAACATCCCTAAAGTGGGATTTCATCTGTAATCACAAGGCTCCAGGAGATGGTGATTTAGGAAAAAATACTCATAATAGGAAAATGGGAGTTGGTGACAGAGATTTGATGTCTGAGCCTTTTGGGGTTAGTCTTTTTTTGGCAGCCTTGGTTATATTCTGCAAATAGGGTTCTGTCAGGTCCCTAAGGAGTTAAAAAACCCCATCCATTTTATATGTGTGTTGGAGGTAGAAATGGGCTACATAAGTTAGAGCATATAGATAACATTTTTTACCCATAAAATACAACCTCAGAAAGAGCTGCTGAGAGGGTGATGAAACATTGGCATAGATTGCCCAGGGAGACAGTGGAGGTCTCATGCCTGGAAACATTCAGAGTCAGGTGGGATGGGGCTCTAAGCAAGATGTCCCTGCCCAGTGTAGGAAAGGTGGACTGGATGACTGTTAAATGTCCCTTCCAACCTAAACTGTTCTACGATCAGATGCAGTTTGGGAATATAAAGAAAGCAACTCTTGTTTGAAAAGAGCATGATGTTTGGTCCGTATTTCTCACCGTTTCTCATGGACACACAGACACGTAGATGCTGCTGTTGGTAGGTTTCTTCCATCCTCAGCCAGGTCTGCCTGACGCCGGTGGCACAGCCGACTGCTTGCATCAGGTGAAGATTTGAACTTGCATTGACTCTTTAGCTTGACTGCAAGCTGCAATCGTGCCTTAAAGCACGGGGAGCAGCAGGCTCCATGTCCAGCTGGACGGATGTTCTGCCCTGCTGGTCCCCTTCTCTCCTGTGTGGTTGCTCCTGGGCTGGCCCTACCAATACCCTGAGCCTCTCCTGAGTCCAGGAGCATCCTTGTGCTAAGGATGAACATCTGAAAGCCTGAGTATGTCAGATGATCATTCCCAGTGAAGACAAAAGTTTAGAGGCTTTTAGAAACCTTGTGGGAATTTACCACCTTCTTTCAGAGCACCTTTTTCTGCAAATATGACTGTGAGCCCCAGTTCCTTCCCCAGCTAAGTGGAACATTTCCTCCATCTTTGGGGTGCTGGGGAATCAATACATCAGGATTTACGTGCTGGGGAATCAATACATCAGGAGTTACCTCTGGTTCAGGAGCGGCTGCCAGGGTGGGGTGGCAAAGAAGCAGAATGTGGGGCTTGGTGGTGCTCAGCCAGAGGAGATGCAGTGAGGGTTCAGTGATGTAGAGTCGTCTGAGCTGATTTTCCCGGGTAATAGATTTTATTTTTAACTACACATGGGCTTGTGTGACCTCTTATATTGAATAACTGCACTGTTCCTCTCACTGGTTCCTTTAATAACAACCTTCTGCTCCAGCTAGTGTGAAGGTCAGCTGCAATTCCTGTAGGTTCTCCTTCTCATTTAAGTGAGAATTTGCTAACTAGCATCTGAAATACTTTCTCAATCCTTCCTTGACTTCTGTCCTTTGCAGGACCAGTTTCAGAGCCTTGCTGGGGAGATCACAAGAGTTCCTGAGGGGATGAACATGAAGCAAATTATGGATCCAGCCTGGTGCCATTGGCATATCCCCACTTGTTCCAAAATAACTGAATCACCATGCCCAAGCGAGAGAGCGTGTTTGTTGTGCCAAGCGTCAGGGATTCGTTTCACGACCTGCCACTGGCTTGTTGTAGTTTTCAGAGCCTCTGCTAGAAATGTGCTTCCTTGATAAGATTTTTAATCGTTAGCCATGAATTTCTGCTCGTAATTAAGTAATTGTGTGAGTTAAGTGCTTAGAGACGTGGGAGAAATGTAGACATGATAAGACACAGGCAGTGTTTTGTTGCCTGCTTGTTTCTGCCGCCACCACTTGTGCTGCCATGAGTGAACTCGTCCCCTACTATGCTTCTGGTGTGGTCCCACGTTACCCAGCATCTACAGCACCCCTGTGAGGTGGGGAGTCTGTCCAGCTCCCCAGCATTTCCAAGATGTAAGAGGGAAATGCGTGGATTCAAGCTTCTTGTTCTGTGCTTTTCTCTCCTCCAGCTCCTCTGCCCTTCATCTGAACAGGAGAAGCTTTTTCCCTCACCAGCCCAAGGTCCTTCTCTGCCTCTTCCACAGGCGAGGATGCACACAGGAACCTGTCCCCACTGCATCTGTGTGCCTAGTGCAAACACCTGGTCCATGCTCTCAGATCTCCTCCCTACCTTCCCTGCAAAAACAGGGGCTTGCATATCAAGAGGGAATTTCCTTTTTTATGTGGATTTTGATCTGCTGTGGTCCAGAGAAAAAATTAATCAGATACTTTTCTCTAAAGAAACCAAGCAAGCAAACACATGCCTTCAATTTGAGCCCAGAGCTTTACAAACCAAGAGCTGGCACCACTTGAGGCTCCCAACAGCACATTCCATCTGCAGGTCACCGGCTCTGCACACTTCTCTCACCCGCTGGTGGCTTTAACCCTGTAAATGTGACCAGAGTAGAGCTCTCCAAGAGGCATTGCAGTTCCAGCAGACCGTAGTGCTCTGACAGCACAGGGCACAAGTGAAATGCTGTGGTGTGGATGGGCAGATGGATGGTAAAACAGCTGGTTGGGTGGTGTTTAATGCCACGCTCCAGCTGGATGCTGGTAATGTGCTTGGCTCTGCGGAGTGTGGTCTGGGGTCTGTCCTGGTTAGCATCTTCGTTCACAGCTGGGAAAGAGCACACCTCGTCAGGTTTTCACATGGTGCCAAACTGAGGAGCGCTGTCAGCATGCTCCAGAGCAGGGCTGTCATGTGGAGGCACCTAGGAATGCTTAGGGATGAGTGTGAAATCCAACAAGGGCAAACATAAAATCCTTCACCAGGGAACTTGTGACAGAATGGACTGAGGCTGCTGGGGGACTCTGGAGAGGCGGGGAGACTGGGAGCTTAGCATCCACCTGCCACGTGCACTGTCAGTGAGGATGACCAGCAGCAGGAGCTCCTGGCCAGGAGCTGAAGAGAAGGGATTATCCCTCTTGCTTGGCATTCAGGGGCTCAGGAATAGTGAGTGCAGTTTTGTGACTCCCAATACGGAGGCAGTGGGCACAAACTGAAACAAGCAAGGTACAAACTGAGTATGAGGAAAATCTTCAAACTTTTCCCCCACAAGGAGGGTCCAGAGGTGGAAGAGGTCACTCAGAAAGGCTGTGCAGTCTCCAGCCTTCAGGGTTTTCAGGGCCAGGCTGGATGAAGATCTGAGCATCTTGCTCTGGCCTCATTGTTGGTCCTGCTGTGAGTAGGGTCTCAAGATCTCCTGAAGTCCCTTCCGTCCTAAAATGTGCCATCACTCAGTGTTTTGATTATGGCACTGCTGAAAACATACTGCACAATAAGGAATTAATATACTTCTGCCTGGTACAGGGAGCAGAGAAGGCGTCAATAAGCTGTTAACAGGAAGAGAACCGGTCCCTTTCCAGAGACCAGGGATGCCAGCAGTCCATGCAGGTGCACAAACCTGAGCTAGATCCCAATTGCCATTGAACAACAGAGCCATGCTTGTTTATTTTGCCTAGTGTAGCTCTCTGTATGTTCTCATTATCTATTTAGAGTTTTAATCCAGTATTGATTCCTCCTATATTTGTAGTCTAAGTACCAGTTCAGGGCACAAGATCCCACAGGTTAATGAGACGCCAAACACAGAAATTATCTCCAATAATTTGGTATTATTGTTATTGTTTGTTCACACTGTGATTGTGTCTCTAAATGTGCTGTCGCTTTAGAAACACGGTGCTTTTCCAGCAGCCTCCCCTTTGTCTCCTGGGAAGAGCAGACAGGAACAAACTGCTTCTTCTCCATCCCATTCTGTCCTTGCAGCCTGGATCCTGGTGCCACCCATCTTTGCTTACTCCTTTCCGAGGAAACAATTCCAGGGCTGTCTGGCTCTTCTGAAGAAGGTGGTGTTTTCTTCCACTTGCACCTTCTGTCTCTTTTCTCCTTTACTGCCCCGCATTTGCAGACCTGGCTTTAGGAGCATGGCAGCAGCCAGTTGGGAGCACATCACTGGGAAATGCAATGTTTGCAGGGATTTTACTCTGTGACCTTTATGGGTGACCCAGAGCCTTTTTTGAGGTGAAGTGGTTGAAAGGGAGCACAGCTGCTGGAGTGACGGTCTACTGGTCACAGATAGCACACTGTTACCATATTTCCCTTGCCTTTGGGAGGCTGGACTGTCCCCAGCACCACTCCTCCTTCCCTGTGGGCACTGATGCGCTGCAGACTGGGGCTGGTGATGGGGACCAGAACTGCTTGCCTGGGGTCTTTCCTTTATCCTCTGTTGCTCCACACATTACCAGCCTGTTTCCAGTGCTGAGTCAAGTCTCACTCCATGGATCACTACTCATGTCCATGGGACTGCTCCAGAGGTATGTCTGAAGGTCTGTGTCCTCCCATGGGTGGGAAGGATGGTGGCCTAGGGGTCAGCTGGGGGCACACGAGGAGCGGTGATGGAGCTGCAGCCTGCATGTCTGAGGACCACCTTCCCAGGAGCTGTGTCCTATTTGTGTCCCTGCAGGGTCAGTGTAGATGGTTCATAGAGGTTCCCATGGCCAGGACAACAAAGGTCAGGAATGGGCTTGGATAAACCATGCCTGTGTACAGCTGCACCACCTGCTTGTCCTCACCATCAGCTCATGGTGCTGCGACTAGAAAAAGGTTGTGCTCAAGTAGCCATGATCATTCACTTAAATCGTAGAATCATAGAATCATGGAATTGTTTGAGTTGTAAGGGACCTCAGAGCCCACCCTGTTCCAACCCCCAGCCATGGACAGGGACACCTCCCACTGTATCAGGGTGCTCAGAGCCTCGTCCAACCTGGATACTTAAATACTTACTTCAGTCATGGTGTTATCAGTGCTGGGACAGCAGCTCGTGCTGCCCCCAGGTTGTATTCCCCCCTCTCCCTGCCTCTAGGGATGGAGCCCCCTGCCTGCCACCCGTTCTCCCCTCCCTGGGACTGTCATTCACCCGGTCCCCTCCTCTCCCTGCGGGCCCTGCACGCCGGGTGACAGGAAAGGGTAGACTGTCCGGAATAGTGATGCTGAAAATATAGTCATTAATGGGACTCTCGAAACCCAGATGTCCTTTCTGAACACCGGTAATTTGTTTTTAATGAAAAACCATGCAGTGACCCTGAACAAATGAATTTCCTTTATATGAAGTCTATGTGCAATTACCTGACTAAAGGGACCTGAAAACAGTGACATTCAAAACTAGGCTTTGAAAAGAAAAGCATAAAAAATAGCGTCGGTGTCATTAGCAATCTTTTATCTGGAAGAGGATGTGAGTCCTAGCACACAGAGCAGAAGAAGATGGTGTTGGGAAGGAAAGCACGTGATTTTCAAACATGTTTTTTCCTTTTGATGGGTAGATATGAATGTGGAGGAGAAATGAGATTGTATGACCTCTGCCTGTCAGGGCTGCTTCTTCCCCCAGCCCCGGGACAGAACGGTCCCCAACTCACCTGAACCCAGCCTGTGGTGAGGGGTAGAGGGGAGTGGGAGCCCTGGGTTGTGGCAGGGATCCAGGACAAGCAATTATGGTGTAGGAGCTCCGGAATATAGCCCATGATGGCTGGTGGGGTTTGCACCCCCCTCCCCAGGCATGCTGAGGACTTTTTTCACTGTTATTTTCCTGAGTTTGTGTTATTTGTTCTGGCTCTGCCTCAGCCGAAGTTTTCCGATAGCGTTCGGTGATGTCCTGACAAGCAGCAGTGAATATTTGGAAGCAAGGTATCTGGGAGATAAAAAGCTTAAAAATAGAGGAGCAAATTATAGCCTGTGGGATGGCAGAGGGTGTCAGTGGCGGACCTTGACCCGGGTCCTCCTCTGACTTGCAGCAAAAAGCTGGAAACAATGGGTTACTTGGACAGTGACCCTATTTTGGACAGTAAAAGTGGAAGGAGAATCAGGCCCTTTAGACCTAAAGCAAGTGAAGAACAAACCTTACCAGTTCTTTGGTGAAGTGGAAAGTGTTCAGGTTACCTCCCTGGAGTCTGGAGATGACTCATAAGTCCAGTTGCCATCAGCTCCACTTGCTTCATACTGTTCTTACGCCAAGGATGTGTATGGGCACTTACTTTTTTTGTACCAGTATCACCAGTTCTTGCAGATCACATAGGTCAAACACAGCCATCACCTGGAACACCCGAAAACCACTTTCACCCTCACAGATGCACCCAGAAGCACCTGTAGCTTCCACCACCAGAACCAGAAGTACCATTGCCAAATGACAGGAATGATGACATTTGGCATTTCCTGGTTAAGCAAATTTACTGATTTTTCCCCAGTGTGGGGTTGCTCCACAAAGGGGCCTCCCCACCCTTCCACAATCTTGGAAGACAAACCCCAGAGAAGTTTCATCACATATGAAGCAGCAAGTGATGCGCTGTCGTTAACATCTAGGGGCAATACCAGATTGCAAATCACTTAATTAATAACAAAGCAGTTAAGTAAATGTTACGTATTCATTCACTTTTGATATACATTTTGAATGAGGGACTGCCAGGATCTTGGAAGCCTGGAGAAATATTTTGGCGTTCATCTCTGAGAAGTGTAATTACCAGAATAGAGATAAAATTGATAATTTTTTCTGTAAGTTGTTGTCAAGTACAGAATCACAGAATCATCAAGGTTGGAAAAGCCCTCTAAGCTTATTCAGTCCAACCCCACTAAACCATGCCTGAAGTGCCACATCCATACATTTTTTAAACCCTCCAGGGAAGGAGACTCCACCACTTCCCTGGGCAACCTCTGCCAGGGCTTCACCACTCTTTCAGTGAAGAAATTTTTCCTGACATCCAATCTAAACCTTCCCTGGTGCAACTTGAGACCATTTCCTCTTCTCCTACCACTTATTACTTGGTGGGAGAGACCAATACCCACCCTGCTACAACCTCCTTTCAGGTAGTTCATAGAATGGTTTGTTTTGTGTTGGAAGCGACCTTAAAGATCATCTAGTTCTAACCCCCCTTACCATGGGCAGGAACACCTTCCACTGGATCACGTTGCTCATTTTATTTCATTAAATTGATTTAGGAATGATGATGGAAGAAGCGAGAATGTGGAATACTGGGAAGCCAACAGGCTCTGGATCTGCTGTTTGCAAACCCGCCTTTCTCTTACAGATCCGATCCTCAGCTGGGGTCAATTATTCCCGACCCCCGACCACGGGGGCTTTGCACCAGCTGAGGATGCGGTCCCAAGGGTCCCATGTACAGCAAAGCCGGTCCCGTCTGCTCGGCGGGGCACCCTCTGCTCCGGCTGTAATTCCTGCCTCCTCCCTTCGAGGTGGGACGCTGCGCATATCGAAACATAAGTAAGCAAGGCAAAGTGTGTATAAACAAAAGGGTGCGCGTTTAGGAGTGAGGAGGAGGAGAGGAAGCATATTGTATTGCTCCACTCTTTGGAAATTTCTATGCATTTGTAATAACAAAATTACCATAATTCGCTCGTTAACGCAGCTAGATCAGTCAAGCATTGTTCCAAACATGCGGAGGCTGCTTCCCGCTCCAGGTCTGCCAGTGAGTTAAGCGCGGTGGAAATTAGCATGCAAATAGCCCTAATTCGGCGGCCGAGCTGTCAGATCCTCGTTCAGCCGCTTGTTCCCTTTGAAATCCCTGACAGGAGCGGCTCAGGCAATCCCACCCTCAAGTAGATCCAGCCAGAAGAGGTACCAAGGGGGCACCTCCTGAGTGACAGTTTGGCTGCTTTCAGTCACATCCATCAGTCGCATCCGCCGGCGCGCGGCAGTGCCGGGGGGCTGCGGGCACGGGGATGCTTCCAGCCAGACCCCAGTGCTGAAACCACCCTGCTCCCACCCTGAGACCATGCCGGGGTGCAAGGGCTCCGGCAGCGCCTGTGCGATAGGGATCAGTTCAGGCACTGATTTTCAAGTGAATCTGTTTTGTTTTTTTGCAGCAAAAAGTATCGCTGTTGTGGGTTTTTAGCACTGAGGGATGGCACTAATCTATCGATGTCATCAATGGAAGTTGTCTGCGGTCATTTCTTTTGGACCCCTGCCCAGAAATCCTGGCTGGGCTGTGGTTATGGACCATCATTGTGGAGAGTGCTGTGCAGAGTATGGACAGCATCAGAGGGATGCTGCTGCCTGCAGCACCGTTGTCGGGAGGGGAGGGTTGGAGGTGCCCAGCTGATGGCAGAGGGCTCTGTCTTGTGTCCTCAGGAGGGAACTCCGGGATCCTGACTCCTCCCTGGAGGTGTTCAAGGCCAGGTTGAATGGGGCTTTGAGCAAACCACTCCAGTGGGAGGTGTCTCTGCCGATGGCAGCGGGGGTGGAACTGGATGGGCTTTGAGGTCCCTTCCAACCCAAACCATGCCATGATTCTGTGAACCTTCCAGCTCCAGTCTCTGCATGGCACGTGCTGAGGTAGCCGCAAGGAGACCTCGGGTGGCAGCAGAAAACTGGGGGTGTTCCCTGATGATGGTTCATTCAGCCTGGCATCCCACCCACCTTTGAGCAACAGTGGTGCTTATAAAAGCAACAGCAATAGTTTAAAAAGCTTTTTGTTGCTCTTTTGGCTTAAAACTAAGCACTAAGTGTTACTAAACATTTCTCTGTCCCCTGCAAGCCCAGTTGTTTTGACATCCGCTGTGCTGGCAGCTACAACAGACATGAGTCCTAGTCCCAGAATACCCAGAGCCATAAATTTAAAGATGAGGTGCTTGTAGATGAAATGTGAGAACAACTTACCCTCTGCTGATTCATTATACTGGCCCTGTAGGAGGTGATATTGGAAATTGCCCGATGGGGGGCTGGTTGGCAAATCTCACCCTATGCAGGATGCTTTTGCCCCCTGAGGCAGCTCCAGGGTCTCCTCTGGGCACCATGGAGGTCCCCTCTGTGCAGAGGCTGCAGGGTGCACTGCCATCCTCATCCTCCAGGAAAAGAAGGAACAGCTTTACAGAGGGTTTCCTAACAGGTCATTGTCTGCCTGGCTCTCAGAACCAGTGGTGACAATGGCTCTCCAGGCAACATTCTCCTGATGTGCCAGTGGTGAGGTCTTGGTGTTCAGCTGGGACACGGTGCCCCATGGGTGAGTGTGTGCTTTGGCATCCTCTGCCTTCCATGGTCCCCTCCAATTGTTCTGCTTTGCCATTAATGACAGATATCCATGGGTGGAAACACAGTAAGAAAAAGCTAACTGTAATTAGAACACCATGAGGTCTAAATTAGTTCTGATTTTTAGGAAATTATGGTTTAGATTAGTGATGCTGAGCACCAAAAAGCCAGTTGAGGTTCCTGGTGTCCTAAGACATGCACAGGCATTGCCTCTGAGGTGTGAAAACATGCCTGGAGGTGACCTGGACCTGCTTGGGCTTGCAAGGCTGGCCTCAAACCCCTTGCTCACTATGAGGTTCCTCAGACCAGAGTAACAGCCGTGTGAGAGCACACAAAATGCTTTATAATTTTTGAGAACTCAGCTTTTCCTTATGGTTGTGTCTCCCTATGTTATGTCAGTAAAAGGGTTTTAAAAAATTGGAGGTTACAAAAGCATCACAGTTATGAGCCAGAGCTTTGAGCGCTGTGGTGTGCCCAGTCTCTGTACCAGTGAAGGTTCAGGTGCTGGAGCAGCTCTACGCCTCACATGCTGGGTGCATGCAGGAGCTGGACCCAGACATCAAAACCTATCAGGCATTTCACTGACAAGCTGTGCTCAGCTACGAGCAAGCACCAAGATCCCCAGCATAAGCGGGGTGGAAAGCATTTCATATCGCGCAGAGCCCATGAGCTGCTGTACTCCTGCACTCTGCTGCACGTGGTGTCACCCTGAAGGCAGCAGCTGGTAGCAGTGTTCAGAGAGCGGAGTTTGCATTCCCATCACTTCCAAGATCTACAACCAAGTGCTCCTTTGTGTGGTGGGTGCCGGGGAGGATGCTGTTTCTCTCATCCCGCGTGTTAGATCCTGGCTAACCCAACTGCCTCCCACGCTGAGCATCCCATGGAAGGGTGGTTCTCATCCATAATCCCGAGCCTGGCTTTCTGAGTTTCTGGCTCAGGGATCTGCTCATCTTTGTGGCATTAGGAACTCCTAAGTTGTGCTGCTTCGAGGGTTTGCGTGGGCAGAGGAGCGGTGGAGACATCGTCCTGCGCCCGGGTACCCTCGGCTCCCCACATCCACCCTTTGCCCCTGCAGGACAGCTGTGAGGAGGTTTGGAGGGGGGGTTCATTGAAAGCCATTCTCCTGAGCCTTAGTTCTGAATTCAGCATTTTTATCACTCACTGGACTTGTTTTGTGAGATTGAGGCTTGATTTCTGTGTGATGATTGCTGGAGGGAGTTTGTTTGCGGTTCAGACTGCTTGAACATAGAACATCTGCCCTGCTGTGAACTCCAAAGCACAGATCTGACGTCTATGGAACAAATTGAAAGTGAATATTTTTGAGAATTAGATATTCTCTTTCCATGAGTTTCTGGGCGCATTTAGACTTTATCAAACCAAGTGAAAATGGCAAGACAATGCAAGAGATTGCAATGCAGTACAATATAATATGCAAAAGAAGGAAATGGGGTAATGGAAAGAAAAGCAAATTAAAATTATTAAGCAAAATGATACACCTTAGTAAAAATGAAGGAGGGTGCTCCAAGGACTGCCTGATTTCCACGGTAGACTTTTCTTCTAAAAACACATTTTGAAGTGAAAGTTCTAAAGCTGTAGGAACTGTTGTTTGGTGTTGCAAAACTGTTGTGTGTGTGTTGGTGTCAGGGAGGTGTAAGCCCCTCCACAGAGAAACAGAGGTGGAAAGAGTTTGAGGCTGTCTCCCACGTCCCCTGCTCACAGGCTGTCTGGCTGTGCCAGGAGAAGAGGGACAACTCTGGTGGGGAAGGGAGAAGTCTACAGAAAGTAGGATGCATTTGCTTATTTCCAGCAGCAAATACGGCACAGAGCACTTTGATTGCAAATAAATCATCTGTCACCTATGACTGCACTGGATTTGGGACCAGGCTCTGCACTGACTGCGGAGTAAGCTGGGAAATTTGAATTCATTCCCCTTACTTCCTGCATAAAATGACTACAAACAGCATTCCGGTCCCAACGTGATGTCTGTTTGGCAGGAGATGGTCTAAATCCCGTCAGTTTCAGGTAGCAGCAGCAGCAAAGGTTGCTTTGCCACACAGATGCTTTGTCACACAATGAATGACTTCCAAGCTTAGGCAGGTTTTTCACTTACAGGGAGAGGTGTGCTTGGGCTCTGTGGTGGAAATAAGGGGTGCACAGGTGGGAGAAGGTCTGCTTGCTGCGTCAGTGAGAGGCTCTGGGCATAGGCTGAGGATGCTGCCCCTTCTTCTTTTCCTCCTACCATCCTCTTTCACCATGAAGGAACCACCTCAGCCTAGACTGTGTTGTCTTTCAACTTGCACATTTGCCGAAGTCAGGAAATGTAATGCCAGTTCTCAGTGAAAAGCCTGGTCCTGTGGAATCCAGGGCTGTCAGGGTGAATAAAGCATGCTCAGGTAGAGATTTTCTCTTCTTTCTCCAGCCGTGTCCCAGGCTGCATCCAAAGCAGTGTGGCCAGCAGGGCAAGGGAGGGGATTCAGCCCCTCTACTCCACCCTTGTGAGACCCCACCTGGAGTCCTGTGTCCAGTGCTGGGATCCCCAACAGAAGACAGACATGGAACTGTTGGAGCAGGTCCAGAGGAGAGCTACAAAGATGATCAGAAAGCTGTAGCACCTCTTCTATGAGGACAGGCTGAGACAGTTGGGGTTGTTCAGCCTGGAGAAGTCTCTGGGGAAACCTTCTAGTACCTGAAGGGGCTACAGGAAATCTGGGGAGGGACATTTTACAAGGGTCTGTATTGATAGGATGAGGAGGAATGGCTTTAAATTGGAAGGGGTAAGATTTAGATTAGGCATCGGGAAGAAATTGTTCACAATGAGGGTGGGGAGGTCCTGGCCCAGGTTGCCCAGAGAAGCTGTGGCTGCCCCATCCCTGGAGGTGTTCAAGGCCAGGTTGGATGGAGCTTTGAGTACCCAGATCCAGTGGGAGGTGTCCCACCCATGGCAGGGCTTTGGAACTGGCTGGGCTTTAAGGTCCCTTCCAACCCAAACGATTCTATTGATTCTGTGGGGAGCCACGGGTCCCCCAGGGAATAAGCCGTGGCAGCCATGGTGTTCTCAAGCATCAGCCAACCAGCGTGGGAAGAGATGCCCCGTCTGTCATCACTTCCTCGGCTCAATTTTTGGCTGATTCAGCTGGATCAGCCCAGGCTAAGCAGCTGCAGACATTCCTTGGAAATGGCTCTGGCTGCAAAACATTTGCCAGCAGAGCATCAGTCCTGCCAGAGGACCGAGTTGCCGTGCTCCTGGAGACTGACCTGAGATCGGCTGACACGTTTTTTCTCTGCATTAAAAGGGTGACTGTAACGTGGATGTGGTGTAAAACCAAAGCAGTGCCGTGAAAATCAAGTGAGAAATTATCTGTCTTCTGTCACTCAGGCATTCATTTGCATTGTGTTTGGTGTCAGAAAGAAAAACTGACATCTCTGCTGGGGCCATGCCTCTGTATTTCAGAGCTTTCACAAGCTTTCTGTGATGAAAGAAAGAACCAGAGGGGGAAAGCAGACCCTGCTGACATAATAAAACTCCAGCCCATGGGTGGCTGAAACCTGGAATCCAGCTGGAAACCTGGTCTTGCAGGCAGAAGGGCTGAGATGCTGAGGTTTTGAGTGACTCAGCTGGGAGCACTCATCCACGCAAGGAATTTACATGAGGACGAGAGACTTTTCTGTCTTTTGAAGGTGTTGCCACCTCAGACAGGGCAGGAAGGACCTGGCCATTGCCTGGTGTACCCAGAGCTGCTGGCCCAGCTGAGCTGGCCCCAGGGTGCTCTGACATGATCACTGTGAATGTGGACACCAGTGGGATGTCTGAGAAGGTGCTGGTGTGGGAGGATGCTCCCTCAGCCAAGCAGATGCACTCCTGCCCCTGTTCACACCTGTGTGTGCAGATAATTGAAGACTGCTCATGTATCAGCAGCAACAGAACTTTATCAACTACCAAAGTACTTAATTTCCAGACTTCACAATTTCCACACTGCAGCCTTGTTACTATGGCTCATAACATTATTTCTACTTCTGCTACTAGCTAAAATACTTGTGTAATTCCTGGAAGTAACTACACATTACCTTATCATTATGCAGGCTACAGTGAGGCTGCCCAGGGCAGTGGTGGAGTCTCCATCCCTGAAGGGGTTCAAAATCTGTGTAGATGTGGCACTTTGGGATGTGGTTTAGTAGGCATAGTGATGTTGGGGTAACGGTTGGACTGGATGAGCTTAGAGGTCTTTTCCAACCTTAATGATTCTGTGATTCTATGAAGTTGCAGGCAACCCCACAGACCAGGCTTGGGGAGATCTGTGAGCTGGTCTGGGATGAGGAGCTGCAGCAGCCAGCACAGAGTGGTCCCACATTCCCAGCCTGTGTTGGGCAGTGCTGGAGCTGAGGCTCTGGGCTTGGTATCACTTTGGAATCACTGGCCGTGCAGCTTCTTTCTGCTGGATGCACCCAGTAGCCTGCATGCTGGTGGCTGGTGGAGAGGACAGACAGCTCTGCAGGGGAAACCTGGGGAGGGAAGGGGCAAATTCCTCATCACCATTAATTGTGCTGCTGACTTATTTGCAGATGAGCTGGGCAGTTGTCCTCCTGGAGAAGGGAGATAAATCTCTCCTAAAGCAGTTCCAGTGTGGTTGCTCTGTGGCACCACCTACCTTTGTTGTATTAAAGTTAAATACCTTTGTGTACAAAAGTTTAAAGTGCATAGCTAAAACCTACGTGCTTGCAGTAATTGCAGGTGTAAATCTTTTTGTCATCCTGCAAAGACTAGGTGAGGTATTTCATAAATATGTCAGGAGCAGCATTAAAATTTTATGGCAGGCAGCACGGGTCGAGAATAGTACAGTGACTTCACAGCAAGGTACGTCCACCTTAACCCACAACTCATTAGTCATTGATGGGATTTCTGCTCCTTGTAGCTTCTTGGAAACGAGGCAGTGTTACAAAAATCTGCATGTTACTGCTTTCCTAAAATATGGCAATGTACTCAGAACCGTTAAAAATAAAAATGTACATCTTTGAGCAGGTGCTAGTTAATATAAAGATAAAATAAGGGGGAAATGCTGTCCAATCTGCATGAACATAAAATTATATACAACCTTCATTCATTAGAAGTTAATTGGCAGTCTTGATGGGACTGGGAACTTTGGAGAGATGTTGTTTGAATGTGACCAAGTGCCTTCCAGCTGCAACTGCAATAAACTTCTGCTTGGCTGATGTGCAGGAAAAATTAGCTAGTGTAGGGGCTAATCTAATTTTGAAATCACAGGTGTGGGATTTCAGGTAATGGTTTCACCTTGACTATTTATTGAAGGGTTAATCAACGGCTATCAGACATTACAGACAGGAGTGGGATGTGCTTTTGGTGAGTGTAAGTGTACTGGTGGAAGGGGTCATAGGTGATAATGACCCATCTGTTGATCCCCTACATATTTACCAGTGGATTTATGAGCTTGTTTTTCCCTCCATGGTGTGCAGAGCCTGCAAATACCCCTGTGTGCCCATTGACACCTCTCTTTGTGGTGTTTGTCTGTCCATATGCCTGGGCTCTGTTTCTGCCTGTGACCACTCAGTGCTCCCAGGAGGAACCTGCTGCTAATGGTGCTATTCCTGACATCCCAGGAAAATGCTGCGGGAGCCTGGAGCTGGCAGCAGGCTCCCTGGTCTCCTCACTGCTGGATCCATGTGTGATACCCTGCCTGCTGATGGAACAAACCCTGTGTCCCTGCCCAAAGCTGGATTGTGCCCCAGCACCACCTCTGCCATCTGGGCAGGTTCCTGTGGTCCTGTCTGTAGGTCATTGCACATTGAGGGTACAGGAGGCATTTTGGGGTGCCAGCCAGCAGGTGGTTCCTCCTGCTTTTGGGGAAAAATGAGCTTTCACACGCAGAAGGAGTTTCACTGCTCGGATTTATCTGGAGAGGGTGCGCGGTTGCCCAGCTGCTGCTGGCCCTGGCAATTAACAGTTGCTGCTGCATGTCCAGGCTGTTCTTTCAACGAGTGGTACAGACATGTCTAATTAGTTGTAGGGCACTAATAACCCTGTCTGGGATCCTGTGACTCACTCTGTACCCATGGCTGGCCGGGCTTGTGTAGTGCACGGCAGCTCCAGGGGCTTTGTCTTGGCTACAGCTGGATGAAATTTTTGACATAGTTTTCTTGTGTTGTGTTTGGAGAGCAAGTGGGAGGCTTAGAGAGCCCAGAACTCACTGTTTATCTCTTTTTGGTTTTTTTTTTGTTAAAAATTGAGAGATGAGGATTTTGTTCTCTGTAAAGGAAGATTTACCTGGAAATCATTTGTGTGGGCTGTTCTGTTGCTGAAATCTACCGCTTTCTATTTCATCCACTAAAAAAGGAAAAAGAAAAAAAGGGAAATATAACTTGTGCAGAAAGCATTTCCATTTATTAATCCTTCATTCACTTCTTTCCTGTGGGAATGGATGATTTGCTGTTGAGCGAGGGTTCAGAGACTGGGATCAGCTTCCCATTTTGTTGTAGATGCTCTCAGGTGTTTTGAAAGGCAGTTTTCTTCTTTCAAAACTGCTCATGGAAGAGGTTTTCCAAAACGGCATTTTTCGGTCCTCTTGGGAAGTGTTTGTTTTTGGTTAAGCCTCCTTCTGACCACAAACCATGCTGGCCCTGGCATTGTGCAAGCCCAGGGGATGCATGATGCTGAGCATCATCCCACCCTGCCAGCATCCTCCTCTGGCCAGTGTCAAGGACCAGGGACACTGCAATCCGGGCTGGAGCAAATTCCCCAGGGCATCCAGCCCTCAGGGGCTCGGCTGCTGTCCTGACAGGGACAAGCAAGAGGCAAGCAGCAAGTTCCAGCTGTTGCTACATCCTAGGGAAGCAGCAAGAAGATGGCATGGGCAGCCTGGAGATGCCTTCCGTGCCTCCCTCTGCTCGGCGCAGGTGTTCATCTCTTTGGGTGTCACATCTGTCGCTTCCAGGAACCGGTGTGAGGGTGGCATCAGCGCCTGAAACAAGTTCAGGGACCCCAGCCCTGGCTGTTGCTCCCTTCCAGAGGGACCTTGCTGCAGCAGCGACCACCCTCACCTGTGGAACCTGTGACTCATCCTGGCACCGTTTCCTATACTCCAACCTGAAGGAAGATTCCCAGGCCCACCCTGCAAAGACTGGCCTGTCAATCCTACTTGCTTCTCCTGGAATTTTTACCCTGGGTATTTTCACTGGGATAAATTGGATAGGACATGAAGGGCTTTTGCTATGTATAAGGCATTTTCCCGGTTGGCTTCTTCCCAGAGGGAACATTTTTTCTGAAATACACATTTTGTTTCAGTAGGGCTGTATTTTGGTAATTTTACCCCTTTTGTGCTTCTGTTATTGTAGCATGCAGCTCTTTGCCTGGTCGAAAGCAGGCAAATGTGCTTAGTCCACAGAGCAGAACACAGAGTTACCAGTGTCCTCTGTCCTGCAGGACTTCTGTGGACAAAACAAACCAAGGGACTGGGAGAAACTTGGCAGTTTACTGTTGGCCAACCAGTGGCAAGTCCTAGGTTTCAGGTCCTCAGTTTAAATGCAACTGGTATTTACAGATTAGAGATCACTGATTCTTTGAATGTTAAAATTGGAAGAAAGTCCAAGTTTCAATGAAGGCAAACACTGGCAGTAAAAATTCCTTTGGACAGCATGAAAAGCTTTTTAATTCAAAGCTATAGTTTGTTTATCAGCTATGATTTTTTTGATTTCTTTTTTAACCTCACTGAACTCAATTTTAAAACATCTCTCTGTCTTTAAAGGAAAATATTTCTTTGCAAAAAATTCAGAGCTCTTTTTAACTGAAGGACTTTGCCAATATTGTCACAAATCTGCAAAAATGTATCAGTGATGTGAAACCACTTTTTTTAATTAAAAGCAAATTTTAATTGAAAGGTGTTTCCTAGTTCCCCTGTATTTGGAGAAAAATTCTAAGGGAGTGAGCTTTGTGAGTTGCAGGGAGTTGCTCTTTGCCCCGAGCTACCGTGATGGCTTGGTCTAGAGAAGCAAATATGCTTTACTGAGGGGAAAACCGACTGCAGAGAGGTCAGACCATTTTCATTCTTTTCTAAAGTCCCCCACACTTGTCTGTCACTCTGACTTGGTGTGGGATGCTGCCTGGGGCTGCTGGATCCAGAAGGAATCTCTTGGGCAGTGTGGGCGTACGGTGAGAAGTGGCTTCTCCTGCTGTCCTGTGGTTCAGGTCCTTATTCAGCTTCGGGGACACCTGGCCCTGTTGGAGATGTGGCTTTTTGTGTGAGGGGTTTTGTGTGAGGGGTTTCAGGGCTGTGTCTGGTTGCTGCTGTTTCACAGTGTGGGCAGGATGTGAGCAGGCTGTGTCCCTTCTCATGGCCTGGTGCAGTGTTCAGCCCTGCTCCCCATGCAGCCAAGCTTATCTTAGCTACCAGGGTAATGACTGTTATTGGGATGTGCTGAAGAAATTTATGAGCCATATGATTACTTCCTCAAAAGAAAACAAATAAAAGTCATAAGAATGCTAATTTTAAAAGTTACAGTGAGGTCCTTTCCTGCAAGGGAAAGGTAGAGACACCTGTAGCCCCTGCTGGAAAGTTTGGCTGGAGGGGGAAGGGGCTCATCCACAGGAGACCAGCTTAGGGACAAGGACAGGACAGAAGATGGATTTTGAGCTTACCCAGGACCCCAACCAGGAATGGGCAATGCATTGCTTTTCCTGACCACACTCTGATTTTCAGCCCACATCCTTCTGTTCTCATCCCTTACACAGCTCCATTTATTCAATACCATTTCTCCTGGTTTGTTTTAATGTTCTGCCAGATGGAAGGGTGGAGCTTGGGTAGCAAAAAGACCCAGCTAGTGGGGACTAGGCGAGAAAACCAGTGGATGGGAAGAGTTCCACAGAAAGGATGGCTGAGCCACGGGGTTGTAGTTGCCCAACCTGTTGGACTGTAGTGGCTTCAGCAGACACTTGTTGGGAGCTGTTTTGTAGCGGTCGCAGGGTACGTTGATCACCTGCAGTCATCCTATGGACGTAACTGCTCACCCCATGGTCCAGATGGCTTCTCCCAATCCCAAATGCATGTGCAAAAAACTGAGAAAAAACATCCCATCTGAGAAAACACAGTTAAAAATGTACAAGCATGTGTTTGCCTTCATAGCTGTACTGGCCCTGGTTGAGCTGTACTGGCTCTGGAGCTTCTGAATCATGGGCTCTTCTGAGACTCTGGGGACTGGAGCAGTTGGAAGTGATCTATAAAACTTCTTTGTTGGGTTTTTGTTCATAGTTTGCATTTCAGCCCAAAGGTATCAGCTCCTGGGTAACCAGCACATCCTGTGCTGCTGGGCTCTGCTGGTGTTGTGCCACATGATCCTAAGAAAATAAGACCAAAGGACAAATTCAGTAGTGTTGGGCTACCTAATGGGACCACAGCTGGGTGCTCTGTGCACTGAATAGTGCCAGTGCAGTGGGAGTGGCCAGGTTTGGAGCAAGGGCCCACGGAAGATATGAGATCTCCATCCTGGAGATTCCACACCTTGGCTGGACATGGCCTATGTCAAAGCTGACTTTGCTTTCAGCAGGGATTTGGAGCAGGTAACCCACAAATGTCCCATCTAACGTATGTTACTCTGTGGTTACAGCATCTGTGTCTGAGAAAAATTAGATGGCAAATAATTTCCATGCCCCTCCCACCTGCCAAGTTTCCAAGCCAGCTGAGACTGACTCTAGGTCTGTCCCACTGTGCAGCCAGCCATCCAATGCTGTCTGCTGTCCCTTCTGCCCCACACTTCTGCCTTCTGGCAGGGCAGGAAGGTTTCCAGCACCCTCCTGCCTCGAGTCCAGCATGGAGGTGCCTGTGTCCTCCTCTGTCCCCTGCTGGGTCAGTTCCTTAAAGCCGTGGCAGTTTGAAGGACACAATGAAATCTCTTTCTTCATCTCTTAATTCTTGAGATTTTTAAGCTCCCATTTTTTTTACTTTTTCTGCACGTCACAAAGGAAACTTGCAGGAAGCTCACCTTAAAACCATAACAGACTGGTAAACATGAGTTGATGATCCCCAGAGAAAACGCTGCATAAGGGAGGAGGCAGTGCTGCAGAGCAGATGATGCTGTTGTGCTGCAGCAGAGGGTCCATCCACCACCTTCCCACCCTGTTTGCAGCCACCCCTTGGGCTCAACCTGTGGGCAACGGTGGCTGTGCCTCTGTCCCGCAGCCTCAAGGTGGAGGACATCTCTCAGGGATTGCTGCTGCTTTGTGGTGGCAGCATTACTGGGAATCGTTCTTCCCTCGTTCCCTGCTCCTCTGCCCCTGGGACTGTTGGGCCAATCTGACTCTTTTTGGGCTGCAGCCATCTGAAGTGTTTTGGCAGCGTGGGGTCAGGTCTGCAGCAAGAGGTGGGCTGACTCCAGCAGAAGCCCCTGACTTGGTGTCTTTGTGTCCTAGTGATGCCAGAATTATGAAGGAGGGGGCTCACCGTTTCACCGCTTCCTCGTGGCGCCGGGAGGCACCGTGCACGTGTGTGCAACACGCCGCACGTGTGCGCGTCGCCGGGTGAGCTGATTCGTTGCAGTTTTGAATGGGGCAAGAGCTGGCTGCTGAGCAGGGCTGTCAAGAAGTGCAGCTGATGGACCTTGGAATATCTGGTGGAAATCACGAGGCATTCATCTGCCTTAGGTTCACTTATAGCTCTACTATTTGTCTGCCCAAGTGCTGCGATGGTAGCAGCAAGCCTTGAGACTTTCTCCCCTAGTTTTCCCTCCCCCCCTCCCCTCTCTTGTATTTCTTTTTTTCTCATTTTCCTTCCTGCCCCCTTCTCTCTCTCTCTTTTTTCTTCCTGCAAGGCTGATGGATATGCAGAGTATGTTAAGAAGCAAGCAATACTGTCACTGAACTGATGGTGCTCAGTGACTCCTCGAGCTCCTGGCTGGTCTGTACTGCAGGAGCTTGACACCCTGACCACTGAGGCATAAAAAACAGAGAATTGGAAGCCTCAGCCTGACAGGCACCGGAGCATCCCCCAGAGAGGGTCCACGATGTGTGTCTGTGTGCGAGTGTGGGGAGGAGGGCAGTGGGGATGGTGGGGGAGGAGAGCAAGGCAGGAGAGGATGAAACAATGAAATGTCAGCCCGTTCCCCCCCCCCCGCAGCCCTGCCGCAGCGCTGATGAGCGTTTGGAGAGCCCTACTGCCTGTTCAGCAGTATGTGCAGCATTGGCATGGGACAAACTGGGTCTGTGCAGCCTCAGGAGGATGGGAGAGGGGAGCAGAGGGTGAAAAGGGGAGGGAGTGAGTGTGGTGGAACAGCTGAAAAGGAAGAGTGATCCTGCCCATGGAGGGCTATGGATGCACTTCTTGGAGCACCATGGCTCTCTGTGAGCTTCCTTCAAAGCCTGGGGTACTACCGGTGCACAGAAGAGCTGGGTGGGCTCGACTCCATACCCCGTGCAACTGACCTGCAGTGGGGATCAGAGTCTGTCCTGTTTGCCCTGTCCCTCTGTCTGTGCATGCCACGGGATGTGGCAGCAAGACTCCATCCCATTGCCTTATGCGTGTTGTGTTGGCCAGGCAATGCAACTGTTTTGTGCAATTAAAACAAGCTAAATGTCTGCATTTCTTGCTGCCCTGTGGAAAGAAAGAAATTAAACACCTGGAGTAGGTGATGTTTGAGCCCCTCCCTATAGAAGAAACAGCACAGGATGAAGGGCTTTTTATTCGATGCACATTAGGAAGGAGGACCTGACTGTGACCTTAAAGACTGGGAAAGATCACATCACTCACCTGTGAGGTTACCAGCCAGTTTGCTGCCCATGTGCCAAGGTCAGAGACTTACTGGAAGCTGAGGGGATTTGGGAAAAGGGTGGGAGAAGGAGGGTGCTGGCCAAGCAAATAGCCAGGTGCAACAGTGGGCAGGCAGAAGAAGGGACCAGAGAGGAGCTGCTATGTCCTGCTGGAGGGAGCTTGCTTCCTGGATGTCAGAGGGCAGTGGGACACCTTTGCCAGTCTCCCTGGTGCTGCAGGCGGCTCCTGATTTCCCTTCTGTCTTTGTGGTCTTTATCATTCCTTAGTCTTTTAGAGTGGGCACTGTGACAGAGGTAACTTTAAAGTACTGAAGTCATCTGCCATCAATAAGGATAGGGAGCAGAGAGGAAATGTATATATGAAGTACTTCACTGGGAAGAAATGTTTGGAAGCAGCTCCGTTTTCATGGTAAAATAATGTTATTCCTAAGAGGAAGTAATGAAAACCTGCTCTGAGTTTGTGAAGAAACATGGTCAATAACGTGGAAGAAATATGGTTCAACAAGGCCAAGTGCCGTGTCCTGGACTTGGGACACAACAACTCCATCCCATGCTCCAGGCTTGGGGAGGAGTGGCTGGAAAGCTGTCTGGTGGAGAAGGACCTGGCGGTGTTGGTTGGCAGCAGCTGAACATGAGCCAGCTGTGGCCCAGGTGACCAAGAAGGCCAATGGCATCCTGGCTTGGATCAGTCATGGTGTGGCCAGCAGGAGCAGGGCAGTGATCACGCCCCTGGGCTTGGCACTGGTGAGGCTGCACCTCGACTCTTGGGTTCATCGCTCTCTGCAGGTCTCTGAAAGGAAGTTGTGATGAGATGAGTGCTGATCTGTTCTTCCAAGTAACAAGGGATAGGATGAGAGGAAATGGCCTTAAGTTACACCAGGGCAGGTTTAGATTGGATATTAGGAAAAATTTCTTCACTGAAAGAGTGATGAAGCCCTGGCAGAGGCTTCCCAGGAATGTGGTGGAGTCTCCATCCCTGGAGGGATTTAAAAGCCCTGTGGATGTGGTGCTTAGGGACTTGTTTTGATGGTGGAATTGGCAGTGTTAGGCTTATGGTTGGGCTCCATGGTCTTAAAATTGTTTTTTCTAGCCCAAATGATTCTGTGGTTCTGTGATTCTACTTCAGCCAGATGTGCTGAGTGTGGAAGTGCTCACTCCTGTTGGCTTCAGATCTTGTCCCATTGCCCTGACCATGGATGCTGGGCCAAGGTGCGGGGAGAACAGGTTGAGGCTGGTGGGTGTGGTCCTGTGGATCTGAAGGGGTGTGAGAAACAGGATATTAACCAACACCCCTTGGAGTGGGCCAGTGATGGGTGGCTCTAGCTGTCAGCTTGTTCATCGTGTTCACCAGCATCCTTTGAAGTAGACTGAGAAGAGCTCCTTTTCACTGAAGCAGCATTGTGTGGAGACCAGGCTACCCTCGCCTGACCCTGTATTTTGACACCAACCTGTGTTACTTTCATACCAGCAGAAAATACCTCTGTGAGTGGCCACAGTGGCTACCAGGACTCACAGATATCACAACCCACTGTGCTGCCAAGCTGAGAGTCCCCCACAAGAGGTGACATAACCCCATCAGTCACCAGAGCATCCTCCCCTCTCCTCTGGGGCCAGAAGCTTGACTAAACTGCTCTGATCAAGGAGAACAATCAAGAGCCTGGGGACCCAGATGCTGTCCTCAACATGGATGTGTGGGTCATGTGGGCAGCTGGAGATGTGGCAGCAGGGTCTGCTGCTCGGCTGGGGTACAGGCCTTGGGCAAGGGACAAGGACCACGCCAGCACCGAGGACCAGTGCAGATGAATGTTGTTGTGAGCATCTTCTGCTGCAGCCTGGCATCCCTCTCCTTTTGCCTCAGGAAACCTACTGTTTCTGCTGCCCTGCTGTGTGGTGCATGTGCGTATTTGTGCATGGGAAAGGGAGAAGGAAAGGAGTAAGAAAGAGAGGAGGAGAGTGGGAAACTGTCATTCGTGGAAAACGTCCTAATAAAATCAACAGTGGAGTTGGTATTTGAATGGTGGTGGAGCTGGGTGTCCTGCCCGGGGTCAGAGCCCCATGGTGCATGCCTCTGGCCTGAAGAGCTTGCAGCTGAAGTATGAAACAGGAGGGACATATGAAGAGAACAAATGGATGGGCATAGTGGGAGCTGGTGGGGAGATAAGTAGCAGTAATTTGTAGAGCCTTCTCTGTGTCTTTGTCTGGAGGGTTTCAAAGGCATCTGAAAATCAAGCAAGCTTCCCTCTCCTTGGGTTGTGATGGACGGACACCTGGGACCAAGACCATATTCTTCTGGAGAACCTGGAAGGGTAACCAGTATCTAAAAGATGGGCTGGTTCATCTCTTGCTGCAGAGAGTCTGTCTGAGCAGCCCTGTCCTTTTATTGTGTTTCTTGCTCTGAATGCTGTAAGACTGTGGAGGCAAGGACCAGCCCCATCAGTGTGTCCCAGACTCCTCTCCATCCCTCCTCACCATCTCACTCCTGCAGCACAGGCTGCTCAAGCAAATCCCATCAATGCAGCAATGCAAAATGGAAACATAAAATATTGTTGCACTGATTTATTTGATAATTTGCCCACCTGTAGTGCCCTTCCTCAAAGAGGGTGGCCAGCAGGGCTTTTTCTAAGGGCATCACTGGGGCACAGGGCACACTGAACAGCTCCTTCCCCCACGGTGGTAACTGCAGTCTCACATCAAATGATATTTTGTTTTGCCTTTTTCTCTTTGACTTAGGGAGTGAGTTTTCTGGGAGCCCGTACAGCCACCCGCAGTATTCAACATACAATGACTCCTGGAGGTTTCCCAACCCTGGACTCCTGGGTAAGTTGTCATACCCACCATGGGTTCTTGTTGCAGGCTGTGTGTTTGCAGCCCCGTGGTGGTCACCAACGGCTGGGGAGGCTGCGTGCATCCTGGCACAGTCTTGAGTCCCCGTTCTCAACCCTCGTGCAGGACTGCAGGTCTCCATCAGAATGCACAAATGCTCTTGCTTCCCTTTGCCAGCAAGGGACCAAACCTCTTGTCTTCCCATTTCTACCCCATAAAGTCCTTCCAGAGACATGGAGTGTTACTGGAAGGTAGGATCTCTATTTTTTGAGGGTAAGGAATCCTGTTTAGACAAGACCTGGGTTGCCAGGTTGCTTTTGGCTGAACGTGAGCTTCATCTTTCCCCACACTTGTTCATTCTCATGCAAGCTATTTGCATTTCTCATGTGGTGGTTGCTCCCCAGTTGTGTGGTTGCTCACCCAGTCCTTCCCTTGTCTGCAAGAGACTGCTCCGATGCAGCCTCGCTGACGCGGGCACGGTCCCTAAGAACAGTGGGGGGCAGGAGCCCCATGGCTCATGCAGGATCACGGTCCTCATGTGAAGGATAAACATAATCCATTTTACACCACTGTCAAAAGCTGGCCCACTTTGACCTTATATACATGTAACATGCAGTAATTAGAATTTTTCCCTGCATAATTTGCATGGATGAGGTAAGTAAAATACCAATTAATTGTCATCTCTCAACACAGGAGTAGCATGCCTTAGAGATTTCCGGATTTATGGATGACAGGGCTGTTATATGTGACCTCCAGCAGCGAAATAATTTTGAATTTTTGTCATACTTTTTTCATCCACTTTCTTTGTTTTAAGTAATTGAGTCCCCATGTAATTGAGCCACCCAGGCTGTATTCATCATGGTTCTTGTCCTTAAACAAATCCTCAGGGAGCAATAGACAGCCTCTGCCTCTCATGCCATGGTGCTGGTATAATGCTGCTATTTGCCGTGCCACATTTAAGGGTTTGTTAGCGCTTCCATCATAAATCAGTGGACAGATCTTGGGCTAATATGGATGGGCATAGCTGCACAAAGCCAGGGGAGTCCCTGCGCTTAAACCCGCAGTTTCCATGGCCACAGCCGGCAGCGCCTGCGGGGTTTTGGCTTGGCCTTGTGGGGAAGATGCTTTGGTCGGGGGGGAAGCACGCGCCACGCTGTCTTCATTTCTGGTTTTGCAACTCTTTTGGAAGCAGGAGAGCTGCTTGAGCCAAGCGTTGCTGTGTGGACAGGCCTGGAAAGCCAGGGTTTGGGCGACTTCTTAAATTTTTCTCACAAACTGGTGAAGAAACTCATATGATATTAAACATAAATGAAAACCCATCACCATCCCTGTCTTTCCCTGTAGAGACTGGTCTTTTGGTGAGGCTCTTGGGCTGTGCACCGTGCTTCTGCCTTTGGTTGCACGGTTCCTTGAGGGAGGATGTGCACGCTGGAGGAGCACCAGAGCCATCCTGGAGCCCCATGTTGTTCCGTAGGGATGAGCAGTGACCCTTTGATGCAAGCAGCAGTAGGTTCTGCTCACAACCTGCTTGGCTTCTCATTTTGGATGACGGGATCTTGTAAGCTCTGAGCATGCTGGCTGGAGTGCAGGGCACGATCCATCCCCATAGTGCCCCAGAGCTGACAGACATGGGCAGCTCTGGGTTAGGAGAAGACTTTAAGACAGAGGCTGGTCAGGAGCTAGCTACTTGCTGCTGGGACAACTTTTACCTGTGCCGTTTCCCCTTTTTCCCATTCTTCCTCTTTTTTCAGTTCCTTTTTGGATGATACATTCTGAGGGCGAATTCCATCTCATCTTCAAGCACGTGGGAGGGGTGCCATACGAGCACAGCTGAAAGGACTGTGTTCTCCGTGCGGCACGGGAGTATTTACTCAGCAGTGTGCTGTGAACATGTGTTTGAATGAAGCAAGGGCAAAAAGATTTGGATGCTGCTGTTTTCTGTCAGAAACTGCAGTTTTATTGAAATGGAAATGTTTGTAATGGCAACCATGCTGGCATTGTTTTTGCTAGTAGAAGTTGTTAAAATGTATAATGGGCTTTTTTGGTTTTATCCTCCTTGAAATACTTGGAAAGTTTCAGAATCTCATGTTTTAGTAAACGCAGATTTGGTCACTGCATAGGTAATGTTACATTGCTTTGGGTGTGAAGTGACTCACTTATGTGGAGTTAGGACACTGGAAGTTTTGATACCTCAAAAAGAAAAAGAAATGGGGATTTTTGTTCTGCAGCAGGTCCCAAGGATGAACTTACCATTTCAGTTCAGCCTGGTCTCAGAACTGGGAGTGTCAGAATTTCCTTGAGCAGCAATCCTCTTGTCTGACCACTGGTGGTTTTACAATGCCTGTTCTGCTCTGTTCCTGTCCTTGCTGCAGGAATTGCCGAGTGGCTGATTGCTGGTGTAGCCTGTGCCTCCCTGTGCCACTCGAGGGCCCTGTGGGCACCATGCAGAAGCTGGGCAGTGAGGTCTTGGTGAGCTGATCTTTGGGGTTCCCTTTCATTTCAAGCCTCTCTTTAAGAAAAGCACCAAAACCAAAATAGTGATGGGTTTGGAAAGGCCTTTATTAGAAGTCAATATCGTACCACACAGGTCACTGCAAAGGTCCACACACCAACACCGAGGTGGGAAGTGCATCCCTTTTCCCTGTGGTGCACAGAGCAGGAAGGCAAGGGCCATGAGCTGGTGCTCCAGGAGACATCACAAAGTCCAGGCACAGCCACAGGACTTGAGCGAGAACATCCCTGTGTTAGGCCGTAGGCTGCGGGTCAGACACATCTCCTGTGCCCTGCAGAGATCCTGCTTATCCCTCTGCCTCTGTCCCTGGGAGCCTGATCCTGCACCCCTTCTCCCTAAGTGCCTGCTAACCCCACTGCTAATTCAGGACAAGTAGGAATCTGTGGCCGACCTTTAAAATCCTGCTCCAAGTCAACTTGTGCACCCAGAAGACTCTGTGTGATGAGCCCGAGCACCCACAGTGGAGGGGAGGTTAATTTAAACTATATCCAGAATGCTTCCCACTCCTCTCAGGAGTATACGTGAGTGCATTTAGCAATTTTCTCCTGAGAGCAAGCTCTGGCAGTATCAACCTCAAAGCAGAAGCCTTGACAAAATTAATCAGGACTGGTACATGGACTGACACAGTTTGTTTTACTAAGTCCCACTCCCTTCACCGAGATGAAAGTGTAATACTGTAAGCACTTAACAGCACCTACGTTCAATTAATTCCCTGTGCTGGCAAGGAGGAATTGCATCGCGGCAATCACACCAGGCTGAGACCTGTGAAAGAGGCACTAAGAGGAGCGATGCCATGATTTGCAAGTGGCAGGAAGAAAGGAGACTTGGGCTGAAAAATGATTTTTTGAGGGAACAAAGAGAATAGGAACAGAGAAAGATGAGAAGAGTGAAAAGGCTTTGGTTGTTAGCCCCTGGTCTTTGTTCCCGGAGTGCAGAGCAGCAGTGAGAGGCATGAGCCAGTGTCGCTAGGACAGGCTGGATCGATGAGCCAAGGTCAACTGTATGAGGTTTAACAAGGCCAAGTGCCAGGTCCTGCACTTGGGACACAAACAACCCCATGCAGCTACAGGCTTGGGGAATAGTAGCTGGAGAGCTGCCTGGCAGAGAAGGACCAGGGGTGCTGGTCGACAGCAGCTGAACATGAGCCAGCAGTGGCCCAGGTGGCCAAGAAGGCCAATGACATCCTGACTTGGATCAGAAACAGCATGGCCAGCAGGAGCAGGATGGTGATTGTGCCCCTGGACTCAGGGCTGATCAGGCCACACCTTGAATCCTGGGTTCGATTTTGGGCCCCTTACGCCAAGAAAGACCTTGAAGGGCTGGAGCACATCCAGAGAAGGGAACAGAGCTGGGGAGGGGGCTGGAGCCCAGGGGTTCTGGGAGCAGCTGAGGAACCCGGCCTGTTTAGCTGGGACAAGAGGAGTCTGAGGGAGACCTCATCACTCTCTGCAGCTCCCTGAAAGGAGGTTGTGGTGAGGTGGGGGCTGGTCTCTGCTCCCAAGTAACAAGATATAGGATGAGACAAAATGGTCTCAAGTTGCACCAGGGGATGTTTAGATTGGATATTAGGAAAAACATCTTTACTGACAGAGTGGTGAACGCCTGGCAAACGTTTCCCGGGGCAGCAGTGGAGTCTCCATCCCAGGAGGGGTTAAAAAAAGTGTGGTCATGGCACTTGGAGAGATGGTTTAGCAAGCACTGTGATGTTGGGCAGATGGTTGGACTGGATGAGATTAGAGGTCTTTTCCAACCTTAATGATTCTGTGATTCTGTGGTGAAGAAGGACCATGCTCTTGGTGTGCAGGTGGTGGGAAGCAGCTGTCTGTCCCCAGCACAGCACTGGCTGCTCCTCATCGACCCTATTCTGGTGTACCTTGCTCCTCTGCACTGGGCAACCCACCTTTCTGTTCTCCAGTTGGCCTGGGGACTTATACAAAGGGGTGGCCATGTTCTGTCCTTTCTGGGGCAGACCCAATTGCCATGTATGTGCCTCTTGTGGAAGGGGAGACAACCAAGCTGCTGTCTTTCAGAGTGGTCTACAGGAGAAGGAGTGGAAGAAGAAATCAGGTGCCTGCTACAGCTCTGTGGTGTTTTCCTGCCTACCTGTCCCATTGTCAGCTCCGTTGGCACCAACAGCCAGCTCAGTGGCAGGGACATGGCAACCTTGCTGCATGGGATGGCTCAGACCTGCCCCAGCTGTGGCCAGAATGAGGACACACTCTGAGTTTCCAGAAGGGCAAGCTGGGATGGCACCAACAGCCAGCTCAGTGGCAGGGACATGGCAACCTTGCTGCATGGGATGGCTCAGACCTGCCCCAGCTGTGGCCAGAATGAGGACACACTCTGAGTTTCCAGAAGGGCAAGCTGGGAAGAAGACACAAATGCTGGCAGCTCATGTGTCGTCTGGCTCAGTGTCTGTGGGAAGTGTATCCATCTCGGAGCCAGAAGAGGGAACAGAGAAAGGGGCACCTTTTGTAATTTTTCTCCACTCTGCTATGAAAAGGTGCTTTTGCCACTGTGCTGGAAGTGCTGCGGTACAGGGATGTGCATGGAGGTGCGTGCACGAGCACATGGGAACCAAGTGCTTCTTGAGGTGTCCAGAAAACGTGTAGTTGTGGGTTGTGATGCTTCGGGACATGTTTTAGTAGGTGGTGTTGTGTTGATAGTTGGACTGGATGACCCTAGAGGTCTTTTCCAGCTTTAAAGGTTCCATGATTCTCACACGCACGCCTGAACTCAGTCCGTCACCGTCAGCGCATCCTGACGCGCACGCCAGCTCCACTCACGCATGCCAAGAGCGGATGCCTGCAACACAATCTAATGAAGAAAAACAATTCAGTTTCATGCTGGCTTGTTGCAATATCTTCTTCACCATTTTTGCTCGTTGCGTTCGGCCTGACACTGCTCGTGGTGGGGTTTGTTTGACACGGCGTCCCTGCTTCTGCACAGATGTGGTCCTTGAACGCTGCTGGGAGGGTTCGCCCGTTGGGGACGCCTGCACCATCACGGTGCTGTGGCTTGCTGGTGCCAGCACAGCATCGTGTAAGGGCAGGGCTTGGAGTCTGTCAATTAGGATTCGATTCAGTTCTTCCATGGGTTTCTGGGAACAGATTAGAGAAAAAGTAGGCACCAGAAATGACTGTGTCAAGAAAAACAAATTGACGATACTATGAATTAGAAAGGAAAAATGACAGAAGGACAGACAAGTCTGTTCTGGATGGGGGTTTGGTGACAAGGAGGAAGAGTGAATGCTTTGTGATGTGATGTTTTCATTTTTCACTTTAAATACAAGCCTTTTTGATTTCACTGCTGGAAGGTGAACTGGAAAAATCAAACTCAGAAGAAGTGAAAGGCCTTTGGAAATCACTACAGAAATATTGGGCCTTGGTAGCTCCACTGGGTCAGAACAGCAGAGAGGAAGAGGGATGGAGAAAAGCAAAAGCTCTGACGCCCAAAAGACCTCCTTTACCTCAAAACCTCAGGAAGCATTGCCTCTGGCTTCAGTGGGACCCACCCATGGCTCAGGGTAAAATTGTTTGGTGCCCTAAATCCCTTCCTTATGCTTTACACCCTTCTGCATGAGCTGAGCTGCCATGACCAGGCACTGGTGCCAGTGACAGTGCTGGCAGGGGCCAGGGTCTAACTTGATGGTCACACCTGGGAGCTGGCCACCACCACTCTGGCTCCCCATCAACCTCCTGGTGCTGTGGTAGGTGAGGGCAGTAGCACCACCCAGCTCTTCATGAGCCTGTGAGGTGTTTCACCCTGAGATGCTGCTTGCCTCGCAGCAGAGACTGTCCATGTGGCATGCCTTATATGCATGTGAAACTGCTGGTGACTTGGGGGCCAAAGTGGTAGAGCCTTGAAAAACTGGTTTTGTACCCCAAGATCACTGTTGATTTCCTCTCCGCTGGGAAGGTATTTAAAAGTTGATGCTGTCAGGTTAGATGGTATCTCTTGGCATGCAACTGAGTCAAGGACGCTTCCTTCTCCAAGAAAATAGTTCAGAATCGTAGAGATTGGAAAAGACCTCTAAGCTCATCCAGTCCAACCATCAACCCAATCCCACCTTGCTGACTAAAACATGTCCCAAGTGCCACGGCCACACGGTGTATGAACCCCTCCAGGGATGGAGACTCCACCACTGCCCTGAGCAGCCTCTGCCAGGGCTTCACCACTCTGTCAGTAAAAAACTTTTCCTAATATCCAATATCAACCTCCCCTGGTGCAACTGGAGGCCATTTCCTCTCCTCCTGTTGCTTGTTCCTTGGGGAAAGAAAATACCATCTCCCTCAGGTTCCACGTCATCCTTTGCTGATCACCCAGTCTACCAGTGCTTAACCCTGCAGAGCAGAAAGTCATCGCAAATATTTTTCAGACCTTGTCTTGGTACCCAAGTGCTTTGGCATTCATCAATCTGCAGAACTTTAGGCCTGGCCAGCACAGTTCTTTCAGGTACTCAGTCAGTAAACAGAGCAGGTGTTTGATCAGTTCGTGATCTAAGTGTCCATTTCAGAAGCTGAGATATGGAGTATCCCATACTCTGTTGGGTGAGACATTGTTTGCTGGAGGGAGCTGTAAACTTCCTTCTGAGTTCAAATTTGTTACCAAGTGAAAGGGAAAGTCAGCAATGTTTTCTGAAGACAACTTCTCCCTTCAGGAAATGTGTTGGATGCCCAAGGTCGCTTCCTGGCCAGGCGGAGACCGGCACAATGGGGTGATCACAGAGCAGATCTCTTAGCACAGACTTGATGGCTCTTTCTGCAGCTCCAAGGTGACTGCCAGAATTAGGCAAAATCCAAGGTGCGGGATGGATTATTCCTTGAAAGAAGTAGTTTGGGAAAATGGGGAGTTGTTGTTCAGTCCAGTGAAATGTTGAATGCTTTCAGGTTCAACCAACTCCTCTTTCCAAAACTAGGGGGAAAATAGAGACATCAAGGTGCAGTAACGTGTTGGGGCTGGAACACTTTGACATTCCATTCTGAGAAGCAACTCACTGTTTTCATGAAGCAAATCAAACCAATCACAGAATCATAGCATTGATTGTTTGGAAAAGGCCTTTGAGATCACCAAGTCCAGCCACACCTCTCCACTACTAAACCAGATCCCTCAAGCACCTCCCTGGGCAGCCTCTGCCAGCGCCTGAGAACCCTTTGGGTGAAGAAATGTTTTCCAATATCCAATCTGACCCTCCCCTAGCACAATTGAGGCCATTTCCTCTCAGCTTGTTGATGTGTAATGCCTGGAGAAGAGGAGGCTGAGCGGAGACCTCATGACTGTCTACAACTGCCTGTAAGGAGGTTGTAGCAAGATGGGTGTTGGTCTCTTCTCCCAAGTGACCAGCAATAGGATGAGAGGAAATGGCCTCAAGGTGCACCATGGCAAGTTCAGATTGGACACCAGGAAAAATGTGTTCACAGGAAGGGTGGTCAGGCACTGGCAGAGGCTGCCAGGGAGCTGGTGGAGTCCCCATCCCTGGAGGTGTTTAAAAGACAGTAGATGAGGTGCTCAGAGATCTCGTTTAGGAGTGGACAGGAACGGCTCACCTCAAGGATCTCAAAGATCTTTTCCAACCAAGTGATTCTATGATTCTAATGCTTTGAGTGGAGGAAGGGAATTGGGTGTCTGCAGCCAGCAGAAACACAAAGCAGCGATAGCACCGTCCTCATGCAGAGCACACGAATGTGATTTCTATTCTAATTCCCTGGGCTTCATTGCTGTGAGTCTGGGCTCAGGCTGTAGAGCTCTCTGCCGCCCGTATCGGCACGCTGCGAGCTGGCATCTTTCCACCTTTGTCTTCCTCATGGTACTCTCTTCTCTGGCAGGCTCCCCGTACTACTACAGCGCTGCAGCCCGCGGGGCAGCCCCGCCGGCAGCCGCCGCTGCCTACGACCGCCACTGACGCCGGAGCCCGGGGCGCCAGCGCCGACCGCGTGCACCCACCTGTGACCACCCACCACGAGTCACCTTGTTGCAGCCACGCCAGCCACGCTGCAAGGGATGGAGAAACTACCTAGTAGGAATGTGCTAATTGGAAAATTTTACTCTTTAAACTTGGCGAACTGAATATTGTTGTGTTCTTAAATCCGGTCGCGTTGACTGGGTCTCAAATCAAATCAAACAAAGAAGCAGGAGGATGTGGTTCTGCTGACACTCTGGGTGATGAAGAACGTGCGGTAGCTTCGTGTCTGTTGCAGCCAGCTGGCTACTGCTTCACTCGCCTGTGGGTGCCACGGCTGTATCTGGGGATAAGGAAGAGGTGTGAGCAGCCTTCCTGGGGTGGCTTCCTCTTGCTGCACACTGAAACAGGCTGTGAGACTCGAGGCAATTTTCTTTATTTTGTTTTAATTTCTTTCTTTTTTTTTTTTTTTGGTGGCAAATCAAAAAATCAGTCTGCTCAGTTTGACACAAGCACCACTGTAAATACTCGCTTGTTTGTTTAACTATGAGAGTGGCTTAAGCATAAGCATAAGCAGCAACGTTGTACAAATATGAACCCAAAACGCATCTGAAAATGTGTTTTGAAACTGGTGCACTGATTCAAAGAATTCAGTAAGCTTTAAGCAACTTTGAACCAGGTTAACGCTCATTGTGGCTGTGTTTCAGGCTGATGTTATTTCTGTGTAGAGCATCCTATCTGACAGTTGTGTGTGATCATGCTGTATGCTGGTATCAAACACATGGGCAACTGAAGACATGGGCCGTTTTGTGACATTTTACTGCTTAGTATTCATTTATGTTCATTTGTCATCATAATGAGCACTGAAACAAATTCTCTGGCTTCACGTTAAGCAGCTTCCAAGGAGGAATTCCTAAATAATAGCTGACACCTTGTGTACATCTCAATAGGTTGTGTGCTAAAACCCAATTATGAACGCCCTGAGAGAAAGGGGGAGAAACACCACAGTAATGATTTTTGCTAAGCGGGTGTATTGAGTGGTTCATTCCGAGCAAGGGGCCACAACGTGCTTCCTGAGGCAAACCCAAGGGGAAGGCACTCGTTTTGGGGGTCTGGGCATCTCAATGAAGGCATTTCAAATCTAAGCTGCCATAGTCCAGATGTGCGTCGGGGGTATTTTGCCCCATTAAATTCCACGTTTCTTCCCTCCTGCTAGGAGGGGGAGGACTAATGGTGACATGTCCTTCGATGTGTGGCTTTCTGGGGCTAATGAAGAGAGGAGAGCGGCTACAAATGACCCTATAAGCAGCTACACCAATCATTGCCACTTCATGGAAGCCAGGAGAACTGCTTATTCCCCCCTGCCCAAGGCAGAGCCTCAGTCATACATTGATGACAGCCACGACCCTGTCCCCTCCTCCTGAGGGCAGAGGAGAGGCTCCCTGATGCTGGTGAGAAGATGTGGCTGGAGCCTACTTACTCCCAACCCAACCATGCTCATCTGCCCAGAGAAGCACAAGCACTGCATAGGGGTCCTCTTGATGCTTGCCTGCCTATGTCCCAAAGCTGAAGATAGGTCGTCGGTGTTGAACCTGAGATGCATTCCCATGGATGAGCAATCAAGTACAAATACTTGCTTCCAGCTGTACAAGCATTTATCTGAAATGGCAGCTCCTGAGCTAATGCTCCTTCCTCTCCTCCTCCTGCCCCACCTCACTGCCTGTGCTGTATGTCCAGTGTTCTTAGTGGCCATTGGCTGTCTCCTGCTCCAGAGGCATCTTTTCATGCTATGGGAATGCAGCTGTCACTGCCAGGTTTCCGGGGCAAATGTGTTCACAACCTCAGAAGCCATGAAGGTACCAAGGTCCCACTTAATGACGTTCTGGTGAAATGTCCACAGACCTCACGAGGGGTCTTGGCTGAAGTCCTTCAGAGTGCATCCCTAACTCAGAATTAAGTTTTGTAACAAACCTAGCAGTGAGAAAAGCCTTGCTTTTCATCTTTCAGCAATTAATAGCTGATACACACATGATTTTAACCGAAGACAAATGACAGCGTGGATAATTTACATAAGGAACCTTTGAAGCATTACCTTGATGTCATCCCTTTCAGAGCATTCTGTTATTGCTTCCACCTTGGTGACAAAGCAGCAAATGGTGTTTATGTCCCTGGACAGTGGTTGCGTGGGGACCCTTCATGACTGCTCTGGGTCAAGGCGAGCTAGGAAAGGGATCAGGCCATCCAGTACCTTGGTTGAAGAGAAAATAAACAAGGGTTTGACCACAGATGGTGAGGGCACGGTTGATGGATTTCGAGCAGAAGTGGTCTGAGCTACATCAGCTACAGAGGCACCACTCGCCTGTTGACTGGGCTGGGCTAAAACAAGTTTTTCTGTCTGTCCAGAGAATCATAGGATCGCTTGGTTGGAAAAGACCTTTGAGATCCTCAAGTCCAACCAGACCTGTCCAGTACTAAATGAGAAACTTGCCTGCCCATCTTTTAAACCCCTCCAGGAATGGGGACTCCACCACCTGCCTGTGCAGCCTCTGCCAGGGACTGAGAACCCTTTCAGTGAAGAAATTATTTCAGATGTCTAGTCTGAACCTGCCCCTGTACAATTTGTGGCCGTTTCCTCTCGTCCCATCACCTGTCACTTGGGAGAAGAGATCAGCACCCACTGTTCCACAACCTCCTTTCAGGGAGTTGTAGACAGTAATGAGGTCTCTCCTCAGCCTCCCCTTCTCCAAGCTAAACAAGCACAGGTCCCTCAGCCATTCCTCTTAGGACTTGTTCTCCAGCCCCTTCCCCAGTTCTGTTCCCTTCTCTGGATGAGCTCCAGCCCCTCAATGTCCTCTTGCAGTGAGGGGCCCAAACTGAACCCAGTACTCGAGGTGGAGCCTCACCAGTGCTGAGTCCAGGGGCACAATCCCTGCCTTGGTCCCACTGGCCACGCTGTTTCTGATACAGACCAGGATGCCATTGGCCTTCTTGGCTACCTGGGCCACTGCTGGTTCATGTTGAGCTGCTGCCAACTAACACCCCCAGGTCCTTCTCTGCCAGGCAGCATTCCAGCCTCTCTTCTCCAAGCCTGGAGCTCTACACAGGGAACAGCAGCTCCTGTTGATGTTGTGTGGGTCCTTCACCCACTCTGCATGCTGCCCTGCAAACGTGCTTCTTTTACTTGTTTCCTCAACAGGATGGCTTGTGTGGTGTATGCTAACTCAGATAACATTGAGAAGACCAAACGAAAGATTTCAGCTGATGTTTGCATGCTCAGGATGGCAGTCCTTGTGGCCTGGCTGGGGACTTTGGAAAGGCGGGGCTGTGTGTTTCCTTTGAAGGACGCATGGATGCTGCTGGAGGAAGTCACCTGTGGTGCTCAGACCTAACTGGTCCCATGATTTTTATTGGGACTCCTTGTGGGTGGGCCTTGGCCAGAGGCACTTGCTGAGGATGGTGGAGGGCTCCATCCTGTTGGCTGAGGTGCATGTGCATAGGGAGTGTACAGGTCCTGTCCAGAGCCACAGAGGGGAAACCCCAAACTGCCACCTTTTCACGAGCAAGGAGTGTGCCTGAACCCAGCCCACCTCCCAAAACACAGCAACTGGGGTCGCCTACATCTGCTGGGACTGCTTTGCTGCAAGAAAGGCCGATAAAGGCTGGCCCATTGAGTATCCACACCATACTTCTGGAAAAGACACTTCTCCACAGTGCTTTGTGGTTCTGAGAATATGTCACCTGCGGTTTTACAACCTGCTTTCCTCAGGAGGCCTGGACTTTCTGTCCATAGTCTTCACTGGAGGAATCCTCCTCCTTGGGGAGTGTCTTTGAAGGATGCTACTCGCAGAAGGTGGTACTCTGGGAATGGCAGAGGATCATCTGCTTCTGCCTCCTCCTCTGCAGCCTCTGTGTGGCAGGGATGGAGGACAACTGTCCTGGTCCCTTTCATGGAAGGTTGCTAGGTGAGGTGGAAGCTGGATGCAAATGACCGCTTGGGGCTGCAAGGAGGGGGAAAGAGCAGGACCAGCACAGGGGTTTGGGATGTCCTGCCTACCTTTTCTTGTGTGGAATGCTCCTAACAGCGTATCATTACTTGGCTCTTGTGGAAATCTGCCCCATAAAGTGCATTTAGGAAGTTTCAGCACCAAACTCCATGACACGCTTGGCTGGATGGGTTTTTTTCCAGTAGTATGTGCTCCGGCAGTAAATTCATCAAGTACAGGCTGAGAAATGAAAACTGAGAGGTGGAGAGAAAAAATGGTGCTGTAAGACTGAATAAACAGAGGCCGTTAGCCAGGGCTGCATGAACTAACTTGCTGAGGAAACGCTCTGTGAGAGTGTGACCGCAAAGAAGATGCAAAAAGCTGTGGACGTGGGGTTGGATTAGCATCTGTGCCTGAAGGCTCTGTTATGGGGGTTATCACTGGGCAGCTCCACTGACTTGCAGAGCTCAGGATGTCTGAGGACTGATCCACAGGCCAGAAATTTTGTTTCTTCATTGCCAAATCAGAAAACACCCTGGGCTCTGGGACCACGGGGCCGGAGAGCGTGGGTTGGCTCAGAGACCCAGAGATGTCTGAGCAGTTCTCTGATCCACGCTGGGACCACAGGTGGCCTCGCTGCTGGAGACACTTGGGAAGGAGACAGAGAGGGAAGAAACAGTGCCAGGAATAGAAATAAGGAAAAAGAGGAAACAAGAAATGGGCTGAGAGCTGTTTTTTGAAAGAAAGCTTTACTGACTATTTGAAAGGGATTGTCCATGTAGCTCACAGTAGTGGAGTGCTGGGTACCATCGCCACTCTGAGGCTCCCTGTGGCTGAGTCTTCTCAGTGCTGTGGTGCAAGGGCAGCGAGGTGGGCTCACTGCACCAGGTGCTGAGCTGCTGGCTGTTGATAAATGCTCTGCCATGCCCGGTCTTAACTGATGGGGCTCTGTTCCTTTTCTTATTTTCTTTAATTTACCTATTCTGCATGCCCTCCAGCATGGAAGAGAGAGAAAGCCATGTAACGGTGTTGCATATTTCCCACCATGAGTACCCCTACCTTCACAGATCCGTGGCCTGTGGCAGAGTTACCACTCACGTGGCTGCTGCTGTGATTGAGTGTCCTCCCCAGTGCTGTGCTCTTTCCTGCACAGGTGTGCCCATGCCCGTGCCACTGGGACACGTGAGGCCACGGCCACAACAGGTAGCACAGCATTAAGCTGACCCGTCCTGTGACTCTGTCCCAGCAAATGCTGGAAAGACCTGCTTTTTCTTCTGAATTCACTGAGAAAATGACATTAGTGGGCCATCAGCTCTTGGGTAACGCGCCCTGCAGCCTCTTACTGAGCGTGCAGGCAATGGTCTTGTACAGATGTGAGCAGGCAGAGCCAAGTTGGGCGGCTTGCACTGACAGCAGGTGTGTGTCCTGAGCCATGACCACCACTGCTCCATGCCAGAGGGGGAGTGCTTGGTGGCAGCACAAGGCTGGTAATGCCACCTGGGGAGCCCCGTTGTGCCCTCAGGCTGAAACCCGTTCCTGCCGTAGGTATGCGTTACCGCATCATAAGGAACAAACCGGTCCGAAAGGATCAGCACCAGTTAGTGTGGCTTTTCTGGTGGAGCTGATGAGGCCTGATGTGCAAACACCAAGTGAAAGCACGTCAGTGAGGTGCCTGGTGCCAGGACTGCTCACCTTGGCATCGCAGCTGGTGTAGGCGTCAGCTCCAGCTGCGATGTCCACTCGCTGGTCCTGGAGGGCTGGTGCGGTGGAGGAGCTCCACTGCAGGGGCTTTGCAGGATGTGGCGATGCAGGTGGGCGCACGTGTGGAGATGGACGTGCAGGCACGCTGGGGCCTCACAGAGGGGTGGATCTGAGCCCTGTGGGACCTGAGCCACTGCCCAGCTGGACCCCTGTGTCCAGCGTCTCCTGCTCTGCCGAAGTGAGGTGGGAGAACGGATGGTGGGTGCTCAGACCTGCCTTTCGCTTCACTCAGCCTCGCGTGGGAAGAAACCTTGTCCTGGTTTTTCACTTTCTAGTGGCCTTTGTACATTCTGAAATTACAGAAACTCATTTCATTGCAAATGGAATTCCTTTCCAAGAAAAAAAAAAACAGGCTGTTTTTTTCTTAGAGACAAACTACTTTGTATTAGGGACTTCTAGCATCAAAGAAATACATATCTATTGTATCCACCAAAGTCTGCAATGCCTGCATTGAAGCTTACTTCTTAAAAAAGAGAGGAAAAAGAAAAGAGAGGGAGAGAAATAAAACCCTCCTCCCCTTGAAAAAATACATACAAACAAACCAATAACTTACAAAAAAAAAAACTCGTTAAAAATAACTGTTGAATTGCCTTTGAAAGTAGGGGATAACATCTGTTGCAAAACAGATGAAAAAAAGCTTCTTAAAATGTGTATGTTTTGTATTCTTTTTTTCTAGTAGGAAAAGAACAGACTTGAAATCTTGGTGTTTTTTCCTTAGTGCTGTGTGTTGCTTTTGTGTGTTATAATATTTGAATGTAATTACAGCAGTGCCAATTTGCCAAAGATGTCGAACATTATTTTGGGGATTTTGTTTGGGGGATTTTTTGTTTTGGGGAGCAAAAAAGGGAGGTGGGCAGGGGAGAAGGGATGCTACATCATGGGATGAAAGGGAGGGGACGTTTGAAGGGTTTTTATTCATTTATTTGTTTTTTTCAGTTCTGTTTTCTTGTCAATACTGAAATTTGTGATTTTATTCTAAGTTAAATGGTTGACTGCAACACTTTTTATTTTTAGGTTAGTTGAAGAAACATGCAATAAGATTGGCGTAGTTCAATATCTGTGTGTCTTTTCATGAGAGTGACTGTTACTTGTGGACATTTGGTTTTATGTAACCTTTATGTGAGATAATTATTTGTAAATATTTACCATAATTTTATTGGTTCCTAAAATAAAAGTAATTTTTTAAGTTCAGAAAACCTACTTTCACTCGTTTTCACTTTCTGTCCTGGGTCTCTTGAAAACAATACCATGTGGTCACATTTGAAATGGGATTTTGGGGACCCTCAAGTGAAAGCATCATCATGCAGGGCCAGGCACTGCAGCCCATGGCTCACCAGTCCCAGCTCACTGGCATCATTGGACCTGGCAGGGTGCTACTCACTCTGGCAATGCTGCCACCCAAATGTTGGGGTCTGTGTTGGTGAGGGAAGTCCAGGTCCTCTGATCTCAGTTCTACAGGTGAGTTGAGCTCCTGATGGGGCAGAGACAACCTCCAAGACAACCCAGTTGTGAACTGGAGTGGTTTGCTGGCGATGGGGCCATTGCCTTTTCTGGATGTCCCAATCAGCTCTTGGTCTCTGAAGACCGTAATGGTTTCTCTGAGGCTTTCATGCTGTGCTTTGGAGCAGGTCTCTGCTGTCCTGTCCTGCAATTCAGCCCCTTTGCCGTGGGAGAGGGTGTCGTTTGGGAAGAGAGATTCCCAGGCACAGGGATATTCACCCCCGCTACCTTCTTGTTCCAAGTTGAAAATCTGTTCTCCACTGTGAGACAGATGGGAAGAGCCCAAACCTCTGCCCGTGTCCTCACTGACCACCAGGCTGGGAGAGGAGAGCAGGCAAGCTCTCCTTGCTTCTGCCCTGGAGCCTGTCCCACCCTTGCCTGGAGGTGCACGTACCCATGCGTATGTGCCACCAGCTTGCAGAACTAATTTTGCAGCTCAGGTGTTCCAAATTTTCATTAACATTAAACATATAATGGTGAATTTGTCCAGAAATTCAGTCCTCACCATTTCTGAATTCCTAATGTTTCACTAATGATGTTTGTACCAGGTGTGGCTGGGATGGGGTTGAATTTTCTTCCTAGCAGCTGTTATTGTGCTGTGCTCTAGATTTGTGGCTGAAACAGTGCTGATAACACACTGATGTGTAGCTCTTGCTGGACGGGCTTGCACAGCATTGAGGCTTTCTCCACTTCTCTCTCAGCAAGCAAACTGGGGATGCACAAGGGGCTGGTGGGGACGCAGCCGGATGGCCAATCCCTGCTGTCCACAGGGACTTCCGTGCCATATGGCATCATGAACAGCAATAACACTGCAGAAAAGGAGGTTTCCCAGAGCAGCCACTGCTCAGGGACCGGCTGGGCACCATCAGTCTTCATGTGGGAGGTAGTGAGCCTTTGCATCACTTGGGTTTGGTTTTCTTTTCCCTTTTACTTCACTTAGTGAACTGTCTTTATCTCAACCCATGAGTTTTCTCTCTTTTGCCGTTCCTGTTCCTTCCCTCATCCTGTCGTGGGGGCTGTGAGCAGGCTGGCAGATGGATGCTGAGCTGCCAGCTGTGTTACACTCACCACAGCGATGTACTCATTGTAATGAACATTAAACACCAGTTCTGACTGTTGCGGTCCTGTGGGGAGCTCAGGAGAAGGGTGCAATGCCACTTCATTTCTGTGTCCCAGTACCATACGTTTCAGTCCTAAACCTGAGAAACAGAACTCACAAAACTTGAGTTTCACAATGCAGCAAATAATTGTGGATAAATAAAATGCAGGGTCTAATCACAGGCAACAGGAAGAGAGAGACAGAATTCAGTTAACCAGCAGCTTGCACTCAGTATTTACTGGACCACGGGAGGCCGTGCCTCGGGGAGATGCCTGCACTCTCTGCTCTGGTGGCACAAAGTGGGGATGATCTCACATGCTTGTGTTTCACAGTGGAGTAGGTGTTCTTCTTCTTAAGCATGCAGTGTTATGGAGCAGATTTCAGAATGAGTTCTCAATAATCAGTTTTCTGGACCTGCCAGATGCATCCAGAAGTATTTGTCCAGCCAGACTGCACATCCCATCCAATTCATGAGTCTCCATCCACCCCCGGGCTCTTCTCCCGCCATTGGTCACCAGCTCTTCTCCTTGCATGGCTGCCTCTCTGGAAAGCACGACTTTTGGGAGCAGCCCTTTGTGTCCTGCACCTGGAGGAACTGAAGTGATACTTCCCAGTGCCGCCTCCCACATCGCTACTGCAGGCTGGTGTTTGCCATCAAGGTGCCTCAAGCGACCCAGGATCACCAAGGCAGGCTGGAATCCCCTGTGGTGCCCTCTGAACCCTGGGGGTCTCAGCTTCTCATAGGTGACATCCACTGGTGGGGACACCTCCTGGGGTGGAAGAAAATCCCCCCAACACTTTAGACCTCCTGGTGTTGAAATGGGTGGCTCACCTCCCAAAAAAACAAGACCCCAGAAAGAGTCTTATGCTAAGAGACCATGGCCATCAGACATCCTACAGCTGGATATGTTCAAGTGAAGCTCCCAGCACTTCATCAGGAGTGGAAGGATGGATGAACCCAACCGTGTTTCCCTCCCAGAGCCTGTGCTGATGCCCAGGCAGCCTTCAGGGGAAAATCACGGCACCGCAGCAAAGGGACTTTGCAGGAAAACTGTAAAGTGGTGACACCAGCAGCTGTGTTGTGGCTGTCCTCTCCTCACAGTGAGATGCTGGTGGCAGGGATTGCTGTTCCTGGCTCTGTTTTTTTATAGACATTGTACTTCTGCTGTCCTTCAGCCACGCCACACGAGGTTAAGAGGAACAACTCGCCTGTCCCGCAGCAGGCAGGCAGTGCCCATTCCTCATTAAGCCCTCCCACGTCTGGATGTGAAATGCCACGTCAGCCTGCTGGCAGGAGAACAGTGGGATTAGACCTGACAAAACTGCGGTGAGGGGCGCGAGATCTTCCTGTCTCTCCAGGTGTGAGGCCCCATACCGCTCCCTTCAGAGAGAATGCCCTTCAAGGATGCAAATACGGCTTCATCTCAAGCCTCCACACAAATGGCCATTGTTTAAGGAGCCCAGGAATTGTCACTTAAACTTTTAATGAATAGGAAATGAAGACCCTTGGTTAAGCAAAGGAACGTCTCTGTATTGTAATAGATTTTGCAGACAAGGGCAATATGATGTCCAGCCAGGAGAGTCAGGAGCAGAGCTGGCACGTACACAGGAGCTGGTTCAGAGAGATCAAAGTGACAGCCCCTTTGCCAGGATTCCTGCAGTGGGCCATGATGGCTATAAGCAGGAACATCTGGAAATAATGTCACAGGCAGCTGGTGAGAACTTGTGGCTTCTGTCTCAGTATTTCTTGATTTCATTCCGGGAAAAAAATCCCAACCAAACACTTGAAATGCCCTAGGGAGACAAGAAAATTCTTTGTCTGTTTGTGCATTGCCTTGGAGCCACGAGGAAGTGTCCTTTAGGGCAGCGTTTCCGAAGTGATGGATCTACTGCCCGTAGCCAAATGGTGAATGGAAAATGTGCTCCTGCAGCCATCCAGCCCTGATGGACTTCTTTCTGCCTGCAAACCTGTGGTGATCCTCACTCATTCACCTTTCTAAAGGCTCTGCTGGAAAAAGGGCTTTGAGCACACCTGAAACTGGATCCTGTGCCCTTGCTTCAGACAGAACAGTGGGCACTGAAGTGTAGCCCAAACTGCAGAGCCAAATCTTGTCACCAAATACTTGAGAAACTGACCAGCCCAATGCAAAATGGGTACAAGTTGGCAGGCTGCAGCAACATCAAACTGAAATAAAGGCTTGGGGCAGGAATTAGCAATAGGACATATTTTTGTGGAAGTATTGAAAGAATACGAAGAAGAGGATTCACCAGGGAACTTCCAAAAGGTATAAAGGTATGCATCACACTCATCTGCGCGTGCGACCAAACTGATGGAGCTACTCTGAAAGGGCAAGAGCCCTGCAAAAGGACTGAGAGAAAACCTTCCTTCCAGGATGATTTTCTTAGATGGAAAGGTCTTCAAGTCTGGACTGCTTACACAAGGCTTTTAAACAAAAAAAAAGTAGAGGTGTTGTCAGTGCAGGGAAAGTTGAAAAAAGAGGCAGAGATGACTTTAGAGTGGACCCTGCACTTCTCCCAGGGCTGAACCTTCTCACTGTCATGCACTGCAGGGCCATGCTGCTACACAGAGTGAGAAGCCACCACATCCATTCCCTCCTCCACCTGTGTTCAAATCCCCCCAAAGAAAGGAGAAATCCCCTACTGGGTGAAACAGAGTTGAGAGAAGATGAAGATCCTTTCCCTTGGGACATTTGTAGGGATTTCACAGCACTAGAGCAGGGTAAGGGAATGAGGATCTTGAAAATGAAGCAGAAAAAACACTCCTGATTGAGTCAACAGAACCTTAGTTAGGTGAAGATACCAGAAAGCTGAGAGGGGTCAAAAGGTTTTGCCAATGTTCAGTAGCAGGAGATGGACTGGTCAAAGAATCATTCACCCATAAGTGGGAGAAGAGGGACCAGTTGGATTCTGGTACCACCAATGAAGTTCACGTGTGTGAGCCTCCTCCTTGATTACAGTCCCAGATTCTGTCCCTGGCTGACCCCTCCAACAGTTAAGCCCCACCAAGTTGCTTGCTCACAGCTCCTGCAGCAGGATGGAGGGGAGAATCAGAAGGGGGAAAGTGAGAAAAAACAAAATGTGAGCTGTGGTGATGGCAGTTTAATAAGAGAAGCAAAGCTGTGTGCAAGAAGAAAGCAAAATAAGGAGTTTGTGCACTGCTCCTCATCAGCAGGCAGGTGCTGGGAAGAGCAACAGCACAACTATGAACATTTCCCCTTCTTCTTTGTATCCCAGAGCTTTCATTGCTCAGTGCCCTCAAGAAATCTGGGGAGGGGAATTTTTATCATGGGGTGCAGGGATAGGATGAGGGGGAAAGTTTTTAAGCTGAAAAAGGGAAGACTGAGATGAGATCTTAGGCAGAAATGTTTTGCTGTGAGGGTGGGGAGGCCCTGGCCCAGGTTTAGTGGTGGGTGCCGCATCCCTGGAGGTGTTCAAGGCCAGGTTGTATGGGGCTTTGAGCCCCCTGATCCAGTGGGAGGTGTCCCTGCCTATGACAGGGAGTGGGACTGGATGGGCTTTGAGGTCCCTTCCAATCTAGACCATTCCATGATTCTACGGGGTGTGTTCTGTTCCCTTGGTCAGCTGGGGCTGGCTGCCCCCCTTGCCATCTCTTTGCTCACCCCAAGTCCACTTGCTGGTGTTGCAGAGGGGGAGAAAGAGGAATTGTTGAGGCTGTGCAAGCACTGCTCAGCTTTAGCTGAACATAATCCACCCCAAATACATCCCACACAGGCTGATATGAAGAAAATTAACCCCATCCCTTCCAGACTAGGTAAAACAGCTGGGCTGGACTGAGGGGATGCTGCAGCCATCCCTGTTAGGTCACCTGACAGCACTGGGAAAGTCACACCTGATAAGATACTGCTAAATTCTGTCTCCTAACTCTATTAAACCCATTGTAAACAATCCCTGATAACACTTTAAAATAAAGGTCCATTATGGCAGCGATGCTTAATTAGAGTGGAACTGACAAATGGAGTTGTCATGATTAATGTTATTGTAATGAAAGCATCTGCAATTTGGTATTACACACAGAAATGTCTGGCTTCCCAGGAAACCCTCCGGTACAGAGGGTGTCTTTTATATTCATAGGCATATAATAATTCCTCTGAAAGAATCTCATCGTAATTTAGCATGAATTAACGTCCATTTATCACACTGTGTTACCCAGTACAGCAATTTATCTAAATCCTATATATGCAATGTAGACTCTTGTCTAAGGACACCCGATAATGGAGAAATCCTTTGAAGAAATACATTTACTGTAGATCATTAATGCTCAGTGTGTTAAGTGGCCTTTAAATTAAACTAAGTTAAATAAACTCTTCTTTAATATACCAGTGTAACTTTTTCATTAACAAACACATTAAGGCCTTTTTTCATTTACATACAGCTGATGCAAGCATGTGATAATAGAACGTTCTATTAGCAAAGCAAAATGTAATTCAGAGTGTCTATATGGTAGGAAAAGGCAGAGGTTTGGCACACCAGCTTTGTGTCTTCAGGTAATCACACTCCTCTCCTGCAGGAACTTGTGGCAGGTTTGTCTGTGTAGCCTAGCTCTGGGTTCTGACATAAAGGCTCTTCCTTTATTGAAGGGAAATTGCTGCCAGGCGGGTGCAAAACCCCGGAGAAGAGTTTTCAGGCTGTTCCTAGGGGCACACCTCATTTTCTATATTGGCACAAAGTGTCCAGGATGTTGGGGCAGGGGCAGAAAAATCTGGTACTAGAAACTCTAAAACCTGCTTGATTTCATTTGGCTGCTGGCAGCCCCAGGGCCTGTGTGACATCTTAAGAGAGGAGGGGGAAGGAGCCAGAGATGCTGCATCCGCACATCTACACGCCTCCATTTCTTCTCATAGTCTGTGTCCAACCTGAAGACTGATGACATGGCCCATTTCTGGTTCTGTACTTCCTAAAGCAGAGTTTTCACTCTGGTTGAGCTTCCAGAGCTCCCGAAACTCAGCAGAGAGAAGTAAGTTCTGGTTTTGAGCTGGTTGGGCATGGCTTTGTGCCAAAAACATCACGTTCAATTTTCTACCCTTTTGTATTTTATTTATTTTGGCTTTATTTTGGCTATCAAAAGCATGAAGACTAGGAGGTGTCCATTCTGTTGCTGTGCTGGCAAAAGGCAGTGATTTGACAGTTAAAGACACTTATGTTTAGTACAATGAGCTCTCAGTACAGAGAAGGTGATGCGGTGTTCATCACAACTTGCATCTCAGAGGTTTTGTGTAGATTAACTGGGTTAACTGGCACGTGCCAAAACCAAGGACACCAAGTCAAAGTCATGCTGGTGGAGATCTGCTCCCTTGAATAGATCTAGATAGGACCAGAGCACCTGAGTATCTCAAATACGTGACAGGTCTTCATTTTTTACTGACTCTTTTCTTATTTTTAGGAGAACTGTGGCCTAGAAGGACCTACTGAATTCAAAGACTGCTACAGTCAGCATGGCTGCAAACAGACTTCTGGCTGCTTACATGGCCAAAGAGAAAAAAATACTGCTAAAAAGTGGCTAAGAGGCATCTCCATGGATGGTACCAGGGCTCTGGAGGCACACGGGGGATACTCTGAGACACTGACCTACAGATCACCACCATGGCAACGACATGAAGATCAGCACCTCTCCTACATGGGCTGAATGGGGCTCTTACTTCTGTCCGGTTGCTGTATAGAGCTGTGGCAACCACAGACTCAACTAGACCTCCTGAAAATGAGTACCAGACCAGGTGCCAGGAGAAGGTCTGAAAGCAGCTGAGAGATTCACAGAATCACAGACTAGTTGAGGCTGGAAGGACCCCTGGAGATCATCTTGTTTAACGTCCCTGCTTAATGAGGGTCACCTCGAGCAAGTTCCCCAGGACCACATCCAGATGGCTTCTCAATATCTCCAAGGAGGGAGACTCCACAACCTCCCTGGGCAACCTGTGTCAATGCAGGTCACCCTTACGGTGAAAATGTGTTTCTTGATGTTCAGAGGGAGCCTCCTGTGTCCCAGTATGTGCCCATTGCCTATAATCCTGCCACTGGGCTCTGCTGGAATGAGCCTGGCTCATCCCCTTGGCACCCTGCCTTCAGGCATTTATTGACACAGATGAAATCCCCACCCCAAGTCTCTCAGCCTTTCCTCGTATGAGAGATGCACCGGTCCCTTCCGCATCGTAGCTGCCCTTTGCTGGACTCTCCAGCCTGTCCGTGTGTCTCTTGGATGGGAAGCCCAGACAGGACACAGAGGAAGTCACTGCAGGATTCACATCTCCAGACCCAACCTGGACAAAGCCATGCTCTCACATGAGATCTCTGCTGGCTGGTTTTGCTGGAGTTGCCCCTCTGCAGCTATTCAGCCATGAGCAGATGCTGATAGCAGTGATTTTTCAATATATTATCACCTCTTTGTATAATCAATAAAATTTAAATGAGAAGAGCTTGGCTGATTCTTTAAATTCTATTATACCCAGGCACCAATATTTACAACCCTCTACAAAATTAAGCATTTTAGGACACAACCACAGCATAGTAGCATTTGAAATATGCTTTCTATTTTTTTGTTGTTGTGATTTGTGTGTTTTTAAATACTCTACTAGGAGCTCTATCATGCCATACATTTCATAAACAGTGTGCATGCTGCCCCATCCTTCCTTGCTACGTTACAGCTGGTTCAGCCTGGTTCGTGTCACTGCTTTGAACTGTGAGCAGCATAACCCCAGCTAAAAAAATAGCTCTCTACCATATTCATCTATTTCACAATTACAAAAGGAAGTCTCAAGGCTGTCACACGCATGTTGCTTACTAATCCAGAACTAATGTGACCAATGTGAAACCCTGACTTTGTGTACCCACACGCTGTCACTGCGAGAGCAGCACTGTGCCTACAGCAGAGGTTTTCATACTGTACAGGAAAAAATATGTAAATATAACAATCAACTCCAATGTAACAACTAAAATAACTTTTAATTGTTTTCCCTTCACTTATATTTTCTGCTTGGCTGACTCTGCTTATGGCTCCTGGAAAGGCCAGCTCATCAGTTTTTGTTGTTAATCAAGAACAGTAATTGTGTAAGTTATAAAGACACAAGATGATTCTTTGCTGAATAGGATAACAACTTCCAGAAAATGCAAAGTAGTTTTTAAAATGTTTTTGATTAGTGATTTGTAAGACTGCTATCTGAGTAAACAAGGTCCCCAAGAGGCACTGGAAATCCAGAGGAAGGGTTTGCCCCCATGTTCTTGGTGCGGCGGATGCTACTTCAGAACAAGGGGTCTCACGGGGCACCACCGGCTCAGGGCGCCTTGGCTGGTCTTGTTCTGCCTCTCTTCAGGATCAACAAACACCACGAAATCAGTTGAAATGGTGAAAAAGCACCCTCCCTACCTCTGATACCAAAACAAGTATCACAGCAAGCACCATCAGAGGTGCAGAAACACACCTTGAAGGTGCTGTTGGACCTCGGACGCAGAGACACGAAGCGGGGACACATCACAGGTCCATCTGACTTGGAACATTAATTCCCAGGTTGTCCTGCAGCAGGTGAGCCACAGACCACCCAGGTGTGTTCCTTGGGCCAGTTCCCTGCCAGTGACAGCGCACACTTTGCCTGCCATCTCTCCTTTCCTCCGGGAGCCACTCTTTCGAGGTGCTCCAGCTCTGTCTCCCCATGGTCTTTCCATCTGGTGGGGAAGAATTCACATGTGTGTGTGTGTGTGTGGGGGGGGGGGTGTTTGGGTGGGCAGAAAAGTGTGGAGAGAGGAGAGGAGAGGAGAGGAGAGGAGAGGAGAGGAGAGGAGAGGAGAGGAGAGGAGAGGAGAGGAGAGGAGAGGAGAGGAGAGGAGAGGAGAGGAGAGGAGAGGAGAGGAGAGGAGAGGAGAGGAGAGGAGAGGAGAGGAGAGGAGAGGAGAGGAGAGGAGAGGAGAGGAGAGGAGAGGAGAGGAGAGGAGAGGAGAGGAGAGGAGAGGAGAGGAGAGGAGAGGAGAGGAGAGGAGAGGAGAGGAGAGGAGAGGAGAGGAGAGGAGAGGAGAGGAGAGGAGAGGAGAGGAGAAGAGAGGAGAGGAGCACTCTGCTGTGGTGCCAGGAGCTGGGCTGCTGTGGAGCTCAGGACAGACAAGACCAAGGTAGGACACAGGCAAGGTCTGACTGTTGGAATGACTGTTTATCATGGCAAAATGTGCTTAAAGCCTTCCTACCATGGGTTCAGCCTGCAGCAGCAATCACACCATATTTTTCCAATGCGCTTTGCCAAGGAAATGAAACGCAAAAATCCGTGGCTGACCACAAGACAACCAGCAGTTGGAAAGGAACGGCTAAGAGAACACTGGGAGAACTTTGGGCTGGGTAACCCCTGCTACACCAAAAACCAAAGCCATTTTCCTGTAAGAAAGGGGAATACACCAAACAAATTGCTGAAGTGGAATGGGACTGCCCATCTCACTCTAAATATCAACTCTAATTTCAGTTTCTTTATTAGCAGTGATTTTAATCTCTACCCAGAAAACTTTGAGGGAGGAGATAGATGGATTTTCTTTTTAATACAGCTAGTTAAGTACTACTGTATCCTGAAATCCTTTTGTGTATATCTACTGAGTTATGAAATGGATTTAAGTGGATGAACCCTGGTGCAGCCTGCTCAGCAATGCATGAAGAAAAGAGTTGGAGGTGTAAAAAATGTCAAATAGCTTTCTCATATGCATTAAACTATTAATAAAGATAAAATGATCTTTATGTTTTCAGTTTATAATGTCTCTTTCATGAAAGTAAGAAGCAGCGTTGATTCACGACTGGTTTGTTTCATGGCTTTGTGTCATTAACAGGAACACGTCAAGAATCGTACCCAGACGAGCACTAAGCTGAGGGGAAAGGCTACTGAATGGAAGAGAAAAGCTTCTGTTTTTTGAAGCTGGAGAGTTGGTTCTGTGGGGGTCCCTTCCCTGCTCTATAAACAGGGGCATGGGGTCCACGGTGAGAAGACGGAAACATGTTGGAAATTCCCAAAGCCAAAGTGAAGAGAGGCTCGAGATGTTCCCAGGGCTGTGTTGCATCCTGGTAACTCTTATGGTGTTTGTGTTCAGAAATAGGGTCAAACAAGCTCATTAAACAGGGAAGGTATTAATACAAAGTTGCTTCACATCCATCTCTATCCTGTATTTAAGGAAACCTGAGATGTCAGTAGAATGGAACCAGGATGTCCAGACTTTGTGCTGCAGGTCTGATGCCATCCACAGACTTCCTGTAAGTGGTCTGATTTCTGTAAATCTGAGTCCTTAAAATAACTAATGGAGTAAAACTCTGTTAAAGGCATATAGTAACATCAGCAACAAACCCCATGCACTCCCTGAACCCAAAACAGAAGCCTAAATTTGGGGAAGTCTGAAATCCCAGCCCAGAATGCCAGGCACAAACCAAACCCATCCTTGAGCAAAGTGTGCAAACCTCGTCATCTGGCTTTGCTCTTGATGGAGTTGCAAGTAACGATGAGGCAGGGGGAGCTTTGGGTGGGTCCACGGTGCCCATCATTGTTCCACCATCACAAGCCCAGAGGACCAAGGGGAACCAAAGGCAAATGGGAACACAAATTAGGGACTTGGAGGAAAGGACATTCTGCCCAAGACGCTCCCAGGAAAGGCTCCAGGGCCCAGTTGCAGCTATCAACTGGGCAGAGTCTGTGCCCAGCTGCAGGATAGTTATATGTATATATATATATGCATATATTTATATGTACATATTGCTGGAGGGATGTATATATACTCCCAGTGGAGGACCTCTGTCCCACTCGGCAAGAGGAGCAGGACGAGGCCACTGGTGCTCCCTGTGTTCATGTGTGTGTCCTGTGTGCCTCTGTCAATGTGTGTATCCACTGTGCACACACATATGTATGTGTGGGCTGGGAGAGTGCACTCAGCCTGGACTTGGGCCATGGCCCTCACCAAGGCCCTTGGATCAAACCCCTGACAGAACCTCCTTCATCGCCTGCCAGTTGTGAGCCATGTCACATATCTCACTGAAATCGTGCTCCGTTCCCAAAATGTGTGACCCCCACACAGCAACACTTTTCTTGACCATGCAGTGGTGCAAAATCTGCATCTGTATGGTTTGTCTTGTCTGAAAGTAAAGCCACACCTCCGACAATTTTCCTGCTGCTGTCAGCAAGTTGGACCCACTCGAACACGGGCAGTTCTTCGAGGGAAGACTCCTTGTTTTTCCTGAGAATTGTACCTCAGCCCTTGCAAATAGAAACATAGAATCATGGAATTGTTTGGGGTGGAAGGGACCTCAAAACCCACCCAGTTCCACACCCCTGCCATGGGCAGGGACATCTCCCACTGGATCAAGGGGCTCAAAGACCGATCCAGCCTCGCCTTGAACACCTCCAGGGATGGGGCAGCCACCACTGCTCTGGGCAACCTGGGCCAGGGCCTTCCCCACACTCACAGCAAAACATTTCTTCCCAAGATCTCAATTCAATCTCCCCTCTTCCAGCTGAAAACCCTTCCCCCTCGTACTGTCCCTGCAATCCCTGATGAAGAACCCCTCCCCAGTTTTCCTGGAGCCCCTTTCAGTATTGGGAGGCTGCTCTAAGATCTCCCCAGAGCCTTCTCTTCTCCAGGCTGAACAACTCCAATTCTCTCAGCCTGCTCTCATAGCAGAGATGCTCCGGCCCTCAGGTCATCTCTATGGTCTCCTCTGCACTCACTAAACAGCCCCATGTCCTTCCTGTGCTGAGGACTCCAGGACTGGACACAGGACCCCAGGTGGGGTCTCAGCAGGGCAGAGCAGAGGAGCAGAATCTCCTCCCTCCCCACTGATTTGGATGCAGCCCAGGACACTGCCGCTTTCTGGGCTGCAGGCACACATAGTTGACTCATGTGGAGCTTCTCATCCCTCAGCACCCCAAGTTCTTCTCCTCAGGGCTACTCTCAATTCACTCTTCACCCAGCCTATGTGCTTGGGATTACATACTGTACCCCTTTCCCAGAGCTGTAAACAACTGGAAAAACTTTCCAACGAGAAGTGGAGGATTGAAGGCCACTCTGCCCAGTTCAGATGAGGCCCTGCCCCCTCTCCAGCTCTCCCTCAATGCAGAATTTAAAGCATTTAATGTTAAAACACTCGTCTATCCCTGTGCTTGGCTGAGCCTAGGTTTTCGTTCCTCACCCAGTGACTTTCAGAGGTTTGTTAGAAATGCCATGCTCCTTAGAAACACCCACCCTGCGTTTGTGTTGAATGTATTAAATTCACCTCTGCACATACACCTATGAATGCATCCCTACTGCGAGGCAAGGCAGTTGCTGTCCTGACTTTGGAACAAGGAAAGGATGATCCCAGCACTTGGACAAGCCCACAAGGAACACCCTCCGTGGAGTGAAGACCTTAGATCCTGCCTTCCAAGTCCTACATTAACACCGTAATTACTACGTCCTCACATACTATGTGGTGCCATCAGCTCTGCCTGCTGTACAGAACCACAAATAATCAGAGTTAAACATATCCACCTATTTTTACTTTTACTTCAACTAGGTAAAGTTAATTACAGAGTTAAAATGACAAGTGCTACAGGCGACAAACTAGAAGTGGCCAGGGTAATTTTCTAACCTGCCTCATCTATGCAAAAAATGTTTTAATAATTCAGTATTTGTATATAAAATCCTTCACTGTTTCAGTGGATTTTACTCCCTGTACATGTGTGCCCTGCAGGTGAAAGGGGGCTGGGGCAGAGCAAACATCTGGCACACTCAAAATCCAGCTCCTCGTAGGGCTGGGAGAAAGGGTCATCGATTTACCCTGTTAATCTTGGGTCTAACCTGGGAGATCCGACTTCCCACAGGACAGGGGGCAGTAGCTGCTCTCTGAAACCTCTCCCACTGCTCAACACGAATGGCTTGTTTTCAGACTATCAAATCTCTTTAACAGGGAGGTGAAATATGCAATTAGTATCATAGAAACAAGTTTCACATCATGATACATCTTAATTAGCTATGTAATTTTATTTATGTTCCATTTGTAAAGTCCAGTCTTGTAATTATCGCTTCAGTATTGAGTGAAGGGTTGGGTTTTTTTTCACCTTGAAGCATAAAGGAAAGAGAAATCTTTGGCAAATGGTGAGGAAAGTTACCTGAGGATAAATGAGGTTCCAACAGATACACGCAGCTCCACTCCTCAAATGGCTGTGGGTTATGTGCTGGGTTTGAGGCCTGAAACTTAAAAGTCAGACAAACTGAGAAATATAACAAGTTAAGACAGCTGTTCCAGTGGCATATGTTCACATTCCACCACTTCTGCTGGGATCTGTTCACGTTTCATCTCAGGTAACAGGGAGACGACAGACACCAGGTTTTATTAGTCCTGTACCAATCCTGACTACTGTTTGCAGGAAAATCTCTTTCTCAAAATGGGAAATCACTCTTATTTATCCACAGTCCTTTGGGAAGCATGATGTTTGAAACACTGCTGTTTGGCAAGAAAAAGACTTCTTTCCAGATACTTCTCTAACACTTCCTGTCTATTCAGAATTCCATCCACTGCTGAACAACTCGTGAATGAACAACTTTTACTGGAGAAACCCCATGGGTGATCAAGACCTTTTGGATTGGATTTGACAGCAACAACACTACCTTCAGCAGAATTCAGACATCCTTAAGAAGAGAGCCCCAAGTGCCCCAAATGGGACTGACATGAGAACGCAGGGTGTTGTAGGGTGTGATTGGCAAAGGGTGAGCAGATGCAGGTCCTGGGGTAAATAACCCACAAATCTGTCCACAGAAGCAGCCGCTGCCCCACTCCTGGAGGTGTTCAAGGCCAGGTTGGACAGGGTTTTGAGCCTCCTGATACAGTGGGCGGTGTCCCTGCCCGTGGCCGGGGTGTAGAGCCAAAGGATCTCTAAGGTCCCTTTCAACTTAAACCATTCCATGATTCCATGATCCTATACCAAACCCTGGTGAAAACACCATATTCCAAAGTGGAGGACAACAGGTCACACCTCCAGGGGGGATGCTGCCAGTGTCACTGTCAGGTGAAGGAAAATCATTATTTCACAAGAAGAGCCCAAGAGCAGGGCTCAGCTCACTCCCTGCAATCCAGTTACCTGCTAGCTTGGAGGGATGAAAAAAGATTCGTAGGGTCTGGGGGATGCAAGTTTGAGGAATAACTGGCATTTGACTGACTAAAATCCCTCCCCAGAGTTGTAGACAGGTCACAGAGAATCCGCGTATTTTAAGTTCTGTAGCCTGTTTTTAAAGAAAAATGTCACAGAAGGGAGTCAGTGTGTTTCCTTGGGGCTCGTTCACAGGCTTTCATGGAATCATAGAGTCATAGAATCATCCGGTTGGAAAAGACCCTTTGCAAGGGATGTGTCCCACTGCTGCTTTCATTTGGAGAGGAATTTCATTAGGCTGTAGAAAATTCTTCCATTCGAAAGAGCTGCCTTGAAAAATTATTGACCACAAGGCCTTATAAAATTTTTCATGTTTACTTAATAGCTAATTAATAATCAACTGATAGCTTGAAATTAATTACAGTAAGGACAACAATTCCAAATTCTCCTGTGATGCAGAAGGGCCAGACTTGCCTAGGCAAATGACTGCAAAATTGTGCTGCCTCTAACTAAACTCCTCAGTTCTCCACTGTCCTTCTCCTGGATTGCAAGTGCCTCCTGGAACCTCAGCAGGCAAATTACTGGGGATGAGAGCTCCAAGAGGTTCATACGTGTCAGGTGGGTGGTGGGGAACAGAAAAATAGCTCCCACCCTGGAGAGCTTTCATGCTGTCTGTGTTGGCTGGATACATTCTAGCAAAGCCAACATTTTTTCTGGAGTGTAGTTGCTGCATCCAAGGCTTCCCAGACATTGCCTGGGATTCATCAGAACCCAGGAACTTCATGGTTCCTGATAAAAGGACTGGGGAACAGGCCTTTGCTGAAGCTTCCTGTTGAGTGATGGCACCAGCACCTTGGAGGGTTCACTTAACGCTATTGTGGGGTCGCAGGCATCGCAGCAAAGGTGGGGTCCAGAAGAGTCTGACTGCGGAATCACCTCCTCGGAGCTGTCTCATGGCCAAAATAGTGCTACCAAAATTAGAAGGTGGGCAGTTCCTGCCCTGCTCCTCACCTCCTGCCCCCAGCAGACATCACCCTGTCCTGGGTGATGCTGCCTTGGATCAGTTGTTCCTTTCCATGTATTTAGTAACAAAGGGTTGGAGCTGCTTGTGATGGCCAAGTGTGAGAATAAAGAGACACTGTCTGCACCGTTTGGAAGCAGCTGAAGGGAACAACTCTCTGCATGGAAGGACAAGCAGGCTGGAGGACCTTAAATCAACACCTTTGCTCCTCCTCTCTGAAGAGGGGAGCCCTGAGCTCTGAGGACAGTCTGGGACTGACCCGACCCAGCAGGAAAGCAGCCCAGAGCTGGTCAGGGACTCTCTTTGAGTTCCAGTTCAGCTGGGGAGGGCAGGGATGTCCCCAGTATTGCAGAGCTGTGATTTTACAAGCTCTGTTAGGGTGAGGAGTACCCATTAATTGCTCCAATTGCCCATTCCCTACCTCTTTCTCTACTTCTTGATTTTTCCATGGAATTATTCCCCATCCCACTGACCCTGGATCTCCTGCAGAATCCCTTGCATTACAGAAAGGTCTTATCTCCTCCTGCTGCATCCCTTGAGCTCTGTGGGAATGGAATGGGACAGAGAAGTCCCCACAGAGTCAACTGATGGTGCGAGCCTGAGATTTGCACCCGGGTCAAGCCAGGACTTTCCTCTTTGTCCCAGCTGTGGTGATGGGGGAACAGGAAGGTGTCAGGGTGCTGCGCCAGCCGCTCAGTGCCCTGGCTTGTTGCTGACGAAAGAAAATCAGCTGCCTTTGATCTGATCTGCCACCAGGCTTGACACGGCCCCGTGAGCTGTTTTCATTAGGGGAAGACGCCAGCTGCTGAGGCCCTCAGGAGAGTCCCAGAGCTGCAGAGGAGGGAGGGATAAATGAATTGTGTCACTTTGCAGTGGCTTGGAAAGGGATAACAACATATCACAAGACGCACCTTAGAGATCTTACTGTGCAAATAGGGGAAGAGACAAGGAGATGAATAGAGCGAACAGTGGTGATGCCAGTGATCACATCCAAACCCAGAGCGGCCAGCAGATTTCTTTCAAGAGGGACACCACCATAATTGCAATTCCAGTGGCACACAGCACACCCACCTTTCACTACGTGGTATTTAGGCAGCTTCCGTCTAGGATCCTGTGAATATTTGCTCATTGCATGTTTCAGACATAGAAAATAATCTGAAGAATGTAATGAATTCCAGTTCTTCACTATGTTTTGGTGTGGACAGGAGGAATGAATGATCAGACTTCCCCCCCGAGCAGAATTTCTCAATTCCACCTAGATCTATCAGGGAGCAGGAAGAAAGCCTCAAGCCCCATCTGCAGACACCACAGGTTAGTGGAGTACTGGGCTTGGGAGACCACTCAAATCTGCAAAGTGTGCTGATTTCACTTGAACAACACATCTTTCACATGAGAAAATGCAAGGTCTTGCAGATACAAGCATAGAATTTTGTCAGATTTGTAGGAAGTAGGCATGCATTTCTGGGAAGGAGTCACAGGGAAAAGGATGTGGCAAGGATCAAGGTGCAAACCAGTATGAAGAGCTTCCAGGGCCTGGCTGTGGCTGACAGATTAGAGGATCAGAGGAGGACCAGGGAGCAGGGAAGGCAGGGCAGGCAGGAATGTTGTTCCTGAGTAGAGCACCCGTGGTACTGCAGCACCTCTGAGTCAAAAAAGATACAGGCAAGGCTGGGTAGAGCTCAGGGGGAGTCTGCCACAAGAATCTGGGGCCTGGAGATCTTACCTTTGTGTGTCCCAAGGGTCAGTTAAAGAACAGCTTTACTGACCTCATCTACAGGTGGGAGCTTTGAGCACAAGGCTGCGATCTGACAGAGGAGAGGTCCTGCCCCAAACAGAGACAGAATAGGAGCCAAGAACTGGGTCAGACAAATGCAGAATATTGTGTGCACATGTGAGGTGGGGAGACAGCTGAGCACTGGGACATGTTCCTTTGTGATAAGATGGGTTTGTCACTGTTGATACCTCTAGATGTAAATTCAAAAGGGAAATTTTGTGCTGGTCTCAGACTTGCTGGGAAATGCTGGTGGTGTCAGACCATCTCATACTGGGATCCAGGGCAGGTGAGGTTGTGTTGCTACTGGCCTCCCCACTTCTGGCTCTACACACTTGTGTAGGTTTGGGGGGTGGATGGTATTGCAGCATCGCCTTTGCTGATGGATCATCAGTAGTGGAACATGCTTTTCTCTGAACGTTGGTCTGCTTTGACTCCTACAGCACAGAAATAACGTGGTGGGCAGACAACTTTAAAACAGAGGGCTGGGAGGGCTGATTAAACTTGTCACATCCCCCTACAGCGATACTGTGAGGAGTGGACCCATGCTGGGAAGGTCCAGGTTCAGAATCCATAGTGGTGTCTGGCTGGATGAGAGTGACCTCCAGCAGCTCCGAGGGAGAGGGCTGGGTGTGCACAGACCTCAGACCCCTGGACACCTGCGTAATCACTTTAAACCTCTTCTTTGGGTCAATAAATCCCTACCAACTATTCTCTAAAAAGGAGTGTACACAGGTGACAATCTGCTTACAATAGAAATAATGTGAATATTAAGTTAATCAAAGCACTCACATTGGAAGGGATTAAAAGAGGGGAGGAAAAAAAAAAACCTGCAGCTCGTAACAAGCAATCCATGTCACTTTTTTTCCCTCCTGTGTACTCTTGCTCTGTCCCATTTGTCTAGCAGTAATCTACATTTCAAATGATTACATGGGAAGCTGAAGTGGTAGTGACAGGGATAAACGAAGCTTGTTAAACTAATAGCTGCACTAATGCCCAAATATGTGAACTTCCAGAGTCAGGCAGCATCCAAGGCTGCCGGAGCTGTCAGCCCCACTCCCCCTGGGCTCGTCCGCCAGCCGCTGCCACATGATGAATGGCCCTGTCGAGTAAATTCATCCGGGGCCCAATTAAATAGGCAGAAATGAACTAGAGCCGTCAACCAGGGAGAGAGAGAGGGAGAGGGAGTGAGGGAGGGAGGAAGAAAGAGAGAAGATTTAAAAAAAAAAAACCCAGGGTGGGAGGAGGGGAGAAATATTCCTCACAAAGTCAAGGAAGCTCCGGCGCAGTGAAGTCATTCTGTCAGAAAATGGCCATTTAATGCTTTGCCGAGCCCACGACAGATAAGTCATCTGAGGAAGCTTTAGTGGAGTCCCAGGGCATTTCATTTATTAATTATCAGCTTCGAGCGGGGATTGCAGCCAACCTCTCCCTCTTCCCCATCCCTTTTTCTCCGCCGAGCGCTGTCAGCGCCTCGCTTCCTCCCTGTCAGCTGGCAGGGCGGCCGCGCAGCAGCGGGTGAGGTGGGCACACGGTGGCAGAGGCGGCAGAGAGAAGCAGTTGAGAGCTCCTCCTGCCTCCTCCTTCACCTTCCTTGAAAGATCCTGGCGGTGCCACTTTACCCTGGCCATCCCCTCTTTCTCCCGCTGTGCCCCAAAGCCTCTTTTTCCCTCTTTTGGGAAGGAGTAGTTGGACCCCACACAGCATCACAAAATACCCTGAGCTGGTAGGGACCCACAAGGACCATCGAGTCCAGCTCCTGTCCCAGCACAGGACAGCCCCAACATTCACCTCGTGGGGCTGAGGGCCTTGGCCAAATGCTGCTGGAATATTGTCAGGCTGTGACTGCTTCCCTGGGGAGCTGTTCCAGTGCTCCACCACCCTCTGAATGAAGAACAATGTCCTCTCTACATCACCTCTAGACTCCATTCCCTCCCCTTGTGGTGGAATGAGAGAGAAGTGGGACAGGGACCAACACTGGAAAAAAAAACATGGGAAGGCCAAAGGTGGGTCAGGAAGCTTCAGGTAAGCACTTTGCCTGCTGTGTGCAGGACCTTGCAGTGTCCAGGTCCTCATTTTATCCCATCTGGTGCTGCTCCCTCCTGCATCTGCTGGTTCATCACTGTTCCCTGGCCAACGAGAGACATTCTCACGCAGTGCGTGCCCGTGGAAAGCAGACAGGGTGCGTAAAGGTGGACACGGCAGAGCTGCTGAGCTGGGAGAGCCCTTGGCCTGTCCCACAGAGCCCATGCCTGCACGTAGTCGTGTCTACACAGGACTGCAAGAGGCTGCTGGAGGAGGACAGATCCCCTCCTCACCTTGTTTGCCATGCACCAGGTACAACTGCGTTCCATGGCCCAGAAATGTCAGCAAGCAGAAGGTAAAAGGCTGCTGATGGGAGGAAGAACGGGAGAAGAAGGGATGGGAGCTCCTGCATCACATGCAGAAGAGCCCAGATATTCCAACAGAGTGAAGAGAAGCTGCAAGTGGATCCATCTATGAAGGAAAGGACCATACTGTGGCTGGCATCCTTGGGACTTCAGAAGAACCAGAAATCATAAAGTGGGTGCCCATAAAACCCTGCTGATAAGGGCTGATTTCTCCTCTCTCATAACAGCTGATGCCCTGAGAGCTTGAGAGAAAGGCAGCTCTAACAGCCTGGCCATTATCTGCTGAGAGGGAACAGGAGACCCTGGTGGTCTACCTGGTGCCTTCACCAAAGCCAAGGTTCCTCTCCTGCCCTCCACACAGATGCTGTCAAGGAAAACCTGACATTGCTATTGATGAACAACTCCAGCCCCTGTGCTGTGAGTCCTTGCCAATGCATCAGACTGGAGAAACCCATAGGCTGTTATTCAGCGCTGCTGTGTTCACAGCACAAAGCATTTCCCCCGTCTCTCCTTTGGCCCCATTCTTATAATAATTTCTAAAAATAACAGATTAGTTATTTTTCTGGCTGGGGACACCACGCAGCATTCAGTTAAAGCACCTAAAGTGATGCAAGAGCCTGATGGAGTGATGAACACACAGCAGGAAGCTGGGAAAATGTGTTGCAGTTCACAGTGTTCTTACACGGTAAGGTATGTGAAGGATATTCCTGGTACCAATTCCAGAGCTGTTGAGTCTGCAGGGGTTGTGGCAAGGACACAGTGACTATTCAGTGGTGCAGAGAATCTCTGCTCAGTTCAGCAGCACAGACCATCTCTGCTGGGCACGTACATTTGGGGGCTCCCTCCATAACACCAGGATTTCCACTCTCCTTGCCAAAGATGAGGTTCAACCAGGCCAAGTGCTGGGCCCTGCACTGGGGACAAAACAGCCCCAGGCAGTGCTCGAGGTTTGGAGAAGAGTGGCTGGAGAACTGCCTGGAGGAGAAGGATCTGGGAGTGTTGGATGACAGGGACTGAACATGAGCCAGCAGTGGCCCAGGTGGCCAAGAAGGCCAGTGGCATCTTGGCCTGAGACAGAAACAGTGTGGCCAGCAGGAGCAGGGCAGTGATTGTGCCCCTGGACTGGTCCCTGGTGAGGCCCCACCTCGAGTACTGAGTTCAGTTTGGACCCCTCACCACAAGAAGGATATTGAGGGTCTGGAGAGTGTCTCGAGAAGGGTATGGAGCTAGGGAAGGGGCTGGAGAACAAGGATTATGATGAACAACAGAGGGCCCTGAAGTTGTTTAGCCTGGAGAAGAGGAGGCTGAGGAGAGACCTCATCACTGTCTACAACTCCCTGAAAGGAGGTTGTAGCAAGGTGGGTTTTTGTCTCTTCTCCCAAGTGACAGATGATAGGACGAGAGGAAATAGCCTCAAGTTGCACCAGGGGAGGTTCAGATTAGATGTCAAGAAAAGTTCCTTCACTGAAATGGTTCTCAGGCCCTGGCAGAGGCTGCCCGGGGAGGTGGTGGTGTCCCCATCCCTGGAGGGGTTTAAAAGCTGGGTAGATGAGGTGCTCAGGGATCTGGTTTAGTAGTGGACAGGTAAGGCTGGACTCAAGGTCTTTTCCTATCCTATTCTTTGATTCTATGATCTGCCTGGTCCTGCAGACACAAGATGGGGGCATCAGCCATCTGTGGCAGGGGCTGAACCCTTCTCTTTCCAATAATTTCCATAATGCCACTCCTCGGGCAGGGGTATTTCTGTTTACCTCCCTGGCCATTTTTCCTTTAAGTTGCTCCAGCTGTAGCTCAGAAACCTGTCAGCTCCTTCCACAGCAGAGGGCGGTACCACTGGTAAATTATGAGTTGCTCTGGTTATTATAGTATTTATTTATCTGGCTCTCCTCAAGAGCTGAGTCTATGAAATACGTAACACCAGTTGCATATTTCACTGCCTGCCATGGTCATGTCCAGGCTCTACGGAGGAATCAAACTGGTCTGACAGTTCACGCTTTCTTCTAGCTTTCTGCCTGTAACATAGAATCATAGAATCACAAAATCGTTTGGGTTGGAAGGGACCGCAAAACCCACCCAGTTCCATACCCCCTGCCATGGGCAGAGACATCTCCCACTGGATGAGGGGGCTCAAAGCCCCATCCAACCCGACCTGGAACACCTCCAGGGATGGAACAGCCACCACTTTGCTGGGCAACCTGAGCCAAGCCCTCCCCACCCTCAATGTGAAGAATTTCTTCTTAATGTCCAACCTAAATCTCCCCCCTTCCAATTTAAAGCCATTCCCCCTCATTCTGTCACTCCAGGCCCTTGTAAAAGCGACTGCCAGCTTTCCTGGAGCCCCTTTCAGTACTGGGAGGCTGCTCTAAGATCTCCCCAGAGCCTTCTCTTTTCCAGACTGAACAAACCCAACTCTCTCAGTCTGTCCTCATAGCAGAGGTGCTCCAGCCCTTGGATTATCTCCATGACCACCTCTGGACTCATTCCAAAATTTTCTTATCCATTCCATGTTGGGGACTGCAGAACTGGACTTGTGATAACCCATCTCCAAAGCTCATGGCCAGGTTTTTGAATGCTTTGTGAGAGACGTTGTCAAATACCCCTTGAAAGCCTGCAGAGACAACACCAGCTCGCTCTTCTTTCCACTACTCTCTTAATGAGATTTCACCATTCTTCGGGAATTCTGCACTGAAATTCCTCCACAATTCCTCATCGCTCCTCCTTTAGTCTACCTGTTTGGCTTTCCAGCTTGAAATGACCACATATTTCTCTGCAGGAGTGGCTTTGGGGAGTAATTCCCTTAATCAGGGGTCCCATTTCTCTGCTCTGGTTGACTGACGCAGCAGCCAGCGCTAACGGGTGGCCGTGCAAAGGCATTGGGACAGCTCTGCTGCTGTGAGGTCTACCATAACTCTAGGTGTGTTGTCCACACTGGGAACCCACCTTCTCCCTCACTGTCATGCATGGCAGAAGATGTGTCCCACCTTGTACTAATAGTTGAGTGACGGTACGCCCTTGCTGGGGATGACTCAGGGCTCCTTGATCCCAGAGCGTAGCCAAAGGAATAATTAAAAGAGAATCTCTATTTGCAGTGAAATGTCAGGGGTTTGTGGGTTTTTTCTTTTTTTTTTTTTTTTCCTCAGGGCAAAGATTTTTCTTATCAAAAATCTATTCACTAAAATGCTAATGATAGTCAGTGATTAGAAACTGCTGCTCAAGTTTTGAAAGTTCCCAGTGGGTTTCGCAGACACGGCATGTAGCTTGTCAGTTCAGGAAATGCTTTCAACAAATCAAACTTCAGGGTATGCATTTTTAAAAAATATTTCATTTCCTTAATGCTTGACTGTGCTAAAGCCAACAGGGACTTCTGAGTTAAGTGACAAAGACCACATTATTAGTTGCAAAGTCAGTTCTGATAGGAGTCTTTCATGGCAAGATGTTCTCAGATAGGCATAGAGGAAGTGCTAGCGAATGTGAGTAATGCTTATCTTAATTAAAAATAATAATTGCTTTATTAAAATGATTTATGAACTTCTTTTTATTTATCAGAGTCAGAGAAGTTCTCTGCCAAGCAAATGAAGGTGCTCCAACCTTTGAGAAATGCAGGGCTGAGCTTCCTCCAAATCTGGGAGTCAAGAAAAGAAATTTGTTTGCAGGCAGCACTATATTAATCCTCTGGGTAGAAGTGTCCAGGTCTGGCTGTCGAGCCTTTGGAGATTTCCAAAGCACCATTCCTGCTGCTGCTGCACGTTTAGAGAAGGATATATGACACTGCCAATAAGATTGTTAAGATTGATAAGATTGTTCAAGATTCACCTTGAATATTGTGTCCAGTTCTGGGCCCCCCAGTTTGGGAAAGATGTTAGGATACTGGAATGTGTCCAGAGGAGGGCAACGAAGATGGTGAAGGGGCTGGAGCACAAGCCCTACGAGGAGCGACTGAGGGAGCTGGGGCTGTTTAGCCTGGAGAAGAGGAAGCTCAGGGGAGACCTCATTGCTCTCTACAACTCCCTAAAAGGAGGTTGTAGTGGGGCAGGGGTTGGTCTCTTCTCTCAGGTGACCAGTGACAGAACCAGAGGGCATGGACTCAAGCTTCGTCAGGGAAAGTTTAGACTTGATATAAGGAAAAAATTCTTCACTGAAAGGGTGATTGGCCATTGGAATGGGCTGCCTAGGGAGGGGGTGGAGTCACCGACCCTGGAGGTGTTTAAGGGGAGACTGGATGAGGCACTGAGTGCCATGGTCTAGATGATGGTTGGTGTTAGTGTTGGTGTTAGTGTTAGGTTATAGGTTGGACTTGATGATCTCAGAGGTCCTTTCCAACCTTGTGATACTGTGATACTGTGATTGTGGGATTCTGGACACAGCATACACGCTGTCCCATTGGCCCATGAGGAGCACATGTCCTGGTTTATGGTCCCTCTTCTGGAAGAAACAGGATTAAGCTCATATCCCAGTTTTCAAGGAGAAGTTACAATCAGGTGAGGACATTCCTCATGTAGCTGGGGAACTTGGGAGCCCCATGTTATTGTTTTCCAGTGGAACTTGTGACCCGCTACCCAACAGCTTCTGTCAAGACAGCCCCGTGCAAAGCAGATGAACATGTTTGTGTCCTGTGGTATGACATGGCCCAAACATGTGGTGTTGTGTGCTCCTCACTACAAGAAAGACATTGAGGGGCTGGAACGCATCCAGAGAAGGGCAACGAGGCTGGTGAAAGATCTGAAGTCTCATGAGGAGTGGTTGAGGAAACTGTGATTGTTTCACCTGGAGAAAAGGAGGCTGAGGGGTGATCCTATTGTTCTTTGCAGCTGCCTGAACAGATGTTGGATCCAATTGTGTGTTGATTTCTACAACCAAGTAACAAGTGATAGGATGAAAGGAAATGGTCTCAAGTTACACCAGGGGAGATTTAGATTGAATATTAGGAAAAAGTCCTTTACTGACAGAGTGACGAAGACCTGGCAAAAGCTGCGCAGGGTAGTGGTGGAGTCTCCATCCCTGGAGAGGAACAAAAAAGCGTGTAGCCGTGGCACTTGGGGACAGGGTTTATTTGGCACAGTGGTGCTGGACTGATGGTTGAACTGGATGAGCCTAGAGACCTTTTCCAACATCAACAATTCTATGATTCTATATGTGAGGTCCTGTTGAATGAAGCCTGTTGAGAAGTGTCAACAGCTGAACCAAAACAGCTCTGCATGTGCAGGGACTTCTTGGTGTGGTTGAATTGTGGCACAGACCCCTGCAAAGAACTGGTACCCAGGTTAATCTTTGTAAGTCCAGCCCTCATGAAAAGAATTATGTGACCAAAGTGATCCCCTTCATTGCTTCCAAAGGAAGGCAAGAAGCACCACATGTACGTTTAAACGTGACTAGAGGACAGGAACATGTAGACCAGAAAACTGCTGTGGGAGGGAGTGGTAGTCAACTAGGGAAGAGGAGGAGAATAACTCCTTGGCACACCCCAAATCCCACTTTCTGCATATGGGGGCAGCGTTGGCCGGCTCTTGGCAGAGCTCAAAGTATGCAAATGAAGTAAAAGAACTGTTTTGATGCCTTCTAACTTCCTCAAGTCTGCTTCAGACTGTTAAAGTAACAGGAAAAAAAAGGTAAGCAGTTACTCTGTGGATTAAAGAAGAATGAACACAACACATAAGAAGTGGATTTTATTGCTTATTAAACGTCCCAGATCTTGTTGAAATACAAGTATTGCAGAAATGAGACAATTAGAGGCAAATGTGAGCAGAAAGCTTTCTTTTCCATTGCAAAGTAGCAGCAAAAAGCAGCAGAGAAGCTCGGTGATAGGATAAGGGTGTCTGGGGCTGTGTGTACACATGTGTGTGTGCACACCTCTGCCACAGAACACACCCCACAGGCTGCAGGGGTCCAAAGCTCTCTGGGATGGCCCCAGAACATGTGTCCTCACCCCAAAGTCCTGACTTGCACCCTCCTACTGGCCCACCAGGTCCTCTGTCACCCAGCATTTCCCTGCCCCTCCTGCTTGCCCCTACAGAGCCCATCTCTCTTCCAGAGTGGACAAGATCCCCCCATGCCAGGCTTTACACTGCACCATAAACAGCTCCTCTGATGTCTGAGTGGGAGGACAATCCATCATTTTTAGTGTCTTGTCTGTCCCTGTGGGCGAGGGAGGATAGGAGGAGCATCAGCGTGAGACCCTTCCAGTGTAGACACTTTGATTGAGTGGTTGATGGCCCTTAAAGAAAAGGAAAATAAATAACAGAAGAGTCTGAAAACCCTTTCCCTGCTATCCTTACCCTGCAAGTGTCCTGACGAGATAAGGTGCCCTCTGAAATTCATAAACCTGGCTGAGATCAAAAGAAATGTCTGGAATCAGGAGGAAGGAGTGATGTGCGACCACAGGCAGGGCTACCAACCCCACGGGAGGCTCCTCACACCATCCCTGGAGAAACACAGGGGGATGTAGGATGGCAACACCTGAAACCAAATCAGAGGAGGAAGAGAGGGACAGTCTAGTTACAGCCTGTGGTCTGTCTGATCCAATATCCTCTGGTAACAGTCAGCTAAGGGGACTTCCAACACCAGAAGAGATTTTTTAGATTATGCCAAAACCTTAACTCTAAAACTGGCAAGCTTTAGTTCAAACAAATTAAAGAAGCAACATTAGAGACCAAGTAAAAAAAAAATATAACAGTGACGCAAATTTTTTTTAGAAAATATTAAAATGCTTAAAGAAAATGTTTTTGCAGGAAGAACAGTTAATTGAATAGTTAATAAGATTTGCATGCATCTATCTTTGATTTTGAAGTAACTTTTAAAAAATTATTTGATACGGAGCCAATAAATACTCTTCAAAATTTTAAAAGTGAAACTAAACCAGGAAGGCTAAAATCAGGCAGAAGTCTTTCTCTTTGCTTAGTTTTTCATAGATGGAGAACTGACTTTGAAGAGCATACCTTAGCTTCTGAGCAATGGACTTCAGTGTCCCTGCCCATGGCAGGGGGGATGGAACTGGATGGACTTTGAAGTTCTTTCCATCCCAAACTATTCCATGATTCTATGGTTCTAACTTTAAAACAAAGCCTGACATTTCATAAGGATTTGGGATACAGAGCTCTGCTGCTTTGCTGGGGAAGAGCTGATCTGTATGTAGGGCCACCAGAAGTGCTGAAAAATGGAAGCAAACAGCTGTGTGAACCTCACCTGGGCTGAACTTCAGAACTTTGCTTGCTCTGCTCTTGATGTTCAGCAAAAGTCACCCAACACAACAACAAGGCAGCGCGAGATAACCCTCATCAGTCTGAGGGTTGATATGATTGATAATTTGGGCCATCAGAGAGGATCACAACTTCTATAAGAAGACGCGTAGCATGCCTCAGCCACATCATGTTGGTCCTAGCACAGGTTTGCTGGTGAGAACGGACTTGAAAGCCCCCAGACACCCCAGGTTCAGGTCATGGGAGGAGGTGGCAGCTCCCTCCCGTGCACGTGAATTAAGGGATGGAAGTCCAGGAGCTGTCGGTGACCAGGTGAGCTCAGCAGAGCCAATGTAGGCAGAGGATCAGTCCCTGTTGGGCATTTCGATGCTCTCCAGTCCACCCACCGCTGCGTGCATCCCCTAAATCGTATTTTCCTTTGCACGCTCCTCAGCACAATCTTCTTCCTGTGCTCTTGAAACTGGCAAATTTAAGCAAATGCCAATAATTCCATTTCGTCCCTAAATTTCTTTTGTCATCATCATTGAACTTGGCTTGCTAATGATTTCTTAGAGTTTCAGCTTGAATGGGCATCCATAGATTTTCCTTCTTTTTGGGTTAAACTCGGAGTTATCATCGGGCGTGTTTCTGTCAGCTCTTAACTGTTCCTTCCGCTTGCCTGGGCCAAGTGGCTGCATAAATCTGAGGATGCAATGGGATTCAGTGGGAAGAGAAAGGGCTTTATATCAAGGCCACATTGTTGCATGCATTATGCTGTGGCACCGCAGCACTTCATCAAGTTCTAATTATGCCTGGTTGACAAATTCCTAGCCCTTTCAACTGGAGATAGAGTGTCTTTGACTGAGTCCATTAGGGCTCGTAATTTTTGATAGTTGAGTTTGCCAGTTGTCTGCTTATACTGATTTTTTTTCACCTACTAAAACCAACTTTTATATAACTGCAAGTCTGGGTTCATTTGCTTTATGTACAGGTCCCTTAAGAGGCAGAGAAGTGAATTATATTCTCTCTCCTGGTCTCGTGCAGTTACTAAATTACATTTTTAGCACCTGAAATTAACGGCTAACTGGAGGCAGGCGAGGGAGAGAGTAAAGTTAATGAATTGACTAAATATGATAGCAGAGAAAAGCAAAGAGTGGTGTTTCTTCTACATGTTCTTCCGAATTTTACTGAAGCAAGAAACCAGCAATTACACCTCAGTCCTGGGCTGTCCATGGACCAAAAGACCATCATGATTGTCAACGTTCCTGTCACCAAGCAGATGAGATTATTCTGAAAAGCAGGAACCCTGGAGCTGGTCAACCCTTGCTCCAGTGGCCGGACAAGCTGGGTAGAGCTGTGAAGAGCCAGGCAGTGGACAGACCGGCAGCAGCTTTCCTCACCTTTTTGCCTTCCCTGACACCAGCTGGTATCAGGACAACAGCACTGGTGTGGGGAGAAGCAAAGTTGCACAGCCTGAACACAAGGCTGCAGGCTGAGCTTGGGCTGGTTTTGATTTTCCAATCCACATGCCCATCAGCTTGGGGCTATCAGTGGTGCTGAAGACACCCTCTGGGGCTCTGAGCAGAAAGCACAAGAGCTTTGTACCAACATGTTTCGTTTCAGCTTCCTAGAGGGATAGACAACAGTTAGCTCAGCTGATTGAAAAGGTGCCTCTTTCTCTTTCCCTCCTCTCCCTCTCTGTTTTTTTTCCTGTGTTGTGCAGAAGCCTCTGCTGCAACAGGAGCTCTGCACCCTGCAGCTTGCCCTCAGCTGGGTCTCAGCGATGCTCCTGCCCTGCTTAGCCTCATGCTGGTGTCAGCCCCCTGTCCTGGGGAGGCCTGGTGCTCCCCACGCCCAAGCTCTACAAACCTGAGCACTGATTGTGGGTGTGAGATACCCACTGGAGAGAAGGGGGTGCCCAATGGAATGGGGGGGGGGATCCACTGGAGAGGGATACCCGCTGGAAAGGGGTGCTCTGGAGAGGACGGTACCCACCAGAGAGGGGATACCTCTCAGAGAGGGGTGCCCATGGGAGAAGAGTGCCCACCAGAGATCCTTTCTGCAGGGGCTGGAAGAATGGTGGACCCAGGGACAGGCAGGTTTGCAGGTCCCTGTGTGCATCCCAGCTCTGGAGGGCACAGCTGGGCTTTATTGGTGAGCATCACTTGGGACCCTCAGTACACCAAAGACATTTTGCTGCTGGAGTGTGTTTGGAGAAGAGAAACAGAGCCCAGGTGCTCTGGGAGCAGCTGAGGAACCTATGGCTGTTTAACCTGGAGAAGAGGGGGCTGAGGGGAGACCTCATTGCTCTCCATAGCTCCCGGAAAGGAGGTTGTGGTGAGGGCGATGCTGGTGTCCCAGGGCACACGGGATAAGATGAGAGGAAATGGCCTGAAATTGTACCAGGGGAGGTTCAAATTGGATATCAGGAAAAATTACTGACAGAGTGGTGAAGCCCTGGCAGAGGCTGCCCAGGGCAGTGGTGGAGTCTCCATTCCTGGAGGGGTTCAAAAACTGTAGACATGGCACTTTGGGACTAGGTGCAGCCATCATGGTGGGGTTGAACTGGATGAGGTCTTTTCTGATATCAGTGTTTCTGTGATCATGGCCTTGGTGCATCTCACAGCTGTTACCCTGGCTGAAATCACAACAAATCAGCAGATTACGAGTGAGCGGGTTTGCACCTATGAGCCACTCAAATACTTTTCCTGTTGTCCTTGACATGGATCTTTCAACACCACAGTCTCTCTGGGTTTGGGGACAGGGCTGTATCAGTGAGCTGCACTGCCAGCTGCAGTGTGACTCGTGAGGGGGCTTCCTTAGCACAGGCAAAATCCATGCAGTCAGGCTATTGCATACAATCATATAATCATGGAATGGTTTGGGCTGGAAAGCACATCCAGTTCCACCCCAGGACACCTCCCACTGGATCAGGGGGCTCAAAGCCCCATCCAACCTGGCCTTGAACACCTCCAGGGATGGGGCAGCCACCACTGCTCTGGGAAACCTGAGCCAGGGCCTCCCCACCCTCATTGTGAAGAATTTCTTCCTAATGTCTAACCTAAATCTTCCCCCTTCCAGTTTAAAGCCATTCCCCCTCGTCCTATCACTAGAAGCCCTTGTAAAAAGTCCCTCCCCAGCTTTCCTGTAGGCCCCCTTCAGGTACTGGAATCAATTTGGTCTTTTTTTGGGAGGATATACAAGATAGAAGCCAAGCCAATACTTGTTCCATTTCCCAGAACCTGCCTGCTTTGGTATTTATTACATGCAGAGAGAAGTGTCTGCAGGACATGGTTTGAGCAGCACGGTAGGGTGGGGCAGATGATTGGATTGGATGAGCTTAAAAGTCATTTCCAATCTCTATGATTTCATGATTCGAGAATTCTAAATGCTTGACTGAGTTTCAGAGTTAGAAATTTTCATGCACTTGCACTTTTTCTGGGTGTCCAAAGATCTCCTCTGCTTCTCACATCGTTTTGCAACATAAATTGCAACTGCATTTTGGAAAATGCACTGCCTAATTTTATTCTTATATGAAATAGTAAATTTAACATTTATAGTTGTAGGATTTCCTCCAGGATTGGCATCGGATGCCAAACATTTCTGTGTAGTACATGAGAGTTCCTATAACAAAGGCTCAGTGAAGTGCCCCAGTAAGAGCAACTTTACTTGAAGAAAACAGCCCCAAAAAGCCACGGAGTGCCCTGCTGCAGGTCCAGGTTTTCTTAGTGGAGGACTGGGAATCAGTTGGACATCTTTACCTGGGGACCATAGCAGTAAGAGGCTGCAGGAGACCAACTCCTTAACAGAGGAATTCTTGAGAGGATATAGGAAAACATGGAAATTTAAATAGAGAAGTGATATTTTATTTTGAGGTAGGGGAAATGCTGTCTTGAACAGTCCCATTCCTGCTCCTCTCTGGCAGTGAAGGTGTTGATCAGCACAGTTCATGCAGATGGGCTCTCCAGCAGGTGGAGTGTGGCAAACCCTACAGCCTGGCAGAACCTGGAATTCATGACTTAAGGGAAAAGTCAAGGTTTCAGAACTTGTCATCCTCCTGACTCAGAGGTGAAATCGGGTATTTCTAGAGGTGCCCTGTGAAGTAATTGGCTCAGGAAAACTGGTGTTCCATTTCATGGGGAAACTGAAGCCCTTTCAAAGGCAATTATTTTGTATTTGTTGATATCCTTTCACAGCATCTCATGATTCTACATAGCAAGCATCAAAATAATGGAACCAGGGATCCCCCCCAAAAAACCCCAATCTGCTCTCAAACTTCTCCTCTGAATGTTTAAAATGAAGAGTTCAAAACTTGGAAAAAAAACCCCAAAACATTTTGAAAGTTTCTCATGTGGAAATTTCTGAATATCTGAAAATGCACACAGATTACAAGATTTCCCTGTTTGGGTGAAATTGGAGTTTTCCCACAAAATGTGCTGAAAAAACTGCGCCTAACTTCAACTGGCCAACAGCCAGAGCCAGGAAGTAAAAACACAGGACAGCCACAAGTTCTTATTAAAGCTAAGAGTTAATCAACGTCCATGTTCCTGGATGGATCAATTAGTAGTGTTGAAAAATAGCCCTAAGGCAGGGTGTCCATGAGCACTCACATCTACGAGAAGGCTATGGACAATGGATTGCGTTAAAGATATTTGGGTAAAACTGGGAAAATTCTGTTCTGGGAGACATCACAAGCCTTGAGAGCAACCCAAAGCCTCAGGCACTGGACTTCCACCCCGGCTGGGCTCTTCAGAAGGAGAAACTGAAGGAGTGTGAAATTGTACCCATGCCCCTGTGTCTCTAGATGGAAATTCATAGAATCATAGAACCATGGAATTACAGAATGGTTTGGGTTCTAAGGGACCTCAAATATCATCCAGTTCCAAACCCCTGCCATGGGCAGAGACACTTCCGACTGGATCAGGGGGCTCCAAGTCCCATCCAGCCTGGTCTTGAACAGCTCCAGGGATGGGGCAGCCACCACTTCTCTGGGCAACCTGGGCCAGGGCCTCCTCACCCTCACTGTGAAAACAGTTCTTCCTAATGTCTAATCTAAATCTTCTCCCTTTCAATTTAAAGCCATTCCCTTCGTCCTGTCACTAGAAGGTTTTATAAAAAGTTCCTCATCTCTCCTGGAGCCCTTTCAGTATTGGAGGCTGTGCTAAGGTCTCCCTGGAGCCTTCTCCAGGCTAAACAACCCCAACTCTCTCAGCCTGTCCTCATGGCAGAGGGTCTCCAGCTCTCGGACCATCCTCATAGCCTTCCCCTGGACCGGCTCCAGCAGTTCCTTATCCTTTCCATTCTGGGGAGTCCACCACAGGGCTCCAGGTGGGGTCTCCCCAGAACAGAGCAGATGGGCAGAATCCCCTCCCTCCCCTCTGGTCCCACTGCTTTGGATGCAGCCCAGGACACGGCTGGTTTCTGGGCTGCCAGCTCATGTTGAACTTCTCATCAATCAGCACCCTCAATTTATTTGGGGTCTGAGTGTCTTTTTCTTGCATGGGTACTTTTTAATTCTTTTCACTTGCCCAGTCCCATGCCAGCCCCCACAGTGCTGACCACAAGCAGATGTTTGAGTGCTGCCAGAGCGACCAGCTTCCTCCTGCAGAGATTGACCCCATCCTGGGACGAGATGTGGCTGCGTGACAATAGATGGTTCTCACTACCTGCTGCTCCCTCTCTTTGTCATATCCACACCAGTCCCTCACAGGGAGCATTAACTAGCTTGAGATGCACCTAGGCCCCCGAATTTCCATCTGCCTGCCCCCATTTCAAAACAACTCCCCCAAGAACACACGGGCTCTGATCCTTTGGATCCATGGCTTTGGACAAGGACTCTTGATCACCCTGCATGTGCTGGGCAGCTTTGACACACACATTTGAATGAAATGGGAACTGACAGTGTCGAGGCACCGCAAGCACTCGGCTACAAAGGACTCATGCAATTATCCTTTGTCGGAATTCATCTCGTCAGCCCTGCGTGGTGTTAATGTCTTTAGAAACTCTGAAGATGAAAATCTGAGGGAAAATACACCAGTTAGAGCAGTCTATGGCTACGACAGCGGTTTTTGGGGTAGGAGAAATGGCAACCAGGGACACTGGTGGTCTCAAGGACAAGCACAGGGCTGGGAAGTTGGCTACTCAAGCTACAGGATGCGGGTACACCCATGGGTCTGAAGGAGTTAATCATTGTCAATGGTCCCCAGCTTCCTCAGTATGTTGGTGGGTGAAACCTCTACAGATGGTTTTCCCTTTCTACCTCAGGCTAGGTGTGTGAAAGGCTCAATAAAAACATTTCAACCATCACTAGCTGTAAGGGAAAGGGGAACTTGGTTAATTGCACACACACTCACTTGCTGCTGACCCCTGGGAGGCACTCACTGGCTCCACAGTGCCCACAGGGATGGTGCTGCTGGAACAACATCAAGGCCAAACTCACTGAAAATCTCTTTAAACTTATGCTGTGAGCAGAGTCCTCTACAAACTACTGATCCAGATGTGCAGAGGCGTTGCCAGAGACGTTAGATATTGAGAAGAAATTCTTCACGATGAGGGTGGGGAGGCCCTGGCCCAGGTTGCCCAAAGAAGTAGTGGCTGCCCCATCCCTGGAGGTGTTCAAGCCAGGGCTGGATGGAGCTTGGAGTCCCCTGATCCAGTGGGAGGTGTCCCTGCCCACGGCAGGGGATGGAACTGGATGGGCTTTGAGGTCCCTTCCAACCCAAACCATTCTGTGATTCTGTGTGTCCTGTAATTCTGGAGGGTGATGTGTCCTCATACCTTTGCATAATTTTATGGCTTAAAGTTTCACAGACAGCTTAATTCAGTATTTCTAGTAAACAGTTGTACTTCTGCAGAAAAAAAATTCTCTTTAAAGTCTATCAGTTTTTAGTAAATTCATGCAATTTTTTTCATGCACAACATTTTAGAACTTAATTTCAGCAGTTTCCAACTTATTTTTTTTTTCAGTAGCATACAAAAAAACTTTCTTTCCTGTTAGATCTCTAAAAATGTTGTTTAGCTAATCTGATTAAAGAAAAAAACATTATTTTTCATTTTGGCAATAAAACTTTCACCTTTGAAAAAGCATCATTCCTTTTTCGACAGTCCTTTATTACTCGTGCTCCAGGTATCCCCTGCTGTGGCGCAGGCGGAGGCAGAGAAGGTGTCCGGCCAGGGGTAAGCGCTGTCTCTGGTCCCCCCCGATGGTTCAGCGAGGCTCGGAATGCAGCTCCGGGCTCCGTGAGAATGAGCACACTGACATCTGTTGACTGGACACGATTTCTCCAGGCTGAAGGGATTAAGGCGTGGGAATTGAAACACAAAGGATCGCAGCTCTGATGTGTCATCAGGAAGGGTCTTATTAGTGAACACACGTAGCTTTCTGGTGTTCAGATTGTGCTCACGAAGCCTGTTATAAGGACATTAATGAGCTGCTTGTAACTTGGAAAGATCTCTTGCCTCTGAATATTTAGAGCTATGTTTTACTGGCAACAAAATTCATTTCAGAACTGCTCGATTAGATTAATACATTATTGCGTAAGGTTTTATAAAACACTTTTAAACACCCGCTCAAAAACTTTTTCAAATCTGAGATTTCATTGAGTCTCCCAACCCTCAGACAACCCCACAGGCTGTGATGGAAGAAAACATTACATTTACATCCCGTGAAGGCAGAGGCAGTTTCCAAAACCAAGAGCTGTAAAATGTCCCATAACTGAGCTTTGCTCAGGAATGAGGAAGCTGATGTGAAGTGCTGAGCTGGGAGACAGTGCTGAGCCTTCCTGCCTTCAGTGCTTTTCTAGACAGGTTCCTCTCCCAGCCTTGCTGCTGGAGAAACCCACAAGGCACAGAAGAATGTTCAACATAAGGGGGAGATTGTTTGTGAGAGAGAGCCCTGTGGGAAACCCAACATCTTGTGGCCTTTGAGGGTCAGAGTAGAGAGTTACAGAGGAATTCCAGGTGACCTTCACGGCATTTGGTCTGAGCTTCTGCAGGCTCAGGGTCTCTCTCCAAGTCTCCAAAGACAATGAGGATGGACCTGGGATACACAAAGGCCACAGCTTTTTGCTGGTAGGATAAAACCCCTGATCTCTTGGGGAGGGGTGTGATGCTGCAAAACCAGCATTGACTGGAGATTTGAGGAAGTGACACTTCAGAACCCAAAAGGAAAACAAAGCGGTTATAAAAGAAAAATACATTTGTAGAAAAGCTGTACTGAAAGGGACAGAGATGTTGGGGGCTTGGGAAGTCTGACCTCACACATCTTCCTCCCATGACAGCTTCTCTGATGTGGGTGGCTGCGTACCTGCAGACACAGAACCAACCCTTTGATCTGAAAAAAATGGAAGTTCTTTGAAGTGGCTCTTGCTTCTAGGGAATTTCTTACAGGCTGGCATCCCATCATTTTGTCTGCAGGTAGAAATGAGTGAGGTACAGAAACCTGGAATAAAGTTTGTTTAGGGACAGAGATTTTAAAAAAGCAGCAATGACACGATTTTATTGCAAATAAAATTAAACAGTTCAGTTTCCATCACAAGGAGTTTCACAAAGTGCCTTCTGCAATGTTTAAACCCAGAGATTTATTCAAAAAGAAGGACCTAGAAATGTGTATTTCCCTGTACTGGCTCCTGCAAGATCTAACCCATCAGAGTGGCAGTGAGTTCATCAAGGGACCACCAAACTACCCCTGTTCAAATAACTTCTCAGGAGCCAAAGGTTGGGGAAGGGAAGGGAAGGGAAGGGAAGGGAAGGGAAGGGAAGGGAAGGGAAGGGAAGGGAAGGGAAGGGAAGGGAAGGGAAGGGAAGGGAAGGGAAGGGAAGGGAAGGGAAGGGAAGGGAAGGGAAGGGAAGGGAAGGGAAGGGAAGGGAAGGGAAGGGAAGGGAAGGGAAGGGAAGGGAAGGGAAGGGAAGGGAAGGGAAGGGAAGGGAAGGGAAGGGAAGGGAAGAATTCATCTTCCTTATCATGACCTCTCTCCGGGTAGCTTTGAATTACACTCCAGGTGGGCTACGGATATCTTTCATGTCTCTCGCTCCATTAGCTGGTACACTTAGCGAAGGCTGGGTAATAACCAGACATACTCTTCTCGTCATGAACAAGACACGGCTGCACATTCGCGCTGGTAATTTCTGCAACGTCCTCTTCTCCGGGCGAACAGCATCATTCAGTCCAATCCCCAGAGGTTCAGGCAGCCTGGCTGTAGCCCCAAGGTTCAGCAGCACTGCACGGGCTTCCTCCTCACCCATCCCTTCTAGCAGCACGAAATACAGGGTGCTTCCTTCAGACCGTGCCCAACTGTCACCTCTGAGGGCAAAGCTAGGACATCCGTAACAGCCTGAAGCAGGAATTGATAGATCTGAGATGGGCGCTCAGGCAGCAGGTGTAGAGTTGCTAAAAGTCATTGCTTCCTTGCTCCTGCAATAAAAGAATTAGAAAATTCATTGCTTAAAGGGCATCAGCTGTACCAGTATTGCTTTCAGTGTTCTGCTAGAATCTGTATGTTAGCATTTCCTTCAAACTTGTACATCCGAGAATAAAAATGAAAACATTAGTTCTCACAGAGAGATTAAGGGAGGAACTCTCCCCCCTGGCTGCAAAGAAGATTTAAAGAACTCAGAGGCACATTGAGAGAACCCAGTGAATTTATAGAATCAGGGAAAAACGGGATGGTTTGTGTTGGAATGGACCTCTAAGCCCATCCAGTTCCACCCCCTTGCCATGGGCAGGGACACCTCCCACTGGATCAGGGGGCTCAAAACCCCATCCAGACTGGCCTTGAACACCTCCAGGGATGGGGCAGCCACCACTTCTCCGGGCAACATTGGCCAGGTCCTCACCACATTAATTATGAAGAATTTCCTCCTAATGCCTAATCTAAATCTTCCCCCTTCCAGTTTAAAGCCATTCCCCCTTGTCCTGTTACTCCAGGCCCTTGTGAAAAGTCCCTTCCCAACTTTCCAGTAGGACCCTTCAGGTACTGGGAGGCTGCTCTAAGGTCTTCCCAGAGCCTTCTCTTCTCCAGGTTGAACAACCCCAACTCTCTCAGCCTGTCCTCATAGCAGAGGTGCTCCAGCCCGTGGATCATCCTCATAGCCTCCTCTGAACTCGTTCTTTTACAAAGCTCTGTACAAGGTGCAGTGCCCCAGTGATGCAGTGGAGGTTAGGAACAGGCACAGGGAGGTGCTGCTGTTGGACCTTCAGGCTGCAGTCACTGCAGGCTGAGCAGAAAGGGAGCAAAGCTGAGACCTCCCCATTTGGACACTGTCCTAGCTCCAACACTTTGTAATAAAACCTAAGAATACCCCCTCATTACAGCGGCCACCTCCACGGGCACTGAAGGACATTGGCGTCAATCTGGCAGCTCTGTTGAACAAAGGCTGTCCTGGTACACAACCAGCCCTGGTGCAAGGGTTGCCACCTGCTCTGCCTTGCATCATCACGCACCCACCAAGGGTCCTCTGCAGGTATCCCTCTGGGCATCTTCTCACAGTGCAGCAGATGCCATAACAAAAAGCTGCTTTCCATTTCTTGTATTTCCAGCTCCCTGCCACAAGGAAATATCCGTGGCTCCTTCGCTACTCCAGGCTGTGGCTGCCGGAGTCAGGGATGGAGTCAAAAGGATGGTTGCTTTGTACAACCTCCCACCCAGCAGGCACCCAGTTTAGGAACAACTGGCTTTGCCTGGGTACCAAGGACTGTCATGGTAAAACTTCCCCAAGCATGCATTACCTCTGGCATTCAATTTATGCACGAGTTTTTTGTCTTAAAAGTCATGAAAATGCCCAGGGTAAAGCTCAGCACATGCTTGCAAAGCATCTTCACAGAGAAGGAAAGATGACTTGTCTTAAGCCCTGTCATTTCAGCCTAATTGTTGTAACATTTAAGCTAAACCAACTCCACAGGCCGGAGTGGATCTGATCTTGCAAGGACAACCCACTCACCGCATGTGGGAGTAACAACATCTGACCCTAAACTTGCAAAATATTAAAGCAAGGGTGAAAAAGGTAAGTAAAGCCAAATAATTCAAGGAGAGCAATTTAAGCTCATATTGGCAATAATAATGTGCACTGGTCCACATCTGATCTTCAGCTATTTCTAAATTACACAGAGATAATCAAAAAGAAAGAGGATCCGCTACACATTCTCCTGCAGAGCGAGACTCTGCAATTAGAGAGCTGAGGTCTACAGTTGATCAATAGTGACCCTCCCTGGTAGCTCTGGGTGTTTTTAAAAGGGAAAGGCAATTTCTGCTCTTTTAGCTGCACAAGGAAGAGGACTTTTCCTAGATGAGAGGTTTTACCCTGCCACTGCCTACTGTTTTTGGTGCAGGATTCTGCCCACAAGGATTTTTCCTGAATGTCCCATTTTACACCACTGTTGTCAGCAGGTCGTAGGCTTCAGGGATCAGGTCCTCTGTCAGCTGTTTCTCAGGAGGATCCCAGGAAGGTGGCATGGCTAAGGGCAGCAGAGACCTCTGGAGGTCATCTTGTCCAGCCCCTTTGGCTTAACACAAGGTCACCTACAGCAGGTTGCTCAGGACTGTGTCCAGTCAGGTTTTGAGTATCTCCAAGGACAGAGGTTCTATGAACTCTCCTTGTTTCAGTGTTTGACAATCCTCACAGTATTAAGGGCTTTTTCTTATGTTTAAACAACATTTATTTTCTTTCAGCCTCTGCCCGTAATCTCCCAATTGTTCACTCAACATCACTGAGAAATGCCCAGCTCTGACTTCTGTCTGACTCTATCAGACAATTATACATCAACAAGGTCCCCCTGAACCTCCTTTTCATCAGACTGGACAGTCCCAACTCTCTCAGCCTCTCTTTATATGACTTTATGCTCCAACCTCTTCACCACTTTTGTGGCCCTGAGGTGGACTTCAGTAAGTCTATGTCGTTTATACTGGGAAGCCCAGGCCCAGACCCAGAACTGTAGATATGTCCCACCAGAGGGAAGGAGAGGACAGGATCACCTCTCTAAGGCAGACCAGCAACCATCACCCTTCTCTGCCATGAGACCACACTGCTGGTTCAGTAACTTCATGAGATACCTCTTCCCAGTTCTCCAGACTGTCCAGGTCCCTCTAAAGGGCCTGCTCTATCACTCACCCACTCCAGCTCTGCCACCCGTGAACTTGCTGAGAATCGACTCTGCCCCATTTCCCAGGCCATTAACAAGGATGTTAAATCATATTGGTCCTGGTGTGGATCCCAGAGTTGCACTATTGGTCACTGACCACAAGCAGGACTTGGTACTCACCACAACCTCCCAGGCCTGGTGGATCAATGAGATCTCCTTCCACTTTCCTGCCCATTTATACACACCATCAGTTTGTGTGTGAATATTTCATGGTAGGCAATGTTGAAAGCCTCACTAAAGTCAAGACAAATAGACAATTCTCTCCTCTTCTCCACTTTTCATCACAGAAGCTACCAGGCTGGTCAGGCATCACTTCCCCTTTCTGAATCTATGCTGATTACTCCCAGTCACCTCCTTATTCTTCTTCTTGTGTTTGGAAATAGATTCCTAGATTATTTGCTCCACCATTTCCTGGACTACTTTCCCCATAAGATTGGTGTGAGGCTGGCAGTCCTACTACAGTTTGCAAGATCTTCATAGAATCATAGAATCATCTGTTTGGAAAAGACCTTTAAGAGCATCAAGTCCAACCATACCTGTCCCCTTACTAAACTATGTCCCTCAGAAAATCATCTGCCCGTCTTTTATACCCCTCCAGGGATGGGGACTCCACCACCTCCCTGGGCAGCCTCTGCCAGGGCCTGAGAACCCTTCCTGTGAACACATTTTTTCCTGATATCTAATCTGAACCTGACCTAGTGCAACTTGAGGCTATTTCCTCTCATCCCATCACCTGTCACCTGGGAGAAGAGACCAACACCCACCTCACCATGTCCTCCTTTCAGGCAGTTGTGGACAGTGATGAAGTCTCCTCTCAGTCTCGTCTTCTCTAGGCTAAACCCCTTCTTGCCCTTCTTAAAAATGAGTGATGTTTGCCTTCCTCTTATCACCACATTCCTGCAAAGATGATCAAGAGGGGTACTGCAATGTGATCTCCCTTAGCTCTCATGGCTGCGTCCCATCAGGCTCCATGGACTTAAGTTCATATCCAGATTGTTTGCTTTTTTTCCTAACAGTCCTCTATCAAGGATAAATACACCCTGCCCTGGATTTCTCACTGACCTCACCACCCATCATGAGACAGAGCCCTGCTGCTCTCATATCCCACCTCCTTGTCTTCCCAGCTTCTTCATCCTAAGGAGCCCATATCCACCCACTGCAGTAAGCCAGCTGTGTGAGCTATCCCACCACTTTTCCATGGTCTCAATGCCTTTGTAACTCTACAAGTGCACACAGAACCCTTGCTCTTGCTTTTTATGCCCCATGTTGTGTGTGTGCATGTATGGCTGTTTCAGAGAGGGATCTCTATGTCCTTGTTTCCCAGAAAGCGTATGAGAGCTTTCTGCATAACTTTGTCTAATAGGACCTTCCTTATTCTTGTGGTTACCCTTTGGGTGGACTGCCATTAGCCCTGTTTTGTTGATTACAATCTCCCTACTGTTTGCTTTACCCCATGCCCTTTGTTTGCCATCCTTAGTCTACCACCTCCTCACTGAGTTTTGGTGATCCTCTCCCCACCCCACAGACCCCAGTTTAAAGCTCTCTGTACCAGCCTGGCCAGCCTGTTGGCAAAGATACTTTGGCCAGTCTTGTTCAGGTGGACCCCATCCCCTTCAAGCAAGCCTGAAGTCCTCTAAGAGGGACTCAGGGTCTCATGGTGGTAAAGACTGAAATCCTGTTGTCAACACAAAGGGTATGGTTAGCCTTCAAGGTCTACCTACTTTTCCTCCAGTCCTTGCCCATCACTTACAGGATCAAGGAGAAAAGCACCCCTGTCCCCACTGGTCATCATCCCACAGCCATAAAGAAACAGAATCTTGGAATGGTTGCACTCACAAGAGATGTCAAAGCCCATCCAGTTCCTATTCCCTGCCATGGGCAGGGACACCTCCCACTGGGCCAGGATGCTCAAAGCCCCATCCAACCTGGCCTTGAACTCCTCCAAGCAGGGGGCAGGCACCACTTCCTTGTGCAAACTTTGTCACAGGAAAACATTTCTTCCTAAGATCTCATCTCTGTTTCCCCTCCTTCAGCTTAAAAACATTAATGTAATAATGCTGTATTGCAACTTTCTGATAGAATCTCAAAAGTTTGTATTGGGAGGGACTTCTAAAAGCCATTCAGTCCAACTCCTCTGCAGTAAGCAGGGACATCTTTAACAGGATGGTATCAGACTTCCACACGGTTTAAAATGTATTTGGCTTTTTACTGTCAGTGTTGTAGCCTGTGTTTCACTCTTTGGAAAGAAAGGCTTTTAATAATCTCAGGAAACCAGAAATCCTCATCCCGTTTTCCTCCATCATGTTTTTTTCCATGTTGCCAGAGTCTCTGCCAGCATGGGAACACATCGGCACTGATGCGGAGTTTGTGAGCAGGAGTCTGTGTGTCCGTCCCAGGTCAGCAGCCCTAAGGCTAAACCTTGTTTGTACCCCAGGTCTGAAGCCTCTCTTTTGGGTTTATGACAACAAACATCGAGCAGTAATGGGTTGGCTAGATTAGATGGGGCTCAGCTGTCAGCATCGAGACACGTGAATGCCAGCAGCAGAAAGGGAGCTTTGCAGTGTAAAACAATGTAGACCCATCCAGCTGCCGTAAAATCCAGAGTGCAACGAACTGCAACTGCAGGAAGTGAGAGAATGTTCTCTTTAAAGAGAGAAGAGCAGTTTTACACATTAAAATTGGGGGGGGGGGGGGGGGGGGGGAAGAAATTACCCACAAAATACCAAAGAACAGTGTTTAGTTTGGGGCCATTCTCTACCAGAAGGACATTGAGATCCTGGAGGAGGTCCAGAGATGGGCAAGGGCTGAGAGCACAAGCTTTATGAGAGGCTGCAGCATGTCAAGAGAAGTGGGTCAATTTCGGGAAGGGCCTGGAGCCCAGGGGTTCTGGGAATGACTGAGGGACTTGGGGCTGTTTATCATGGAGAAGAGAAGGATGAGGAGAGACTTCATTGCTCTCTGCAGCTTCTGAAAGGAGGTTGTGGTGAGGTAGAAGTTGGTCTCCTCTCCCTGATAACCAGTGATGGGGCAAGGGGAAATGGCCTCAAGATGCAGCAGAGGAGGTTTAGGTTGGATAGTAGGAAAAATTTCTTCACTGGAAGTGTTCTCAGGCTCTGGTAGAGGCTGCCTAGGGAGGTGGTGGAGTCAACATCCCTGGAGGTGTTCAAAAGATGAGTAGATGTTGGTCTTCGGGACATGGTCTGGTGGTGACCATAGCAGGGCTGGATCGATGATTGGAGTCAAGAATTTTAAATGTCTTTACAAACAAAAACCATTCTCTGATAACAGAGTGTGAAGCAGGGTGCTTGTGACAGTCAGCAAGGTGCCGGTGAAAAGCATCCCTGCAGCCTCACCAGCCAGTTTTAATGCTGAGTTTGACACCACCGCTACCGCTACAAGGTCTGGGCAGCCTTTCTGGGGAATCTCACCTCTCCTCCTCAGAAACCTCAGTTGTGGTGTTGGCAGCAGAGGACGGGTGCAGGCAGGCGGCAGAAAGGACAAGGCAGCAGCGGCGCAGCCCCAGCTGCCGAGCTCCGATAGAGTTTGAAGCTGAAGCCTTCAAACCCACAGCGGGAAGCCTTGCTGCTACATGAGGGTAATAAACCGGTGTGAACGCGCGCCGCCTCCGACACGGCCACGCGCACCAGCGGCGGCCGCAGCGAGCTCTGCGCTCCGCGGGCCGGTTCCGTCACATTAACTCATCCTGCGTAGCCATGGCAACGGGTGTGGAAAACACGCTGCCAGCAGGTCCGGATCTGGCACCTACGGATACCGGCACCGCCAAGCTCGGCCCTGGCACGTGTGCTGCCCAGAGAACAAACCGCTAATAAGGCTCCTTAATTTTGTCCATCAGGAATGACTCTGCCCGCAGACTGTCCCTTTGAGAGGCCTTGAACAAAATTGCCAAAACCAAGGAGGAAAAAGGAAAACTAAGGTGGTGTCTTCAGCTAAATAGCGAGACTTTGACTGGTCACGGAACATCTTTGTTATCTTTAAGGAGAGGGTTCTAAAAGCTGCATGGCCACCAGGTCTGTAGATCTCAAACTTGTGTTTCTGATCAGCAAAATCCCCCTCCCTGGTCATCATCCCCTTCAGATCCCAAGCACGCTGGAGATTCCAAGAGACTACAGACGAGGCTCACTGCAAATTCCAGTGGCAGAGGAGGGAGATTGAACTGACTGGAGGCATGGCTTGAAATTAAAAAGGCAGCAAGAGCATGGAAAGGGGTGAGGGAGCAGAAGGAAAGCACAAAATCCATCAAACCCAAATTTGTCTCATTAAAAGCATTTTTAAATTATAATGTCCTGGAATGTAGCTGTCACCCATTTGCACAGACTTCACCGTGTTGCCACTCCTTTTTTTTTTCCAGCTTCACTTTCTTGCACCTCACTGGGACTGCCATCAATTTCTTCCCATCATCAGCAGTTACAGTAAAAGGATTCATTCGTGGGCAAGGGGAGCTGAGAGACAAAGGTGAAAATATAATTAAAGTTTTTAATTCTATGCCTGAACGCTTAAGTCCAGAACTCATGACAATTAGCTGGCTGCAATGAAAGATCTTTAGTCGTTATTTTGTCTTTGTTTCATGTAATTGTTCTCTTTGACCAGCTACATTTGCCCTTTAGACTGAATCCTTCCTTGGTGATGCTCTGTCTTCCCATCTACTCCCTGGGACGTGGGAAGCACATCAGCACTGCAGGAACACACGAACGTTGAACACAGACACCAGGCAGCAACCCCAGTTGCATGCCACGGCTGCTGCCTCTTGCACATCTGCAGGGGAGGGGAGTGCTGCTGGAGGAAGGCGGCTGCATCACTGGAGCAGCTGAGGGGAGAGTGGATGGAGAAAGAGGTAAAAAGGTAGAAGGGCAGCTCCTGATATCAAAGCACGTAAACCAAACAAAGCAATGCTGTTTTCAGCATCACGGATGTGCATATGCTAACACGTGGCCCTTGGCTGCTGTTGCCATAACAAACTATCAAAAATGTGTCCTCATATATTTTTCTTTTAAAAATGAACAGAAATGCCTGACAACGCTGCAATTTATTTTCTACACTTTTGCATCCCATAGCCTACATGACATCTGTGTCTCAGCCACCACACTGGGTGAACAGAGCAGCCACATCAACAGTGATGCCACCAGAAATCTGTGTTTCAAGGCAAGGAGACAAAAACCTTTCCAAGAACATCTCCATTAGAAGGAATAAATGCCAAGAGATTGCTTTTTAAGACTGGGTAATAAAATGTCTTGATGTTTGCCTCCTCCTCACTGATTACACCACAAAGCCTGAGTGCTGCTTGCAGAAAACCTTCAAGACTGCCTCTGCCCTTGCAGAACCAGACCACAAGGGCTGTCACCATGCAACCACTTGACCTTCATCCAGGATAAATTAACCCACAGCACGGTCCTCCCAAAGGCACAGAGGTGTTCTTTGATACCACCACCATTAGTCTTGGCTTTTCGGTGTATGGGAGCTCACGCTTTCTGCACAGTCTAGTCCCAAGCACATTCCCTCCATTGAGACCTCCAGAGAAGAGTCCTGCAGGCCCTAGAGTTCTAGATCTTGTGGCTCAGTAAAATATTTATCAAAATATTTCACTCTTTTGAAGGATTTGGGAGTGACTTTTTGATGATTAAAAGGTCCAAAGAACCATAAATTCATACTGCCCAGAGCAGTACGACCAAGTGAAAGCAGGAACATGTTTGATGAAAAGGCAGTAACAAGAAGCAGGAACCAGTGACAAACAAGTTAATATGAGCATCTGAAAAGTTTCAGCAGGAATAAAACAGCAGCAGTGTTGCAGAAAGTTAATCTGCTCCATGTACTGCAAAAAACGGTTACAAGAAGTACTAGGAGAATGTTATGCAACGCTAACTTTGACTTATGACATAACTTAGCACGTAACACCAATAAGACCCTGCAGAGAGACTATTTTGGCAAGTAATTTGCCCTCTCTGACCTGCCTGTAATCCGTGATAGCACTCTCATTGCTTCAACGCTGAGTGGACTAGAAAAGAGACAGAAAAAAATGCCTTTTGAAAAAAAAGAGACAGTGAAAAGTCAGTCCTACAGAGGAAAATCAAACACTGACATGTCACATAAGGAGTAACCAGAAATGTTTCTGTCTGCCTGTTCCTTTGTTATCCCTAGGTATGGCATCACATCCCTCCCTCCTCGCCAACCCCCTCCTGACTCCTTTGCTTTAGGATAGAATTTCATAGAATCATAGAGTCATCTGGTTGAAAAAGATCTTTGAGATCATCAAGTCCAACTGCACCTGTCCACCACTAAACCATGTCCCTAAGAAGAGCATAGTCCCCTCTTCTAAACACCTCCAGGGCTGGGGACTCAGCCACCTCCCCGGGCAGCCTGTTCAGCCAGGGATGTAGAGCTGTGTTTCAGAGGCATTTCTGTTTTGGTTACCTCCCTGTCCGAGGGGCTGTGAAAAGGCTTCCCATGTGTCTTGCGTGAGTTAGGTGAAATGTGGCAAGCAAGGGCAGAGCTGTGGGCCTGATTTCACACAGGGTTTAGTTATAAACCAGTTCATCCCCAGGCTGAGGGTGGAGAAAGTGAGCTATCTAAGAACACCAGTGCTGTCCTCTGTGAGAGGCATTTGAATCCAGAGAACCAGCTACTAATTGGTGCAGGCATCGTTGGCCATGCCATTGACCGGTCTGTAGCTGTGTCTGGTACATGGGGGTTGGCTTCAAAGGAGCACCTAAGCACCTCCAGCTTTCCACAGCAAAATAACCTTTGAAAACTGCACACCTCAGTCTCAATATATCAAACCCACAATTTTAGTCCCCCAGCTCATGTCTCACCCCTTCCTCAGCGGCATTTACAGGGAAGTGAGCATCTCCTGGGAAAACGTGTGCTCTTCTTCAGAGGAATTTGTTTTGATTCAGAGGCTCAGCTCAGCTCTTGTCAGAGATCTCACTTTAAATCAGTGCAGCTCGTTCTCCTAAGCCAGGCAGGCACACCTACCCAGGGAGCCTGAGCTCCTGGACTTACTGCGCTGCGTTGCTCTGTCCAGCATGTTCTTCCTTGTTAAGCTTTTATCAGAGGAACATCACAAGGGGTTCTGCAGAGCCACAAGGCAGCAGCCACCTCACTGCTGCCACCACCAGCAGCTCCAGGGGGAAAAGGACGTGGAAGGCACTTGCCACACCTCTGGCTTTACATTTCATGATCTGTAACATCACTTCTGCAGCTGACTTCAGTACCTACAAGAGTACCCATCCAGCATGAGCAAAACGATCCCTTGTGGCACCTCCCATTGCAACCGAAGCCTCTGGCCACCCAGTCTTCCTCAGAGCCTTTCAGTCAGGGCTCTGTGGGGTACGGTTTGCTGAGGCACCGGACAGTGATCTGAAGACACTGGTCAATGAGAGGGAGGGGGATTTGAGAGGAACTGCAGAAAACTCCCCTTGCAGTAAGACCAGCAGAGCCATCCAAGCCCACGGCATGGAGCCAAGAAGGCCACCAGCATCCTGGCTTGGATCAAGAATGGTGTGGCCAGCAGGAGCAGGGAAGTGATCATTCCCCCGTACTCAGCATTGGAGAGGCTGCACCTCAAATCCTGGGTCAATTTTGTCCCTTCAGTACAAGAAAAAAATTGAGATGTTAGGGTGCATCCAGAGGAGGGCAACAAGGCAGGTGAAGGATCTGGAGCACAAGTCTTATGGGGAGCAGCTGAAGGAACTGGAATTGTTTAGCCTGGAGAAGAGTAGGCTGAGAGGAGACTTTACTGCTCTATACAACTGCCTTAAAGGAGATTGTAGTGAGCTGGGTGCTGGTTCTCTTCAAACAAATAACAAGCAATAGGATGAGAGGAAATGGGCTCAAAGTTGTGCCAGGGAATGTTCAGGTTGGACATTGGGAATAATTCCTTTACTGGAAGGATGGTGAAACCCTGGCAGAGGCTGTCCAGGACAGTGGTGGAGTCTCCATCCCTGGGCGGGTTCAAATAAGCGTGTGGCTGTGGTATTTGGGGACATGGTTTAGCAGGCACAGTGGGATTGTGCTGATGGTTGGAGTGGATGAGTTTAGAGGTCTTTTCCAACCTTGATCCTGTGATTCTATGTGTTTCATTCCCATATGGCACTGCATAAAGCAAAGGCAAGTTTCTCACGCTGCATGAGGCAGCCGTGCCTTGCCTGTAGTTTAGACACCAGCCAAGAAGTGGTGCAAAAGGTGTAGTGTGAGCTCTCTTTCTGGAGGAAATCCTTAGTTCTGCTACTGTCATTCTGCTCCCTTTCTTACCTGTCGGCTGCATCCATGCTGTATGCAGCATCCCTCTGCATTGACTGCTGTCTGCTGGCCCTTGCAGGGCAGGGAGACATTCCCAGGCATCTGGAAACCCTGATGTTTAACAGACACAGGCGCCTGCACACTCTTTCCCCAAAGTTTTCATCCCAAATGCTTACTTACATCTCCATTGTTTCCTGTCCGCTCTTGAAACCTGCGGCAGGAGTTCACCTGTGCGTTCCCATGCCCTTGAATCCATTAACTGCAGCAAAGTGATTAATTATTTTAGCCTCTTTATGGCATCACTGTTAACTTACTGCACATTCGTACTTCCAGTCAAATAAATGATAGTCTTAAAATAAGGAGGACATGTGTTATTGAACTATTTATAATCGGAGCTGTCTGGAGCAGAAAAAGATCCAAACGAGCATAAGAAAGCAACAAAAGTTAATGATTCAGAGATAAAATACTACGTTTTAATCTACAGGGTGTGTGACAAATCCAAGAAATTAGAAGCTAAAAGGGTACACGGCCAAGGCGAGAGCCTCAGGACACATCTCCAGCTGCTGTGAAATTAGCACCGTCGCGGAGGGAGCGTTGCTGTGGGCAAAGCGCAGACTGAACACGCAGAGGCTCACCGTGCCCACAGCATTTATCTTCACCGCAGCCTTGCATGGGGAACAGGGGGCAGCTGAGGCCAAAAAGTGTCCTCAGAGCCAGAAAGGGGAGTCACAGGAGGTGTTTAAATGCTGGGTAGATGAGGTGCTCAGGGATATGGTTGACTAGTGGACAGGTACAGTTGGAGTAGATGACCTCAAAGGTCTTTTCCAACCAAGCAATCCTATAAAATGACAGAATGGTTGGGGTTGGAAGGGACCTTGAAGATCATCCAGTTCCACCTCCCTGCAGGAGGAGTGACACCTTTAACCAGATCAGGTTGGTCAGAGCCCCATGCAACCTGACTGCCTCCTCCTCTTCTTTTCTCTGTGTAAAAGTAATAGTTCTGAGACCTGCACCTTAAAGCTGAAAAGTGATGTTATTGACATTCTTAATTTTGATATTTTCTCTCTTGTTCCAGGGTAACCTCAACCTCCACATTCCCTCTGTGTGAGGTCTCCTGAAGGACTGAAGAGGAAGCTGAACCACCTTGACTTTCCAGATTTGCACCAGGCTACTGCAGCTATTGCAATGCCAAGACTTTGCACATAAAAGGTCCCATCCAGGGAAGATTTGGGGCTGTTCTTCCTGAATTAATTTGTTAAGAGAAGGTGAAAAATTAGCATCTGCCTGTTGCCAGGCAACTTGAGACAACTCATGCTTTTCCCTTCTTACAGTGAAATGTCAATCAGCCACAAAAGAACAAAATTAGGATTTTAAAGCCTGTTCTTGCTGTTCTGTACTGCTGCCTGTTCCCCACCACACAGCTTGCACAGGCAGCTGCAGGCAAATTAAAGCCCAGAGAAACCCAAACTTTGCAGATATACGGAATGCTCTGCTCTTGTCAAGTCCCTTCCAGGGAAGTCATCACTTGCCGCGTTCCTGCCAGCTCCTGTGAGTCCCCTGAGAGCTGTCACTGCTCTCCTCTGTCATCACCAAAGAGCTCCACCTGCTCCAGGGTGGATGTCTCAGACGTGCTGATGGCTGAGGTGTAGTAGATACATCCCATCACCACCCTGATTGTTTTCATTTCTGGATGTCAAAAGGGTTCAAATGAATGCTGTTTATTATGTCTGAAGATTCTGTGCACCAGTGCCTGCCCTTGGGTGGCTGCACTGATGCAGCGAAGGTTACCTGTGCCATGTCCCCAGTCTGATCTCTCTGTCCTTCCTGGTCTTGTCCTTACAGTTGCCAGTGCTGGGAGGGGAAAAATGCCACCTCATGTCACCAAGGGCAATGACAGTATTTCCACCCTGCATTTGGACATGTGAGGTGAAGATTTTCTCCGTAATAAATAAGTGCCCACATTCAGTCTCCGAAGCCTGTACATCAGACAACTGAGTTAGCAATTTATCACTGACTTCTAGACAAGTAGTTTCCTTCAGAACTAAATTTCCTTGTGATTTCAGTTGATCAGTTTATTCCAATGGAAAGCCAGTCTGCCTGTACCTTGGATTTTGTTGTCATCACTTTATTTAGCCAGAAATATCCATCAATCTCAGGCAGATTACTGTTTTCCCAGCTTTAAATTGCTACACTGGTGAACAGTATTACTGGAACGTGAACAACCACCCAGTGCTGGCATGAGATTCACCCCTGGATGTGAATGTATGGACTCAGAAATGGAACATGCACCAAGCGGGTCCTTTTTGTTAGTGCAAAGACCCTGACGAGGTTCTTTATAACCATCAGGTGTAATTACAGGCAAACCACGTTCTGGCAGTCAGCGTGCTGCATTGCTTCACAAGCCACTGAAAAAGCCCAGTGGCGTTGCTTGCAGGAAAAATCTGTTTGGTGTAAGCGGAAATGTGAGTCCACACATGTTAAAAATTGTCTCCTTGAGTGAAAGACGGCACTGGCCACCAGAAGGAAAAAGACCAAGAGCACTGCGAGTTCCTGGCAGATTCTCTAGCACACGGATAGAAGAGAGTCATTAATCCTGCTTAAACTTGCAGGAGTCACACACATTAAATACAAACACTTGAGGTTTTCTTTAAGAGAAACACTGGAATTGATCATTGACAGAGCAATTGCTATTGGCATACACCAGGCTTTGGACCTTTCAGAAAAATAACACATTCCTGTATTTAATCTGTGATTATTGAACAGAAATTGAACAGAAATTGTGTAAAATGACATAGATTTAGGATTTATTTTAAGCATTTTTTTTTTTTTTATGCTAAGGAAAGCAATTTAATTTCTTCTGAGCTCTGTAATTTATTGCTAGGCAGAGGTTTACATTCTACATAATTAGTATCCTAACGTTATCCACTGAACCCAGTTAAAATTATATACCTGATGTCCTGTCTACCCAGACATAGCTAACGAGAGTCCCTAATGAAATACTCATCAGATACAAACAGCAAGAGAGCAAGACAGGTCTGTATTTTGAGGGCATGACAGAAGGATTGACTTGACCGGCCTGACCTGAACTTGCAGCAGGGCTGGAAATGGTGATTTCTGCAGCCCCAGATCACTGCCCAGCCTCAGGCAGTTGTGGCTGCTCCGTGCTCGGTCATGGATGGGCACCAGGAAAACATAAAAAGGTAGAACAGGTTTGCTACAGAGGTGCTTGTCAAATAAGAAGGAAAAGTAAGGAATCTGGCCATTTTAATTTTGTTGGGTGTAACAATGCTGTTCCCTCTACAGTTCTCAGAGTGATCTGCGCTCCAAACGTGGGGATCAGCATTTCTGAAAACCCTGCCACGAGTGCAATCTGCCGTTTTCAAAGTGTCTCACCACTGACATCAAAGCCTGCAGAGCAATGCAGACTCTGCAGACCTTCCATCCAGCATGTCATCCTGACTTATTCAAGCTTCAGAGATGGAATTCTTGCTCTTGCACGGCTCCTCATTGTCTGTGAGCACTTTGAACACCCAGACTTCACCAGCAGCAGCCAGGCTGAGGTTGTCTGACACTGTGTACATGGACTGTGGAGAGGTGGGACAGTGTGGAGAGTTGGCAGTGCAGCCATCCCTGCTTCAGGCATTTGCTGAAGCTGAGAACAACTGTCCTGTAGTGGCAGGAGGAAAAGCCAAAGGAGAGACCATAGTTAAAAACTGGGGACTAGAGCCATAGAGGTAGAGTACGTGATAATGGGAAACTTCCCCAGAGCTCAAATTGGCATGACTGGCCTCCAAGGACCTCTTTAGGATGGGGTGGTAGGATAGAGAAGAGTGGGGGGAATAGATTAACCAGCAATACTACCCAGAGTGACCTAGACAGGCACCTGGGTTGGGCCATTCTCAAGTATAGATAGAAGCTGGGCAGAAAATGGCTTGGGAGTAGCCCTGAGGAGAAGGACTTGGGGTGCTGGGGGAGGAGAAGCTCAACATGAGACAGCAATGTGTGCTCACAGCCCAGAAACCAACAATGTCTTGGGCTGCATCCAAAGCAGTGGGACCAGAGGGGAGGGAGGGGATTCTGCCCCTCTGCTCTGCTCTGGGGAGACCCCACCTGGAGCCCTGAGACTAGTTCTGGAGTCCTCAGCACAAGAGACGGAGATCTGCTGGAGCAAGTCCAGAGGAGGGCTAAGGAAATGGTTCAAGAGCTGGAGCTGCCAGGTTGGATGGGGCCTGTAGTGACAGGATGAGGGGAAGTGACTTTAAATTGTAAGGGGGAAAGATTTAAGTTAGACAATAGGGAGAAATGTTTTTCTTTGAGGGTGAGGAGGCCCTGGCCCAGGTTCTCCAGAGAAGTGGCTGCCCCATCACTGAAGGTGTTCAAGGCCAGGTTGGACAGGGCTTTGAGACCCCTGATCCACTGGGAGGTATCCCTGCCCATGGCAGGGGGGTGGAATTGGATAGGTTTTGAGGTCCCTTCTCATCCAAAGTATTCAATTGTTCTATGATCCTATAATCCTAATGCTCTTCCCCTGGAAGGCAGAATAGCTCCTGTGGGACTGAACCCGCAAATGCATCCACATTTCCATTGCTGTGGTTGCTTTAGTGGGTTTGGATTCTTTTTTTTGCTGTTGACTGCTTGTTTTATAGCACAGTTATCTCTGTATCTTGCATCTTTCAATTTTTCAGTGTTCAAATCTGCAAATTAAATATCTTTCTCTTTTTTTTTTCTTTCCTTTGACATTGCTGTTATTGCATCTGGAAGAAAATAAAAGGGAACCATGCAGACCAAGAAGAAAAACATCTGAGGGAGCAGCCCTCGCAGGTGCAAACTTTAATATTTCATTTTTCAGCACCTGTATTGAAAGCATCACAGTAATAAGGGGCTGGAAATACACACATATAGATGTATGTACACACACATTTTTACCTCTAATGGCCATATTTAAGCTTATTTGTAGGGCTTGCAAGCCTGATGAGTCTTATTTCAATTCAGACTTGTTACTCATTGCAGTCTTCCCAGTCTTTATGGGGAAAACCCTCCCACTGTTTGGACAGTTCAACACCCGAGCTGTGGCAGACACTGACACTGCCCTTGAAAGCTGTTCCTAAGCTGTGGTTTCTACTTGCCCTCACAGGAGGAGTGGTGTGGTGGGCTCAGGACCTAGTTCTCTGGACCTTTCCACCCATCCCACCTCTCCACTCTGGGCTTTTGGGAGGGGTTCTGCAGTTGGTAGCAGAAGTCCTGGGCTGGGCTTCCAGCCTCAGCTCCCTCATTTGCAACACTGTGGCGTAAGAAGATTTTGCCTTGTAAAGGGACAGACAGACCTCAAGCTCCTTGTTTTCCATCAGGTCAGCAAGACCTGCTATCAGGCAGCTCTTGCACTGTGATAATGCTCTTTGTCTTCCTCAAGCAAAAGCCATTAGACCTCAGCCTTCACGTGAAGCACAAACATCCATTGCTGGACATCTTTGATAGTAAGAGTCTGAAGAAATCATCAGGTCGGTGTTGCTCTGTACACAGGACAGGCTTCTGCTCTGATGCCTCTACTTGCAATTACCTCATTAAAGATACTGCCTGAATAAATGAGATGACAGCACTGTTGGGATTTATAATATCTGCACAGAAGATGTATAAATAAATTACAGCTTCAGTCCTTTTCTTAGATTTACCTCTGTAGGCCCAAGGGCAGGCAGCCTGAGAAGGACTGAGAGCCACAGGGCACTGAAAAACCTTCCAGGTTGTTGAGCTGCTGGGGCTTTTGACTCCAACCCCACATGAAAATGCCATAAAAAAACAACATCCTTTTTTTGTTTAAGATAAAAAGTTGATGAATGCAGAACCATAGGCTGAGCTGCTGCATAATATTATTGTGAAACCTTAGCTTCCAGCTCCCGGACTCCTCTGACACTGGCACCACATGAGCAGCTGGACCTGTCCCGCTGCCAGCAGCCGGGGCTGTGCAGGACACAGCGCAGCCCACGTTCAGGCCCTGCTGGCCCCACACGGAGCACCAGGCGGTAATGGGGCTCCCTAGAGATGGCAGAAGACCCAGAGCACCTTCTGAGGGGCTCTGGTGGGCTGAGAGAGCCATGGGTCTCTGAAAAGACTGCTTGGCCCCACATATGTCCCTGGCAGATTGGGACAGGCTCTCCAGAGGGGTGTTTTGTTCCACAAGGGTCCCTGCAAACGTCAGAATTGACCCTGGGTCTCTCTGGATGGGCTGCCTTGTCCTACAGGTGACCCTGGGAGGACTGGGAGAGCCCTGGAGGGACTGCTTGGCCCAAGTCTCTCTGGAGGAGCTGCCTGTTCGCACATGAGCCCCTCAGAGAGTGAGGAGAGACTCTGGCTCTCTGGAGGAGTTGCTTGGCCCCACAAGACTTCCTAAAATGCTATGAGATCCCTGGGGTCTCTGGAGGGGAGGGGCTGTTTGGCCCCCTGTCTGTGTGCATATGCATGGATGTTGCACTTGTGACATCACAGTGATGTCCCAATGGGGAAGATCCTGAGGGGCACGAGCAGGCAGCCCCGTCCCAGCCTGCTCTGGCTGGAGGTGAGTGCATGTTCAGAGGGAAGCTGGGGTGGATAAGGGCTGGGACAGAGACGCAGAGCCCCACCACGGTGGGTTCTCAGCTGGCATGGAGGGCACAGCCACTGCTGACAGTGCCTTGGGCAGGGCTCGGTGCCACCGCCGGGGCTGGGCACTGCCTTGCTGCCTCCCAGCTCCTCGTCCCCTCTCCTGCCTGCCCCCAGGTCCCTGTCACCAGTGTCACAGCTATGCACACGCTGGGCCAGCACTGGCCTTCATCCTTCCCTGGGCAGCCAACGTGGGGCACCTGCAAGGACAGACACCCTGCAGGACAGGTCCCTCTGCAGGTGGGAGCAGTGCTGAGTGATCTCACCACGCATGTCCCTGCAGGAGGCAGAATTAAGCCTGGGTCTCTCTGGAGGGGCTGCTTGGCCCCACACGTGTCCCTGGGAAGACCTTTTCTGTTTCTGCCAACCAGGGACAACAATGACCCTGAGGCAGGAATGTGGTCGCTCTCCCCTTGGCCCTCACCTCGGCAGTGCCAAGAGCAAGGATGCCCAGGAAATTGTGCAGTGCTTCAGAAGAGGCCATAAACACTCAACTGAGATCACTCAGCGCTGCTCTCCCTGCTCCTTGTCACAAGCACAAGGAACCACAGGGTCCCACCCGCAGGGGGACCTGTCCTGCGGGGCGTCTGCCCTTGCAGGTGCCCCACGTTGGTTGCCCAGGGGACGGACAAAGGCCAGTGCTGGCCCAGCATGAATGGCTGTGACACTGGTGACATCACAGTGGGGAAGGCCTTGAGGGGCACCAGCAGGCACACCCGTCCCAGTCTGCTCTGACTGGAGGTGAGTGCATGTTCAGAGGGAAGCTGGTCTGGACGAGGGCCGGGACAGAGACGCAGAGCCCCACCACGGTGGGTTCTCAGCTGGCAGGGAGGGCACAGCCACTGCTGACAGTGCCTTGGGCAGGGCTCGGTGCCACCGCCGGGGCTGGGCACTGCCTTGCTGCCTCCCAGCTCCTCGTCCCCTCTCCTGCCTGCCCCCAGGTGTCTGCGGCTCCTGTCCCCATGCCACCAGCTCCCTCCGTCCCAGCCCCTCTGAAACCTTCTCTCCCTCCTCCTGCAGACCATGGCTCTCCCAGTCCTTCTCAGGACCTTGAAGAACCTGCCAGGCGTGGGAGCAGAGCTGGATGAGGCCACACGCCAGCGCATGGAGCAGCGTGCGCTGTACCTGCGCATGGAGATGGCTCGGCTGGTGGGTGAGGTGGAGCAGAGCCGCTTGGCCTGGGGAGCCCTGCAGCAGTGGCAGCTCTGGCTGATTGCTGCAGTGCTGCTCTTGCTCCTGGGGCTCTTCTGGCACCTCTGGAAAGGAAGGCCTGAGGTGGAGAGCAGCGACAGGGAGCAGAAGGTGGAGGAGCCAGAGGAGAAGCAGAGAGAGGACAAGTATGACACAGAGGAGGAAGTAGAGGGGGAGCAAGAAGAGCAGCCGACAAGGGACAGGGAGCAGGAGGTGGAGAAGGAGCCAGAGGAGAAGCAGAGAGAGGACAAGTATGACACAGAGGAGGAAGTAGAGGGGGAGCAAGAAGAGCAGCTGAAAAGGGACAGGGAGCAGGAGGTGGAGAAGGAGCAAGAAGAGCATCCAAAAATGGACAGATGTGACAAGGAGCAGAAGGTGGAGGAAGAACAAGAAGAAGGGCTAGAAGAGGAACAAAGGAAAGAAGACCCCGATGAAGACACCAGTGTGAACCAGCTGCAGGGAGACTTCCGCATGTACCAAGAACTCTTGTCAAATTGTCTCTTCTCAGAGACACCTCCAACCATTGCCGAGGTCACTGGAATTGACGGCTGCCAGCCCCAAGAGGCTGACAGTCAGTACTGTCTCATTATACCCCTGCCGAAACAGGCCTGGCCACACCTTCTACACAGAGAGGGGCTCCCTGCCATCAACGCCCATCAAGGACTGCTGCATCCCCGCTGAGAAGGGGCGCAGGGGCGCCAGGGAGCGGTTGACGAGATGCTCTGTCCCCTGCACGACATCTCCGACCTGGAAACAGAGATTTGATGACACGTGGGGGGCCGAGCATCTCTTCCAGAGAGACAACCCAGCGCCCCGCTGTACTCCTGTGCCCTACGCCCCCCGCCCCGGCTCCACCCCCAGCAGAGCAGCTGCACCACCGCCTCCCTCCCGTGGTACCCGCCCCGTGCTCCCCTCTGATTGGCTGCACCACCGCCTCCCTCCTGTGGTACCCGCCCCGTGCTCTGCCCTCTGATTGGCTGCACCACCGCCTCCATCCTGTTGCACCCGTCCCGTGCTCTGCCCTCTGATTGGCTGCACCACCGGCCTGATGGGAAGCGGCAGCCGAGTCCGGAAATTTAAACGTAACAGCCGGAATGGTGAGTAGTGGTCCCGTGCCCACAGGGTCTCTCCCTTATTGCCCCCCTTTTTGCCCCCCTCCCCCCCTTTTTTTGCCCCCCCCCCCCCTTTTTTTGCCCCCCCCCCTTTTTTGCCCCCCCCCCCTTTTTTCCTCCCCCCTTTTTGCCATGGTACCCTGGCTTTGTTTCTCTCTTCACCTCGCTCTTTCTAACTCCAGTTTAGCATTTCTGCCCATTCTTGCTCTGTTCTTGCCTCGAGCCATGAGCTCCCCTCACTTTGACCCCTCTGCTTTACAACCCCCACCAAGGAGGTGGTGTGCAGGGGCGTAGTGGTCTCTCTCCCAAGGGACAGGAGGAGAGGAAATGGGGGGAGGAGGAGTGCTGGGGGGGCTCAGATCGGATACTGGGAGGAATTCCTTCATGTGAAGGCTTGTCAAGCCCTGGCAGAGGCTGCCCAGGGCAGCGCTGGAGTCCGCATCCCTGGAGGGGTCCAAAAGCCATGCGGATGTGGTGCTCAGGGACAGGGATCAGTAGTGGGGTTGGCAGTGTTGGATTCACAGGTGGACTTGATGCCCTTAAAGCTCTTTCCCGACCCAAACCATCCGTGCTTCTCTCCCCATCCCGTGCGGGGGCTGCGGCTGCGTGGTGCTCCATCACCACAGGGGAGAGAACTCCGCAGCCCCCGCACAACAGCGAAGGCGCTTTCTGCTCCCATGAGCCTTTCAGAGGAGAAGCATAAACACAGCTGTGCTCTCGTTGCAGGTGCCGTGAGGAAAACAGCTCCCAGCTCCTGTCAGGATGTGTGACGATGACTATGAGGAGATCCTCAAGTACTATGAGATACATGAAACGATTGGAACAGGTAGGTTGATGTGCAGACGCAGGCAGGTATGCGTGAGCTGACCTTGGCACTTACCTGAGCATCGATGAACGGTTCCTTCAGGTTCTACAGCTCTGGTCCAAGGGTGTGTGTAGGGGCAGAACTGTGAAAACAGAGTTGGGAGTTGGTAGCAATGATCATTTCCTCTTCTAATGAAGTACCTGGAGGGAGAACGTGGATCTGTTGGAATTAATCCAGAGGGACCATGGAGATGATGTGAGGGTTGGAGCAGCTCTGCTGTGAGGACAGGCTGAGAGATTTGGGCTTGTTGAGTGTGGAGAAGAGAAGGCTCCTGGAGGATCTCATAGTGGCCTTCCAGTACTGAAAGGGTCTCCAGGAAAGCTGGGGAGGGTCTCTTGACCAGAGAGTGCAGGGACAGGATGAGAGGCAACGGCTTCAAATTGGAAGGGGAGAGATTCAGATAAGACGTTAGGAAGAAATTCTTCACAATGAGGGTGTTGAGAGACTGACCCAGGTTGCCCAAGGAACTGGTGGAGGCCCCATCCCTGGGGGTGTTCAAGGCCAGGCTGGATGGGGCTTTGAGCAGCCTGGTCCGGTGGAACTTCAAGGGCTTTGTGGTCCCTTCCAGCCCAAACCATTCCATGGTTCTGTGATTCCCTGTTTACAACAGGTGAAATGACTTTAATTCCTACCTTGTGCTTCAGTTATTTAAAAATATCATCACCAGGAGATAGAGGACCGCTGGACTCCTGCATGGATGTCACTCTCTGGGCCCTTTGTCTCTGCAGTGCTGTGTGTGGTGTCGACTGCAAGGTGTCAGGGCGGCTCGGCTCGTTTGCTCTGTGCAGTCCTGACCCAGCACGCCTTGGTGCTGCTGTGAGAGAGCAGAGGCAGTTGGAGGGTGTCCAGTGCTCTCGTGGAGATGTTGGGGGAGGGTTAGGTTGGATGTTATGAGAAGGTTGTTCCCCCAGTGGCGGTGGAGCTCTGGAACAGCTCCCAGGGAAGCAGTGCCAGCCTGACAGTATTCCAGCAGCATTTGGCCAAGGCCCTCAGCCCCACGGGGTGACTGTTGGGGCTGTCCTGTGCAGGGACAGGAGTTGGTCTCCATGGGCCTTGAGGGTCCCTGCCAGCTCAGGTCAGTCTGTCATTTGATGTCGTTCGTGTGTTCTGAGCGTGTTCTCTTCCCGGCCTTGGTGCAGCACTGTCCTGGAGGAGAGCTGTTTGATTACATCGTTTCCAAGGACCGCCTTTCCGAAGAGGAGGCTCGCGTGTTCTTCCGGCAGATTGTCTCGGCAATTGCCTACGTTCACAGCCAAGGGCTCGCCCACCGGGACCTCAAACCGGTAAGCCTGAGGCGTGGTGGGGTTTGTGTAAGTAGTGATGAGCTCTTATTCCCCTGTGAGGAGCCAGAGTGCCTCCTCTGTGCCTTCTGCACTCGCTGGTGCTCAGAGCCCTCTCTCCAAGTGCACTCTTCCTACTGGCTGCTGCGGTCCTCGGCTGAGATGGGTGATGCGGCTGTGTCTGAGGAAGGGGCTTTCTCTGAAGGAGAAGCAGAACACACAGCCCCGATGGGAGTGGAGCAGAGGTGTGGGTCTGACTCTGGTGCCGTGACACCGACTGTATCAACAGGTGGTGGCTTAGGCAGAGGGTGGTTGGGCAGATGCACCCTGCCGGACCGATGCTGAGGCTGCTCTGTCGTTACAGAGTTCAGGCAGTGAAGGCTGGACTCCAGTTCTCCCAGAAAGGGTTAATAGTTTGCATTTTTAGAGATGCTGACGTCTCTGAGAAGTGCAAATTCTCAGTGCAGAAGCCTTTTCCTTGGCAGCTCCTGCAGTCTTTGTCTCCAGAAAGTGCTTTGTTTGGGGGGAAGATTTGGGTAGCTTTTGGGAGGAGTTGGCTTGTAGCTGGAGAGCCGACAGATTCCGAGGATCATGCGATAGCTTGGGTGGGAAGGGGCTTTTGGAGACTTCAGCTTGAACCTTCTGGTCAAAGCAGTGTCCGACCAAGTTTCTTAGGGCTTACTGAGTTGCCTCTTCAGCCTCTCCCAATGATGAGGCAGCGCCATCTCCTTGGCCAGCCTGTCCAGCTCTTCACTGACCTCATGAGAACAGCTTTTCCTTATTTCCAGTCTGAACATCTCCCAGTCCCTCTTGTCTGTTATTATCCTACTGTGTGCTCCTCAGAAGAGGCCAGCTGTGCCTTCATGCACTCTGTGTGGATATTCAAAGGCTGCTGTGAGGTCTCCACCAAAGCTTTCTTGTCTACAGGCTGAATGTGTGTCTTTCCCTCATCGGGCAGGCGCTCCAGCTCCTCGGCAGGCTGTGGCCACCCCCTGAGCTTCCTTCTGTGTGATGCCTTTCCTGTGCTGGGGGCAGAAACTGGGTGCACTGTTCCAGCTGTGCTGAGTGGAGGAGGAGAATCAGTTCCCCCTGCCTCCCAGCTGTGCTCCTTCTGACATGGCCCGTGCTGCTCTTGGCTGCCTTTTCTGCCAGAGCAGGGTGCTACCCCACATCCAGCTCACTGTCAGTCAGCCCCCAGGGCCTTTCTGGGTGATAGAAACTAGTGTTCCCTGTCTGCGTGTTTAGAGGCAATGCCTGCCTCTGGGCACTGGGTGCCACTCTTTCTCCAGATAAGACAGCTTTACTGTGCTTGCAGCATCGCTTCTGGCTGGCTCTAGACAGGTGAATGTCTGATGGCTTTGACCATTTAAGGAGAGGTGAAATTGCAGCTTCCACTTTTGGTAAAAAATCTCACCTGCTGTCAGACTTTTATTTGCATTCACTGCCTCTCATCGAGGAGGGGCGGGGCCTGAAGGTGATGGGGCTGTAGGGCTCCTTCAGTCTGATCCCTACAATATTTAGCTGTAAATCCCCCTACTTAAATAGTTTAAATATGCAAAATAGAGGATCTAAAATCGTGGTTGGTTATTGACTCAGCCCACTGGGTTTCACAGCAGAGTCAGTCAGGCATGGATTGTGAGAACTTCCAAGCCTTGCACTTCAATATCAGTCATGTTCTTGCAGCTGGGCCATCTGGATGAGGACTGCCTAACAGAGCTGTCTGTGTTTCATAAAAAGAGCCGGGAGACGCTATCGGAGTTACTGTCACAGGTGAGTAGTACATGGCAGTACCTTACAGTAATTAAACACTAACACAGGAAATAACCTTCTCTGTTAGGACTGCTGCTCCCACATTCTCAACAATGAAATGTTTACACTTCTCAGAATTAAGGAGCCTCTGCAGAACTCTAACCTGCTTTAGCTCGTGACGACAGTTCTGAAGTTCAAATTTGTTTTTTCCATTTCCTGCTTTTAATTATGCTCGTGATCTTTCCTAAACCTTGCTGATATTTCCCACCGTGGTAAAATCCTTCTGAATCTCCTAAAGTCGAGAAAGACTGATGGAAATTCAGAGTTGAGCAACAGATGCCATTTGCTGGGTTAACTCTTTGCTTTGAAATGGCTCAATAAGTAAGAGTGGGAAAAACAGTAAGAGAAAAACATCAGAGCATCACCCAGACAGACTGTAAAATACATTTTTGGGAGTTGCTATTCACTCGTTATTAAAAAGTGGATGTTTAGTCAGTTGCTATTCACTCGTTATTAAAAAGTGGATGTTTAGTCACTTTTGAGTGCAAATGACACAGGTTGAACTGGGTGCTTCTGGAAGAGTTGTACAAATGTTAGCAATGACATTGCCAGCTGTAGGAGAGACCCAAAACAAGATGTGTGTTCCAGTGTTAATCTGAATCTGGACTTTCTCCCTTGGCATTGAATGTTTGGCTTCTTTATGCGTGGGAGCAATGCCAGGGGTTTTAGGTTTGGCAGGGTTTGCTATGTAGCTGTGGTCTAAACGCGCTTTTAGAAGGTGTGTGCAAGTTCAGAGGGATTTGTGGAGTCAACACTACCTGTCCTGCAGTTATAGGAAATAATCTGCACCATCAGCCTACAAGGGGAAAGTCCTTTCAAACGGGTTTGTGGCGTTTGCGTAGCCCTTTCCCAGAGGATTTCTAATCCCTTACCTGTTTTAAACTGTTGCAGTGCTCTGCTGCAAACCTGCCAGGCCTTGCTTACAGGCTCCTCACAAGCACAGCTGCTGGAAATCATGCAAAAAGGTGGTGCCACTGGTGGGGGGAAGTACTGTGCCCCAGTATAAAAAGGACATCAAACTACTGGAGAGTGTCCAGAGGAGGCTGCAAGGCTGGTGAGGGATCTAGAGGGGAAGCTGTATGAGGAGAGGCTGAAGTCCCTTGGTGTGTTCAGCCTGGAGAAGAGGAGACTGAGAGGGGATCTCATTGCTGTTCACTGCTCTCTCACAAGGGAGGGAGGTGAAATGAAACAGGTGCTGATCTCTCTTGCAGCCTATGACAGGACCTGAGGGAATGGCAGGAAGATGTGCCAGGGGAGGTTTAGACGGGGTATCAGGAAGAGGTTCTTCCCCCAGCAGGAGCTGGAGCACTGGAACAGCTCCCCAGGGAAGCAGTCCTGGCACCAAGCCTGCCAGCATTCCAGAAGCATTTGGCCAATGCTCTCAGTCACACGGTGTGAGTGTTGGGAGTGTCCTGTGCAGGGATAGGAGTTGGACTGGATGATCCTTTTGGGTCCCTTCCAGCTCGGGTGATTCTGTGATATGAGGGAGACTTCAGAAACTTGGAACTGTAGTTGAAATCTTGGCTCACCTGAATTAATAGCTTTGCCACTCACTTCAGCAGACAGATCCTGGCCCCAGCACTGGTTTTCATGCTAGGCAGTGTTCTACAAGCTGACTTGCAAACCGCAACCACCACGGTCTGTTCCTGGATCTCCAGCACGGTGGGAGTCAGCTGAGGCCTGAAGCTACACTTAGGGGGCCGTGTTTCAGGTAGAACAACTTGCAGGAACCCAGAGGTTTTCAGAAGGCTGAGCTTGCTTTGTGCTCACAACGTTTCCAAAGAGGAGATTAAAATACTCTTTCCTTTTCCCTAGTGGAAATACGACCACCTGTCAGCAACGTATCTCTTGCTCCAACACAAGAAGGCTCGTGGCAAGTGTGTTCGCTTAAGGTCTCTGGAGCTCTCAGGACATGCCAGTGCCCTACAGTCAGCAGGCCTGCAGGTAAGCTTTTGATTTCAAGAGCACGAGGTGCTGATTAAAGCGCTGCTCTGCGTTACCAGTGCTCTGCCTGGCAACACAGACCAGTGCCCTGAGCATCAGCACGAGCGTGTGTGCAGTCAGCCAAAGTCCTGGTCATTGGACACTCCCAGCAGCCTTTAACCAAGCTGGTTTCTGAATCTTTTCAGGCAGTTTGCAAGATATTCCCAAGTATTCACCACAGCATCAGTTTCCTCTAGAAAACAGTGGCCAAGGAGTCCTTCAGGCATTCCTACTGCAATGGAATGTGATCCCCAAAAGACTATTGGGCTGGCAGCTTCTCAGCTGTAGCTGGCAGCCCTCTGGCAAGGGGTTTTTAGTAAGTCATCAAGTTGCACGTGGCACACCAGGAAGCTCTGTTTCTGTAGTAACGCGAGCTCTGATCATCACAGGAGCCTTGATCATAGGCTGAGATAAACTTACCTGCTGGTAGCACACAGCTCCTAAAATGGTATCCATTCCAGCTGAGGACTGGAGACAGAAATAGCAGGCAATTTTGCTGAAGTGGTGTGAAACCAGTCCTTGGGAAGGGTTTCCCAGCAATAAGAGAAGATGATAGAAACTAAGGCTACTGTGATACCCATCCGATTGTCTGTGCTCTGGGCCGTAAGGGTGGGTGACTTGGCTGAAGTTAATCCTGTGAGTTGGTGATGGCTTTTTTGGGGGCCAGCAAGGAGATGAAGGCCTCTGAATGCTACTTCAAGTAGTCTTGCAGATTCCCTAATCATATCTTTTGGATGTAACGTGTTTGCCTTTATCCAGCCCCATGGCACTTTGTGCTCCTGTTGTGCATTTTTTCCAGCTGGGCACTTGGCTTTGGTAAAAACAGCTTGTGGCCCAAGCCTTGGAGCCAAAGGTCTTCTGTGAGTTGCTTCTGTTCTTGACACAGGTTGTCAAAGATGACTTGGTGATGGTGCTTTCTGACCAATTTCACATCTGCTTGTGGCACGAGTGACAAATCCACAATAACTAAGGTTAAAGTTATAAAACTTGGGTCACCAGCACAGGAGCTTCCATGAGCTCTTTAGCATAATTAGGAATCAAGAAAGAAATAAGATTTAGATTTGAATGACACTTTTCTGGTTAAATTTTCTTTGTAGCAGTGCATTGGAGTCTCAACTGAATCTTTCTTTCCAGCCTGAAAAGACGATGACCTGTGAAGATGTGCCAGACTACCTTCAAGTGCTCGATACGTTTGGGTCCATGAAACTTTGTGACAGAGCTTTGCTGTCTGAGGAATCTCCATTAGAAGAATTTAAAATACAGACTCGCAGGAGGAAGCGGGTGTTTGAAGAATAATAAATACTATTTCCTTTCACAATAATAGATATGCTGTTCTTTATCCAAATAATCTTATTCTTGAGTCCGTAAAACTTATTACATATTTAAATGTTTGGTGGGCCCTGGCTAAAGGGAGCTACAAACGAGTAAAGAAATTGTTTTAATATATAACTGGACCTAAATTGTGGCTTCCTCTGGCTGTAGAACCTGATTCATTAGATGAGAACTTGAGCTTTGATGTTTGGTTTGCATAAAAAAACTTCGAGGGAATGAGTAAAGGAGTCAGTAAGGTTTTAAACACTGAAGGAAAAACAAGAAGATACAGCAAACAAGTTCTCTAAGCCAGACTAGAGCTGGACAAGCCTTTGCAGAAGCTCAGCCTGTTCTGTATTAGGCAAGAAAATCCAACAAAGCAATTAAAATTATACAATTAAACAAGTTGAAACCTCTTAGCTTTGTTCAGATGAGCTGCTAAGGTTGGCCTTTAACACACAAGCGGCATTTACAAGAGCAGATAAGGAAATGGCAAATTACTTGATGTGGTTATTAGCAAATTTTAGAGGGAATTGGAGATATGCAAGAGGTTTTTTGAACTCTTTTGCTCTGAAGAAAAGCATTGAGTGGAGTTTTTAACCTGCTTCACTTTCAGAATTTCCTTGCCTGCAAACAATCCCCAAATGGGGTCGGAACGCAGCAGTGGATATCTTTTTGTCAAGTTTCTCCCTGATCAAGAGCCCCTCCCCTGCTTCCCTGGAGCCCCTTTCAGTACGGGGAGGCTGCTCTGAGGTCTTCTCTTCTCCAGGCTGCACAACCCCAACTCTCTCAGCCTGTCCTCAGAGCAGAGGTGCTCCAGCCCTCACCTCATCTTCTTGACTGTTGAAGTTATGGAGTCAAACTCCCTGCCTGCAGGCTGAATGCAGCCCTCCACCTTGTTTTATCCTGCCCTTCCCCTTGTTTCTTCCCTCCGGCAGCACCGAGCTCCAGGGCCCTGTGCTCCTGCCAGTGCTGGGCACGTGTGCAGTGTGAGACGTGTGTCACGTTGCAGGAGGAAGGCTGAGTGGGCCCTGGTGACAATGCGTTTGGCAGACCTGGTTTAAATGATGGCTGTTGTAGAATTATCAGTGTTTTTCAACCTTCAATGGATTTCCAAGCTCAAAATCTGGGAGAATACTGAATTACACAGAAGGATCTTCTGCTGTTGTAACAGTTTGCAATTCTCATTCACTGTTCCCCTGTTCACACCCACTGAGCTGCAGCCAAGCATCTCTGCAGCAGTGTTTATACCTCGGGCACAGTGGGAACATCTCCATCCTTCCAGCTGCACGCTCTGAGATGATGTCTGTGGCAGTTGTGGTTCCCAGGGCTGGCCAGGGTGTTGGTGCTGCACTAGTGCTGTGGGGCTGAGGTAATCAAAGCTCTCTGCTCACTAAATTCCAGGTTGTTTCCTGATATTCTGAACAGCGCTGGGATAACTCCCACGAGGTGCTTTTGTTAATTCAAGCCTGCGTTGCCCAGCAGACATCAACCATTTCAATGCTGATTCTGTTCTCCCTTTGGTTTGTGCAGTTACACCCTGAAATGTAAAACCCAGTCGGATTTCGGCAAGGTAACCATGGAGTTTGAGCTGGAAGTGTGCCAGCTCAGTAAACCTGAAGTGCTGGGCATCCGGCGGCAGCGCCTCAAAGGTGATGCCTGGGTCTACAAGAGGCTGGTGGAGGACACCTTGTCCAGTTGCCAGGTGTGAGCGGTGCCTGCGCCGAGAGAGCAGCTGCTCTGCTGAGGTCTTCATCACCAGATCTGCTGAGAAATGGGGTTCTGGTCTCACTCACGGCGGTGTTGGATCCATCTGTCCTCCTCCTGGGCTCTGTGGCCATCACACTCTGTACGTACCTCTCTGGTTTTCCCTTTTGTGGAGTTGTGCAGCTCCTGAAATAAATGTCTGTCAGCTGTTCCCCCTCTTGCGTGTCCTTGTCGTGAGCAGGTTCAAGTGTTTGTGTCTTGTGGCTCATTTGGGGATGTTGCCAGGTATCCAGCGTGTGTGCTGTAGAAATGGTCGTTTGCATAACTCTCCTCTTGTCCCTGCTTAGGTAGGAGTTGTTGAGATCATTAACGAGGCCGCAGCTGTGGTGCCTGGAGTTACACCCTGAGCTTGATGTGGTACAAAACAGGGCTGTTGTCAATAAAGGTGAAGTCAACAGAGCTACGATGGGAACTGTGATCCCCTCGGAAAGGGGCCTCCCAGCACATGTGTTGTCTTTTAGGTGGTGGTGTTTGTGCCTCCAGATTTGAAGCAGCAGGGGGAGATGGATGTGTTGGAGTTATGGACTCATTGAGGTTGGAAAAGTTCAGCCAGTCCAACTGCCAGCCAACCCTCGAGTGCCACGGCCATACGGTTCCTGAACCCCTCCAGGGATGGAGAGTCCTCCACTGCCCTGGGCAGCCTCTGCCAGGGCTTCACCACTCTGTCAGTAAAGGCATTTTTCCCATTATCCAATCGGAGTGTCCCCTGGCACAACCTGAGGATCCTTCCTCTCGTCCCATCCCTTCTTACCTGGGAGAATTTGTGAATTTTGTTTGCAGGGGTTTGTGGAAGGAGAGAGCTGCTGCTCCTTATGGTGTTTCTGGTCAAGAACCCTTTGGATGCAGGAGGGGTAAGAAAAGGACAATGTGAACGAGAACACTCGATAACAAACCTGACCAAGAGACAGCAAGAGAGGCAGGAACAAGAACCGGACGTCGGTCGGTCACATTCGTTGAAAAAGGCTCTGTGGGATGTGACAATGTTCATTTTGGAAAGGTTGTTTGATGGAGGACTTTGTCCAGTGGGATGGGGAGGAAAAGGGGAACCTGGAAATAAAACAGAGAAGCAAAGGTGGCAAAGCCAACAAACCAACCTGGTGACTCTTTGGCAACTGCCATAACCTGGGACTTGGCCGTGGGAGATGCTCGAGGTAGCTGGAGGCTCCGGGAGGCTGGAATGGCTGGTGGGAGCGTGCCAAGGGATGGGGCGATGCACAGGGACCAATCCCTGGTGCCAGCTGCTGGGGCTGAGAGTCTGTGTCCTCCCAAACTGGGTGTGCATGGGGTGGGGGTTTGTGTTGCTGGGAACTGTTGAGCTGGAGCAGTGGGTGAGCAGGAGACCCTGGTCTGTGCAGGGGGATTGGGTGGGTGGGGGGTCTGTGCTAGTCAGGGACAGGAGGGGTGTGCGAGGGCTGCGTGTTGGCAGCGAGCACCGAGCTGGACCTGGACCTGGACGGGTCAGGGGTCTGCTCAGGGGCCCAGGGATAGAGGAGGGGTCTTGCTGGTGCTTGGGGACCTGTGGTGGTGCCTCTGCTGGAGGATGCAGCCACGTCTTGATGTTCCCCAGCTGCTGCTGTAGGAACGTAAGTGGTGATGCCTACACAGTGCAGTAAAGTGCAAAAGGCACAGGGCCAGCAGCTGCCCTGGGTTCAGGCTGCTCCCTTTGCAGGCAGCAGCTGCTGTAAAGTCATGCATATCTGTCCTGAAATCCACTGGGATGTTACATGGGGGAGGCTGCCCTGCCTTCATTCCCTTGGCTGGGAACCGCTGGAGCACCTCTGCTCTGAGGACAAGTCTGAGAGTTGGGGTTGTTCAGCCTGGAGAAGAGAAGGCTCTGGGGAGACCTTAGAGCAGCCTCCCAGTACTGAAAGGGGCTCCAGAAAAGCTGGGGAGGAGCTCCTGATCAGGGAGTGCAGGGATAGGATGAGTGGGAATGGGTTTGAGCTGAAAGAGAGGAGATTGACAGATCTCAGGAAGAAATGTTTTGCTGTGAGGGTGGGGAGGCCCTGGCCCAAGTTTGCCCAGAAAAGCGGTGGCTGCCCAATCCCTGCAGGTCTTCAAGGCCAGGTTGGATGGGGCTTTGAGCCCCCTGATCCAGTGGGAGGTGTCCCTGCCCATGGCAGGGGATGGGACTGGATGGGCTTTGAGGTCCCTTCCAACCCAAACCATTCCATGATCCAAGAAATCCTTCCTTTTTTACACCTGCTGCCCACCTGGGCACAAGTTGACATCACTGTTCCAGGCAAACCTTGATGTAATGACCCTTTCTGAAGCCCCTGCTTTAAAACTGTAACATGGAAGGTATTTTTCGTAGAGTATCACCCTTGCTTTTCTCTCTGCCTCTTCAGGACTTGTCCTGCTGGGTGGTTTTGAGGAGGAGTAGGAGGGTGGGCGGTTTGGGGTGAGAGCAAAAGGAAACACACAAGTGATTAAAAGAGTAAAAGAAATCTGCGTAATTTGAGCAGATGAACATCAAATTAAATTTTGAGGTGAAGGTCAAATGCAAATACGTCTGTGGATTGGAGCTGAGCCAGTTATTGAGGCTCAGAAAGAGATACCACACAGACTCAGTTTCCACACACACCAAGGCTGAGGAGAGGAAAAACCAACCAGGAGTTCTGTACTGAAACCTCATCCAAGGTCTGGATGCCAGAACCTTTTCTAGGAGAGACAGCAACGTTTTAGTTGCTTTATTGTAATATTTTAGGCAGCAGCTGGATAGCCTTGAGAAGCCTGGTCTACTGGGAGGTGTCCCTGCCCTTAGCAGGGGGGCTGGAAATGGGTGGGCTTTGAGGTCCTTTCTGATCCAAACCACTTTATGACTCTTAGCTCTACACTTCGTAGAACAGAGCATGTGCCAGGAGCTCCTGACTTTCTGAACCTCGTCTCCAGGAGAAGCACTTCAAATATTTTTCCCTGATAGGCAGGCAATTGAAGGATCTCCCCTGACACCTTTCCGTGCCTAGAAAGAGCCTGAGAAGCTGCCTTTCATTGCCCACCAATTTACCAGAGCCCTCTTTGTTGTGGGCCTGAGAGCACCAGGGAGCTTCAGAGAACTAACAAAACTTATCTATTGTCTAACTGTCTATTTATCACCTTCCAGGGATCTGAAAGCAAAGGGGGGATGGCCTTGGCCAGCGATCCCCGTAAGGCAGTAGCTCACTTGAAATTAGGGTCTTGTTGCCAAACAATTGCATTAATCCTGCTCTCAGGCTGAAAAAGTGGCCATTCAGTGCAAAGTGCCAACTGGGGAATTGATTGTGTAACCTCTTAGTGTGAGTGATAGACGCACCAGACCTGCAGGTGGAAGGTAGCTCCCTGGGGGCTGGCAGCTTCCCAGCATCTGGCTTTTAAATCCCTCCAGGGGTGGGGAGTCCACCACCTCCCTGGGCAGCCTCTGCCAGGGACTGAGAACCCTTCCTGTGAACACATTTTTATCTTGATGTCATATCTGAACCTGCCCTGGTGCAACTTGAGGCCATTTGCTCTCCTCCCATCACCTGCCACTGGGGAGAAGAGACCAACACCCACCTCACCACAACCTCCTTTCTGGGAGTTGTAGATAGTGATGAGGTCTCCCCTCAGCCTCCTCCAGGTCAAACAGCCCCAGCACCCTCTGCCTCCTCTTATAACCCTTGCTCTCCAGCCCCTTCCTTGGCTCTGTTCCCTTGTCTGGATGTGCTCCAGCCCTTCAACATCCTTCTTGGAGTTTGTCTCAGCCCATTGGTCCAGCCTGGCCACATCTGGAGAGGCAGGGACAGAGAGTTTACAAACCTGTGGTACACTCGTGGACTTGTGGACACCTGCATCTTCTTGGAACCACTGGACAAATAAACACATAGAGTCACTGAATGGCCTAAGTTGGTAGGACCCACAAGGACCACCAGGTCAAACTCCTGTCCCTGCACAGGACAACCCCAACATTGACACCGTGGGGCTGAGGGTTGGCCAAATGCTGCTGGAACACTGTCAGGCTGTGACTGCTTCCCTGGGGAGCTGTTCCAGTGCTCCACCACCCTCTGGGGGAAGAACCTTCTCCTAAAGTCCAACCTAACCCTCCCCTGGCACATCCTCCTGACATTCCCTCGGGTCCTGTCATTGGTCACCAGAGAGAAGAGCTCAGCGCCTGCTCCTCATCCTTCCCTTGTGAGGAAACTGTAGAGAGCTCTGAGGTCCCCTCTCAGTCTCCTCTTCTCCAGACTCAAAAGATCAAGTGACCTCAGCCTCTTCTCATGTGATTTTCCCACTAGACCCTTCACCACCTTTGTGGCCTTCTCTGGACACTCTCCAGTACTTTGATGTCCTTTTAATCCTGCAGCACCCAAACTGCCCCCAGTGCTCCAGGTGGGGCTGCACCAGTGCAGAGCAGAGCGGGACAATCCCCTCCCTCACCTGGCTGGAGATGCCAGGCTGGATGCACCCCAGGACACAGTTGCCCTCTTGGTGGCCAGGGCACTCTTGGCTTGTGTTCAATTTGCCATTGACCAGCACCCCCAGGTCCCTCTCAGCAGGGCTGCTCCCCAGTCTCTCACACCCCAGTCTGTCTGTCTGTCCATCCAGGGTTGCTGTGTCCCAACTGCAGAACCTGGCACCTGCCCTTGTCAAACTTCATGCTGTGTAATGGATTGACTTTTGGATTTTTCAGATCTTCCTTAAAAAAACGGCCTTTACAGGTCTTCCTTAACAGCAGAGGTCAGGATCCACCAAAGTATTCCATCTCTTCCTTTAACGTAGCACAACATACAAATAAGGTGTAGATAAGGGGGTCGCTCTCTCCTTCTTCCAGGAGGCTGGGGAGCAGGAGCTCCGTTGCTGCTGGTCCTGGCTCGAGCTGAGGCCTGCAGTGGCTGCTGTTGTCTGCCCACGCGACGGGGGAGAGTCCTGGGTCGGATTGAGCTGTTCTGCTTTCCTCAAGGGAAGTGGTGAGATTTTGCTAGTTCTTTATATGGCCCTCCTGCAATCCATGAGGAAGAAGTTAGAGAAGTTAGAGATCAGCTGAGCCACTTGGACCCTCATAAGTCTACGTGGCCAGATGGGATCCTTCCTAGGGTGCTGAGAGAGCTGGTGGATGAGCTTGCTGAGCCGCTCTCCATCATCTTTCAGCAGTCCTGGCTCTCTGGAGAGGTCCCAGATGACTGGAAGTTGGCCAATGTGACGCCCATCCACAAGAAGGGCCGTAAGGATGATCCAGGTAATTATAGACCTGTCAGCCTGACCTCGGTCCCAGGTAAAATCATGGAGAAGATAATCCTGGGTGCAATCATGCGGCACCTGCAGAACAGCCAAGAGATCAGGCCCAGCCAGCATGGGTTTAGGAGGGGTAGGTCCTGCCTGACCAACCTGATCTCCTTTTGTGACCATGTGACTCGCCTGGTGGATGAGAGGAAGGCTGTGGATGTCGTACCCCTGGACTTCAGTAAGGCCTTTGACACTGTCCCCCACAGTAGACTCCTAGGGAAGCTGGCAGCCTGTGGCCTAGATGGGAGCACTCTGTGCTGGGTTAGGAATTGGCTGGATGGCCGAGCCCAGAGAGGGGTGGTGAATGGTGTTTCATCCAGTTGGCGGCCGGTCACCAGTGGTGTCCCCAGGGATCGGTGTCGGGTCCAGTCCTGTTTAATATCTTTATTGATGATCTGGGTGAGGTGATTGAGTCCATCATCAGCAAGTTTGCAGATGATACCAAGCTGGGAGGAAGGGCTGATCTGTTAGAGGGTAGGATGGCCCTACAGAGGGACCTGGACAGACTGGAGAGCTGGGCTGATTCTAATGGGATGATATTTAATAAGTCCAAATGTTGGGTACTTCATTTTGGACACAACAATCCCATGCAGAGCTACAGACTGGGGACAGAGTGGCTGGAGAGGAGTCAGGCAGAAAAGGACCTGGGAGTGCTGGTGGACAGGAAGCTCAACATGAGCCAGCAGTGTGCCCAGGTGGCCAAGAAGGCCAATGGCATCCTGGCCTGCATCAGGAATAGTGTGGCCAGCAGGAGCAGAGAAGTTATCGTCCCCCTGTACTCGGCACTGGTCAGGCCTCACCTTGAATATTGTGTCCAGTTCTGGGCCCCCCAGTTTGGGAAAGATGTCAGGATGCTGGAGAGTGTCCAGAGGAGGGCAACGAAGATGGGGAAGGGGCTGGAGCACAAGCCCTATGAGGAGCCACTGAGGGAGCTGGGGCTGTTTAGTCTGAAGAAGAGGAGGCTCAGGGGAGACCTCATTGCTCTCTACAACTCCCTAAAAGGAGGTTGTAGTGGGGCAGGGGTTGGTCTCTTCTCTCAGGTGACCAGGGACAGAACTAGAGGGCATGGACTCAAGCTTCGACAGGGAAAGTTTAGGCTTGAAGTGAGGAAAAAGTTCTTCACTGAAAGGGTGATTGGTCATTGGAATGGGCTGCCCAGGGAGGGGGTGGAGTCACTGACCCTGGAGGTGTACAGAGCGCTGGTGAGAAGACGTCCAATTCACAGGGGCAGTGGGATCAGTTCCTTTTAATAAGTCCATAAGGGGGTGTAAGTTCTCATTAGTGATCCCTATTAAACTACGAATCCACTGTAAATCCTCTACCAATCTCTGTGTGTCATTAAGGGTACGAACATTTGTGGTCAATTCCACCTTTTGTGGTGTAACTGTGGAAGCATCTATTTTCCAGCCCAAATATTTCCACGGAGCGTGTTGTTGAATCTTTCCGGGCGCAATAACAAGACCCATCAGTTTTAGTTGCTTACCAACCTCGTCAGTAAAAGACTCAGAAAAACTGTCCTTCTGACAAAACAGAATATCATCCACGTAATGGTAAATAATGGTGTCACTTCTCTTACTGCGAAGAGGTTGCAAAGCCCCAGCTACATACAGTTGACACATGGTGGGTGAGTTTTTCATGCCCTGAGGTAACACGACCCACTCATAATGCTGTGCAGGAGCTGCTTTGTTAATGGCAGGCAAAGGGAAAGCAAATCGAACTGTACCCTGCAACTGTGATGGAATTGTGAAAAAACAGTCCTTCAAATCAATAATCAATATATTCCAATCTTTCTGCAACATCGTAGGGAGCGGCATACCAGGCTGAAGGGCTCCCATAGGCCACATTTGATCACTGACCTTCCTTAAGTCATGTAAAAGTCGCCACTTTCCGGATTTCTTTGGGATCACAAGAAGAGGAGTATTCCAGGGGCTAATGGAATGTTTAATGTGTCCTGCACGCAACTGATCTTGCACAAGTTCATGTGCAACACGCAGCCGCTCAATAGTCAGCGGCCACTGCTCCACCCACACGGGTTCACCTGTTTTCCATTGTATAGCTGGCATTGGCGGCCGACGAGCAGTGGTCACTACTGAAAAACCAAAGGGCAAAAAGGGATATTTACAGTTGCACCCAACTGGGCAAGCACATCTCTGCCCATCAGTCCTCCTAAACCTCCAGGTAAAGGCATCGCATAGGGCCAAAGGGTTGTTGATTGCCCTTCTGGGAAGCACAACTTTACAGGCTGTAAGCTTTGTAGAGGACGAGAGCCTCCCCCTACTCCTTGAACAGCACCCGTTGTAGGGGCGAGCGTCCATGCAGAAGGCCAATGCTTTTTCTGTGTAACAGTAACATCTGCTCCTGTGCCTATCATTGTCATTATAGACTGAGGCATGACCTGGCTAAGTTGCAGTGTTACCATGGGACGCTGCTGCATTTGCTGCACAAGATTAACAGCCGTTTCGCCGCAAGAACCAAAAGCATGGTTACCACGACCAGGTACAGAAGACAGATCTGCATGATTGTCTCTCAAACAGTATTAATCGTGCTATCCGTGTCCCTTTAGGCATTACAAGAGGAGGTGTCAGTGTGTAAGCAGCAATTAAAATTTCCCCTGTACAGTCCGCATCAATGACACCCGGTAAAACAATTATACCTGCTGCTCCGGCAGATGATCGTGCAATCAGGAGTGTGCCTTTATCACCATTGACACCAAAAAGAGGTCCCATAATACCAGCAGGAATTTTATGCACCGGATTTGTAGTAAGAGTAACAGCTACCGTTGTTGCCAAATCGATCCCCAGGCTCCCTCTTGTGGCTCGAGCTGAGAGGAGCTCGAGAGCATGCAGATGATTAAGCATTCTGACTTAAATGCCATTTTCAGTCAGTCTTTTTAGCTTGTTGCAACAGTTTCCAATCATGTTGTTCGCAGCGGCTTTGCGGACTGTTTATACCTTGCTTATAAATTACAGGGCACACCAAGCCTCCCTCTGCCTGCCAGTCTCCCTCTAAAATAGCATCATGAATAATACCAGTCTGACGAGAAGTAGTGGGTAGAGTAGGGGAAAGGATTATGTCTGTGTTAGCACCTGGCAGGGATCCTTCACTTGGTGATAAAACAACTCTATTCAGTCCAGTTGCAATCACAGAAATGCGATCACTGATTCGCACCTCCAAAGCTGATAACAAGCGCGCTGCTTCTGGCAGCTGTTCTGTCGATGGTACAGGAGGGGCTGTTGGAAGGACTGGTGTTATTCCTTCCTCATCATCTGATCCCTCAAGAGGTAGCAGCACCGTGTCAGGCGGTGGGGGTAGTGACGCTGCTGCAGGGATCGGCTCAGGAGGAACCTTTTCGGGAGTCGTTCCTGAGCTTCCCACCCCTTGGGTTCGGCAGTACGAGCCCCCTGTCACTTTTACCTTTTGGCGTGCTACAGAAGGACCTCTGCTTTCAAAACACGTACCAGAAGGGGATAAAGGATGAAGCGGCTCTGCAGCTGCAGTTAGTGGGGGCTGAATGGTCGCTGTAGCACCACTCTCAATGTGCTCTTGTAGCTCTTGAGCTGATGCAGCAACTGGTGCCACTAGACCCCGAACTGGCAATTGTCACAACTTATCTAGTCCCAGAAATTTACTGATTTTGCTGTCTTCACTCTCCGTGTTAGTAACAACAGGAGCTACTATAGCCTGAACAGCGCCGGCAGCTATCTTTGCCTCAGCTTTCATGCTAGTCAAAGTATTAATAACAGCGCGCCAAGTAACACCAACACTCAATGCATTCTTGTCCTTCCCAGTAATAGCCAAGTCCCACAATTTGTCCCCTAGAGCACACCATTCTTGATCATCAAATAAAAGAGAAGGAACTTCAAACACGCCAGTCTCTCGTGCCCAGGATAGTAGCTTATCCAACGCCTTTTTGGCAACGAACGCCTTTTCGGCTGACAACGCCTTTTAGGCTACGGCCTCTCCTCCTCGTTTAATGAGGAGATTAAACAACAATTTCCTAGCGGCGGCAAACTCAGACTCCATTGTCTAATTTGGCAGAGGGAAGGGGGCAGTCACTGGGACCCAACCAAACCCCATTGCCACTAATGGGGATCACAAGGACTGCAGTTCCACCCACCCCTGGCCAACACAGAGGGGCACCATTGCAGGGGCACTGGGACTGACACCCCCCAACCTCCTCCTCAGCACTGGTTTGGGAGGGGGGGGGCACCCACCGGGACCCCAGAGATACAGGAGCTCTGCAGGCAATGAGAACACAAAGACCACGAGTGACAGGGAACACAGCCAATAGTGATGGTCCATCACTATCTCCTCCTGCCCGGGAGCTTCCAGCCAATCGGCGTGCAAAGGCCATGAGTGACAGGGGAGGCAGGTCCTGCACCCCCACCACATCTCCCAGGGGTGCAGGACCACCCCCTCCTGCCCCGATATCCAGTCTAAACCTGGTCTTTTAACCCCCCCGGGCGTGGAGACACCACAGCACCACCACCACCCTGGGCAGCCTCTGTCAGGGCTTCTCCTCTTTCCGTAAGGGAGTTCCTCCCAAGCTCCAGTCTGAACTGATACAAGAAGTAGTTACTATCACAGAAAGTGGACTGTTCTCATTCAAGGAGAATTAGTTTTCTGTACAATTAGGTTTCAAACTCACATCAGTGAAGCGCTAAGTAACAGTAGTTTTTGCAAGTCAGACAGACACCGGCTGCTCTCCCGATAGTCTGTTCTGTAAATAGTGCTGTTCCAGATAACACCTCTCTCAAGAAGGCAAGACCGGACAGAGAACTGGCCTCACAGCTGTAATGAGCAGAGACTTGGCTGTTGGGAGCTCCTAATAAAATCCAGATTAGTCCTTGGAAAGTAGTAGAATCTGCAGGAGATTGCTGGGAGAATTTATACCTCTGCACCTAACTGGGATATATAGTCTATGATCAGCTCCTGTCTCGTTGCTCAGGATTGATGGAATCATTCCAACAGCAGCAATCTTTGATACAAAAATGTCCCAGTTCAGCGCCTCACACCAGCCTGTGGGTCAAAGATTGCTTCCAGACCCAGGGTGGCTTGGGAAAGGGCAGCGGGGAGCTAGGGAAGACGGCAAGAAGAGCGCTTCATACAAAGCACTCCTTGTGCAGTCAGTACCACCAGTGTGGTGGAAGAAGGCACGTGTTTGGCCCCGCCAGGCGAAACAACAGACACACACGGCACGTTGGTTAGAACACGTTGGATCAAGTGTGTAAAACATGGAATGACACAGGGCAAAACCATTAACAGAACAAACGCTCGGAGCAAAGAGAACGGGGGCCGAGACCTCCCCGGGAATGGAGGATGGTGGTCAAAACACTGGATATGGTGGGGCTGCTCGGCCCCACGCGTGTCCCCTCTTCAAATCTCTGCTTCCAGGTCAGAGATGTCACGCAGGGGGTAGAGCATCTCCTCCACCATCTGCTCCCTGGTGCCTGTGCGCTCCTTCTCCACGAGGACACAGCAGTTCTTGAGGGCATCACAGCAGTTCTTGAGGGCATCGATCATGCGGAGCCTCCCTCTGTTTTTCACGTGCAAAAACAGCGGTTGTTGCAGGGGCACACAAGGCAGTAGAGAGTGTCTTCCTTATAGGGATGGGAACTGTCACTGCCAATGACCTGCACACTGAGTGTTTTCCTCTTCTGAAGGGAGGTGTTTGACAGGAGATTTCGGTGAAGGTGGCAGAGGTCTTCCTTCTTCAGCTGCTCTTTGTGCTCCTTCTCCAACTTCTGCTCCCTGTCGCTGCTCTCCACCTCAGGCCTTCCTTTCCTGAGGTGCCAGAAGAGCCCCAGGAGCAAGAGCAGCACTGCAGCAATCAGCCAGAGCTGCCACTGCTGCAGGGCTCCCCAGGCCAAGCGGCTCTGCTCCACCTCATCTACCAGCCGAGCCATCTCCATGCGCAGGTACAGTGCACGCTGCTCCAAGCGCCTGCGTGTGGCCTCATCCAGCTCTGCTCCCACGCCTGGCAGGATCTTGAACGTCCTGAGAAGGACTGGGAGAGCCATGGTCTGCAGGAGGAGGGAGAGAAGGTTTCAGAGGGGCTGGGACGGAGGGAGCTGGTGGCACGGGGACAGGAGCCACAGACACCTGGGGGCAGGCAGGAGAGGGGACGAGGAGCTGGGAGGCAGCAAGGCAGTGCCCAGCCCCGGCGGTGGCACCGAGCCCTGCCCAAGGCACTGTCAGCAGTGGCTGTGCCCTCCCTGCCAGCTGAGAACCCACCGTGGTGGGGCTCTGCGTCTGTGTCCCGGCCCTCGTCCAGCCCAGCTTCCCTCTGAACATGCACTCACCTCCAGCCAGAGCAGACTGGGACGGGTGTGCCTGCTGGTGCCCCTCAAGGCCTTCCCCACTGTGATGTCACCAGTGTCACAGCCATTCATGCTGGGCCAGCACTGGCCTTTGTCCGTCCCCTGGGCAACCAACGTGGGGCACCTGCAAGGGCAGACGCCCCGCAGGACAGGTCCCCCTGCGGGTGGGACCCTGTGGTTCCTTGTGCTTGTGACAAGGAGCAGGGAGAGCAGCGCTGAGTGATCTCAGTTGAGTGTTTATTGCCTCTTCTGAAGCACTGCACAATTTCCTGGGCATCCTTGCTCTTGGCACTGCCGAGGTGAGGGCCAAGGGGAGAGCGACCACATTCCTGCCTCAGGGTCATTGTTGTCCCTGGTTGGCAGAAACAGAAAAGGTCTTCCCAGGGACACGTGTAGGACCCTTATGCAGCCCTGCTCCTCCCCTGTCCCTCTGTGGCTGTGCTGGGACCCGCATGGAGCTCTGATCTTCACCCAACCCTTGGAGTCTCTACTAGGACCCCCATGGATCCCTGCTCTGCTCCAGAAACTCAGGGGCTGAGCTTTGACCGTCATGGAGCCCTGCTCTTACCCTGACCCTCAGGATGTCTGCTGGGACCCTCATGGAGCCCTGCATTTCCACAGACACTCGAGGGCTGTGCTTGGGACACCCATGAAGCCCTGCTGTTCCCCAGACACTCAGTTTCCGTATTTCAAGTTCTGTGGCTAGTTGATTTCCAAAAATTATTGGACTTTTTAAATACTTGGAGTAGAAAAGTCCATGTATACTTATTTTTTCTGCCAGTTTCATGATTTTCCCATTCAAAAGCAAAATGCTCTTAATTGCCCTTTTCAAGGGGAATGGAGAAAAGGCATCTCGTAAGTGTAACACTGAAAACCCACTCTGTTTTTCAGTTAAAACTGTTAATATATGGATTCGCAAGCACCTATTGTACATCCTGAACCATCAGATTCATTGCTCTAAGATCCTGTTCTAAAAGGTAACCCTCATGATTTTCCTTTTAACTGGGAAATGAGGTATTCTATTTTGACTCACAATCCACTAACAACTTACATTCCGAGAATTTCTCAACTACCATTACCAACCCAAACTTAGGTTCCAACTACAAGTAATAGTTAATGCTCTCCAGAACCAATCCTGCTTTTGAATAACCTCTTACAGGTTCTGCTTACTTGCACCTCCCAGGTATCCCTCCAGCCCACAGGACCACAGCATCTTCAGCCTCTCAAGGGATAATTTTTCTTTGAACACTGACAGCCTGTGGTAATAAAGCTTTTGGTTCAATATTATTTATATTCTGGTATATAAACTTCAGCTTCCCTGTTAAGCAAATTTTTTTTATAACAACAATTTTGGAAAGCCTGGCAAATACAAAATCTGGTGAATTACCCACTCGTTTCCTATTTTAAATTTCTAAGATATAAACAGTAATTGGCTTTCCCTGACTTCCATCACACCAATAATCCTTATATTTCATTCTATATATATTTATAATTTATTATATATTTTACGTATTATTGTTATCCTTTCAAAGTATCTAATACAGAATATGCAGCCCCTGTGTCCACCTGAAAATCAGCATCCTCTTCCCACAGCATGATTTTAACCAGAGGTTCTTAGAAAGTTCCTCCAGTCCAGTTGTACAGAGAAGACGGGATGCAGAAGGGTACTTTGATTGAAAAGATGGCATTCCTGCTTTCAGTGCCTCTCCTTTTTGCAATAAGCACACTGATTTTATCTTGGCAGTATGTGAACTTTCTGTGGTCAGGGGCTCCAGCCTTGGCCCCTTCCCCTCTGTCCTCCCCGTGCGTAATTGCTTCCTTCCCTGCAAAACTCCCAACCTCTGCTTCAGGAGTCATCTTTGATTAAACAACACTTGCAGAATCGCCTCAATGCCTTTTCAGGTAGAGTTTTGCATTTTAATCATCATCTCAAACTGGCTGTTCAGACTGGATCATCTCTGTAATTCCCAGCTTCTGACTCCCAATTGTTCAAATCAGTAATAGGAAAAGACTTTTTCTAATCACCAGTTCTTCATTTCCCACAGCCAGACACAAGGGGGTTTGCATAACTTCTCCCTGTTCACCTCCTGTTTGCCGCTGTTGGACTGAACGTTTCTGCTCCCACTAACGATGAACCACTCCGAGAATTAATTATTATCTCATTCATCAGTTTGTGATCCCTAACTGTGAGTCCCTCCAAGGCAGTGCATGGGAGCAATCAATAAGTCAGTGTCGTCCTCAGGTTTACTCCCTTTTGTTGTTCAAAAACTTTCAAACGTCTTTGTCCAACGCTACAAGCAGAATATTTTTCAAATTACTACAACATTTTCAAAGCCTTTCCCTTATCTCTTTCCAAGGCACAGGAAAGGTGATTGCTAAATTAATACCACATTCCTTTTGCTGCTCTGGGTAATTCTGCAACGTGTAAAACACATCTGAACATATAGGTTTGTCCAATTTTTGTTTTCTTCTTTGAAAAAGCGTTAATTGCAACAAACTATTATAAGTCAGTGACGCACTAGTAGGCAATCGTTCTCCTTAATCTATGGGCACCACCAATTACAGTATTTAATTACAGTTTCTTTTGTTGCTGTACCCCTGGAGCCTCCCCTAACTGCTTCCTATGCATTAAAAGGCAGCCTGGAGGGCATTTCCTTACACCTCCTTGTGGGGATCCAGTGCCTGTATTGCAAACAGCTGATTACAGACAGATGACGAACAAACCGAAGCAGACAGCAGTTACAAACCCTGCAGCCCTGAGATTTCAGATAAAACAACTGCACTTATCCCACTTAGGTGCAGAGGTATAAATTCTCCCAGCAATCTCCTGCAGATTCTACTACTTTCCAAGGACTAATCTGGATTTTATTAGGAGCTCCCAACAGCCAAGTCTCTGCTCATTACAGCTGTGAGGCCAGTTCTCTGTCCGGTCTTGCCTTCTTGAGAGAGGTGTTATCTGGAACAGCACTATTTACAGAACAGACTATCGGGAGAGCAGCCGGTGTCTGTCTGACTTGCAAAAGTACTGTTACTTAGCTCTTCACTGATGTGAGTTTGAAACCTAATTGTACAGAAAACTAATTCTCCTTGAATGAGAACAGTCCACTTTCTGTGATAGTAACTACTTCTTGTATCAGTTCAGACTGGAGCTTGGGAGGAACTCCCTCATGGAAAGAGGAGAAGCCCTGGGGAGGAGTGCAGTCAGACCCAACTGGATTTCTCTGCAGATTTACTGGAATTCTTTCCCGTTTCCTTCCTCCCCTCCCACCCCCAGAGTCTTCTAGGAGTGCATTTCCAGCCCACCTTGCGACTGCCCTTCACCCATGTCTGTTTTGTTTTGCCATCGGAACCCAGCCAGACCACGGAGGACTGTCTTAACTCATTTGAGGCGTTGGGTTTTGAACTGTTGGGTTTGAAGTGTTGGGTTACAGCATTGCCGTCTGTTCAGTTCTGTAATTGGTCGCATATATATTTTGCAGTTGAGAACTGTTATATTTTCCTATTCAATTTCATTTTCTCCTCTTGATTATCAAGTCTATTAATTGCAAAGGGCTGTGATTTTCTTGTGAGAGAAATAACAGAATGTGTTTATTGAAACCAGACAACAACAATTCATAGAATCACAGGATCATCTGAGCTGGAAGGGACCCAAAAGGATCACCAAGTCCAACTCCTGTTCCTACACAGGATACTGCCAGCACTCACACCGTGTGACTGAGGCCGTTGTCCAAATGCTTCTTGAATGCTGGCACACTCACTGCCGCGACTGCTTCCCTGGGGAGCCTGCTGCTCTCCAGCCTCTCGGAGCCCAGTCTGTACGTGTATCCAGGGTTGCCATGAATCCAGGATTCTCAGGCACTGGCAGAGGCTGCCCATGGAGGTGGTGGAGTATCCATCACTGGAGCGGTTTGAAAGACGGGGAGATACGGTGCTCAGGGCTCAGGTGTTGGTGCAAGTCCTCCGCCGTCTGCTTCCTGGTGCCCATGCGATCCTTCTGCATATGGAAAGCTGAAGTCCTTACTGGGCATCTATTGTGCGGAGCCACTCTCAGACCTGGCCAGAGCTGTTGCGACAGAGGAACAAAGAAGGAGTACAGAGTCTCATCTCCATGGGGATGGCCACCATCAATTTCAGTGACCTCTGCAAGGACTGGCACTATTTCTGGCACGAAAAGCTTTGACAGTTGTTCTTGGTAGAGGTGGAAGAGGTCTTCCTGCAGCTCCTTCACAGTGCTGTCTTCATCAGAATCTTGTTTCCTTTGTTCCTCATTCAGCCCTACTTGTTCTCCCTCCACTTTCTCCTCTGTGTCACGCTTGTCCTCTTTTTGCTTCTCCTCTGGTTCCTTCTCCACCTTCTGCTCTCTGTCCCTGCTCTCCACCTTCTGCTCTGTGTCCCTGCTCTCCAACTTCTGCTCTCTGTCCCTGCTCTCCACCTTGCGACTTCGTTTCCCAAGGCACGAGAAGAGCCCCATGACCAAGAGAAGGACTGCCACAATCACCCAGAGCTCCCACTGATGTGAAGCTCCCCAGAACAAGTGGCCCCTATCCAGAATTATCTGCTCCACTTCATCCACCAGCCGAGCCATCTCCACGTGCAGGTACAGTGCACGCTGCTCCATGCGCTGGCGTGTGGCCTCATCCAGCTCTGCTCCCACGCCTGGCAGGTTCTTCAAGGTCCCGAGAAGGACTGGGAGAGCCATGGTCTGCAGGAGGAGGGAGAGAAGGTTTCAGAGGGGCTGGGACGGAGGGAGCTGGTGGCACGGGGACAGGAGCCACAGACACCTGGGGGCAGGCAGGAGAGGGGACGAGGAGCTGGGAGGCAGCAAGGCAGTGCCCAGCCCCGGCGGTGGCACCGAGCCCTGCCCAAGGCACTGTCAGCAGTGGCTGTGCCCTCCCTGCCAGCTGAGAACCCACCGTGGTGGGGCTCTGCGTCTCTGTCCCAGCCTTCGTCCAGCCCAGCTTCCCTCTGAACATGCACTCACCTCCAGCCAGAGCAGACTGGGACGGGTGTGCCTGCTGGTGCCCCTCAAGGCCTTCCCCACTGTGATGTCACCAGTGTCACAGCCATTCATGCTGGGCCAGCACTGGCCTTTCTCCTTCCCCTGGGCAACCAACGTGGGGCACCTGCAAGGGCAGACGCCCCGCAGGACAGGTCCCCCTGCGGGTGGGACCCTGTGGTTCCTTGTGCTTGTGACAAGGAGCAGGGAGAGCAGTGCTGAGTGATCTCACCAGGCATGTCCCCGCAGGAGGCAGAATTAAGCCTGGGTCTCTCTGGAGGGGCTGCTTGGCCCCACACGTGTCCCTGGGAAGACCTTTTCTGTTTCTGCCAACCAGGGACAACAATGACCCATGGGTGCTGAACCAGGAATGCGATCTCTCCCCCTTTCGTACTCACCTTGGCAGTGCAAAGTGCAAGGATGCCCAGGAAATTGTGCAGTGCTTCAGAAGAGGCAATAAACACTCAACTGAGATCACTCAGCGCTGCTCTCCCTGCTCCTTGTCACAAGCACAAGGAACCACAGGGTCCCACCCGCAGGGGGACCTGTCCTGCGGGGCGTCTGCCCTTGCAGGTGCCCCACGTTGGTTGCCCAGGGGACGGACAAAGGCCAGTGCTGGCCCAGCAGGAATGGCTGTGACACTGGTGACATCACAGTGGGGAAGGCCTTGAGGGGCACCAGCAGGCAGCCCCGTCCCAGTCTGCTCTGACTGGAGGTGAGTGCATGTTCAGAGGGAAGCTGGGCTGGACGAGGGCCGGGACAGAGACGCAGAGCCCCACCACGGTGGGTTCTCAGCTGGCAGGGAGGGCACAGCCACTGCTGACAGTGCCTTGGGCAGGGCTTGGTGATCAGTGATCGCATTTCTGTGATTGAAACTGGACTGAATAGAGTTGTTTTATCACCAAGTGAAGGATCCCTGCCAGGTGCTAACACAGACATAATCCTTTCCCCTACTCTACCCACTACTTCTCGTCGGACTGGTATTATTCATGATGCTATTTTAGAGGGAGACTGGCAGGCAGAGGGAGGCTTGGTGTGCCCTGTAATTTATAAGCAAGGTATAAACAGTCCGCAAAGCCGCTGCGAACAACATGATTGGAAACTGTTGCAACAAGCTAAAAAGACTGTGACTGAAAATGGCATTTAAGTCAGAATGCTTAATCATCTGCATGCTCTCGAGCTCCTCTCAGCTCCAGCCACAAGAGGGAGCCTGGGGATCGATTTGGCAACAACGGTAGCTGTTACTCTTACTACAAATCCGGTGCATAAAATTCCTGCTGGTATTATGGGACCTCTTTTTGGTGTCAATGGTGATAAAGGCACACTCCTGATTGCACGATCATCTGCCAGAGCAGCAGGTATAATTGTTTTACCGGGTGTCATTGATGCGGACTGTACAGGGGAAATTTTAATTGCTGCTTACACATTGACACCTCCTCTTGTAATGCCTAAAGGGACACGGATAGCACGATTAATACTGTTTGAGAGACAATCATGCAGATCTGTCTTCTGTACCTGGTCGTGGTAACCATGCTTTTGGTTCTTGCGGCGAAACGGCTGTTAATCTTGTGCAGCAAATGCAGCAGCGTCCCATGGTAACACTGCAACTTAGCCAGGTCATGCCTCAGTCTATAATGACAATGATAGGCACAGGAGCAGATGTTACTGTTACACAGAAAAAGCATTGGCCTTCTGCATGGACGCTCGCCCCTACAACGGGTGCTGTTCAAGGAGTAGGGGGAGGCTCTCGTCCTCTACAAAGCTTACAGCCTGTAAAGTTGTGCTTCCCAGAAGGGCAATCAACAACCCTTTGGCCCTATGTGATGCCTTTACCTGGAGGTTTAGGAGGACTGATGGGCAGAGATGTGCTTGCCCAGTTGGGTGCAACTGTAAATATCCCTTTTTGCCCTTTGGTTTTTCAGTAGTGACCACTGCTCGTCGGCCGCCAATGCCAGCTATACAATGGAAAACAGGTGAACCCGTGTGGGTGGAGCAGTGGCCGCTGACTATTGAGCGGCTGCGTGTTGCACATGAACTTGTGCAAGATCAGTTGCGTGCAGGACACATTAAACATTCCATTAGCCCCTGGAATACTCCTCTTCTTGTGATCCCAAAGAAATCCGGAAAGTGGCGACTTTTACATGACTTAAGGAAGGTCAGTGATCAAATGTGGCCTATGGGAGCCCTTCAGCCTGGTATGCCGCTCCCTACGATGTTGCAGAAAGATTGGAATATATTGATTATTGATTTGAAGGACTGTTTTTTCACAATTCCATCACAGTTGCAGGGTACAGTTCGATTTGCTTTCCCTTTGCCTGCCATTAACAAAGCAGCTCCTGCACAGCATTATGAGTGGGTCGTGTTACCTCAGGGCATGAAAAACTCACCCACCATGTGTCAACTGTATGTAGCTTGGGCTTTGCAACCTCTTCGCAGTAAGAGAAGTGACACCATTATTTACCATTACGTGGATGATATTCTGTTTTGTCAGAAGGACAGTTTTTCTGAGTCTTTTACTGACGAGGTTGGTAAGCAACTAAAACTGATGGGTCTTGTTATTGCGCCCGGAAAGATTCAACAACACGCTCCGTGGAAATATTTGGGCTGGAAAATAGATGCTTCCACAGTTACACCACAAAAGGTGGAACTGACCACAAATGTTCATACCCTTAATGACACACAGAGATTGGTAGAGGATTTAAAGTGGATTCGTAGTTTAATAGGGATCACTAATGAGAACTTACACCCCCTTATGGACTTATTAAAAGGAACTGATCCCACTGCCCCTGTGAATTGGACGTCTTCTCACCAGTGCTCTGTACACCTCCAGGGTCAGTGACTCCACCCCCTCCCTGGGCAGCCCATTCCAATGGCCAATCACCCTTTCAGTGAAGAACTTTTTCCTCATTTCAAGCCTAAACTTTCCCTGACGAAGCTTGAGTCCACGCCCTCTGGTTCTGCCACTCGTCACCTGAGAGAAGAGACCAACCCCTGCCCCACTACAACCTCCTTTTAGGGAGTTGTAGAGAGCAATGAGGTCTCCCCTGAGCCTCCTCTTCTTCAGACTAAACAGCCCCAGCTCCCTCAGTGGCTCCTCATAGGGCTTGTGCTCCAGCCCCTTCCCCATCTTCGTTGCCCTCCTCTGAACACACTCCAGCATCCTGACATCTTTCCCAAACTGGGGGGCCCAGAACTGGACACAATATTCAAGGTGAGGCCTGACCAGTGCCGAGTACAGGGGGACGATAACTTCTCAGGTCCTGCTCCCCACACTATTCCTGATGCAGGCCAGGATGCCATTGGCCTTCTTGGCCACCTGGGCACACTGCTGGCTCATGGTGAGCTTCCTGTCCACCAGCACTCCCAGGTCCCTTTCTGCCTGACTCCTCTCCAGCCACTCTGTCCCCAGTCTATAGCTCTGCATGGGATTGTTGTGTCCAAAATGAAGTACCTGACATTTGGACTTATTAAACATCATCCCATTAGAATCAGCCCATCTCTCCAATCTGTCCAGGTCCCTCTGTAGGGCCATCCTACCCTCTAACAGATCAACCCTTCCTCCCAGCTTGGTATCATCTGCAAACTTGCTGATGATGGACTCAATCCCCTCACCCAGATCATCAATAAAGATATCAAACAGGACGGGACCCAATACCGATCCCTGGGGACACCACTGGTGTCCGGCCGCCAACGGGATGAAACACCATTCACCACCCCTCTCTGGGCTCGGCCATCCAGCCAATTCCTAACCCAGCACAAAGTGCTCCCATCTAGGCCACGGGCTGCCAGCTTCCCTAGGAGTCTACTGTGGGGGACAGTGTCAAAGGCCTTGCTGAAGTCCAGGGGTACGACATCCACAGCCTTCCTCTCATCCACCAGGCGAGTCACATGGTCACAAAAGGAGATCAGGTTGGTCAGGCAGGACCTACCCCTCCTAAATCCATGCTGGCTGGGCCTGATCTCTTGGCCGTTCTGCAGGTGCCGCATGATTGCACCCAGGATTATCTTCTCCATGATTTTACCTGGGACCGAGGTCAGGCTGACAGGTCTATAATTACCTGGATCATCCTTACGGCCCTTCTTGTGGATGGGCGTCACATTGGCCAACTTCCAGTCATCTGGGACCTCTCCAGTGAGCCAGGACTGCTGAAAGATGATGGAGAGCGGCTCAGCAAGCTCATCCGCCAGCTCTCTCATCACCCTAGGATGGATCCCATCTGGCCACGTAGACTTATGAGGGTCCAAGTGGCTCAGCTGATCTCTAACTTCTCTAACTTCTTCCTCATGGATTGCAGGAGGGCCATATAAAGAACTAGCAAAATCTCACCACTTCCCTTGAGGAAAGCAGAACAGCTCAATCTGACCCAGGACTCTCCCCCGTCGCGTGGGCAGACAACAGCAGCCACTGCAGGCCTCAGCTCGAGCCAGGACCAGCAGCAACGGAGCTCCTGCTCCCCAGCCTCCTGGAAGAAGGAGAGAGCGACCCCCTTATCTACACCTTATTTGTATGTTGTGCTACGTTAAAGGAAGAGATGGAATACTTTGGTGGATCCTGACCTCTGCTGTTAAGGAAGACCTATAAAGGCCGTTTTTTTAAGGAAGATCTGAAAAATCCAAAAGTCAATCCATTACACAGCATGAAGTTTGACAAGGGCAGGTGCCAGGTTCTGCAGTTGGGACACAGCAACCCTGGATGGACAGACAGACAGACTGGGGTGTGAGAGACTGGGGAGCAGCCCTGCTGAGAGGGACCTGGGGGTGCTGGTCAATGGCAAATTGAACACAAGCCAAGAGTGCCCTGGCCACCAAGAGGGCAACTGTGTCCTGGGGTGCATCCAGCCTGGCATCTCCAGCCAGGTGAGGGAGGGGATTGTCCCGCTCTGCTCTGCACTGGTGCAGCCCCACCTGGAGCACTGGGGGCAGTTTGGGTGCTGCAGGATTAAAAGGACATCAAAGTACTGGAGAGTGTCCAGAGAAGGCCACAAAGGTGGTGAAGGGTCTAGTGGGAAAATCACATGAGAAGAGGCTGAGGTCACTTGATCTTTTGAGTCTGGAGAAGAGGAGACTGAGAGGGGACCTCAGAGCTCTCTACAGTTTCCTCACAAGGGAAGGATGAGGAGCAGGCGCTGAGCTCTTCTCTCTGGTGACCAATGACAGGACCCGAGGGAATGTCAGGAGGATGTGCCAGGGGAGGGTTAGGTTGGACTTTAGGAGAAGGTTCTTCCCCCAGAGGGTGGTGGAGCACTGGAACAGCTCCCCAGGGAAGCAGTCACAGCCTGACAGTGTTCCAGCAGCATTTGGCCAACCCTCAGCCCCACGGTGTCAATGTTGGGGTTGTCCTGTGCAGGGACAGGAGTTTGACCTGGTGGTCCTTGTGGGTCCTACCAACTTAGGCCATTCAGTGATTCTATGTGTTTATTTGTCCAGTGGTTCCAAGAAGATGCAGGTGTCCACAAGTCCACGAGTGTACCACAGGTTTGTAAACTCTCTGTCCCTGCCTCTCCAGATGTGGCCAGGCTGGACCAATGGGCTGAGACAAACTCCAAGAAGGGAACAGAGCCGAGGAAGGGGCTGGAGAGCAAGGGTTATAAGAGGAGGCAGAGGGTCCTGGGGCTGTTTGACCTGAAGGAGGCTGAGGGGAGACCTCATCACTATCTACAACTCCCAGAAAGGAGGTTGTGGTGAGGTGGGTGTTGGTCTCTTCTCCCCAGTGGCAGGTGATGGGAGGAGAGCAAATGGCCTCAAGTTGCACCAGGGCAGGTTCAGATACGACATCAAGATAAAAATGTGTTCACAGGAAGGGTTCTCAGTCCCTGGCAGAGGCTGCCCAGGGAGGTGGTGGACTCCCCACCCCTGGGAGGGATTTAAAAGCCAGATGCTGGGAAGCTGCCAGCCCCCAGGGAGCTACCTTCCACCTGCAGGTCTGGTGCGTCTATCACTCACACTAAGAGGTTACACAATCAATTCCCCAGTTGGCACTTTGCACTGAATGGCCACTTTTTCAGCCTGAGAGCAGGATTAATGCAATTGTTTGGCAACAAGACCCTAATTTGAAGTGAGCGACTGCCCTGACGGGGATCGCTGGCCAAGGCCATCCCCCCTTTGCTTTCAGATCCCTGGAAGGTGATAAATAGACAGTTAGACAATAGATAAGTTTTGTTAGTTCTCTGAAGCTCCCTGGTGCTCTCAGGCCCACAACAAAGAGGGCTCTGGTAAATTGGTGGGCAATGAAAGGCAGCTTCTCAGGCTCTTTCTAGGCACGGAAAGGTGTCAGGGGAGATCCTTCAATTGCCTGCCTATCAGGGAAAAATATTTGAAGTGCTTCTCCTGGAGACGAGGTTCAGAAAGTCAGGAGCTCCTGGCACATGCTCTGTTCTACGAAGTGTAGAGCTAAGAGTCATAAAGTGGTTTGGATCAGAAAGGACCTCAAAGCCCACCCATTTCCAGCCCCCCTGCTAAGGGCAGGGACACCTCCCAGTAGACCAGGCTTCTCAAGGCTATCCAGCTGCTGCCTAAAATATTACAATAAAGCAACTAAAACGTTGCTGTCTCTCCTAGAAAAGGTTCTGGCATCCAGACCTTGGATGAGGTTTCAGTACAGAACTCCTGGTTGGTTTTTCCACTCCTCAGCCTTGGCGTGTGTGGAAACTGAGTCTGTGTGGTATCTCTTTCTGAGCCTCAATAACTGGCTCAGCTCCAATCCACAGACATATTTGCATTTGACCTTCACCTCAAAATTTAATTTGATGTTCATCTGCTCAAATTACACAGATTTCTTTTACTCTTTTAATCACTTGTGTGTTTCCTTTTGCTCTCACCCCAAACCGCCCACCCTCCTACTCCTCCTCAAAACCACCCAGCAGGACAAGTCCTGAAGAGGCAGAGAGAAAAGCAAGGGTGATACTCTACGAAAAATACCTTCCATGTTACAGTTTTAAAGCAGGGACTTCAGAAAGGGTCATTACATCAAGGTTTGCCTGGAACAGTGATGTCAACTTGTGCCCAGGTGGGCAGCAGGGATAAAAAAGGAAGGATTTCTTGGATCATGGAATGGTTTGGGTTGGAAGGGACCTCAAAGCCCATCCAGTCCCATCCCCTGCCATGGGCAGGGACACCTCCCACTGGATCAGGGGGCTCAAAGCCCCATCCAACCTGGCCTTGAAGACCTGCAGGGATTGGGCAGCCACCGCTTTTCTGGGCAAACTTGGGCCAGGGCCTCCCCACCCTCACAGCAAAACATTTCTTCCTGAGATCTGTCAATCTCCTCTCTTTCAGCTCAAACCCATTCCCACTCATCCTATCCCTGCACTCCCTGATCAGGAGCCCCTCCCCAGCTTTTCTGGAGCCCCTTTCAGTACTGGGAGGCTGCTCTAAGGTCTCCCCAGAGCCTTCTCTTCTCCAGGCTGAACGACCCCAACTCTCAGACTTGTCCTCAGAGCAGAGGTGCTCCAGCGGTTCCCAGCCAAGGGAATGAAGGCAGGGCAGCCTCCCCCATGTAACATCCCAGTGGATTTCAGGACAGATATGCATGACTTTACAGCAGCTGCTGCCTGCAAAGGGAGCAGCCTGAACCCAGGGCAGCTGCTGGCCCTGTGCCTTTTGCACTTTACTGCACTGTGTAGGCATCACCACTTACGTTCCTACAGCAGCAGCTGGGGAACATCAAGAGGTGGCTGCATCCTCCAGCAGAGGCACCACCACAGGTCCCCAAGCACCAGCAAGACCCCTCCTCTATCCCTGGGCCCCTGAGCAGACCCCTGACCCCCACAGGTCCAGGTCCAGGTCGGTGCTCGCTGCCAACACGCAGCCCTCGCACACCCCTCCTGTCCCAGACTAGCACAGACCCCCCACCCACCCAATCCCCCTGCACAGACCAGGGTCTCCTGCTCACCCACTGCTCCAGCTCAACAGTTCCCAGCAACACAAACCCCCACCCCATGCACACCCAGTTTGGGAGGACACAGACTCTCAGCCCCAGCAGCTGGCACCAGGGATTGGTCCCTGTGCATCGCCCCATCCCTTGGCACGCTCCCACCAGCCATTCCAGCCTCCCGGAGCCTCCAGCTACCTCGAGCATCTCCCACGGCCAAGTCCCAGGTTATGGCAGTTGCCAAAGAGTCACCAGGTTGGTTTGTTGGCTTTGCCACCTTTGCTTCTCTGTTTTATTTCCAGGTTCCCCTTTTCCTCCCCATCCCACTGGACAAAGTCCTCCATCAAACAACCTTTCCAAAATGAACATTGTCACATCCCACAGAGCCTTTATCAACGAATGTGACCGACCGACGTCCGGTTCTTGTTCCTGCCTCTCTTGCTGTCTCTTGGTCAGGTTTGTTATCGAGTGTTCTCGTTCACATTGTCCTTTTCTTACCCCTCCTGCATCCAAAGGGTTCTTGACCAGAAACACCATAAGGAGCAGCAGCTCTCTCCTTCCACAAACCCCTGCAAACAAAATTCACAAACTCTCCCAGGTAAGAAGGGATGGGACGAGAGGAAGGATCCTCAGGTTGTGCCAGGGGACACTCCGATTGGATAATGGGAAAAATGCCTTTACTGACAGAGTGGTGAAGCCCTGGCAGAGGCTGCCCAGGGCAGTGGAGGACTCTCCATCCCTGGAGGGGTTCAGGAACCGTATGGCCGTGGCACTCGAGGGTTGGCTGGCAGTTGGACTGGCTGAACTTAGAGGCCTTTTCCAACCTCAATGAGTCCATAACTCCAACACATCCATCTCCCCCTGCTGCTTCAAATCTGGAGGCACAAACACCACCACCTAAAAGACAACACATGTGCTGGGAGGCCCCTTTCCGAGGGGATCACAGTTCCCATCGTAGCTCTGTTGACTTCACCTTTATTGACAACAGCCCTGTTTTGTACCACATCAAGCTCAGGGTGTAACTCCAGGCACCACAGCTGCGGCCTCGTTAATGATCTCAACAACTCCTACCTAAGCAGGGACAAGAGGAGAGTTATGCAAACGACCATTTCTACAGCACACACGCTGGATACCTGGCAACATCCCCAAATGAGCCACAAGACACAAACACTTGAACCTGCTCACGACAAGGACACGCAAGAGGGGGAACAGCTGACAGACATTTATTTCAGGAGCTGCACAACTCCACAAAAGGGAAAACCAGAGAGGTACGTACAGAGTGTGATGGCCACAGAGCCCAGGAGGAGGACAGATGGATCCAACACCGCCGTGAGTGAGACCAGAACCCCATTTCTCAGCAGATCTGGTGATGAAGACCTCAGCAGAGCAGCTGCTCTCTCGGCGCAGGCACCGCTCACACCTGGCAACTGGACAAGGTGTCCTCCACCAGCCTCTTGTAGACCCAGGCATCACCTTTGAGGCGCTGCCGCCGGATGCCCAGCACTTCAGGTTTACTGAGCTGGCACACTTCCAGCTCAAACTCCATGGTTACCTTGCCAAAATCCGACTGGGTTTTACATTTCAGGGTGTAACTGCACAAACCAAAGGGAGAACAGAATCAGCATTGAAATGGTTGATGTCTGCTGGGCAACGCAGGCTTGAATTAACAAAAGCACCTCGTGGGAGTTATCCCAGCGCTGTTCAGAATATCAGGAAACAACCTGGAATTTAGTGAGCAGAGAGCTTTGATTACCTCAGCCCCACAGCACTAGTGCAGCACCAACACCCTGGCCAGCCCTGGGAACCACAACTGCCACAGACATCATCTCAGAGCGTGCAGCTGGAAGGATGGAGATGTTCCCACTGTGCCCGAGGTATAAACACTGCTGCAGAGATGCTTGGCTGCAGCTCAGTGGGTGTGAACAGGGGAACAGTGAATGAGAATTGCAAACTGTTACAACAGCAGAAGATCCTTCTGTGTAATTCAGTATTCTCCCAGATTTTGAGCTTGGAAATCCATTGAAGGTTGAAAAACACTGATAATTCTACAACAGCCATCATTTAAACCAGGTCTGCCAAACGCATTGTCACCAGGGCCCACTCAGCCTTCCTCCTGCAACGTGACACACGTCTCACACTGCACACGTGCCCAGCACTGGCAGGAGCACAGGGCCCTGGAGCTCGGCGCTGCCGGAGGGAAGAAACAAGGGGGAGGGCAGGATAAAACAAGGTGGAGGGCTGCATTCAGCCTGCAGGCAGGGAGTTTGACTCCATAACTTCAACAGTCAAGAAGATGAGGTGAGGGCTGGAGCACCTCTGCTCTGAGGACAGGCTGAGAGAGTTGGGGTTGTGCAGCCTGGAGAAGAGAAGACCTCAGAGCAGCCTCCCCGTACTGAAAGGGGCTCCAGGGAAGCAGGGGAGGGGCTCTTGATCAGGGAGTGCAGGGACAGGAAGAGGGGAGACTGAGATGAGATCTTATGGAGAAAATGTTTTCCTGTGAGGGTGCAGACGCCCTGGCCCAGGTTGCCCAGAGAAGCGGTGGCTGCCCCATCCCTGGAGGTGTTCAGGGGCAGGTCAGATGGGGTTTTGAGCCCCCTCATCCAATGGGAGGTGTCCCTGCCTTTGGCAGGGGAGTGGAACTGGAAGGGCTTTGAGGTCCCTTCCAACCCAAACTATTCTAGAATTCTAAGGACTTTAGGAAATGCACATCCACAAGTGAGCACAAGATTTCACTCCTGCATTGGGAAATCAGGAATTAGGCATTAAGCTTGGATGTGAACTCAGAGTCAACCCTACTCTCAGTACCTTCATCTTGTTAACAAGTGCTACAAATTAGAATGCAAATCCTACAAATTAAAATAATGCACACAAAGGTGCCTGGATTCTGTGCAGCTTTCAAAACGTACTGGAGGGGTCAAAAACCTGGCAACTGGTAACGTGGTTTAGCAGGCATGGTGGGGCTGGATGAGCTGAGAGGGCTTTTCCACCCTCAGTGACTCTTGTTCTGTTACCTCTTGTTAAACAAATGGTATCAGTACTACCTCCCAGAATTGTCTGATGTGGCCGTGGGGCTGCACTCTCCCAAGTGTTTTGTGCTCACAGCTTCACAAGAGGCAGAATTGACATCAGTCTCTATTATCAGTTCATATCAGTCAGTCACAAAGTGCTAGCAGAGCTTGCTGAACCTTGTTTTGCAGCTTGTGGACAAGTTATTGCACATGTTCATTTGGTGCCCTCTGCACTTCCTACAAAATCATTGCATTTTACAACATGGGGCAGGGAAAGTTTAAATATTTTGCGTTATCAAGGCCTAGAGAAGTGACTGTCTGAAGAAAGATAAGTTGAAGCCCTTGTATTTCACACTTACCCCTTCTGAACATACTCCACATGCTTGTTTGAAAGAACAGTGATCAGTTCATGCAGCAGTTGCTGTGGATCCCGCATTTGGGTAAGGGTAACATTGTAGTGTGCCTGAAAGAAGTCAGCTCGTTACAGAAACAGCCAAGGAACAAAAGCAACAATCTTTCTCCTAAAATTGGAAGGCATTATAAGAAGTTTTCATAAAGAAAGCTTGGGAACAGCAAACCATGGTAACCAATGCTTTGGCTTCACCTTATTCTCATAACCAACAGTGTCCTGGGCTGCATCCAAAGCAGTGTGGGCAGCAGGACAAGGGAGAGACTTCTGTCCCTCTGCTCTGGTGAGACCCCACCTGGAGCCCTGCGCCCAATTCTGGAATTCCCAGCAGGGGAAGGACATGGAACCTTTGGAATGAGTCCAGAGGATGGCTAGGAAGGTGATCTGAGGGCTGGAGCCCCTCTGCTCTGAGGACAGGCTGAGAGAGCTGGGGTTGTTCAGCCTGGAGAAGAGAAGGCTCCAGGGAGACCTTAGAGCAGCCTCCCAGTACCTGAAGGGTCCTACAAAAAAGCTGATGATGGTAGTGAGGCCCTGGCCCAGGTTTTCCAGAGAAATGGTGGCTGCCCCATGCCTGGAGGTGTTCAAGGCCACGTTGGATGTGGCTTTGAGCCCCTTGATCCAGTGGGAGGTGTCCCTGCCCATGGCAGGGGGGTGGAACTGGATGGACTGTGAGTGAGGTCCCTTCCAACCCAAACCATGCTGTGGTTCTGTGATTGTAAAACCCAAAGCAGCTGTGCTGGGCCAGGGTAGCACAGAGGTTTTGGGAAGTCTTGGCCACAGGACTGTGCTCAGGGCACCTGGCTGCACCCTCCTCAGCTGGGAGACTGTCAGTAGCATTGCCTGGCTGAGACTGAGCACTTCGGATCTCAAGGACCAGGCGTGGAGCCATGTGGCTTTTCTAGAGTGTCTCATCAGCATCTTTAAAGGAAACCATAACTGACTGCTCTTCAGTTTCTTGATGTGGGGGTTTTGTATCACATCTAATACTTCATGGAATGGACTAGTCCAGACCTCTTGAACTACTTTTGGCACCCACGTGAAGCAACAATGAGCGTATCCCAAGTGTCATACACTGCAAACACTCTGCTCCGCTGATGAGGTCACAGCAGCAGACAAGAGAAGGAAAGAATGAAATAGCTTGAGAAATGAACGTAGCTTGAGGATGCAAAGGCAAAGGCTGGTTCTTTCAGTTCCTGCTCAGCCCAAACTGTGTACCCATCCTTGCTGTAACTACTGCAGTGCTGTCAAACACAGTTCTGTCTTCCCTGGCTGTGCTCCAGCACCCCTGCTCAGGCACCAGCAGCTTTGCTACAGCCATAGATTATGGACAAGGGAAATGGATGCAGAGGGTGCTAATGTCCAGCCTAACCCTCCCCTGGCACATCTCCCTGCCATCCCCTCCAGTCCTCTCACTGGTCACCAGAGAGGAGAGCTCAGCACCTGCTCTTCCTCCTCCCCATGTGAGGAACCAGGAGACAGCTGTGAGGTCCCTCAGTCTCCTCCAGGCTGACCAAGTTCTTAAAAAGCATATGAATTATTGGATGTTTTCATGTAAGACTTTTCCAGCAACTGTACCTTAAGTTTCCTGGGACGATCACTCAGGAACCGTTTCTTTTTGCTTGGCGTAAGCATTGTGATCATTTTATCCAGGCCTCTTTCAAGACTTCCAAATATTTTTGCTTTCCTCTTCTTTTGGCTGCTACCCAAGAGGTTCAGGTTTGATTCCACTGAGTTACACCTGTTACACAAACCCATTAAACCAGTTATTTTTCCCCTGCATTGAGAAATGTCATTTCAGACATCACCAGGCCTGACAGGAAAAGGAAACAAAGCAAATGCAGTTTATCGTGAGAGGTTGTTTGAAAGTCAGCTGAGATTCAAACCCAGAGATACATAAAGAAAGTGCAGCCCTCCGGGGGGCTGGAATAAGAGGGAATTTGTCTTATGTACTCTGACAATAATCGAGTTACTTGGTTTTAAAACTTCTCTCTGCTTTCAGTGTTTTCTAGTGAATGAAGAAAGAGGTCTTAGGAAGGTTTTAGCAAGGGAATAGAAAGAACAGCTTGCTGTTGCAACGAGGCTCCTGAGACAGAACATGGATTCACACGCTCTAAATAAACACTGCACACAAATGAGTGGATGTTTACCTTCTCTCAGGAAGAGCCTCAGCTGCTACCAGTTTATCTGCATTGGCTGGGTTTCTGGACATCTTATCTGGGATGGCCGCAGTAAACTGGCTCTCTGAAAGAAAGGACCAAGACAAAACAGATGTGTTTGTGCAATGAAGCGTTCCCCAAAGCTGTGGGAGCAGAGGAGAGGGAGGGGATTCTGCCCCTCTGCTTCACTCTGGTGAGATCCCACCTGGTGCCCTGTCTCCAGTTCTGGAGTCCCCAACATAAGAAAATGGAATGGTTTCAAGGAGTGCAGAGGACATGGAGATGACCCAAGGACTGAAGCAGCTCTGCTATGACGACAGGCTGACAGAACTTGGGTTGAGTGTGGAGAAGAGAACGCTGTGGGCAGACCTTAGAGCAGCCTCCCAATATTGAAAGGGGCTCTAGGAAAGCTGGGGAGGGGCTTTTTACAAGAGCCTGGAGTGACAGGACAAGGGGGAATGGCTTTAAATTGGAAGGGGGAGATTTAGATTAGAAATCAGGTAGAAATTCTTCACAATGAGGGTGGGGAAAGAATGGCCCAGGTTACCCAGAGAAGTGGTGGCTGCCCCATCCCTGGAGGTGTTCAAGGCCAGGTTGGATGGGGCTTTAAGCACCCTGATCCAGTGGCAAGGGGCTGGAACTGGATGGGTTGTGAGGTCCCTTCCCACCCAAACCATTCCATGACTCTATGATCAGTTAAATTCCACACCTCGGAAAGGTGGTGTCTCAGACGGTACCATCTGCACTTGCTCATCCATCTTACTCTTCACCGAAAGCTTCTTCGGAGCAGGAAGTGCAAAGTCCATTTCATTTTTCAAAGCTGACTCTGAATTAATATTCTCTTTGTTTTCATCCTTCTTTGATGCCCCTTTTCTGGTCCCTGCAGCTGACAGTGTGAATTCTGTAGCGCCCAGCTGAGCATCACGCCTTGAATGCTATGAGAAACGTAACAAAAAGATATCCATTGCTGCGTTCCGACCCCATTCGGGGATTGTTTGCAGGCAAGGAAATTCTGAAAGTCAAGCAGGTTAAAAACTCCACTCAATGCTTTTCTTCAGAGCAAGAGAGTTCAAAAAACCTCTTGCATATCTCCAATTCCCTCTAAAATTTGCTAATAACCACATCAAGTAATTTGCCATTTCCTTATCTGCTCTTGTAAATGCCGCTTGTGTGTTAAAGGCCAACCTTAGCAGCTCATCTGAACAAAGTTAAGAGGTTTCAACTTGTTTAATTGTATAATTTTAATTGCTTCGTTGGATTTTCTTGCCTAATACAGAACAGGCTGAGCTTCTGCAAAGGCTTGTCCAGCTCTAGTCTGGCTTAGAGAATTTGTTTGCTGTATCTTCTTGTTTTTCCTTCAGTGTTTAAAACCTTACTGACTCCTTTACTCATTCCCTCAATGTTTTTTTATGCAAACCAAACATCAAAGCTCAAGTTCTCATCTAATGAATCAGGTTCTACAGCCAGAGGAAGCCACAATTTAGGTCCAGTTATATATTTAAACAATTTCTTTACTCGTTTGTAGCTCCCTTTAGCCAGGGCCCACCAAACATTTAAATATGTAATAAGTTTTACGGACTCAAGAATAAGATTATCTGGATAAAGAACAGCATATCTACTATTGTGAAAGGAAATAGTATTTATTCTTCAAACACCTGCTTCCTCCTGCGAGTCTGTATTTTAAATTCTTCTAATGGAGATTCCTCAGACAGCAAAGCTCTGTCACAAAGTTTCATGGATCCAAACGTATCGAGCACTTGAAGGTAGTCTGGCACATCTTCACAGGTCATCGTCTTTTCAGGCTGGAAAGAAAGATTCAGTTGAGACTCCAATGCACTGCTACAAAGAAAATTTAACCAGAAAAGTGTCATTCAAATCTAAATCTTATTTCTTTCTTGATTCCTAATTATGCTAAAGAGCTAATGGAAGCTCCTGTGCTGGTGACCCAAGTTTTATAACTTTGACCTTAGTTATTGTGGATTTGTCACTCGTGCCACAAGCAGATGTGAAATTGGTCAGAAAGCACCATCACCAAGTCATCTTTGACAACCTGTGTCAAGAACAGAAGCAACTCACAGAAGACCTTTGGCTCCAAGGCTTGGGCCACAAGCTGTTTTTACCAAAGCCAAGTGCCCAGCTGGAAAAAATGCACAACAGGAGCACAAAGTGCCATGGGGCTGGATAAAGGCAAACACGTTACATCCAAAAGATATGATTAGGGAATCTGCAAGACTACTTGAAGTAGCATTCAGAGGCCTTCATCTCCTTGCTGGCCCCCAAAAAAGCCATCACCAACTCACAGGATTAACTTCAGCCAAGTCACCCACCCTTACGGCCCAGAGCACAGACAATCGGATGGGTATCACAGTAGCCTTAGTTTCTATCATCTTCTCTTATTGCTGGGAAACCCTTCCCAAGGACTGGTTTCACACCACTTCAGCAAAATTGCCTGCTATTTCTGTCTCCAGTCCTCAGCTGGAATGGATACCATTTTAGGAGCTGTGTGCTACCAGCAGGTAAGTTTATCTCAGCCTATGATCAAGGCTCCTGTGATGATCAGAGCTCGCGTTACTACAGAAACAGAGCTTCCTGGTGTGCCACGTGCAACTTGATGACTTACTAAAAACCCCTTGCCAGAGGGCTGCCAGCTACAGCTGAGAAGCTGCCAGCCCAATAGTCTTTTGGGGATCACATTCCATTGCAGTAGGAATGCCTGAAGGACTCCTTGGCCACTGTTTTCCAGAGGAAACTGATGCTGTGGTGAATACTTGGGAATATCTTGTAAACTGCCTGAAAAGATTCAGAAACCAGCTTGGTTAAAGGCTGCTGGGAGTGTCCAATGACCAGGACTTTGGCTGACTGCACACACGCTCGTGCTGATGCTCAGGGCACTGGTCTGTGTTGCCAGGCAGAGCACTGGTAACGCAGAGCAGCGCTTTAATCAGCACCTCGTGCTCTTGAAATCAAAAGCTTACCTGCAGGCCTGCTGACTGTAGGGCACTGGCATGTCCTGAGAGCTCCAGAGACCTTAAGCGAACACACTTGCCACGAGCCTTCTTGTGTTGGAGCAAGAGATACGTTGCTGACAGGTGGTCGTATTTCCACTAGGGAAAAGGAAAGAGTATTTTAATCTCCTCTTTGGAAACGTTGTGAGCACAAAGCAAGCTCAGCCTTCTGAAAACCTCTGGGTTCCTGCAAGTTGTTCTACCTGAAACACGGCCCCCTAAGTGTAGCTTCAGGCCTCAGCTGACTCCCACCGTGCTGGAGATCCAGGAACAGACCGTGGTGGTTGTGGTTTGCAAGTCAGCTTGTAGAACACTGCCTAGCATGAAAACCAGTGCTGGGGCCAGGATCTGTCTGCTGAAGTGAGTGGCAAAGCTATTAATTCAGGTGAGCCAAGATTTCAACTACAGTTCCAAGTTTCTGAAGTCTCCCTCATATCACAGAATCACCCGAGCTGGAAGGGACCCAAAAGGATCATCCAGTCCAACTCCTATCCCTGCACAGGACACTCCCAACACTCACACCGTGTGACTGAGGGCATTGGCCAAATGCTTCTGGAATGCTGGCAGGCTTGGTGCCAGGACTGATTCCCTGGGGAGCTGTTCCAGTGCTCCAGCTCCTGCTGGGGGAAGAACCTCTTCCTGATACCCCGTCTAAACCTCCCCTGGCACATCTTCCTGCCATTCCCTCAGGTCCTGTCATAGGCTGCAAGAGAGATCAGCACCTGTTTCATTTCACCTCCCTCCCTTGTGAGAGAGCAGTGAACAGCAATGAGATCCCCTCTCAGTCTCCTCTTCTCCAGGCTGAACACACCAAGGGACTTCAGCCTCTCCTCATACAGCTTCCCCTCTAGATCCCTCACCAGCCTTGCAGCCTCCTCTGGACACTCTCCAGTAGTTTGATGTCCTTTTTATACTGGGGCACAGTACTTCCCCCCACCAGTGGCACCACCTTTTTGCATGATTTCCAGCAGCTGTGCTTGTGAGGAGCCTGTAAGCAAGGCCTGGCAGGTTTGCAGCAGAGCACTGCAACAGTTTAAAACAGGTAAGGGATTAGAAATCCTCTGGGAAAGGACTACGCAAACGCCACAAACCCGTTTGAAAGGACTTTCCCCTTGTAGGCTGATGGTGCAGATTATTTCCTATAACTGCAGGACAGGTAGTGTTGACTCCACAAATCCCTCTGAACTTGCACACCTTCTAAAAGCTTGTTTAGACCACAGCTACATAGCAAACCCTGCCAAACCTAAAACCCCTGGCATTGCTCCCACGCATAAAGAAGCCAAACATTCAATGCCAAGGGAGAATGTCCAGATTCAGGTTAACACTGGAACACACATCTTGTTTTGGGTCTCTCCTACAGCTGGCAATGTCATTGCTAACATTTGTACAACTCTTCCAGAAGCACCCAGTTCAACCTGTGTCGTTTGCACTCAAAAGTGACTAAACATCCACTTTTTAATAACGAGTGAATAGCAACTGACTAAACATCCACTTTTTAAGAACGAGTGAATAGCAACTGACTAAACATCCACTTTTTAATAACGAGTGAATAGCAACTCCCAAAAATGTATTTTACAGTCTGTCTGGGTGATGCTCTGATGTTTTTCTCTTACTGTTTTTCCCACTCTTACTTATTGAGCCATTTCAAAGCAAAGAGTTAACCCAGCAAATGGCATCTGTTGCTCAACTCTGAATTTCCATCAGTCTTTCTCGACTTTAGGAGATTCAGAAGGATTTTACCACGGTGGGAAATATCAGCAAGGTTTAGGAAAGATCACGAGCATAATTAAAAGCAGGAAATGGAAAAAACAAATTTGAACTTCAGAACTGTCGTCACGAGCTAAAGCAGGTTAGAGTTCTGCAGAGGCTCCTTAATTCTGAGAAGTGTAAACATTTCATTGTTGAGAATGTGGGAGCAGCAGTCCTAACAGAGAAGGTTATTTCCTGTGTTAGTGTTTAATTACTGTAAGGTACTGCCATGTACTACTCACCTGTGACAGTAACTCCGATAGCGTCTCCCGGCTCTTTTTATGAAACACAGACAGCTCTGTTAGGCAGTCCTCATCCAGATGGCCCAGCTGCAAGAACATGACTGATATTGAAGTGCAAGGCTTGGAAGTTCTCACAATCCATGCCTGACTGACACTGCTGTGAAACCCAGTGGGCTGAGTCAATAACCAACCACGATTTTAGATCCTCTATTTTGCATATTTAAACTATTTAAGTAGGGAGATTTACAGCTAAATATTGTAGGGATCAGACTGAAGGAGCCCTACAGCCCCATCACCTTCAGGCCCCGCCCCTCCTCGATGAGAGGCAGTGAATGCAAATAAAAGTCTGACAGCAGGTGAGATTTTTTACCAAAAGTGGAAGCTGCAATTTCACCTCTCCTTAAACGGTCAAAGCCATCAGACATTCACCTGTCTAGAGCCAGCCAGAAGCGATGCTGCAAGCACAGTAAAGCTGTCTTATCTGGAGAAAGAGTGGCACCCAGTGCCCAGAGGCAGGCATTGCCTCTAAACACTGCTCTGTGCTGACAGTGGGAGTACCCTTCTCCCGCTCCGAGCCTCCTGTCACACAAGTAAAACAACTGTCAGAGAGATGGGAAGAATGTATTCCCAATCAGGTCGAATTTTTTTTCTAAATAGTAATTTTCAGGGAGAACCAGAGGGGAGAAGAGAACCAGAGCAGAGAGCCAATCATTTGTGTTGGAAGGAGCCTCAAAGCCCATCCACAGGCAATTCTCTGTCATGGGGAGGGACACCTCTCACTGGATTAGGGTGTTAGGCACAACCATGCCTAACATGCCCTCAAGAACATTTGTTGTTTGCGTGCCAAATATACCATTGACCAAGCATCCTGGAGAATTTACTGCTCATTCCTATGTGGAAAACACATTTTGACAAGAAGCCAGTTATTTCACAAATTAAGCATCAGCTTCAGAATACAAGGCAAACACATTTGAAAACTCCTCCTCAAGAGAAAGAAGTAACTTCTTGGCAGCAAGAAGAAACAGAAAGGAACTGTGGCCATCTCAAAGTTCATCTTTGGAGAGGAGCTGTTACAGTCCTGTGCTGTAAGGATGGGAGTAAGCCAGAAAAGATTACATTAAATAATATTCACCTGGCAAGTGTTACTTACTGGGCATTTGCTTTGCCACTGAACAGCATCAGAATAACCTTGCATGAGCCAGGGGTGACTCAGTAGCTTTTTAACTGTGATCCGCTTCTTGGGGTCCACCTAGTGGGCAAGAAAAACAAACCTGATGCTGAATTCAAACCCTCTGTCACCTCAGACTTTAAGGGTGTTGAGAAGCTCAAATTAAACCAATACTGTTTAACAGCAGCCCTGAAAGGAAGGTCAGAGACGTGAGCTGTGAGGAGCAGTTACTGAACCCACAGTTACAGTTAGTGTCCCAGGAGTGCTCAGCATTGGCCAGATTCCTTAGATGCAGCTCGAATGCACATTCAGCTTCATCTATAGAACAGCTCTTACTTACACAGTCCAGTTAGAACAGCCAAATGCAGGCTGCTTGTAGTTCAATAGATCAAACGTTGCCTAATTATTTCTATACCAAATCATTCTTTCTCGAAGAATTCTCAGCAGAAAGCAATATTAACCTTTTCCCCAAGAATCTGTAAGAGTTAAGCTTCCTGTTTGAACAGTGGATATTATTTAAGAATGTAACTGATGCGATGTTGTGACCCATGCAGCAGCCCTTTGCAGTCCCACAGAACAGGAGCAATGATTTACCTGCAGCATTTGGGTCAGGAGCAGCATGCTGCTAGGAGAGAGCCACTTTGGAACAAAGTATTTTCCTCTCTGCAGAAAAAGAAAAGGGTTTAGAATGGACCTTGGATGACAGTGATATCTGCACAACAGCAAGCACATGCAAATGAGCAAATGTACCTGAACAAATGTACCAGTGGTACTAAAACCCAGCTGTATGAGGTTAAAAAGTTTAAGTTACATCATTACGAACACATTTGCAGTTCTACTCCATAAAACACAGAGATAAGCCAAATAAAGGCTTGGATTCAAAAATCCAGCCCACCAGCAAGAAAATGCTTCTCCTGAAACTCAATTTCCTATTGTACCATAGGACAAAGCTGGAGTTCTGTAAAGGTAGATCGAGGATGGAAACAAATCCACAAACTCCTGATAGGGAGAGTCACCAAGAGTAACAAAAATCAGCAGATCTGCCTTTTTGCCCTTGGTACACCACAATGGGTTCTGCCATCACACAAGCAAAGGCCTCTCAACACTTCGTGTCTGTTCCCAGTGCATTCCTGCAGCATCCATACCTACCACTATCTTCCGGTAGAGGACCATGACATTGTCATCATCAAAGGGGAGAAAGCCACACAGCAGAGCATACAGCAGCACTCCCATGCTCCAAATATCTGCCTGAAAAAAAAAAGCACTTGGCTTGTCTAAAATGGCTCAGAGAGAAGAAATACCATGGCCCTTTGGCAAAGTCCACGTGCCACTCACGACAAGCAGGCTCCTTAATTCTGTACAGAATTCCTCTATTCCAAGTGAAAGTACACAACCCAGACTGAATTTCCTGTTGTTCCTGCTTAAACTGTAAACAAAGAGGTTTGCAAAGCACTGATCTTGGTGGGAGACTAAACAAAAAGAGAGCAGATATTAGAGACAAAGGATAGTGGTGCAAAAGGGAAAAAGATAACTCTATCCAACAGCTCAGCAACCTGAGGGGACTGCAATTATAGCACTTTGGACACACTGAGAAAAGCAAGCAGTGGGTACTGGTGTTCCAGACATAGATCAGAGTTGGATAAATGTAAGAGAAGACAGGATGTGGAGTCTGACTGTGCTGGGCAGTACAAAGAGAGCAGGTTTGGCTAAAGACAGGCCTGGTAAAACATCCAGGGTACTGAGAGTGCACAAACATTTGCAGCAAGAGCTTCAGAACAAATCTCAGAAGAGCACACGGCAGAAGAAAGTAGCTTATGTTTCTGTTTAAGAGGGCACTAAGAGCTGGAGCCACAAGTGGAGGTCAGGAAGGACTGGTCACAGATGAACCATGTGTCTGTGGCCAAGACCAGCAGGTGCTGTTCTGGGCTGTGATTGCTGAGCGACCAAGAACGACCTCACAACATTACCCTGTGCTACCTGAGAGAGAAACTGTGCCAGCACACCTGACCCTCACCACCTCTAAACACAAGGGGTGGCAGGGGAAGCCCTCACCCCAAACTGTGGCACCCACCTCTGAGCCGATGTAGGCTTTGCCCTGAATCAGCTCCGGGGCCGCATACGCCGGGCTTCCACAGCATGTGCTCAGGGGGTAATGCAGGCCACCCTGGAACAACACAAATCCAATCAGGCAGGAGCACTGGCTTCAGCACAGCTCAAGGCTTCTAACAACAGTGTTGTTGGAGCCCTCAGACGCTTCATGGCCCTCTGCTGTGCACCTAGTACTTTGCTTTGGTGTAATACATGGCTTCACTGGGTAAAAACCATCCAAGGTCATGAGTAACCCGCAAACATTCCGATCCCAGGCTGCTTGTTCATCTGTTATCAGAGCAGGCTTTTCTGCAGCTTCTCCTCTGATAAGAACATTTCTCTTTGTGACCACAAACTGCGAAGGCAGTGATCCAAGAGCTACTTGACCTGGGACTGGCTGGTTATTTACACCACTATTTAATGCACTAACTTAATTAGAGAACTCTAATAGAGCACTTCTTTATTAAAACCATGTTATTACCTTGCCTGTGCTTTGTTCTAAGCAGGTCAGACCACCAAGACGATGGTCTAATAGTCTCAATCACCTGCAAGATGCTCTCGCATTAGTCAAGTGAAACAATCCAAGGACAAGGAACTATCTTTGGATCAGGGAGTCCTTCTTCCCATCAAACAGTTTCTTAACAGAATCCACCTCACGTGTTAAGCTGACAAATAAAGGGCCTCTAGAAATCAGTTCTAAACTCAGGAAACAAATCAACAAACACACAGAACCAGATCACTGGAGTCTTGAGCAGACTGGTCCCGTGGGAAGTGTCCTTGCCCATGGCAGGGGGTGGAACTTGTGGGGCTTTGAGGTCCCTTCCTACACAAACCATTCCAGGTTTCTATTTGTAAACACAGCTGGAATAAACTGTCTGATGGAGCCACAATCTCCAATACACACAAACCTTCTGAAAACAGATCATTGGAACTTTGGGAAAACACATGGCAGCACAAACTTATTGTCACGGGCCTCTCTGTCAGAGAGCTACACATGCAGGGTGATCTCTGCCTCAGATTATGGCAGAAGATGGACTGTGAGAGGAGAAACTGCAACAGTTTGGTCAGAACACGCAGTTAACTGCTCTGTCCCACAGCTCAGGGCCTAACGAGGAATTAGTGATGTGGAGAGAGCTATGCCAACAGCTCAAAGTTAGGGTCTTTGGGACAGCCTCCGCATGGCCTATGAACTCAAAACATCCATTTTAAGGCACCTGCAGTAGCAGATAGAGCTTGAAACTGTGAAAGCAACCCACATTCTTACCTTTGGCTTTGCACAAAGTCCAAAGTCTATCAACTTCAAATTATGGTCGTCATCAATCAGCAGATTTTCCTGGTGGGAGAGAAAGCAGTAATGAGGGTTTCTATCACCAAAGTATCCAGGGACCATCTTTCTTTCACCTTCCCTCTTGTCATTAGCAGCTACAGCTTCCCTCTGGAGACTTTGATCAGTTGCTAAGGAATACAGATCCCGTATTCCAGACAGGGAACACTAGTTTCTATCACCCAGAAAGGCCCTGGGGGCTGACTGACAGTGAGCTGGATGTGGGGTAGCACCCTGCTCTGGCAGAAAAGGCAGCCAAGAGCAGCACGGGCCATGTCAGAAGGAGCACAGCTGGGAGGCAGGGGGAACTGATTCTCCTCCTCCACTCAGCACAGCTGGAACAGTGCACCCAGTTTCTGCCCCCAGCACAGGAAAGGCATCACACAGAAGGAAGCTCAGGGGGTGGCCACAGCCTGCCGAGGAGCTGGAGCGCCTGCCCGATGAGGGAAAGACACACATTCAGCCTGTAGACAAGAAAGCTTTGGTGGAGACCTCACAGCAGCCTTTGAATATCCACACAGAGTGCATGAAGGCACAGCTGGCCTCTTCTGAGGAGCACACAGTAGGATAATAACAGACAAGAGGGACTGGGAGATGTTCAGGCTGGAAATAAGGAAAAGCTGTTCTCATGAGGTCAGTGAAGAGCTGGACAGGCTGGCCAAGGAGATGGCGCTGCCTCATCATTGGGAGAGGCTGAAGAGGCAACTCAGTAAACCCTAAGAAACTTGGTCGGACACTGCTTTGACCAGAAGGTTCAAGCTGAAGTCTCCAAAAGCCCCTTCCCACCCAAGCTATCGCATGATCCTCGGAATCTGTCGGCTCTCCAGCTACAAGCCAACTCCTCCCAAAAGCTACCCAAATCTTCCCCCCAAACAAAGCACTTTCTGGAGACAAAGACTGCAGGAGCTGCCAAGGAAAAGGCTTCTGCACTGAGAATTTGCACTTCTCAGAGACGTCAGCATCTCTAAAAATGCAAACTTATAACCCTTTCTGGGAGAACTGGAGTCCAGCCTTCACTGCCTGAACTCTGTAACGACAGAGCAGCCTCAGCATCGGTCCGGCAGGGTGCATCTGCCCAACCACCCTCTGCCTAAGCCACCACCTGTTGATACAGTCGGTGTCACGGCACCAGAGTCAGACCCACACCTCTGCTCCACTCCCATCGGGGCTGTGTGTTCTGCTTCTCCTTCAGAGAAAGCCCCTTCCTCAGACACAGCCGCATCACCCATCTCAGCCGAGGACCGCAGCAGCCAGTAGGAAGAGTGCACTTGGAGAGAGGGCTCTGAGCACCAGCGAGTGCAGAAGGCACAGAGGAGGCACTCTGGCTCCTCACAGGGGAATAAGAGCTCATCACTACTTACACAAACCCCACCACGCCTCAGGCTTACCGGTTTGAGGTCCCGGTGGGCGAGCCCTTGGCTGTGAACGTAGGCAATTGCCGAGACAATCTGCCGGAAGAACACGCGAGCCTCCTCTTCGGAAAGGCGGTCCTTGGAAACGATGTAATCAAACAGCTCTCCTCCAGGACAGTGCTGCACCAAGGCCGGGAAGAGAACACGCTCAGAACACACGAACGACATCAAATGACAGACTGACCTGAGCTGGCAGGGACCCTCAAGGCCCATGGAGACCAACTCCTGTCCCTGCACAGGACAGCCCCAACAGTCACCCCGTGGGGCTGAGGGCCTTGGCCAAATGCTGCTGGAATATTGTCAGGCTGGCACTGCTTCCCTGGGAGCTGTTCCAGAGCTCCACCGCCACTGGGGGAACAACCTTCTCATAACATCCAACCTAACCCTCCCCCAACATCTCCACGAGAGCACTGGACACCCTCCAACTGCCTCTGCTCTCTCACAGCAGCACCAAGGCGTGCTGGGTCAGGACTGCACAGAGCAAACGAGCCGAGCCGCCCTGACACCTTGCAGTCGACACCACACACAGCACTGCAGAGACAAAGGGCCCAGAGAGTGACATCCATGCAGGAGTCCAGCGGTCCTGTATCTCCTGGTGATGATATTTTTAAATAACTGAAGCACAAGGTAGGAATTAAAGTCATTTCACCTGTTGTAAACAGGGAATCACAGAACCATGGAATGGTTTGGGCTGGAAGGGACCACAAAGCCCTTGAAGTTCCACCGGACCAGGCTGCTCAAAGCCCCATCCAGCCTGGCCTTGAACACCCCCAGGGATGGGGCCTCCACCAGTTCCTTGGGCAACCTGGGTCAGTCTCTCAACACCCTCATTGTGAAGAATTTCTTCCTAACGTCTTATCTGAATCTCTCCCCTTCCAATTTGAAGCCGTTGCCTCTCATCCTGTCCCTGCACTCTCTGGTCAAGAGACCCTCCCCAGCTTTCCTGGAGACCCTTTCAGTACTGGAAGGCCACTATGAGATCCTCCAGGAGCCTTCTCTTCTCCAGGCTGAAGAACCCCAACTCTCAGCCTGTCCTCGTACTGGAGGTGATCCAGCCCTCAGATCATCTCCGTGGCCTCCTCTGGATCCACTCCAACAGTTCCATCTCCTTCTTATGTTGGGGATTCCAGAACTGGATACAGGGCTCCAGGTGGGGTCTCATCAGAGCGGAGCAGAGGGGCAGAATCCCCTCCCTCCCCTGCTGGTCCCACTGCTTTGGATGCAGCCCAGGACACGGTTGGTTTCTGGGTTGCGAGTCGTGGGAGCAGCAGCTTTTACAAGAAGGAACACAGAAGGTACTCCAAGCCCCATTTTCAAACTGAAGCATCTGGAACTTGGTCACCAGTGAGGTAACCTGTTTAGAATTATTTCATTTGAACTTCATTATCACCTACTGCTGCAGCTGAACCCAGGAACCCTCGCCACAGCAGAAACACCATTTCTTACCTCTAGGACCATGAATATTTTCTTGGATGTCTCGATCACGTGATACAATCGGCAGATGTGCTGGTGGCTCAAGTTCTTCATGGCTTCAATTTCCATCTTAACTCGACACAAGTCATCCTAGAAGACCACAACAGCAAGCTATGAAATCACTGACCACTCTGACAGCCTGAATATCACAATGAGCCTTGGATGACTGCAGGACATGAAATGTCACAGCATATGGATTGTGGAATCACAGAAGGGTTTCAGTTGGAAAAGACCTAAAGATCATTGACTCCAACCATCAATCCAGCCCCGAGTTCACCAACAGACCATGTCCTCAACTATGACACCTACTTGTCTCTAAAACCTGTCCGTGGATGGGCACTTCACCACCTCCATGGTGGGAAGAACAGACCAACCCTCCCCACAACCTCCTTTCAGAAGGTGCAGAGAGCGATAAGGTCTCCTCTCAATCTCCTCTTCTCCAGACTAAACAACTACAGCTCCCTCAGCCACCTCTCATAAGATTTGTTCTCCAGCCCCCTCCCTTCTCTGGAAACATTCCAGCTCCTCAATGTCCTTCTTGGAGTGAGGGATTCAAACTGAACCCAGGATTCAAGGTGTGGCCTCACCAGCACTGAGCCCACAGGAAGGATAAACTCCCTACTCCTGCTGGCTACTCTGTGGTTGATTCAAGCCAGGATGCTGGTGGTAGTCTTGGTCACCTGGGCCACTGCTGGCTCAAACAGCACTCTGCTCAAGTTCAACCCAGCAAGCAGCTCTGCCATTACTGTCCTGCAATCCTGACTCAGTGAGACCCGGAGGGGTGAAGCAGCCAGTATCTGCACCAGCTTCTGCTTGAACTGCTGTCACAATCTCCAACTCCCTCATTTCCACAGCCAGAGAAATCTGCCCTCTCCAGTGAAGGACACGAGATCTCTAGTCTCTGTTACAATGCTTCCAAGTCCACAGCACTGGCCAACAGGCACAGGAGGAGCAGCATTTTGTCCTGTGGCACCCCTGTGTCCTCAGGAGCTCCACAAGGACAGCAGTAGATCCCACCCACAGTTAAGGGTCTTTTGGCTTACCCCAAGGGTGAGTTTGTCCATGATTTTTATTGCAACGTGCTCCCCCGTGAGATGATGTTGCCCGAGTTTCACCTTTGCAAACCCACCTGGAATTAAAAGATATGTTTAAAGCTCAGTAACACCAGGCTGTACTTTCTACCACCTCCCAGTTGCACTGCAGAACACAACACGTGCTGCAAGTTGTGTCACCACAGGGTCGGTTTGGTAGGAAGAGACATCAAAGCCCATCCAGTTCCACCCACAGGCAGGGACACCTCCCACTCGATTAGGGGGCTCAAAGCCTCGTCCAGCCTGGCCTTGAACACCTCCAGCAATGGGGCAGCCACCACTGCTCTGGGCAACCCAGGCCACAGCCTCACCACCTTCACAGCAAAACATTTTCTCCCTAAGATCTCATCTCAATATCCCCTCTTTCAGCTCAAAACCACTCCTCTCATCGTGTCCCTGCATTCCCTGGTCAAGAGACCCTCCCCAGCTTTCCTGGAGACCCTTTCAGTACTGGAAGGCCACTATGAGATCCTCCAGGAGCCTTCTCTTCTCCACACTCAACAAGCCCAACTCTCTCAGCCTGTCCTCACAGCAGAGCTGCTCCAACCCTCACATCATCTCCATGGTCCCTCTGGATTAATTCCAACAGATCCACGTTCTCCCTCCAGGTACTTCATTAGAAGAGGAAATGATCATTGCTACCAACTCCCAACTCTGTTTTCACAGTTCTGCCCCTACACACACCCTTGGACCAGAGCTGTAGAACCTGAAGGAACCGTTCATCGATGCTCAGGTAAGTGCCAAGGTCAGCTCGCGCATACCTGCCTGCGTCTGCACATCAACCTACCTGTTCCAATCGTTTCATGTATCTCATAGTACTTGAGGATCTCCTCATAGTCATCGTCACACATCCTGACAGGAGCTGGGAGCTGTTTTCCTCACGGCACCTGCAACGAGAGCACAGCTGTGTTTATGCTTCTCCTCTGAAAGGCTCATGGGAGCAGAAAGCGCCTTCGCTGTTGTGCGGGGGCTGCGGAGTTCTCTCCCCTGTGGTGATGGAGCACCACGCAGCCGCAGCCCCCGCACGGGATGGGGAGAGAAGCACGGATGGTTTGGGTCGGGAAAGAGCTTTAAGGGCATCAAGTCCACCTGTGAATCCAACACTGCCAACCCCACTACTGATCCCTGTCCCTGAGCACCACATCCGCATGGCTTTTGGACCCCTCCAGGGATGCGGACTCCAGCGCTGCCCTGGGCAGCCTCTGCCAGGGCTTGACAAGCCTTCACATGAAGGAATTCCTCCCAGTATCCGATCTGAGCCCCCCCAGCACTCCTCCTCCCCCCATTTCCTCTCCTCCTGTCCCTTGGGAGAGAGACCACTACGCCCCTCCACACCACCTCCTTGGTGGGGGTTGTAAAGCAGAGGGGTCAAAGTGAGGGGAGCTCATGGCTCGAGGCAAGAACAGAGCAAGAATGGGCAGAAATGATAAACTGGAGTTAGAAAGAGCGAGGTGAAGAGAGAAACAAAGCCAGGGTACCATGGCAAAAAGGGGGGAGGCAAAAAGGGGGGGGGGGCAAAAAGGGGGGGGGGGCAAAAAGGGGGGCTGCGGCGATCACGGGAGGGGAGAGAAGGGAAGGCAGAAGGGGAGTGGGCGGGAGAAGAGAGAGGGGAAGCAAAGGAGAGACGGGGGAGGAGGGAAAAGCGAGGGAGACACCGAAGAAGACAAAAGAGGAGGAGAAGGGGAAAGGTGGACGATACCTGGTGGCAAAAACGTACGGAGAGGCGACACAGGGACAAGAAGAGTGAAGGACAAGAAGCAAAAGGAGAGACCCCGGGGGCACGGGACCACCACTCACCGATCCGGCCGTTAAGTTTAAATTTCCCGACTCGGCTGCCGATTCCCATAAGACCGGCGGCGCAGCCAATCATCGCGTAGAGCCGGGGCGGGTACTACAGGAGGGAGGCGGCGGTGCAGCCAATCAGAGGGCAGAGCCGGGGCGGGTACCACAGGAGGGAGGCGGCGGTGCAGCCAATCAGCGCGTTGAGGCGGGGCGGGTACGACAGGAGAGTAGCGGCGGTGCAGCCAATCAACGCGCAGAGACGGGGCGGGTACCAGAGGAGAGAGGCGGTGGTGCAGCCAATCAAAGGGCAGATCACGGGGCGGGTACCACAGGAGGGAGGCGGTGGTGCAGCCAATCAGAGCGCAGAGCACGGGGCGGGTAAAACAGTATGGAGGCGGTGGTGCAGCCAATCAGAGCGCAGAGCACGGGGCGGGTACAACAGGATGGAGGCAGTGGTGCAGCCAATCAGAGGGCAGAGCACGGGGCGGGTACAACAGGATGGAGGCGGTGGTGCAGCCAATCAGAGAGCAGAGCACGGGGCGGGTACCACGGGAGGGAGGCGGTGGCGCAGCTGCTCTGCTGGCGGTGGAGCCGGGGCGGGGGGCGTAGGGCACAGGAGTACAGCGGGGCGCTGGGTTGTCTCTCTGGAAGAGATGCTCGGCCCCCCACGTGTCATCAAATCTCTGTTTCCAGCCCCTGAGAGGACTGCCCGAGTCACGGCGCTGTCTGCAATGGCTGCCTGGCCAAACGTGGCTCCATGAGTGAGGGGAGAGGCCCAGGGTTTCTTTGGAGGGGCTGGCTGGCCTCACCCATGCACTTGGCCCTCAAGAAGAGGCCTTTGTCTCTCTGAGACGTTGTTTGGCACCAGGCATGTCCCTGCAGGAGGCAGAATTAAGCCTGGGTCTCTCTGGAGGGGCTGCTTGGCCCCACACGTGTCCCTGGGAAGACCTTTTCTGTTTCTGCCAACCAGGGACAACAATGACCCTGAGGCAGGAATGTGGTCGCTCTCCCCTTGGCCCTCACCTCGGCAGTGCCAAGAGCAAGGATGCCCAGGAAATTGTGCAGTGCTTCAGAAGAGGCCATAAACACTCAACTGAGATCACTCAGCGCTGCTCTCCCTGCTCCTTGTCACAAGCACAAGGAACCACAGGGTCCCACCCGCAGGGGGACCTGTCCTGCGGGGCGTCTGCCCTTGCAGGTGCCCCACGTTGGTTGCCCAGGGGAAGGAGAAAGGCCAGTGCTGGCCCAGCATGAATGGCTGTGACACTGGTGACATCACAGTGGGGAAGGCCTTGAGGGGCACCAGCAGGCACACCCGTCCCAGTCTGCTCTGACTGGAGGTGAGTGCATGTTCAGAGGGAAGCTGGTCTGGACGAGGGCCGGGACACAGACGCAGAGCCCCACCACGGTGGGTTCTCAGCTGGCAGGGAGGGCACAGCCACTGCTGACAGTGCCTTGGGCAGGGCTCGGTGCCACCGCCGGGGCTGGGCACTGCCTTGCTGCCTCCCAGCTCCTCGTCCTCTCTCCTGCCTGCCCCCAGGTGTCTGTGGCTCCTGTCCCCGTGCCACCAGCTCCCTCCGTCCCAGCCCCTCTGAAACCTTCTCTCCCTCCTCCTGCAGACCATGGCTCTCCCAGTCCTTCTCAGGACGTTCAAGATCCTGCCAGGCGTGGGAGCAGAGCTGGATGAGGCCACACGCAGGCGCTTGGAGCAGCGTGCGCTGTACCTGCGCATGGAGATGGCTCGGCTGGTAGATGAGGTGGAGCAGAGCCGCTTGGCCTGGGGAGCCCTGCAGCAGTGGCAGCTCTGGCTGATTGCTGCAGTGCTGCTCTTGCTCCTGGGGCTCTTCTGGCACCTCAGGAAAGGAAGGCCTGAGGTGGAGAGCAGCGACAGGGAGCAGAAGGTGGAGAAGGAGCACGAAGAGCAGCTGAAGGAGGAAGACCTCTGCCACCTTCACCCAGAGCTCCTGTCAAACAACTCCCTTCAGAGGAGGAAATCACTCAGCGTGCAGGGAAATGGCAGTGACAGTTCCCATCCCCATAAGGAGGACACTCTCTACTGCCTGGTGTACCCCTGCAACAACCGCTGTCTTCCCACATAAATCACAGAGGGAGGCTCCGCATGATCGATGCCCTCAAGAACTGCTGTGATGCCCTCAAGAACTGCTGTGTCCTCGTGGAGAAGGAGCGCACAGGCACCAGGGAGCAGATGGTGGAGGAGATGCTCTGCCCCCTGCGTGACATCTCTGACCTGGAAGCAGAGATTTGAAGAGGGGACACGCGTGGGGCCGAGCAGCCCCACCATATCCAGTGTTTTGACCATCATCCTCCATTCCCGGGGAGGTCTCGGCCCCCGTTCTCTTTGCTCCGAGCGTTTGTTCTGTTAATGGTTTTGCCCTGTGTCATTCCATGTTTTACACACTTGATCCAACGTGTTCTAACCAACGTGCCGTGTGTGTCTGTTGTTTCGCCTGGCGGGGCCAAACACGTGCCTTCTTCCACCACACTGGTGGTACTGACTGCACAAGGAGTGCTTTGTATGAAGCGCTCTTCTTGCCGTCTTCCCTAGCTCCCCGCTGCCCTTTCCCAAGCCACCCTGGGTCTGGAAGCAATCTTTGACCCACAGGCTGGTGTGAGGCGCTGAACTGGGACATTTTTGTATCAAAGATTGCTGCTGTTGGAATGATTCCATCAATCCTGAGCAACGAGACAGGAGCTGATCATAGACTATATATCCCAGTTAGGTGCAGAGGTATAAATTCTCCCAGCAATCTCCTGCAGATTCTACTACTTTCCAAGGACTAATCTGGATTTTATTAGGAGCTCCCAACAGCCAAGTCTCTGCTCATTACAGCTGTGAGGCCAGTTCTCTGTCCGGTCTTGCCTTCTTGAGAGAGGTGTTATCTGGAACAGCACTATTTACAGAACAGACTATCGGGAGAGCAGCCGGTGTCTGTCTGACTTGCAAAAAATACTGTTACTTAGCTCTTCACTGATGTGAGTTTGAAACCTAATTGTACAGAAAACTAATTCTCCTTGAATGAGAACAGTCCACTTTCTGTGATAGTAACTACTTCTTGTATCAGTTCAGACTGGAGCTTGGGAGGAACTCCCTTATGGAAAGAGGAGAAGCCCTGACAGAGGCTGCCCAGGGTGGTGGTGGTGCTGTGGTGTCTCCACGCCCGGGGGGGTTAAAAGACCAGGTTTAGACTGGATATCGGGGCAGGAGGGGGTGTTCCTGCAGCCCTGGGAGATGTGGTGGGGGTGCAGGACCTGCCTCCCCTGCCACTCCTGGCCTTTGCACGCTGATTGGCTGGAAGCACCCGGGCAGGAGGTGGGGAGGGGTCGGGGGGGGCAGTGCCGGTGCCCCCCCAGTGCAGCCGAGGGTAAAACCCCGTGGCCTGTGTGTTGGCTCCATGCGGGTCCCTTCTCAGCCCCCGAGTGTCTGGGGAAGAGCAGGGCCCCATGGGTGTCCCAGCACATCTGCTGAGGGGCAGGGGCAGAGCTGGGCTCCGTGGGGATTCCAGCACAGCCCCCGAGGGTCCAGGGCAGAGCTGGGCTCCATTCGGATCCCTGGGTTCACACACTCCCCCGAGATGTTGGGAAAGGTTTCACCCTGGCTCCAGGGGCTGCTCGGCCCCGTAAGTGCCCCTGAGCAGACTACAAGTAACGCCCGAGTGCCTGCTCAAAGGCTTGGGGAGTCTTTAGGGCTCTGCAGAGTCTGCGTGGACCCAAGATTCTCTGGAGGGGCTGCTTTTTAGCACACGTGTCCCTGGCGTGGATGGCAGAGGCACGGGACTCTCTGCAGTGACTGCTTGGCCCCACAGGTGCCTCCGCCAGGGCCGGGAGAGGCCCTGGGTCTCCCTGGAGGGGCTGCCTTCTCGTCCACGTGCCCCTGAGAGGACTGCCCGAGTCACGGCGCTGTCTGCAATGGCTGCCTGGCCAAACGTGGCTCCATGAGTGAGGGGAGAGGCCCAGGGTTTCTTTGGAGGGGCTGGCTGGCCTCACCCATGCACTTGGCCCTCAAGAAGAGGCCTTTGTCTCTCTGAGACGTTGTTTGGCACCAGGCATGTCCCTGCAGGAGGCAGAATTAAGCCTGGGTCTCTCTGGAGGGGCTGCTTGGCCCCACACGTGTCCCTGGGAAGACCTTTTCTGTTTCTGCCAACCAGGGACAACAATGACCCTGAGGCAGGAATGTGGTCGCTCTCCCCTTGGCCCTCACCTCGGCAGTGCCAAGAGCAAGGATGCCCAGGAAATTGTGCAGTGCTTCAGAAGAGGCCATAAACACTCAACTGAGATCACTCAGCGCTGCTCTCCCTGCTCCTTGTCACAAGCACAAGGAACCACAGGGTCCCACCCGCAGGGGGACCTGTCCTGCGGGGCGTCTGCCCTTGCAGGTGCCCCACGTTGGTTGCCCAGGGGAAGGAGAAAGGCCAGTGCTGGCCCAGCATGAATGGCTGTGACACTGGTGACATCACAGTGGGGAAGGCCTTGAGGGGCACCAGCAGGCACACCCGTCCCAGTCTGCTCTGACTGGAGGTGAGTGCATGTTCAGAGGGAAGCTGGTCTGGACGAGGGCCGGGACACAGACGCAGAGCCCCACCACGGTGGGTTCTCAGCTGGCAGGGAGGGCACAGCCACTGCTGACAGTGCCTTGGGCAGGGCTCGGTGCCACCGCCGGGGCTGGGCACTGCCTTGCTGCCTCCCAGCTCCTCGTCCTCTCTCCTGCCTGCCCCCAGGTGTCTGTGGCTCCTGTCCCCGTGCCACCAGCTCCCTCCGTCCCAGCCCCTCTGAAACCTTCTCTCCCTCCTCCTGCAGACCATGGCTCTCCCAGTCCTTCTCGGGACCTTCAAGAACCTGCCAGGCGTGGGAGCAGAGCTGGATGAGGCCACACGCAGGCGCTTGGAGCAGCGTGCGCTGTACCTGCGCATGGAGATGGCTCGGCTGGTAGATGAGGTGGAGCAGAGCCGCTTGGCCTGGGGAGCCCTGCAGCAGTGGCAGCTCTGGCTGATTGCTGCAGTGCTGCTCTTGCTCCTGGGGCTCTTCTGGCACCTCAGGAAAGGAAGGCCTGAGGTGGAGAGCAGCGACAGGGAGCAGAAGGTGGAGAAGGAGCACGAAGAGCAGCTGAAGGAGGAAGACCTCTGCCACCTTCACCCAGAGCTCCTGTCAAACAACTCCCTTCAGAGGAGGAAATCACTCAGCGTGCAGGGAAATGGCAGTGACAGTTCCCATCCCCATAAGGAGGACACTCTCTACTGCCTGGTGTACCCCTGCAACAACCGCTGTCTTCCCACATAAATCACAGAGGGAGGCTCCGCATGATCGATGCCCTCAAGAACTGCTGTGATGCCCTCAAGAACTGCTGTGTCCTCGTGGAGAAGGAGCGCACAGGCACCAGGGAGCAGATGGTGGAGGAGATGCTCTGCCCCCTGCGTGACATCTCTGACCTGGAAGCAGAGATTTGAAGAGGGGACACGCGTGGGGCCGAGCAGCCCCACCATATCCAGTGTTTTGACCATCATCCTCCATTCCCGGGGAGGTCTCGGCCCCCGTTCTCTTTGCTCCGAGCGTTTGTTCTGTTAATGGTTTTGCCCTGTGTCATTCCATGTTTTACACACTTGATCCAACGTGTTCTAACCAACGTGCCGTGTGTGTCTGTTGTTTCGCCTGGCGGGGCCAAACACGTGCCTTCTTCCACCACACTGGTGGTACTGACTGCACAAGGAGTGCTTTGTATGAAGCGCTCTTCTTGCCGTCTTCCCTAGCTCCCCGCTGCCCTTTCCCAAGCCACCCTGGGTCTGGAAGCAATCTTTGACCCACAGGCTGGTGTGAGGCGCTGAACTGGGACATTTTTGTATCAAAGATTGCTGCTGTTGGAATGATTCCATCAATCCTGAGCAACGAGACAGGAGCTGATCATAGACTATATATCCCAGTTAGGTGCAGAGGTATAAATTCTCCCAGCAATCTCCTGCAGATTCTACTACTTTCCAAGGACTAATCTGGATTTTATTAGGAGCTCCCAACAGCCAAGTCTCTGCTCATTACAGCTGTGAGGCCAGTTCTCTGTCCGGTCTTGCCTTCTTGAGAGAGGTGTTATCTGGAACAGCACTATTTACAGAACAGACTATCGGGAGAGCAGCCGGTGTCTGTCTGACTTGCAAAAAATACTGTTACTTAGCTCTTCACTGATGTGAGTTTGAAACCTAATTGTACAGAAAACTAATTCTCCTTGAATGAGAACAGTCCACTTTCTGTGATAGTAACTACTTCTTGTATCAGTTCAGACTGGAGCTTGGGAGGAACTCCCTTATGGAAAGAGGAGAAGCCCTGACAGAGGCTGCCCAGGGTGGTGGTGGTGCTGTGGTGTCTCCACGCCCGGGGGGGTTAAAAGACCAGGTTTAGACTGGATATCGGGGCAGGAGGGGGTGTTCCTGCAGCCCTGGGAGATGTGGTGGGGGTGCAGGACCTGCCTCCCCTGCCACTCCTGGCCTTTGCACGCTGATTGGCTGGAAGCACCCGGGCAGGAGGTGGGGAGGGGTCGGGGGGGGCAGTGCCGGTGCCCCCCCAGTGCAGCCGAGGGTAAAACCCCGTGGCCTGTGTGTTGGCTCCATGCGGGTCCCTTCTCAGCCCCCGAGTGTCTGGGGAAGAGCAGGGCCCCATGGGTGTCCCAGCACATCTGCTGAGGGGCAGGGGCAGAGCTGGGCTCCGTGGGGATTCCAGCACAGCCCCCGAGGGTCCAGGGCAGAGCTGGGCTCCATTCGGATCCCTGGGTTCACACACTCCCCCGAGATGTTGGGAAAGGTTTCACCCTGGCTCCAGGGGCTGCTCGGCCCCGTAAGTGCCCCTGAGCAGACTACAAGTAACGCCCGAGTGCCTGCTCAAAGGCTTGGGGAGTCTTTAGGGCTCTGCAGAGTCTGCGTGGACCCAAGATTCTCTGGAGGGGCTGCTTTTTAGCACACGTGTCCCTGGCGTGGATGGCAGAGGCACGGGACTCTCTGCAGTGACTGCTTGGCCCCACAGGTGCCTCCGCCAGGGCCGGGAGAGGCCCTGGGTCTCCCTGGAGGGGCTGCCTTCTCGTCCACGTGCCCCTGAGAGGACTGCCCGAGTCACGGCGCTGTCTGCAATGGCTGCCTGGCCAAACGTGGCTCCATGAGTGAGGGGAGAGGCCCAGGGTTTCTTTGGAGGGGCTGGCTGGCCTCACCCATGCACTTGGCCCTCAAGAAGAGGCCTTTGTCTCTCTGAGACGTTGTTTGGCACCAGGCATGTCCCTGCAGGAGGCAGAATTAAGCCTGGGTCTCTCTGGAGGGGCTGCTTGGCCCCACACGTGTCCCTGGGAAGACCTTTTCTGTTTCTGCCAACCAGGGACAACAATGACCCTGAGGCAGGAATGTGGTCGCTCTCCCCTTGGCCCTCACCTCGGCAGTGCCAAGAGCAAGGATGCCCAGGAAATTGTGCAGTGCTTCAGAAGAGGCCATAAACACTCAACTGAGATCACTCAGCGCTGCTCTCCCTGCTCCTTGTCACAAGCACAAGGAACCACAGGGTCCCACCCGCAGGGGGACCTGTCCTGCGGGGCGTCTGCCCTTGCAGGTGCCCCACGTTGGTTGCCCAGGGGAAGGAGAAAGGCCAGTGCTGGCCCAGCATGAATGGCTGTGACACTGGTGACATCACAGTGGGGAAGGCCTTGAGGGGCACCAGCAGGCACACCCGTCCCAGTCTGCTCTGACTGGAGGTGAGTGCATGTTCAGAGGGAAGCTGGTCTGGACGAGGGCCGGGACACAGACGCAGAGCCCCACCACGGTGGGTTCTCAGCTGGCAGGGAGGGCACAGCCACTGCTGACAGTGCCTTGGGCAGGGCTCGGTGCCACCGCCGGGGCTGGGCACTGCCTTGCTGCCTCCCAGCTCCTCGTCCTCTCTCCTGCCTGCCCCCAGGTGTCTGTGGCTCCTGTCCCCGTGCCACCAGCTCCCTCCGTCCCAGCCCCTCTGAAACCTTCTCTCCCTCCTCCTGCAGACCATGGCTCTCCCAGTCCTTCTCAGGACGTTCAAGATCCTGCCAGGCGTGGGAGCAGAGCTGGATGAGGCCACACGCAGGCGCTTGGAGCAGCGTGCGCTGTACCTGCGCATGGAGATGGCTCGGCTGGTAGATGAGGTGGAGCAGAGCCGCTTGGCCTGGGGAGCCCTGCAGCAGTGGCAGCTCTGGCTGATTGCTGCAGTGCTGCTCTTGCTCCTGGGGCTCTTCTGGCACCTCAGGAAAGGAAGGCCTGAGGTGGAGAGCAGCGACAGGGAGCAGAAGGTGGAGAAGGAGCACGAAGAGCAGCTGAAGGAGGAAGACCTCTGCCACCTTCACCCAGAGCTCCTGTCAAACAACTCCCTTCAGAGGAGGAAATCACTCAGCGTGCAGGGAAATGGCAGTGACAGTTCCCATCCCCATAAGGAGGACACTCTCTACTGCCTGGTGTACCCCTGCAACAACCGCTGTCTTCCCACATAAATCACAGAGGGAGGCTCCGCATGATCGATGCCCTCAAGAACTGCTGTGATGCCCTCAAGAACTGCTGTGTCCTCGTGGAGAAGGAGCGCACAGGCACCAGGGAGCAGATGGTGGAGGAGATGCTCTGCCCCCTGCGTGACATCTCTGACCTGGAAGCAGAGATTTGAAGAGGGGACACGCGTGGGGCCGAGCAGCCCCACCATATCCAGTGTTTTGACCATCATCCTCCATTCCCGGGGAGGTCTCGGCCCCCGTTCTCTTTGCTCCGAGCGTTTGTTCTGTTAATGGTTTTGCCCTGTGTCATTCCATGTTTTACACACTTGATCCAACGTGTTCTAACCAACGTGCCGTGTGTGTCTGTTGTTTCGCCTGGCGGGGCCAAACACGTGCCTTCTTCCACCACACTGGTGGTACTGACTGCACAAGGAGTGCTTTGTATGAAGCGCTCTTCTTGCCGTCTTCCCTAGCTCCCCGCTGCCCTTTCCCAAGCCACCCTGGGTCTGGAAGCAATCTTTGACCCACAGGCTGGTGTGAGGCGCTGAACTGGGACATTTTTGTATCAAAGATTGCTGCTGTTGGAATGATTCCATCAATCCTGAGCAACGAGACAGGAGCTGATCATAGACTATATATCCCAGTTAGGTGCAGAGGTATAAATTCTCCCAGCAATCTCCTGCAGATTCTACTACTTTCCAAGGACTAATCTGGATTTTATTAGGAGCTCCCAACAGCCAAGTCTCTGCTCATTACAGCTGTGAGGCCAGTTCTCTGTCCGGTCTTGCCTTCTTGAGAGAGGTGTTATCTGGAACAGCACTATTTACAGAACAGACTATCGGGAGAGCAGCCGGTGTCTGTCTGACTTGCAAAAAATACTGTTACTTAGCTCTTCACTGATGTGAGTTTGAAACCTAATTGTACAGAAAACTAATTCTCCTTGAATGAGAACAGTCCACTTTCTGTGATAGTAACTACTTCTTGTATCAGTTCAGACTGGAGCTTGGGAGGAACTCCCTTATGGAAAGAGGAGAAGCCCTGACAGAGGCTGCCCAGGGTGGTGGTGGTGCTGTGGTGTCTCCACGCCCGGGGGGGTTAAAAGACCAGGTTTAGACTGGATATCGGGGCAGGAGGGGGTGGTCCTGCAGCCCTGGGAGATGTGGTGGGGGTGCAGGACCTGCCTCCCCTGCCACTCCTGGCCTTTGCACGCTGATTGGCTGGAAGCACCCGGGCAGGAGGTGGGGAGGGGTCGGGGGGGGCAGTGCCGGTGCCCCCCCAGTGCAGCCGAGGGTAAAACCCCGTGGCCTGTGTGTTGGCTCCATGCGGGTCCCTTCTCAGCCCCCGAGTGTCTGGGGAAGAGCAGGGCCCCATGGGTGTCCCAGCACATCTGCTGAGGGGCAGGGGCAGAGCTGGGCTCCGTGGGGATTCCAGCACAGCCCCCGAGGGTCCAGGGCAGAGCTGGGCTCCATTCGGATCCCTGGGTTCACACACTCCCCCGAGATGTTGGGAAAGGTTTCACCCTGGCTCCAGGGGCTGCTCGGCCCCGTAAGTGCCCCTGAGCAGACTACAAGTAACGCCCGAGTGCCTGCTCAAAGGCTTGGGGAGTCTTTAGGGCTCTGCAGAGTCTGCGTGGACCCAAGATTCTCTGGAGGGGCTGCTTTTTAGCACACGTGTCCCTGGCGTGGATGGCAGAGGCACGGGACTCTCTGCAGTGACTGCTTGGCCCCACAGGTGCCTCCGCCAGGGCCGGGAGAGGCCCTGGGTCTCCCTGGAGGGGCTGCCTTCTCGTCCACGTGCCCCTGAGAGGACTGCCCGAGTCACGGCGCTGTCTGCAATGGCTGCCTGGCCAAACGTGGCTCCATGAGTGAGGGGAGAGGCCCAGGGTTTCTTTGGAGGGGCTGGCTGGCCTCACCCATGCACTTGGCCCTCAAGAAGAGGCCTTTGTCTCTCTGAGACGTTGTTTGGCACCAGGCATGTCCCTGCAGGAGGCAGAATTAAGCCTGGGTCTCTCTGGAGGGGCTGCTTGGCCCCACACGTGTCCCTGGGAAGACCTTTTCTGTTTCTGCCAACCAGGGACAACAATGACCCTGAGGCAGGAATGTGGTCGCTCTCCCCTTGGCCCTCACCTCGGCAGTGCCAAGAGCAAGGATGCCCAGGAAATTGTGCAGTGCTTCAGAAGAGGCCATAAACACTCAACTGAGATCACTCAGCGCTGCTCTCCCTGCTCCTTGTCACAAGCACAAGGAACCACAGGGTCCCACCCGCAGGGGGACCTGTCCTGCGGGGCGTCTGCCCTTGCAGGTGCCCCACGTTGGTTGCCCAGGGGACGGACAAAGGCCAGTGCTGGCCCAGCATGAATGGCTGTGACACTGGTGACATCACAGTGGGGAAGGCCTTGAGGGGCACCAGCAGGCAGCCCCGTCCCAGTCTGCTCTGGCTGGAGGTGAGTGCATGTTCAGAGGGAAGCTGGGCTGGACGAAGGCTGGGACAGAGACGCAGAGCCCCACCACGGTGGGTTCTCAGCCGGCAGGGAGGGCACAGCCACTGCTGACAGTGCCTTGGGCAGGGCTCGGTGCCACCACCGGGGCTGGGCACTGCCTTGCTGCCTCCCAGCTCCTCGTCCCCTCTCCTGCCTGCCCCCAGGTGTCTGTGGCTCCTGTCCCCGTGCCACCAGCTCCCTCCGTCCCAGCCCCTCTGAAACCTTCTCTCCCTCCTCCTGCAGACCATGGCTCTCCCAGTCCTTCTCGGGACCTTCAAGAACCTGCCAGGCGTGGGAGCAGAGCTGGATGAGGCCACACGCAGGCGCTTGGAGCAGCGTGCGCTGTACCTGCGCATGGAGATGGCTCGGCTGGTGGATGAGGTGGAGCAGAGCCGCTTGGCCTGGGGAGCCCTGCAGCAGTGGCAGCTCTGGCTGATTGCTGCAGTGCTGCTCTTGCTCGTGGGGCTCTTCTGGCACCTCAGGAAAGGAAGGCCTGAGGTGGAGAGCAGCGACAGGGAGCAGAAGGTGGAGAAGGAGCACGAAGAGCAGCTGAAGGAGGAAGACCTCTGCCACCTTCACCCAGAGCTCCTGTCAAACAACTCCCTTCAGAGGAGGAAATCACTCAGTGTGCAGGGAAACGGCAGTGACAGTTCCCATCCCCATAAGGAGGACACTCTCTACTGCCTGGTGTACCCCTGCAACAACTGCTGTCTTCACACGTGAAACACAGAGGGAGGCTCCGCATGATCGATGCCCTCAAGAACTGCTGTGATGCCCTCAAGAACTGCTGTGTCCTCGTGGAGAAGGAGCGCACAGGCACCAGGGAGCAGATGGTGGAGGAGATGCTCTGCCCCCTGCGTGACATCTCTGACCTGGAAGCAGAGATTTGAAGAGGGGACACGCGTGGGGCCGAGCAGCCCCACCATATCCAGTGTTTTGACCATCATCCTCCATTCCCGGGGAGGTCTCGGCCCCCGTTCTCTTTGCTCCGAGCGTTTGTTCTGTTAATGGTTTTGCCCTGTGTCATTCCATGTTTTACACACTTGATCCAACGTGTTCTAACCAACGTGCCGTGTGTGTCTGTTGTTTCGCCTGGCGGGGCCAAACACGTGCCTTCTTCCACCACACTGGTGGTACTGACTGCACAAGGAGTGCTTTGTATGAAGCGCTCTTCTTGCCGTCTTCCCTAGCTCCCCGCTGCCCTTTCCCAAGCCACCCTGGGTCTGGAAGCAATCTTTGACCCACAGGCTGGTGTGAGGCGCTGAACTGGGACATTTTTGTATCAAAGATTGCTGCTGTTGGAATGATTCCATCAATCCTGAGCAACGAGACAGGAGCTGATCATAGACTATATATCCCAGTTAGGTGCAGAGGTATAAATTCTCCCAGCAATCTCCTGCAGATTCTACTACTTTCCAAGGACTAATCTGGATTTTATTAGGAGCTCCCAACAGCCAAGTCTCTGCTCATTACAGCTGTGAGGCCAGTTCTCTGTCCGGTCTTGCCTTCTTGAGAGAGGTGTTATCTGGAACAGCACTATTTACAGAACAGACTATCGGGAGAGCAGCCGGTGTCTGTCTGACTTGCAAAAAATACTGTTACTTAGCTCTTCACTGATGTGAGTTTGAAACCTAATTGTACAGAAAACTAATTCTCCTTGAATGAGAACAGTCCACTTTCTGTGATAGTAACTACTTCTTGTATCAGTTCAGACTGGAGCTTGGGAGGAACTCCCTTATGGAAAGAGGAGAAGCCCTGACAGAGGCTGCCCAGGGTGGTGGTGGTGCTGTGGTGTCTCCACGCCCGGGGGGGTTAAAAGACCAGGTTTAGACTGGATATTGGGGCAGGAAGGGGTGGTCTGTGGCCTGTGTGTTGGCTCCATGCGGGTCCCTTCTCAGCCTCCGAGATGTTGGGAAAGATTTCACTCTGGCTCCAGGGGCATAAAACTAATTTTACAGAAAACTAATTCTACTTCAATCAAAACAGTCCCCTTTCTGGAACAGGAGTTGGTCTTGGTGATCCTTTTGGGTCCCTTACAGCTCGGGTGATTCTGTGATTTTATGAGTAGTTGTTGTCTGGTTTCAATATACACATTCTGTTTCACGTGTGTGGTTTTGCCCCATTTCAGCCCCCTCGTCACTTTTGGTTGATATTCCTTGTACCAGAATTCTGAGGCTTCCCTGGCTCAGCACTTGGACGCCCATCTCCACCCAAGCTCCTGCAGGACAGAGGGTCATTGTCTCATTTCATCAGCAAGAGAGGAGTGGAAGAATAGAGAGAGAAATGGAAACTAAGCAAGCAATGGGAAGGCAAGAGGCGAGCAGGTGCCACCACCCATGGGTAGCTCTACGCCCACCCAGTTGCAGAGGAAAAGCTGGCAAAACTCCTGACACCCCCTCCCTTTGTATTGTGGAGCAAGGCTCTCCCTTAAAGGAGGTTGGAGACAGGCAGGTGCTGGTCTCTTCTCTCAAAGAACAAGCGATAGGAGGAGAGGGGACGGTCTCAAGTTGCACCATGGGAGGTTCAGATTGGATACTGGGAAAAATGTCTTTACTGGCAGACTGCGGAAGCCCTGGCAGAGGCTGGTCGAACTGGTGGAGTCTCCATGCCCGGAGATGTTAAAAACCCTGTGGCTGTGGCACTTGGGGACACACTTTTTTCAGCATGGGGCTGGAAGAGCTGAGAGGGCTTTTCCACCCTTAATGATTCTGTGTTTCTCTGCATCTGCTGCCAGACCCACAGAACAGGAGGAGCTCGTTAGCATCACCTTGTCAGTGGGCTCCCTGGGCCAGAGGGTAGTTGTGCCTTCCCTCTCCACTTGTAGCTTTGGATCCTCACTGGAGGCCAAGCAGGAGGCGAAGTACAATGTGCAGCAGGAATAAGGGAAAGCTGCAGACGGCGGGCGAGGGCATTCAGGAGAGCTGTGTGCCTGCCTCTCCCTTTTGTGGGAGCCAGAGACGTGCCAGGGTGGCAGTGGGCCCTTTCCAGGGCTGGAGGGAAAACCACCCCTCAGAAGGGCTGGAGAGCTCGGTTTGGCTTTCTGCTCTGGCTTTCTGCTCAGATGATGAGAGAAGTCCCACAATGCTGCTGCAGTCAAATCTAATTACAAAACAGAGAGAGGAGATGGTTGCATACAAAGCTCATGTGCTGAGCGGGTATCTCACCCCTGGTGGAGTATTTGGCCACTGTTTCTGTCCCCTTACATTGTCTGCTTTTTCATAACACAGACTGGAAGATAATGAGCACCAGAAACGTTTTCGGAATGAGGAGGGGAAGCGATAACACTGAAAAGGAGACACAGGGTGGTACCGTGAATCCACCAGTCAAGGACAGATCAAGATAACCATTAAGGGAACAGAGCAACTGATTAATGAAGCTTGAACATCCAGTGCTGGTGGATGAGAGGCTCAACAGGAGCCGGCAAGGTGCGCTCACCACCCAAAAAGCCAAAGCATATCCTGTGCTGCATCCAGGGCAGTGGGACCAGCAGGGTGAGGGAGGGGATTCTGACCCTCTGCTCCACTCGGGTGAGACCTCACATGGAGCCCTGCATCCAGTTCTGGAGTCTTCAGCACAGGATGGATGTGGATCTGTTGGAGCGAGTCCAGAGGAGGCCAATGAGAAGATCAGAGGACTTAGCACACCTCTGCTATAAGGACAGGCTGGGAGAGTTGGGGTTGTTCAGTCTGGAGAGGAGAAGGCTCGGGGAGACGCCTAGAGCAGCCTCTCAGGAATGAAAGGGGCTCCAGGAAAGCTGGGGAGAAGCTCTTGATCAGGGAGTGCAGGGAATAGGTTGAGGGAAATGGTTTTCTGCTGAAAGAGGGGAGATGGAGGTGAGATCTTCGGGTGAAATGTTTCCCTGTGAGAGTGTGGAGGCCCTGGCCCAGGTTGCCCAGAGAAGCGGTGGCTGCCCCATCCCTGGAGGTGTTCAAGGCCACACGATGAGCAGAATGTCTCAGGGCTACCTCTGCGTAGTTTAAAGCTCAGGGAGTTACTGGATACGGTAGAGTTGTTTGCAGTTTTGTCTGCTTATGTCAACATTCTCAGCTGTGAGCAAGGCCTCTGGAAATCAAGGTCCCTGGGAAGAAGCACAGATAGAGAACCGGACAGGAGCAGCTTTGTGTTCAAGTCAGCACTGTAAACACAAGGGTTCACCCAGAGGACATGTGAGAAAGATGAAGAAACAACCATCTGATGGAGTAAAAGACTACCAGAGGGACACTGGATGGGAGCAGAGACCATGGAATAGAGTTTTAATGCACATGGAATAATTTTTAGGAGGGGTGTAGAATATATTAATGATTTTAGGGGGATTGATGAGTACATAACACTTGTGTGGATAAGGTTACTTATAGCTTTTTTAAGGGGAGCATTTTGAGGATAAATCCTGATGCACCCCCAGCACTGCTGATAAAGAACAGCGGCTCTGGAGTCACATTGGCTTGGCTCTTGTGTCCTGCTTTTTGCATTTCACCTTCTTCCTGCAGGGAAGAATTGCCAGTGCAGCACATGAGTGCGAGGCAGGGTCCAGGGAAAGCTGCCCATGCCTCCCTGATCCAGCCACCCATCTGCATCAGAACCAGAGCCAGCAGGAAGGAACATACAGTGTGGGTACCCGGAGAGTCCTTATGGAGAGGCACAGTATTCATACTGGGGTGGCTTTCACAAACACTCTTTATTATGGACACTGTGCTAGGTAAAAAACCAGCCGAAACTGTATAAGATAACAAGAACATGTGACTTTCCAGAACCTCTCAGCACCCTGTTTAATTGAAAAGGAAGATCTCAAATTTCATTTCCACTTTCGAGTCGCCTAGTCCAAACCCACCCCCAAAAGCCCCTTCTGAGAGGGCTTTGCTGCCTGCCACGAGCTCGCAGTATTTGTGAGCGGCTGCTGAGGGAGCAGGGCGGGTGGGATCCGGGTCCCACACAGCCCCTCCAGGCCCCCCCTCCGCCGGTCCCTCCTCCCCTCGGCCGCCCCTCCCCTCGGGCCAGTCCCTGCCGGGATGCAGCTTTCGCTTTCACCTTCGCCGCTTGTTCTACTTGGCGAGGGGCTCGGGAGGCGCCGCTCAGCGCTTCTCCTGGGCTCCCCTGGATCCCCGCGTGTCCCTCTCCGCATCGGGGCTGCTGGGGCTGCTGGGACTGCTGGGGCTGCCGGCGCTGCCGAGACAGCTGGGGATGTTGAGGATGCTGAGGATGTTTGCAGTAATGGGGATGTTGGGAATGATGAGTACATCCTGGGTGCAAGGCAGTGAGCAGGGCAGCCCACCCTTCCCTTGGGATGCGGTGCGGCTCCCCACGCACCTCGTCCCGCTCCATTACCACCTCCTCGTCCATCCCAACCTCACCACCCTGGCTTTCACCGGCACCGTCGCCATCCAGGTGCGGGTCCAGCAGGAGGCCACCAGCGTCGTCCTGCACAGCAAGTGCTTGCACATCACCAGGGCCACTGTCAAGGCTGGACGATCGCACTTGGAGCAAGAGGCACGGGTGCTGGAGCACCAGGAGCGTGAGCAAGTGGCGATCCTCTCCCGTGAGCTGCTGCGTGCTGGGCACAATTACACCATCACCATCCAGTTCCTGGGGAACCTCTCCGACTCTTTCCATGGTTTCTACAGGAGCACCTACAGGACCCGGGAAGGAGAACTCCGGTAATCCTTTCTAATGTACCAAAGTCTTTGGCTATTAGTTTGGTGCAAAGATAATTGCTGGTTTTGTCATAAACAGGGATCCTTATTTTGAATTAAGCTTTTATTTAACCATGTTTATATAATATAATGTCTCAAAAGAGCAACATTTCCTCTTCTCATTTGTAATAGAATCCTAGAATACTTTGAATGGTTTGGGTTGGAAGAGACCTTCAAATTCCAGCCCCCTCTGCCATGGGCAAGGACACCTCCCACTGGATCAGAGTGCCCAAAGCCCCATCCAGTCTGGTCTTGAACACTTCCAGGGATGGGGAAACCATGACTTCTCTGGACAAACTGTTTTCAGTAAATAATTCCTTTCTAATATGTCGAGCCCTGCACTCCCTGATGGTTCCCTGGCCCAATGCTTGGTTAATATTGCTGGCAGTTACCACTGTTTTATGTTTGCTTTTGAAGTCATACAACAAAATTGCTCAAATGTGCTTTTTTCCCATCTTTAATTTCACAGTGTAATATAAAAATGAAATAAACTGTGAAAACAAATCGATTAGCAAGGACCTTATCACAGCCTCCCAGTACTGCAAAAAGCTGGGGAGGGGCTCTTTATCATGGAGCACAGGGACAGGATGAGGGGTAACGGTTTTAAGGTGAAAGAGGGGAGATTGAGATGAGATCTTAGGAAGAAATGTATTCCTGTGAGGGTGAGAAGGCCCTGGCCCAGGTTGTCCATGGAAGTGGCAGTTACCCCATCCCTGGAGGTGTTCAAACTGGAAAATTGAAGCAGCTCAACAAACGAGTACTGTGTGAGCTGAACAGAAATTGAACAAATCGCTGTTATGAGGTCTGCTCTGTGCTGCTCTTGTACAACAAACTGATCCATTTCTTCATCACTTGGGGCATGTGATGGAAAATGGATTCTATAACTGACAGCATTCCACGATGTGGCTGGGCCGAGGTGAAGCACTAAAACACTTCCCCAGCCTGAAGCTGCATCAGAAGAAGATTATGGTCTGGTGGTCAGCAAGTGGAATCATCCTCTACAACTTCTTGAATTCTGGCAAAACAATCACAGCAGAGAATGATTACCATGAAACCAATAAAATTCATCCAGAACCACAGTGTTTATATCCAGCATTGGTCAGTCAAAGAGGATCAGTTCTTCTCTGTGACAGTACCTGGCCATGTGTCTCACAAATGACTTCAGTGGCTACACGAGCTGGGCCATGGAACTCTCCCTCATCCTGCTGCCTCCACTGAGATCTCTCCCAGCCATTACCACATTTTTAAGCATCTCAGCACCTTCCTGCAAGAGGAAGTTTTCCATGACCAAGAAGCAGCTCAAAATGCCTTTGAAGAATTCATCAGTTCCAGGACCTCAATTCTCTGCTGCCACAGTGAAGAGACTTCTTTTTTGCTGAGAAAAATACACAGATTCTAATGGCTTCTATTTCAATTAATAACATGTTCTAAGCTGAGATATTCTGCTTTAAATTCAATGGTTAAAAATGGCAGCTATTTTTACACTAACCCAGTACTTTGTAAGTGTGGAATTGCTCTGTTTTCACCCCTCGGTGGGGTGAGTGCCGTGTGTGTGAAGCTGTGTGACCAAAACCCCTTTTTCCCTCCTGTTTAGAGTGCTTGCAGCAACGCATTTCGAGCCGACCGCGGCGCGGATGGCCTTCCCGTGTTTCGATGAACCAGCCTTCAAAGCCAGGTTTTCCATTCGGATTCGGAGGGAACCAAGGCATCTCTCACTGTCCAATATGCCCATTGTAGGTGGATGTTTGTGACGGTGTGCTGCTGGCTAATGATCTTTGAAACAGGGAAGTGGGCTGTCCAGGCAGTCATTGTTGCTGGGAATGATGGCCTCAGTTCTTTATGGGAGTGCGTGGTGCTGTTGTTCCAGTCTTGACACAGGAATGAACAGGAATGTAGGAAATAATCATTGTGTGGGTTGCTGTTACTCAACAGAGGTGTGGGAATGATACCACAATGTAGTCTCCATAATCTTTATTTTACTCATGAAATGCTTTCCTCGTTGGTATTAGATTTTAAGATTAGTGGTGAAATACATATGAATAAATGCACGATTCATGTGTGTTAAGTTAATTGTCAGATAAACAGGACCTCTCTATGAAAAATACACCCTGATATTCCAAAAAAAAATCTCAGATTGAAACTCCTGTGTGTGTAACAGCTACATATTGTTTGCAATTATAAATATGCATGGTTGTATATATAGGGCTAACTACACTTTGTACATCAGATCATACTTTGTGTGCAAGAAGTTCATAAGTTCTTCTGCACTGTTAGCTGGTTTGCAAGGAAACTGACCCTGATAAACAGGGGACAGCGCACACACACACCCCAAGTACCTTTCAAAATGAAACACTTTCAACATTGGTGTAAAAAATCAGTTCTGTTGTAGAGAATTGGATAGAATAACGAGTAAGGAATGGATGCCAGCGCTGAAGTTTGTTGGGGCTCAGTATGTTCCAGGTCTCAGGTAATTAGCTGAGGCTCTCCATGACCATAAAGTGAAACAGGTACCCTCAACACAACTCACTTTCTGCTAAACGGGATCTTTGTGGTGGCTGAAATGCAGTTGGGAAGAGTTCATTTTTTAGGTGTCTAGCAAAGTCTGCTGTGGTTTGTACAGCTTCTCATCAGCTGAAAGCGAGTGGTATTAGTTCTGAGGAAAACTGAAGCAGTCAGCAGTAGTCTCCTTTTTCTAGTTTTGCTAGTATGGAAGTGAGTATCACTCGTGTGAACACACCTGTGTGTACACACACGTGTGTTTTTGTTCTGTCTGTGAGGACAGTGGGCATGCCATAACTTTTTTGACTGTACTTCTAAATGTAGAACCTTCAGGCTGAGGACAAGATGACAGTTGCTGGTGCCACATCCTCACAGGTGGTGTGCCTGGTAATGCTGTGCTTGTTTTTCAGGTGAAGTCTGTGAGTATAAGTCCAGGGCTCGTCGAAGACCGCTTCGATACCACTGTCAAGATGAGTACATACCTCGTTGCCTTCATCGTTTCGGACTTTAAGTCCATCAGCAAAATAACCAATCATGGAGTTAAGGTAACTGTGACTCATTTTCTAAAAGCTTTTGTGTATTTAAGTCTGTGTGAAGACAGAATGGTTTCTGTTTCATTTAACTAATTGGATTTATGTATATCAACATTTTACAGGAATGAAAGGAGAGGAAGAAAGTGATTTTGTAATTTGATGAATGGTTTGCATTCTAAGCTTTGTTAGTTTGAAAAGGTTTTTGTAATGGGCTCTTTATGTAATTACAGGCATCGGTAACATAGTTTGTGTCACAGAGTCATAGAATCATAGGATGATTTGGGTTGGAAGGGGTCTCGCAGCCATGGGCAGGGACACCTCCCACTGGATCAGGGGGCTCCAAGCCCCATCCAGCCTGGCATTGAACGCCTCCAGGGATGGGGCAATCACCACTTCTCTGGGCAACCTGTGTCAGGGCCTCCCCACCCTCATTGTGAAGAATTTCTTCCTCGTGTCTAATCTAAATCTTCCCCCTTCTAATTTAAAGCCGTTCCCCCTCATCGTGTTGCTACAGGCCCTTGTAAAAAGCCCCTCCCCAGCTTTCCTGGAGCCCCTTCAGTCCTAGGAGGCTGCTCTAAGGTCTCCCTGGAGCCTTCTCCAGGCTGAACAACCCCAACTCTCTCAGCCTGTCCTCATAGCAGAGAGGCTCCAGCCCCCAGACCATCTTTGTCACCTCCTCTGGACTCGCTCTGACAGATCTGTGTCCTTCGTGTGCTGAGGACACCAGGACTGGACACGTTTTCATATAAAATTTTATAAATAAAGGCAAAGGACATATAGTTTTCACAGACATTCAGCAGTAAAATAACTCTGCATCAGCTGAACAGCTGTTTTGTGACAGGGTGGCAGCAATAGGAGCCTTTGTAAGGCCATAGAGGTTCTTCTGCATAGGTTTTAAAACCTGTGTTCCTAATTCTGGTAGTGGTTTTCTGCAGATGTTTTAATAATGGTTGCATGAGAAGTTTTAGGTGCGTGCTCTGCTGTCCCTTGTTATGGTCATTCAGGTAGCTGTGATAAAGAACAGTATCCCTAAACTGTTGATGTGGTGTTGAAATACTTGTTTGGTACAGATTTCTGTGTACACAGTGCCAGACAAGATTGACCAGGCTGATTACGCGTTGGATGCGGCAGTGAGACTTCTGGACTTCTACGAGGAGTACTTCAGCATCCCATATCCCCTACCTAAACAAGGCAAGTGTTAAATAATTCAGTGCGTTCAAGGACTTTATTGAGCACAGAGAGCAAAATAGCACAAAATGGGTAATTAAAAGTGTTAAAATGGGTCCAGGTCCAGCTTGCAGGCTTTTAAAGTGGCTGCTTCACAGAACTGAAGGGCGGATCGAAGAGCTCCACTGAAAATATGGAGATCCTCTTCTTCTGCGTAGTCATAGAATGAGTTGGGTTGGAAGGGACCCACAGGGACCATCGAGTCCAGCTCCCTGTCCCTGCACAGGAAAACCCCAACATTCACCCCGTCGGGCAGAGGGCTTTGACCAAATGCTGCTGGAATATTGTCACACTGTGACTGCTTCCCTGGGAGCTGTTCCAGTGCTCCACCACCCTCTGGGGGAGGAACGTTCTCCTGATGTCCAACCTAACTCTATTCTGGCACATCTTCCTGCCATTTGCTTGGGTCAGAGAGAAGATCTCAGCACCTGCTCCTCCTGTGCTGGAGGAGGAGGAATCAGTAAATGACAATGAGGCACCCCCTCAGTTTCCTCCAAGCTGAACAGACCAAGTGACTTCATCTTCTCCTCAAGTGATTTCTCCTCTAGACCCCTCACCAGCCTTATGGCCTCCACTCACTTGTAATTTGATGTCCTTTTTATACTGTGGTGCCCAACACTGCACCCAATATTTGAGGTGGGGCTGCACCAGTGCAGAGCAAAGCGAGGCAGTCCCCTCCCTTGCCCGGCTGGAGATGCCAGGCTGGATGCACCCAGCCAACTGGCCCTCTTGGCCCTTGGGCAAGGCACTGTTGACTCATGTGAGCCCTTAAAGGGGAGCAGCCATGAAGTAAGACAGGCTCGTGAGCCAGCTCTTCGTTGAGTAAAATTATACTCTTACTATTTTTCTTTTTTTCAGATTTAGCAGCTATTCCTGATTTCCAGGCTGGTGCTATGGAGAACTGGGGACTGACCACATACCAGGAATCGGCGTTGTTGTATGACCCTGAAAAGTCCTCAGCTTCTTCCAGGCTCTGGATTACCATGATCATTGCCCATGAGCTGGCTCATCAGGTGGGACCTGGGAAGAGTAAGGAGATCGATTGGGCCTGGGGTGGGGTGGGGGCTGATGGATCCTTTGTGGGCAGGGGGGCTCCCAGAGAGATCAGCTTTGGTGTGAGGGTGCTGCTCTGTGAGCCAAGAGAGCTGTTTCTTGTGAAGGAGTCCCACAGGCTGCATAGGCATGGGAGGGCTGTCAACGTCAACGTGATCCGTTTGGCAGCTCCAACGCTGCAGAGCCTTTGCAAGTGCTTCAGATGGGTTGCAGGGCACCAAGACAGGGGCATAAAAGTTTGGGAAGGATAACTCTTTCCTACCCTCCTGCCAAACAGGGTTTCCTTACGAGGTTTCTTGGAATGTAAGTGGGAGCCAATGTCATAGTGCACTACTGTTCCAATGGGAAATAAAATGGGAGGAGACCAGAGCAAGCTGTGTCTCTAAAAAACATTTGGGGACGGTAACATATTGTACATGCAATTGTGTGCTGCTCAGTAGCAGCCTGTGTGATAAATTGTGTGTTTAATTTCAGAATCTTTTTTTTTTCCCTTTTCCCAGTGGTTTGGCAACCTCGTTACCATGGAGTGGTGGAGTGATCTGTGGTTAAATGAAGGATTTGCAAAGTTTATGGAGTTCGTGTCAGTCAGCGCTACGCACCCAGAACTGACAGTTGTAAGCAGCTGCTACTGCATTTTTATGTCATAACTTCTAAATCCACTCATTAGAAAGGATAAAGATCAAGTAGATTTGTGCCATGAACCACTCTTAATTTCTTTTGAGAGGATTAGCTGATGTTCCCTCTGGAGGGCAGGAATGTTGATTTAACTGAGATTAAATATTTTCAGGAACTGATGAGGGAAGCGAATGACCACAGTGAAAGCACATTCTTGTTTTTAAAGGCATTTAGACATCCAAAAATAGAAACAAATAATTTTATCTTGAGTCATCAGATAGAGTCAGACTTGAAAACACTCAGACCCTCTCACTACCTTTAACAGAGGTCCCAGATAAGAAATCTGCCAGAGTGAGATGAACTGTACATCTGGGCAGAATTTTGCTGTTGCACAGTAATAGGAAGATTCACCATATTTTCTAAATTTGTTTTGGGATCACTGCCCATTCTGTCCTCGAACTCTTGGCATGTTTGGGTGACTTTTTAAGATAACTCAGAACTCTGGAACTCATTTTTTGTCCGTATTGCTGGTTTGGTATTTTTTATGCTCTGGAATGAAAAGAAGGATATGTTTTGCTTTCTTTGTATGATTTGAATCCATGTGGAATGGACTTAAAAGTGAATGAATAGGGATCCACTGGTCACTGAATTTAGTAGTAATACTTGGTTTTGCTCCCTATTAGGAAGACTATTTCTTACGGAAATGTTTTGATGTCATGGAATTGGATGCATTAAATTCATCACATCCTGTATCGACTCCTGTGGAAGATCCAGCCCAGATTTTGGAAATGTTTGATGAAGTTTCTTATCATAAGGTAAAAACCACAACTGCTGTGGGTTTCAGTTGTGCTGCGTGCCCTGTACAACTGCATTTCACTGAATTCAGCCCTTCGTAGAAGATGTCCCCAGCATGTGGGGTTGTGACTGGAACAGTTCAGAACACCTGAGTGGGTGCAAATGGCAGCTGTCTTATCCCTTTCTAAAGCAAGGAAGCCTTTACTTGTTCTGTATCAATTTAGCCTTAAGCTGATGTTTTAGGTTCTTAAACCAAGAAGCATTTTTCACATTACATGGTGCTGGCTTGTGCAGTAATTAAAAAAATAGTAACTCAGTCAGTGCTGTTTGGAAGAATAACAGTGTCAAAAAATCAAAGTACGTTTCAGTACACATGAAACTTGGTTATTTTTTGATCAGAGTCACGCAGAAGGGACCTGTTATGTGGATGAGTGGCATGCTGAGATTTGCTTGGAGCAAGCATCTTGTTGCTCTTTTTTCCAGGGATCTTGTATCCTCAATATGCTGAGGGACTACCTGACCACTGATGTGTTCAAAGCTGGGCTTGTGCAGTACCTGCAGAAATACAGCTATCAGAATACCAAAAATGAAGATCTGTGGAAGAGCATGATGAATGCAAGTATTCCTCATTCCCTTACTTTTCCCCAGTTTCCTAACTTCCCAGGAGTAACGTGTCTCTCTAACACGTTGCTGATGACTGTGACCAGTATTTGTGATCCCGACATCAAAGGAAGATGACCAAAACTTCTTCTTTTTCAGATTTGCTCTACAATGGGCAGTGACAAAAATGAAGCACAAAGTGAGGGGTTTTGCAGAAGAAACCAGGAATCATTTTCAGATATGGTAAGCACCCAGTGTCGGTACTGAGGGGTTTGACATCTGTCAGTTTCCTATCCTGTTACCCCACCTACCATGGCATTGGTACATGTTCCTTCCAAAAGCATTCTTTGTCAGTCGAGGGTGTTTCTAGGAAGAATCTTAAGTTTCTTTTGTTCAACTGGAAGTCTGTTTTTTTTTTCTGAGATTGGACAGAAATCCCATTCCTGTGCCCAGGGCTGACAGCTTAAAGAGCTGTCTTTAACTATCATGGAACCACAGAGTGATGTGAGTTGCAAGGGACCTCAAAGCCCATCCAGTTCCAACCCCTGCCATGGGCAGGGACACCTCCCACTGGATCAGGGGGATCAAAGCCCCATCCAGCCTGGCCTTGAACACCTCCAGGGATGACGCAGCCAGGGCCTCACCACCCTCACAGGAAAAGAATCTTTTGTAATATTTCACCTAAATATCTCTTCTTTCAGCTAAAAAACTTTCCCCTCGTCCTGTCCCTGCACTCTGTGATCAAGAGCCCCTCCCTGGTTTCCCTGTAGGTCCACTGTATGGAAGTGTCCACAAGAAAACCAGCTGGAGGTGTGATAACCAGTCTGAACAGACCTACATGAAGCTTGCAAATACCCAGCAGCTTTTAGAGTTCCTTCATGATTCGCTGTGACTGTGCTCCCATCTTCCTCATCTTCTTACCTTTCTTTTTCTCTCCTCAACAACCAGCACTGGACTAAAGGTGAAACTCTGGATGTGAAGGCGATGATGGACACCTGGACACTGCAGAAGGGTTTTCCCCTGGTTTCTGTCATAGTGAGGGGGAAAAATGTCCACCTGCAGCAGGAGCACTACATGAAGGGAATGGATTCTCCTTCATCCACAGGGTGAGCAAAACAGGGAAGTGGCAGCAGGCAACAAACAGTGGTGGGAAAGAGCTGTTCCTGATGTTCCATAGGAGATGTTTGGGATGTTCCCTGGGATGTTTGGTCTTGAACCTGTCCCTGTGGAGCTCAGGATCGGTCGTACTCGCAGGTGTTGTTGGAACCTGTGTGTCAGTCTGGGGTGCCAGTGACTGCATGGAGAGCTGGTAGAACTCGGATTGCTGGGAGAACTGGGAGAGCTGGAAAAGCTGGAAGTACTGCGGAAGCTGGGAGTACTGGGGGAGCTGGGACAGCTGGGGTGCTGGAAAAGCTGGGAGAACTGGGGGAGCTGGAAAAGCTGGGAGTACTGCAGGAGCTGGGTGTACTAGAGGAACTGGGAGAGCTGGGAGGACTGGGATTGCTGGGAGAACTGGGGGAGCTGATATTGCTGGGAAAGCTGGGAGAACGGGGAGCTGTGAGAGTTCGGTTTGCAGCGAAAACTGGGGGAACTGGGAGAGCTGGGATTGCTGGAAAAGCTGGGAGAACTGGGGGAGCAGGGAGAACTGGGAATGCAGGGAGAACTGGGGGAGCTGGTATTGCTGGGAAAGCTGGGAGAACAGGGGGAGCCGTGAGAGCTGGGTTTTCTGTGAGAACTGGGGGAGCTGGGAGAGTTGGGATTGGTGGAAAAGCTGGGAGAGCTGGGATTGCAGGGAGAACTGGGGAGCTGGTGTTGCTGGGAAAGCAGATGGAGCTGGGAGAGCTGGCAGAGCTGAGATTGCTGGGAGAACTGTGTGAATTGTGGTTGCTGGGAAAGCAGGAGGAACTGTGAGAGCTGGGGTTGCTGGGAAAGCTGGGAGAACTGGGGGAACTGGGAGAGCTGGGAGAACTGGGATTGCTGGGGGAGCAGTAGAGCTGTGAAAAAGTGTTGGTGGTCACAGCAGGACAAGTTCATTTGCTGACTAAACGAAGCACTTCTGTTTTGCAATAGGTACCTGTGGCACATCCCACTGACCTACATCACCAGTAAATCGAGCACCGTTCAGAGATTCCTGATGACAACTAAAGCAGGTAATTTCTTCAGTTACTTAGGCAATTCATTTATTCAAAGTTTTATTGCAAGCCTTTTAGTTTTACAGGGATTTCTTCAGAATGGGGAACTGGAACTATGAGCATAAGAGGAGCAGGTTTTGCAGGTTGATAATATCACTGTAGTGATTTCAATGCGTTATGAAACTGTGTTCCTGTGTTCTGTAATCACTGAAATGAGAGTAACAGTGTTATTGGGTGTTGTACCAGGATGGGTTTAGATCACTGAGGAAATCAGTGACCACAGCCTGGGGTGTGAGAGGCTGGAGAGCAGCCCTGAAGAGAGGGACCTGGGGGTTCTGGTCAAGGGCAAGTTGAACGTGAGCCAAGAGTGCCCTGGCAGTTTGGGTGCTGCAGGATAAAAAGGATCTAAAGGTGCTGGAGAGTGTCCAGAGGAGGGCACGGAGTGGGTGAAGGATTTAGAGGGGAAGAGTGTGAGGAGTGGCTGAAGTCACTTGGTCTGTTCAGCCTGGAGAGGAGGAGACTGAGAGGGGACCTCATCGCAGTCCGCAGCTTCCTCGCAAGGGAAGGAGGAGGAGCAGGTGCTGAGCTCTTCTCTCTAACTCGAGGGAATGGCAGGAAGATGTGCCAGGGGAGGGTGAGGTTGGACATTAGGAGAAGGTTCTTCCCCCAGTGGGTGGTGGAGCACTGGAACAGCTCCCAGGGAAGCAGTCAAAGCCTGACAATATTCCAGCAGCACTTGGCCAAAGCCCTCAGACACACGGGGTGACTGTTGTGGTTTTCTGTGCAGGGACAGGAGTTGGACTTGGTTGTTCCTGTGAGTCCCTTCCAGCTCAGGACATTCTATGATTCTATGAACAAAGGAGTTCTGTTTGGGTTTCCAGATGTCATTATCCTTCCAGAAGAGGTGGAGTGGGTGAAATTCAATGTGGACATGAGTGGGTATTACATTGTGCACTATGAAGACGATGGATGGGATCGCCTGATTAACCTTTTGAAGGAGAACCACACGGTGATTAGCAGCAGTGACAGAGCAAATCTCATTAACAACATATTCCAGCTTGTGAGGTAAGGCCACCTACCTGAGTCTGGAAAAATACAGACTCCGTGTTTCTGAGTAGACACTGCTGAGGAAGGGGGTGTTGGTAGTGCACAGGGTCTGACACAATAAACCAGAGACTGTGCCTGTAACTCTTTTTATTTAACAAATTAAGAAAATCAGCTCTGACCACCTTCAAAACATCTCCTTTCTGAGCTGACCCATGGGTGCACGTGACGCTGCCAACGTCCAAAGCCATCCCACAGGTCATTTTCTGAAAGGCTGTTGAGCATCTCCATTGGTTTGGCTTTCACATCTTCTGTCGACAGCAAACGGGTCCCTTTGAGCACCGACTGGACCTTTGGGAAGAGGGAGCCAGCTCTGGTGAGCAGGGTGGGTGCTCCAGCACAGGGGTGTCGTTATTGGCTGCAATCTGCTCCCCAGACAGAGCTGGGGGCTGGCACAGGGTCTGGGTGTGAGCTCACTGTTCATCTTGCACGGTGACATTTTCTGGCCAAGGATAAGGAAAGGTCTCTATTTGAACCCGTGTCCACTCGACCGAGTGAAGCGATCGAGCTGAGCCCTGTCTGGCTGTGATGGATCAGAACGTGTTCTGTGACAGCTCTTTGTCTCTCAGCTCCCACTCGTGGGTCCCAAGCCAGGGGGTCAGTCTCAGTTCTTTGTGTTGCACCTCATACGTATCATTCTTTGACTCTGTTAAACCAGATGGAGAGCACATTCTCCTCCAGCTTAAGGCATTGTAGACTGGGGGTTTCTCTTGATAGCAGTGGATTTATCTAAGCTAATTTACTATTATATTATATATATTATTTATTTACTAATAATAGTAATGATAGGGTTAGGACGAGAGGAAATGGCCGTAAGTTGCACCAGGGGAGGTTCAGAATAGACATTAGGAAAAATTTCTTCAGTGAAAGGGTGGTCAGGCATTGGCTGCCTGGGGAGGTGGTGGTGTCCCCATTCCTGGAGGGGTTTAAAAGGCAGGTGGATGACTTTCTTAGGGGTCTGGTTTAGTAAGCGGAAAGGGACGGTTGGACTCGATGATCTCAGAGGTCCTTTCCAACCAGATGATTCTATGATTTGAAGCCTATTTAGTGAGACATCTGTTGCCCAATAAAGACATGCTAGCAGAAGGATGCCAGTGTGAAGTGATGAACTGGGATGAAGGTTTACACCTGGAAAGATGCTGGTGCCATTTCTCAGTTAGAAATGAGGCTGTTACAGTCACAAAGACGTGATGTGATGATGACTGTGATGCATCTTGGTTCTGTGGATGCCTTAGGCAGGCCATGTCTTAGGGGTTTTGCAAAGAGTTGTGCACAGAGAACTAGAGAGCTGATGGCAGTAACTTCCGATGTGGGTGTTTGGTGCTGAATAAGAGGGTGGGGATGGAGCTGGAAGAGAGTTACAATCGATTAATTTGAGGTGGCAGGTTATGAGGTGGTGTCTGGGACTGGTCATGGTTTTCCTTTGGGCAGCAGAAGAAAGGCTTTGTGGTCTGAAGGAACAAGAGAGGGTGAAGGGGATTGGTCAGGCTGTTCTGTTCAGGGGGCTTGGGGAGGGAAGGAAGAAGGGACCCAAACTGGGTTAAACAGGGTTTGTTTTATGATCCATGACTGGAACATTCCTGTGTTTTGAGGCAGAAGGGATAGGTGAATAAGGACAAAACAGGAATGTGTGCAGGGAGCTGACCTGGAAAGGAAGCAGGGAAGAGGTTTCACAGAAAGATGAAAAACTGAGCAGGAGCGTGAGGAAAGACCTCTGGCATTTCCTCTGCTGGCTCTTGGAAGAAATCATCAAGCTGTATCCTGGCAGAGGCAGAAGGCATTTTGAGGAGTGGGGAAAAGACAGTGGAGAATTGCAGCTTTGAGTTTCAGTGCAGGCTGAAAATCTGCAGGTCAAGGCAGAAATCTGTTGGAGAGGAGATGAACTCAGTCACTGGATTTCTTCTGTACACGTGTGGTTTGTAGTGCCAGAGCCATGGCGGGGAGGGAGCCAGAGGGAGAGGCTGAGCTGGGATAGCCCTTGCACCTGAGGGAATCATCCTTATAAATCATTCTCCTCCAGTCCATTTCTTAATTCAAAGAGTAAATACTAGGTTTCGTGGCTTATGTATCTGCTCAGCCACATTTTACTTCAAAAAGAAAGCTCTGAAGAGGTCTGGAAATACCTTTAAGGCACTCTTACTTGTATGGTTTTCTGAAAAACATTTGGTTGGATTTTGCTGTTAGGTTTGCCTTCTAAGTTTGATTATAACTCATTTTGTCCTCTCCCTTCTACTTCCTTAGAATAAAAAAACTGTCAATTTCCAAAGCTTTGGATTTAACTTTATACCTGAAGCATGAAAGACAAGTCATGCCTGTGCTGCAGGGTCTGAACGAGCTGATTCCCATCTACCGGCTCATGGAGAAGAGGGATGTGGATGGTACAGAAAGGGAGTTACAGGTAAAGTTTTGACTATCTAGGACTTCCCAACCCTGCCTGTGCCCTGCAGAGCGCACTTCAAAGTGTGTGTTTGCTGTTGCCATGTTTTAGGAGTACATAGTCAGCCTGTTTAAAGACCTGATCGACGAGCAGTCGTGGAGCGACGAGGGCTCGGTGTCCGAGAGGCTGCTCAGGCACTCACTCCTGCTCTTTGCCTGTGTGCACAGGTACCAGCCATGTGTGGACAGAGCCAAGGGATACTTTATGGAATGGCAGCAATCCAATGGAACCGTGAGGTCTGTTCTGCATCTACTACTGTTTATTCTGTTTCTCTTTAATTAAACCAGAATTAATTTATGAAAAGAGCCAAGCTTCATTCTTTTCCAGACTCTGAAGGTGGACCTTCCTGTTTTTTTATCCCAAGCTTTATCCCTCAGTGCCTGCACAAGCTGAGTGCCTGAATTAGCACATACAGCATGTGGTACTCCACAACTTGGGCTGTTAAAGGTGTTCTGAGAAGTAAAAATAACTTGTGTTCCCTCATTTGTGTGTCTGAACACTGACCTATAACCACTGTAAAATTAGGGAACTGCTGTCCATGAACTTCACCTGATTTCTCTTTCTTATTGTGACCTAAAAATTGCCCAAACCACCTCCAGAACATTTCTGAGAGGTTGTTCTGGCAGGCCAAAAACGACCATGTTGGTATCTGACTGGGCATCGTTATGAAAGGAGTGCCCAAAAATACATAAGGAAAGATGAGTGCAGGAGTCCTGGAAGTCATTTCCAAGGCAGAAACAATACTGAGGTCCAACCTGAGATATTCCCCAGCCACAGGGATCACTTCCCAGTACCCTGAGGGGCCAGTACTTCATTATAGTGCTGTTTGTTATGTCATTTGTGATGGCAGTGCGGTCGTGTCTCTGTGTGTCCCTAAATGTGACGTGGAGAGTGACGTGGTGCCCGCCCTGGTGCAGGCCGCCGGCGGATGTGAAGACGGCGGTGTTGGTGGTGGGAGCGCAGACGCCCGGCGGGTGGGAGTTCCTGCTCGGCGCCCACGAGCTGCACGTGTTCAGCCTGGACAGGGGTGACATCGAGATGGCCCTCGGCCTCGGCGGCAGCGAGGACAGGCTGCGGTGGTGAGCGGTCACGCGGAGCGGAGGCGCCGGAGGGGAAGGGTTACAGGCATTGAAACAGCAATGGAGTTACCCAGAGTCCTGTTCCGCAGCCTTGGAGTTCCGTGAGGGGTGAAAAGCTTCTCAGACTTCACAGAATGGTTTCGGTTGGAAAAGACCTTAAGGTCATTGAGTCCAACCATCAATCCAACCACCAGACTGTGTCACCAAATACGACATCTGCCCGTCTTTTAAACCCCTCCATGGATGGTGACTCAAACCACCTCTCTGGGCAGTGCCTGAGAACCTTTTCAGTACAGAAATTCCTCCTAATGTCCAATGTAAATCTCCCCTGGTGCATCTTGAGGCCATTTCCCCTTGTCCTGTCCTTGGCCACCAGGGAAAAGAGACCAACACCCACCTCACCGCAACCTCCTTTCAGAAGCTGCAGAAAGCAATGAGGTCTCCCCTCAGCCTCCTCTTCTCCAGGCTAAACAACGCCAGCTCCCTCAGCCACCTCTCATAATCCTTGTTCTCCAGCCCCTTCCCCAGCTCCATTCCCTTCTCTGGATGCTCTCCAGCCCCTCAAGGTCTGTCTTGGAGTGAGGGGCCCAAACTGACCCCAGTACTCAAGGAGTGGCCTCACCAGTGCCCAGTGCAGGGGCACAATCCCTGCACTGCTCCTGCTGCCCACGCTGTTCCTGATAAAGGCCAAGATGCCATTGACCTTCTTGGCTACCTGGGCCACTGCTGGCTCGTGTTCAGCCCCTGCCAACCAACACCCCCAGGTCCTTCTCCTCCAGGCAGCTCTCCAGCCTCTCTTCCCCAAGCCTGGAACGCTGCACAGGGTTGTTGTGTCCCAAGTGCAGGACTGGGCATTTGGTCTTGTTAAACCTCATCCCGTTGGTCTCAGCCCATGGATCCCACCTGTCCAGATCCCTCTGCAGAGCCTCCTTATCCTCAAGCATATCCACACTTCCACCCAGCTTAGTATTATCTGCACTTAACACAGTGGAAGTGGCTGCACTTTTTCCTTTCTCTGTTTTGGAAATTTTGAGCAGGAGCAAAATGCAGCCTTGTTTTTATCCTTAATATTCAAAACAGGTATCTGCCAAGTAACCCTAATTCTGAAAGCAGCAGAAATGGGAAAGATGGATGTGGCCGAGAAGCACGTTGTGGACAGCTGGGAGTGACCCAGCAGGACCTTTAGAAATGTGAACTTTGAAACACAATACCATGGCCTAAGTGAACAGAGATTTATCAGCTTTATCCACTGGTCTAAACAACTTCCATTTCTGTTGTCAATTCTTAGGTTATTGGATCAAAGTCTGCACGGTGACATCGTAAGACCTCAGGATCTTCCAGTTATTATCATGTGTGTTGCCAAAAACCCCTCTGGTCACACTGTAGCTTGGATATTTTTAAAAGAAAACTGGGAGAAACTTGTGGAAAAGTAAGAAACAGAGGTTTTTTTTTCCAATTGTGCTTTAAACCCCTCCTTTCTACAAAACCAGACAGTTTCTGAGCATAGGTGATTCTTTTTTGCCAGATTTGAACTCGGTTCAAATACCATCGCAAGGATTGTCACCGGCGTGACAAGTCAGTACTCGACGAGGTCACAGCTGGCACAGGTAAAACATTCAGGTTCTTGTTTTAAAGAACAGTTGTAGTAAAACTGAAATGAAAAATGTGGATTAAACCTTAACATGGTAAAATTGTGACTGGTTATGGAGCCCAAGAGCATGATCCTGCCTTTTCCTGGAAAACAGAGATAGCAGTGATGAGTTAGATGAGTTCTCAAGGTCAGTGGTGACCTCTGTTCACATTTTCTGCCTGTTCTGGAAAGCAGTGAGAAAACAAGGAAAGCACATCTTTTCACTGAGCAGATAGATTAAAAATGCTGAAGAGCAGTGAGAAATGAACCACGGTTCAATTCTGGGGAGAACTCCCCATGATTCTGTGTGTGGTGATCGTTGTCCTTGCTCATTCTGCACTCTCTGTGGATGGCAAAACACAGACTGGTCCGTGTGCAGAGTTGGTGTCCCCCCACCATGGTTGGGGCTGGACAGGACCTCAGAGCCATCCGTGGGCAGAGACACCTCCCATGGGATCAGGGGGCTCCAAGCCCCATCCAACCTGGCCTTGAACACCCCCAGGGATGGGGCAGCCACCACTGCTCTGGGCAACCTGGGCCAGGGCCTCCCCACCCTCACAGCAAAACATTTCTTCCTAATGTCCCCCTTCTAATTTAAAGCCATTCCCCCTCATCCTGTCACTACAGGACGTTGTAAAGAGCCCCTCCCCAGCTTTCCTGTAGCCCCTTTCTGTACTGGAATCTGACACAATGCAACAGCTTCAATTTTATGATCTAATTCAAAGGGTAATCTGCCTTCAAACTGTGAAATGAAACCTTCCTAAAATCTGTTCTGGGGTAAGGGGGAGGGTGAGACCCAGGGCTGGGTTCAGGGATCACAGATTTCTTGCTGGGCTTCCTGCACATCTGAAAGACATCGCTGCCTCCTCATCAACTGTTCTTCATGTTTTTGTTAACAGGTGAAAGAATTCTTCAGTTCTCTGGGGGAAAAGAGCGCACAGCTACGCTGTGCCCACCAAGCCATCGAAACCATTGAAGACAACGTGGAATGGATGGATGAGAACTTTGAGAAAATCAAAATGTGGCTGCAAAGAAACCACTTGCAAAACAGCTCTCAGGCACCCAGCCTCCATTTGTGAAATAGCTAAAAAGAACCAAAAAGCTGTGAAGATTCAGGGCTGGAGGGACAGCTCAGTTGTGTAAATCTGTTTTCTTCAGCGTGATGCTGCTGCTTGGTGTTTTCCTCTCTCCTGGCTGTGGTTTGCTGGGCACAGAACCAGACACACCGTTGCTTTCTTTCACCAGGTCACACTGGTGAGAGCAGGGGAATGTTGTGCACTGAACCAGGCACAGGTGAGGCTGAGTGCTGTTAAAGAAACCTGGCATTACCTCTGGAAAAGCAGGATGTGCAGGGAGACAAAGAACAATGAGAAACTTCCCACCTGGAATCATGAACCCCACCAGTATCTCCTACAAGGGTGCATCTGGCAGCTCTGTTTAAAATCAGAGTGCAGTAAAGGTGTGGAGAAAAGCCATCCTTGCATGTGCAACCATCCTCATGGTTTGTGTTTCCAGGAGAGCAATTTCTACAAACGTGCCTTAGATCAACCATCACAAAATTAAAGAACCCACCGAGTGTCTCCTGGAGTTCTGCCTGGCTCCTGTGGCTGCTGGTGTGAATCCTTTGCTCAGCTGGATACTTTTACACTTCTAGGGAGCATTCAGGAAATTAGTGTGTTCGTTTTGGTGAATTTTAGTTTAGCTGATTGGAACTGGGTGATCTTTAACGTCCCTTCCAGCCCAAACCATTCTATGATTAACCATCAGTTTGCTTTAGCAGGTTTTTTTTTCTTTTAATTATCTTTTTTCTGCCTAATTGCAATGCATCTGTTGTACAGTAAGTACTTAAATGCACTGGATCCCTTTGCTGTGATACCCCTGCTCCTGGCGTGATTCCGTAGCCTTCATCTCCTCCATCATCCTGCCCTGTTTTGGTTTCCTCACTGAAACGCTGGAGTGGCCAGAACCTTCAACAAAGCTGGAGACCTAAGGAAAAAAAAATTCATCATCTGGAACTTCTGACTGCCTTGCTTGCTCTTCTCACAACTGATGAGGGGAAATGGTCTCAGGTTGCTCCAGGAGAGGTTCAGATTCGATATTGGGAAAAATACCTTTACTGAAAGAGTGTTGAAGCCCTGGTAGAGGCTGCCCAGGGCAGTGGTGGAATCTCCATCCCTGGAGGGGTTCAAACGCCGTGTGGCTGTGGCACTTGGGGACAGGGTTTAGTCAGCTGATGGTTGGACTGGACGAGCTTGGAGGGCTTTTCCAACCTCAGTAATTCTGTGAGTATGTGAACCAGAAATTAGAAGATCAGAGTTCAGTGAGGCTGGCGAGATCTGCTGGGGAGGGCAAAAAGCTCCGTCCGGGTGGTGCAGACAGCAGTGCTTCCTCTCACTCGCTGCGTCCCGCTCTGCACGAGGCACCTGGTACCTCCTGACTCAGGGAGGGAAACAGGAACCGAGAGCAGGCTGAGCATCAGCTGCACATTTTATGTTCATTATCGACTGCGTTTGCTTTCAGATGATTTCAGAGCCAAAAAGGAAGTTTAAGAAAAAATAAAAGTTGTTTCTGTGATTCCAGATGCAGGACTGGGTCTGTTCTGCACGTTCATTTCCACTATGAGCAGGCATTTGTGTTGCTGGTTTCTGCTTCCACTCCTTCACCTTCAGTTTCTCAACTTTGGGGAAAATGAAGTCAAATTCCAGTGTGCCACAGCCCCCTGTTCCCCCTCTCCTTGTTTTTCCAATTGTGGAAGCGTTTGTCAGCCTGTGCCTTCTCTGCAGACACCAGGGATGCCACCAACTGAGCCACAGGGGCTCACTCTCATCAGCATTGCAGGCTGTGATGGATGGGCACTCACAACACCAGAAGGACGCGAGGCTGAGTTGCTCATCCAGAGTCCGGAGAGGATGTGATTGGGAGCAGCCATGAGGAGAAGGACTTGGGGTGCTGGGAATGTGTGCTCACAGCCCAGAAACCAACGGTGTCCTGGGCTGAATCCAAAGCAGTGGGATCAGAGGGGAGGGAGGGGATTCTGCCCCTCTGCTCCAATCTGGGGAGGCGCCAGCTGGAGCCCTGTGTCCAGTTTTGGAATCCTCAGCATGGGAAGATGAAACTGTTGGAACAGGCCCAGAAGAGGCCACAGAGATGATCCGAGGGCTGGAGCAGCTCCCATCTGAGCACAGGCTGAGAGAGTTGGGGTTGTTCAGCCTGGAGAAGAGAAGGCTCCAGGGAGACATTAGAGCAGCCTCCCAGTACTGAAAGGGGCTCCAGGAAACCTGGGGAGGGACTTTTTCCAAGGACCTGGAATGACAGGAATAGGGGGAAGGGACTTTAAATTGGAAGAGGGAAGATTTAGATTGGATATCAGAAGAAATTCTTCACAGTGAGGGTGAGGAGGCCCTGGCCCAGGTTGCCCAGAGAAGTGGTGGCTGCCCCATCCCTGGAGGTGTTCAAGGCCAGGTTGGATGGGGCTCTGAGCCCCCTGATCCAGTGGGAGGTGTCCCTGCCCACAGCAGTGGGGTGGAACTGGATGTGCTTTGAGGTCCCTTCCAACCCAAATTATTCCATAATTCTGTGATTTTAAGGGTTTTTTTTAAACCCTCTGCCTTCAGTTTCAGTGTGACAGAGCTTGTCTGCACCATTACTCCTGGGGTTTCTTTGCCCTTTTGATCCCATTTCAGATCTCGGGAGCAATAAATGAGGAGCCACGAACACCTCGCTGCATTCTTAAAAACTTTATTAGTGTGACAGGTTCTCGGTACAGACTGCAAAGAAACAGTCACAAGTGAGAATATCCCCAACTGAAATCTCCGGCTGTCTCTCTGCAGCGCCGCGCGCCAGAGCCCCACTTCGAGGTCGGCACAAGGGCTTTCCCCCGGGAGCCAACCGGGAAGAAGTACCAGTGCAAGGACCTGCCAAGAGATGTTTGGCAAGTTGTGGAGAGGGAGGAAACCACCCGGCAGCACCTGGGCCACCCCCACGGCGACAGCAGCGTTGCTCCTCGCAGCACCACCTGTTCCTGCATTCCCTCCTGGAGCGCGAGGAGCGGAAGCGAGGACAAGAAACAGTGCAAAATAACCCAAAACTCAGTCTACATGTTGACCTGAACTCTTTGATCTCTGCTAAGGCTCGTGCACCTTCCTGATTTCCTCTTCTGGATACCAACGCTGTCATTGCACACTAGGATTTGTGTTTGTTCAGTCCAGGAGACTCCGGAAATAACAAGATAACAGTACAGATACGACTGGAAATTAAAATAAAAATCCTTATTTGGTGTGTTTTGTTGTTTTTAACTATAGTTAAGGCAGCATCCAAAACACCTCTTTCATTGCTAGATGCGCTTGATGAAGCAGTGATCCCCAGCTTCTCAGGCTTTAGCCACCCACAGCGCACCTACGGTTTCCAACCGGGAATCGCCGCGCAGCCAGGTGGGGCAGGCTGAGGGTAACTGAAGCCCACGACATTCCAGAACACTTAATGCATTCACTGCAACGTTAAAAGATGCAAGCACATACGAAATCTTCTGAGATTTGCAGGCACTACGTGGAGATTATGTGCAAAAGTCTGCTCAGTTTCTCTTTGGCATTGCTATTCATTCAGGAAATACATTTCTTGCAAATATAAAGCATTCTTTCCCTCTGAAAACTGAAGAAAATTACAAAAACAGTCAAAGTATATGAGTATAATAAAAGGAATGGCTAGGGGGAAAACCAAAACCACCTTAGTCTGCTACAGGGGAAAAAAAAAGGGAATATGGAAGAAGTCCAGCGAGTGTCGCTGGACGGAAACCACCCAGCATAACCACAGGCTTTTAGCATCAGCTTTTGTTCTTCAGGAATAATGATCCACCAGCAGAAAGACATTTACATCATGTGCCAAGGTCCTGGGGAGGAAGAAAATGAACAGAAGTTAAGGGTCCTGTTCTGCTTTAATTTGGAAAAAAGTTCACAATAAACCTGGGGAGAATTATCGGAAACTTAAGTCTCTGGCAGCAGAGATAAGTGCAGGGAGGGGAAAGGTGTGCTTTGACAGGTAAGGAATGCTGCAGCGAGGGCAGGAGGCAGTGACCAAGCACCTTTCATGGTGGGGAGGCCCTGGCCCAGGTTGCCCAGGGAAGCTGTGGCTGCCCCATCCCTGGAGGCGTTCAAGGCCAGGTTGGATGGGGCTTTGAGCCCCCTGATCCCGTGGGAGGTGTCTCTGCCCAAGGCAGGGGGTGGGAGTGGATGGGCTTTGAGATCCCTTCCAACCCAAACCATCCTGTGATTCTATGAAGCTAAAGAATTCCACAGTGGGGGTGTGAATGAGGCCATGTCTGTGCAAGGAAAGCTGAGAGCAGGACCCTGACACCTGCCAGCCCTGTGTCTGTTCTGGATGCTGCTCCAGGATCAGCCTGGAAATAATGCTATAAGCTCCCCATCCTAAAGATAAAAACAACCAGTTGTACTTGATCCTCCCTCTCTGTAAAACGGCCTCACCATGCCCTGGAGTCCTTTGGGACACTGACCTAAAGGAGTCTGGCTCCATGAAGTAATTCCCTACAACTGGTATGGACAAAGGGCGTGGAAAATAAAAAGGGGTTTTCTGCCTTGGGAACACTGGAGCTCAAAGTGTTCCCCATGTGGTGTCCAACAGTATCTCTAACCACATCTGTGAGCATTAAAGGACTGTCAACAGAAGCTGGCTGTGACCTCGCCAGTGTGAGCTCTGTTAGTGGCAGCTCAGGGAGCAGAGGAGGAAATCTCACCCGATGATGTCAGTGTTTAGCTTGTTTTCTGCTTCTCAGGTTTGCTGCTGGAGGACTGTCCCTTAGCCTGGGGAGCAAGAGAGGCACGAGATGGTCAGAAGCTGTGGACTAAGCTAAAATCTGAAACAAAGCAGTGACAGATGCTCACCAGAAGCCACAGCCTTGGACATAAACATGACCTGCACTTCACACAGAGAGGGTTTAGCAACACCTGTGATTTCTGCTGTGTACGTAGCTTTTCACTTTCCCCCATCACTTACTTTGATTCAGATGAGAGGGCTGTGGCTGCCCTCTTCCCATCCTGTTTCCCAAATTCCTTTTACCCAGGGCAGTGATCCCCTCACAACTCAGAACACTGAAAAATCCTTCCTGCTGAAGGGGAGCTGAAGACCCCACCAGTTCTACATCAAAAATTCCCAGACTGAGCTGTTGTTACACAAAAGGCAGACGCAGCAATTCCACTTTAAAGGAAAATCCCATCACTTCAAGTGTGAAACGCGAAACTTCCAGAGCAAAGGTCACCATTGATTTGGGCATTTCCCTACATAGATCCTGTGGGAGAACCACGTGGTGGGAAAAGCTCTGCTTCACCCAAATCCCATATTCTGTGTTTCTGGATGACAAAAGCCAAGCAACCTTTTTCTTTCTTTTCTTTTCTGAACACGGGAACAGCTGCCTTCCCTTCTCCATCTGCACACTTATTTATGGGTAAACGTGTGTTTTAGCTCATTTTTAAAAATAAATTATGGTAAGAACTTGAGAAAAGGATGTGTGGTTGCAGGATCACAGTCTAATCACTCTTTTTAAACTGTCAAGCAAAGAGAGAAGTGATGGTGATCCCGAGACAGCGACAGGCACGGGAAGTGCGATCCCTAGATCAGCAAAGACAGGGATGCCTTGATCACCTGTAGAAGATCACACTCTTTCTGAGACAAAGCTTTTCTCCCCTTGCTTTATTCAAAATATCCCCTGAATGGAGAGGCACTTTTTCCTGATGCACATGCTTAAACAAATGGATGGAATGGAGCCAGCAACGTGCGCTCACAGCCCAGAAACCAACGGTGTCCTGGGCTGCATCCAAAGCAGTGGGACCAGAGGGGAGGGAGGGGATTCTGCCACTCTGCTTTGCTCTGATGAGACCCCACCTGGAGTCCTGTGTCCAGTTCTGGAATCCCCAACATGAGAAGGAGATGGAACTGTTGGAGCGAGTCCAGAGGAGGCCACAGAGATGATCTGAGAGCTGGAGCACCTCTGCAATAAGGACAGGCTGAGAGAGCTGGGCTTATTCAGCCTGGAGAAGAGAAGGCTCCAGGGAGACCATAGAGCAGCTTCCAGTATGGAAAGGGGCTCCAGGAAAGCCGGGGAGGGGCAAGGAGATTTTACAAGGGCAAGGAGTGACAGGATGAGAGGAAATGACTTTAAATTTGAAGGGGGAAGATTTAGGTTAGACAATAAGGAGAAATTCTTCACGATGAGGGTGGGGAGGCCCTGGCCCAGGTTGCCCAGAGCAGTGGTGGCTGCCCCATCCCTGGAGGTGTTCAAGGCCAGGTTGGATGGGGCTTGGAGCCCCCTGATCCAGTGGGAGGTGTCCCTGCCCATGGCAGGGGTTTGGAACTGGATGGGCTTCGAGGTCCCTTTCAATCAAACCATTCCATGATTCTTCTTTCTGAGTCTAAGAATTTAACCTATTGATGTAAAATTCTCCCCAAAGCAATATCCATTTAATGCAAAAGCCACAATCCACCTTTTCCCCCTTCCAGGCTTTCAGGACACGGTAACAACTGACCAATATGTATGTTCCTACCTTTTTAGAGTCTCCAGGTTTTCCTTTGTCCTTCGGGGCCGGCTTCGTGGTGACGGTTTGCTTTCCACTTTTGTCCTACACTCCAGAGAAAAAGCAATAATTACAGTTACAAACAGGACAGGGAATTGGTGGCTCCTGCTTCGACGCCGGCCTTAGCACAGTGTTTGAAACGTGGTTGGAGTGGAGAGGGAGTGCTCCATGTGGGATGCACTCACGGTATCGCTGCCCTTCTGTCTCCCTACTAAACCATATCCCTGATAAACTCATCTACCCATCCTTTAAACACCTCCAGGGATGGAGGCTCCACCACCTCCCTGGGCAACCTGTTCCAATCCCTGAACACTCTCTCAGTGAAGAAATTTTTCCTGATGTCCAGTCTAATCCTGCCCTGGTGCAACTTGTGGCCGTTCCCTCTCGTCCTGTCACTGTCACTTGCAAGAAGAGAGCAGCACCCAACCTCCTCTCAGGCAGTTGTAAACAGTGATGAGGTCTCCCCTCAACCTCCTCTTCTCCAAGCTAAATCTGTATCCAGAGCTGTGTTTAATACTGGGGGGACTGGGGCACCAGAAAGCACAGACAGGTGAGAAAGGGAGTCCGCTTGGGTAGATTCTGTGTTCACTACAAAGCAATAAAGCTGCAGCAAAGGATTTAACTCTGGTGCTCAGAACCAAATAAAAGAACACTTAAAATTTGCCCTCAGCTGTTGGAGGATTCGGTGTCAGGGGAAGCACCTGCTGTGGTCCCTGGAAACACAGCAATTTCCCCCCAGGAACTACATCTGATTTAAACTGCAGCGTCGGAACCGCTGCTTCTCATCCACCAAGGAGAAAAAACACACCTCAAACACCTGGATAATCACAACCAACACCTTCACTACAGAGAGACACACAAGTGCCTGTCGTGCCAGCTCCAGGAAGCTTATGCAGAATTCCACCTGGGAACAGGTTATGCCTCCACAGGGATTTAACTTCCAACTGCCAATACACTAGTTTGGTAAAAGATCACAGATGTAACAAATTCAAGCTGTGTTGTCCTTTCTCCACGCAGGAAACAGGCAGGTCACTATGTCAGGAAAAGCAGGATAGGCTGGCAGGAGCCAGCAGCAGGTGAGACAGCAGCAGCTGCCCCACCCAGATGAGCATGAACACCATTCCCCATCCAAAAACCGCGTGGTGTTCCCTCTGCGTGGGGAGGGACTGGGACATGGGACAGGACAGTCACACAGGACAAGAGGGTGAATGCCTAACCAGAACAATTTAGTGGTTCTGAACGAGCCTGAGCACTTGCAAAGACAAAAGGAGCCCAGAGCTTTGGCACTGTTATCCCTGCACTCCCAGGCTCCTCTGCCTGGGCAGCAGCGAGGGGTCTGCAGTGCCCGCAGGATGTCCCGGAGCCATACGGAACCTCTCCCTCTGCCCAAGCCCACGGCAGCAAGAGCTGGGTCAGGAGCAGGCAGAAAGCTCGTCTGATAGTGACTCTTCTCAAGTGCAGGCCAAGCCTCACCACCTGCTTCACACCCTTTCCAGCACAGCTGTCCCTTCCCAAACACTGCCCTCATGCTCTGATGCAGCTTCCACTGCTGGTTCATCCCACACAGCCTCACACGCGCAGAGCTCGGCCAGAAAAGCCTGCCAGCTGTTTGCCAGCTGTGTTTATGATGATTTTATGACAAAGAAATGATTCACTTCTCATTACAAGACCCCTCCTGTCCATTTCTTCTTCATCTTCATTGTCAGCTCTACCATCTTCCCTCACACATCAGGAAGGACACTGAGGGACTGGAGCGTGTCCCGAGAAGGGAACAGAGCTGAGGAAGGGTCTGGATCCCAGGGGTTCTGCAGAGAGCTGAGGGCCCTGGGGCTGTTTAGTCTGGAGAAGAGGAGGCTGAGGGGAGACCTCACCGTTCTCTGCAAATTCTGGAAAGGAGGTTGTGGTGAGGTGGGTGCTGGTCTGGAGAAGACTCAAGTGACAGGTGACAGGATGAGAGAAAAGGGCCTCAAGATGTGCCAGGGGAGGTTTAGATTGGATATTGGGAAAAATGTCCTTACAGAGTGGTGAAGCCCTGGCAGAGGCTGCCCAGGGCAGTGGTGGAGTTTCCATCCATGGAGGGGTTCAAAAAGCATATGGAAGTGGCACCTGGGGACATGGTTTAGTGGGCACGGTGGGGTTGGGCTGATGGTTGGACTGGATGAGCTCAGAGGTCTTTTCCAACCTCAATGATCTCATGATTGCATAGAACTCTTTTCTATTCCTGACATTCCTCACTGCAAAACCCCTTGAACTGTTCCTTGGCTCCAGCCCAGAGCTATTGCTGGGCAGTGCAAGCAAGCATTGCAGAGAAGTTCCTCTGCCTCCCTACATATTTTGGACACTCTAATCTGTACAAAAATTGTTGCCACAATTGTCTGCTCTACTTCTCCATGCCTTTCTTACCTCTCCAAAAGACCCTAAACACCACAAACCTTCCTTCTTCCAAATATCTGGTAGACAGCACAATGCACCAATCTTTCACAACAGCAGTGAGACAACCACTGCATCTGGACAGCATCTTCCAAAGAGGTCTATACCTAAACCCACCTACTGCAAAGAAAAGTGAGGAACTCTCACAATGTAGTGAAAACCTTGTTTTGCAAGTTATTAGCAGAAAATGTCCTACCTTTGAGTGCTGTGGCGTGGCAGGAGCCTTCGTGCAAGCATCAAAGTCACCTGATAGGGCATCAATAGCTGCAGAGTCATCCGTTGGCTTCTGCAACGATTTCAGTTCTGAAGTCACACACTACACAACATTTCCCACAGACCAGCCAGTGTTTCAGGATTTTATGTCTGCTTTAATTATCCTTTTCTTGCTAAAAACCATCCCTGAGCTCTACTTGTCTGTTAGAACAGACGTGTCTATCTGAGTTTTTCAGGATACAGAGTCTCTTTGAATACTGGACCTCAATATTCACAGCATAGTTGTGCATAAAAATTGTATTTATTAAGAGCTGCTCCTCACGAAAGCTTTGTTGTCCACACTGTTACTATCACTTACTGCACTCACTACTGTTAATGAGAATTGGTAGTCATTAATGCCTCCAACCTACGACAGCAATGATCAGAGCCCACAGCACAAAGCAAAGAGCATCAATATCATAAATGTTACCTTTTGTTCCTTCTGCTTGGCATTATCCTTGGCTGTTGGCTTTCCTGGTTTACCCTGGGGAAGAAGAAAGATTACATCCTCATTTTGGACTGGTCAGGTTAGTTTTAAGAAAGGAGTACTCCAGTTTGGCACTGGGAGTTCACAAATCACCAAGAAAGGTGAACCAATCTGAACTGATTTATGTATTCCTCAAAGTCAACTCATGATGCATTTCCATGCCCTGTTCCTTTGACCCCTGCAGTCTACTGGGAACTGTTTCCTGACCCAGAAAAGGCCAAGCTGCTGCCAGAGCAGTCACGAGCTCCAGTGAATACCAGGTCCAAAGTGATTTTTTTGGTCAGATTAGAGCAGCCTTCCGGTACCAAAAGGAGCTCCCGGAAAGCTGGGGAGGGGCTCTTGATCAGGGATTGCAGGGATAGGACAAGGGGGAACAGTTTTCAGCTGAAAGAGGGGAGATTGAGATGAGATCTTAGTGGGAGATATTCTTCACAGTGAGTGTGGGGAGGCCCTGGACCAGGTTGCCCAGAGCAGTGGTGGCTGCCCCATCCCTGGAGGTGTTCAAGGCCAGGTTGGATGGGGCTTTGAGCCCCCTGATCCAGTGGGAGGTGTCCCTGTCCATGGCACTGGCAGGAACTGGATGGGCTTTGAGGTTCCTTCCAACCCAAACCGTTCCATGACTCCATCATTTCATTATTACCCCATTTAAACAAAAAACCCAAACCCTAACATTTTGGTTTTGTATTTTTTTTTCAATTAAATGCATGCAAGGATATACAGAGCTCCTCCAAGTACAGGATATTTACCTGTTCAACCCTAATACATAAATACAGTACACACCTTTACTCACTTATTCATCATCCCTGTTCTCTCTGTAATTCCAAAGAGGAGGGACTGGCTCATATGCACAAATTTTTGGTGTTGCAATAAGAGAGCTACATAAGATTGAACAAAGCTTCTCCTCACCTGCTCGCCAGACTCCAGAAGTTTTTGATAGTCAGGTGGAATAGTATCGTCTCTCTCTCCAAGTTTATCTCTGTGCTCAGATTTAGCCTTTTCCTGAAAGCATTTGATTCATTAACAACTTTAACACTTGTGTTAGAAATATGAGCAAACAGCAAGGTCGAGCACTCATTAAACTTATCACAGATGCCTTTTTTTTTAATTTAAGATTTGAAAACTACCAGTTAAGAACCCATATATTCATTTCACTATGAAGTGTTGCATGCCTGAAAGGTTTTAAATTGTACACAATAAGTGTGCACATTTAGTAAGATAAATATACATATATATAGACAGCAGCATCCCAACATACACAAACGTTGTCAATGTTCAGTGCTGCTTTTCAATAATACAGCTAAAAGGAGTCACTCCATATTCCTTTGCCAGATCTCATCCATGCAGTGGAGCTCTAACCCAGCAGTGAAGTCCCAGGAATGTATTCGAGTTCCTTGAGCAGAACCCAAGGCTCTGCCCACCTCACACCCAGGTGGGTCAGGAGCGGCCGACAGCGCCCGCCAGACTGAGGGGCCCAGGTCAGCTCTGAACCCAGTGTCAGGAGAACAGAGAGCACTGACAGCTCCTGGAAAAGGCATCAAGGAGGGAAGGGTCCCCTCCACTACCTTTGTTTTTCAATTTATGCTGCTTTGATTTCTGGCAAACATACCAGAAACGCTAAATAAAACATCTGCTTTGGATACAGGTTGGATTTTCAGTGTATTGTTGGAGAGTATTTGTACATCTGTTAATGACACATTTTAAGGATCTCTTCTGTTTTCTGTAATTTTTACATTTCATAATGTAAGCATTTTTGATGCCTTTGTAAAGAAGAACAGGTGAAGAGAGGTGGGCTCCTGCATCTATGTCAAGGGACAACACTACCCAAGGCTGTCTAAACCAGTTCCTACAGCAGCCAACAAACTCTGCACTGGAGTCTGCTCTGAGATCAGAAATTTCCTTCTAGATTCCAGCCTGAATTTATTCACGGGCAGCTCACAGTGCTTTTTTTTTCTCCTGCAATGTCCTTTACCTTAAGTATTTCAATTTACAATTTACCATCGTTACTCTTATGCAGAATGCATCTGATTTTCTGATTAGCAGAAAGCTTTAAGCTCTTTATACGTGAAAAAAAATATGAATAGAGACAAAACAAGCACAAATAAGCAAATTAAAACCCAGGGCCGATTAAATGAACATCTCCATTGATGAACTCAATATTTGTGGGGTAATAAAAGTCAAAGTTTGACAGGAAGAAGGGCACATAACTAATTTTAGAAACAGAGGGCGGTGAAGGCACTGAAAGGTGCTGAAATCAAATTATTGCAGATTTCCTGTAATATGCCAACATTTACCTTCGTGGCTAAAGCGTATTAACTAATGCAACATCTTTCACAAAGCACAGGTTTGATCCAGCTGAGTGCAGAGAGGTTGCTATGCCTACATGTGGGACAACATAAAAGTGTGGGTTTTTTTCTAGTAACCTCGCTCCTGCATCTGAAGATGACACGACACACACCCCTGTGAGCATGCAATAAGTACTGCAGCACACTGCAAAGAAACCAAAATCTCTAAGAAACAAGGTAAGTATCTCAGATTTAGTGGTTTTTGATTGGTTTGAGCTTTTTTCCCCCAGACTGCACAAGTTTCTGAACGCCTTCTGTTACCTTTACTTTATCCACAACTGGTTTGTTCTCATCAGGGTCCGGTTCCCTCTGCCCAAGGGAGTCAGACAGGAGATCCAAGGCATCATCCATCTCTTTTCCTCCCTAACAGAGCAAAAACACCTCTGTGAGAGCAAATCTGTTCTGAAAATAACTTGGTTCACCAAGGTAATATAAGTATTGACTGATGAATGTCAACTTCAGCGAACAACGAGCCATCAGCTTCTCCCTTTGTAATTACAACGTGGTGCAACAGCTGGGGAGAAAAGTCACAGAACATTTCTAGCTGCAGAAAACCTCATTGCAGGAAGGAATGTATTATGGAATGTATTTTGATGGCTTTGTTTCGTTACATGTAAGCCCACTGATCTAATCAGAGCAGTTCTATATATAGATTTGGTTTTGGCACCTGCCATTCAATTTGTAAACATCACTATCACTGCAGATTAGCTGCTAAGGAAGCATCAATCTGAATTAAAGCTTATTAACATCCCTGCCTTCACAATATGCATGGTCTTTTGCTAACGTGCACCAGTTCTATTCAAACACTGGTTAGAAAGAAAGACCTTAAAATCAGCTAAAACTCAGGGGGAAGGAGCAATTAAGATTACTAGCAATTAATTATTTAACTTCCCCCTCTCTGTATCAAGCAGGTTGTACTTTGGGATAGGGATCTGCAGAGGAGGCTGCTTACTGAGGTAGAGGCTGGAGGAGCTGTCGAGTGCACTGAAGGAACGGCCACAGCGGAGATAACGTCTGAGGAATCTGCAGGCTTTGCACCCTTCTTGGTTTTCTGGAACAAGGGACAGCACTGTTACTAGCACTGATCAATAAAACTATTAAAATGTGCACCAAATTCCATGCATCAGAAACGCAGCATCCATACAATTTATTCCCAGGGCTTTACTTTCCTTGGAAGCTCCGATGGAATCTCCTTCCTGGGAAGCACTGCAACCGTTTCGCGTCTCAGTTTGTTCATGTTCAGTTACACATCCCAAATATTGGGGCAAAACTTGGCAAAGCTTAAGCCAGAGGCAGGCTAATGTGACTTAGAATCATGGAATCATTAAGGTTGGAAAATCCCTCTATGCTCATCCAGACCAACCAACAGCCCCACCCCACTGTGCCTGAAAAACCCCATCCCCAAGTGCCACGGCCACACGGTGTCTGAACCCCTCCAGATATGGAGACTCCTGCCCTGGGCAGCCTCTGCCAGGGCTTCACCACTCTTCTGGTAAAGAAATTATTCCTAACTTGCAATCAAAACCTACCCTGGCACAACCTGAGGTCATTTCTTCTCATCCTATCACTTGTTCCCTGGGACATGAGACCAAACACCCACCTCACTCCTTTCCAGGAGCTGCAGAGAGCAATGAGGTCTCCCCTCAGCCTCCTCTTCTCCAGGATACACAGCCCCAGGGCCCTCAGCCGCTCCCAGAACCCCTGGGCTCCAGATCCTTCCTCAAGCCCATCTACATCCCCAAGCAACACCTTTAAGATTGTGAACTACAAAGCATTACTTACAGAAGCAACTGAAAACACATGGTAACTAACTCACCTAGGCTTTTTCTTACTATTAAAAGTCCTGCTACCCTGTAATTTATAGCAAAAGAGACTTCAAATTTTTAGTTATTCAATTTTACTTAAGAACCTTTATGTAAACTTCAAGGGAAACAAACAAAATACCAACATTACTGAAACAATTTGAAAAGAAAACAGTTTTTCAGAAATCTTGCACACTCACCTTTACGACAGTTGGTGCAGGTAACGGTGCAGAAGGTGATGGAGAACAGGCAAATCCTTCCGTCAAACCCTCCAAAAGATCCTTTTCACTCATGGGCTGAAAGAAAAAAAGAGGCTTTTTAGCTTTTTTATCTATTAAAAGGTAACATAGACTATCTCCATTTTTAAACTGAAGATTGGGAAACCTTACTGACATTGGGGTAAGTAATTCATGAATCAAACATTCATCTGAATATTCGCTTTCTTACCTGGGACTTTTCTTCTGGTTTTGGTAAGAGTGGTTTTCCATCTTTACCCTACAACAGAGAAATCCCTGGTATTAGGCCAAGAGGTCTTTGAATGTCCATGCACAAGTGCTCTGAGAGCATCTGCTGAATGACAGGGTCTCACACAAGAGAGCAATCTCAGCCATAACCCTGAGCATCTCCATGGTTATTCAAGGTGACCTTTGTAACACCCAGGTCCTGAGACTTAAAACCACCTGAGCGCTGAAGAGTGATTTGGTGTGTGGGATTCTAAGCTTCTCTATCTTGTTTGTCAATTTCCATGGAAACAGCACAATTAATAAACAAAATCCCAGCTGCCAGACTGATTACAGTATTGGTTACAGAGCCCAGAAAGGCCAGATCTTTTCACTTCCACAGCTGTGGCCAATGTTGTGCCAGCTTTGCCACAGCCCATTTATGTCAAACGAGTTATAAGTGATATTGGTAAAAACAGCATCTCAAAGTGCTGTGTTTTTCTAACAGCTTCAGCCAATTGCAATTTATTAAGTTCTAAAATACAAAAAGCTAATAAAAGTCTCTGGTGCACTCATCCCAGCCAAAATTATTCACTTGGCACTTGCAGCTTAACCTCTCCTGTGCCTGTGTAGGCACCTAATGGCAGATGTTGGATATTCTGCAACTACAAACTGGAATGTTAAGGTACTATAAAAATGGTTGAACTAAACATCAATGCTATGAAATGAAATCAACTTTCAGTTTTATCCACATATTCTAAAGAATAAAAGCACAACTACAACAACACATCATGTAAATTACTTTGGCTTCTGATAATCTGTACTCTGGAGGAATGGTCTCTTCATCTTCACCCATTTTTTTGACTTCTTTCTGTTTGTTTTTCTCCTATGAAGGCAAAATGACAATGATATTAATAAAACAAAATATCTACATCCCAACAGGAATGTGTATGAGCAACCTTTCAGAGTCTTCTATTGACTGATTCATATTAGTCCAGGGAGACCTTCTGGCATTCTTAGTACCTGAAGTGGGGCTCCAGGGAAGCTGGGGAGGGGCTTTTTACAAGAACAAGTAGTGACAGGACGAGGAGGAATGGCTTTAAATTGGAAGGGAGAAGATTTAGATTAGACATTAGGAAGGAATTATTCACGATGAGGGTGGGGAGGCCCTGGCCCAGGTTTCCCAGAGCAGTGGTGGCTGCCCCATCCCTGGAGGTGTTCAAGGCCAGGTTGGATGGGGCTTTGAGCATCCTGAGCCAGTGGGAGGTGTCCCAGCCCATGGCAGGGGGTGGAACTGAATGGGCTTTGAGGTCCCTTCCAGCCTAAACCATCCTGTGATTCTATGCTTTGTAGTCTGGTTGTTTCTGTACCTTAACTTTGTCCACAGCAGGTTTATTTTCGTCTGGATCAGGCTCCCGCTGCCCTAGGCTACTGGACAAGGCTTCCAGTGCTTCATCTGCCACGTGACTGACCTGCAGGGTATTGGTACAGCAGAAAACAACTCTTAGTGTGGAGTTCAGCTGCAGCTGAAGAAACTTGTTCAGACACCGCCAGCCATGTGCTACTGAGCGTAAAAATGGAGAACTAAACCAAAAAACTGCAATGCTTCTCTCCCTGACTGTCCTCATATAGCTGGGAGGGCACAAGGAAACTCTGAGAGTGGCTGCTCTGTAACCAGGCTTCTCCTTCCCAAACACTCACTCACATTTAAAACGTTCTGCAGGGCGGAGGATGAGTTTGTTTGGCTTGGTTTTTAAGGGTAGTGCACATATATTCTGAGAAGAGATGCACAAGTGTCAGCTGTTAACGTGATCTGCTGAAATATTCAGAAGGACAATGATGATCTCCTCCTCCTCTGTCTATTAAGTTCTTAAACAGCATCCCTTTTAGAGCACTAAGAGCTAGAGTAGACGTCAAGAACTGACTTCCTCTATTAAGGTCACCGACCTTTCCCGCTCGGTTTGTGCTCTACTCAAATTTTTTAGGCAGGCACCCAGCCTTTGTGGCTTACCTCTACAGAGGGAGAGCATGTACTAACGAAGTAAGAATCCTCACAATGTGCTATATCACTGCATAAATGAAGTTTCCCTTTAGCTCTAGCCAAGCCTACTCACTGGAGACACTGCCGATGGAGCTGAAGACTGCACAGTGCAAGCTGCTGCACGAGGGACAACTTCATCCTTGGCAGTTTTTGCAGGCACAGGTGCTGGAGGCTTCTGAAAGAGAACAGTAACACTGCATTTTACTGAATATCCTCAAAAACCCAAAAACTACCTGTTTAAGTGGCTTTTTGTAAAGAAAACTCAGTACAGCACGTGAAAAAAATTCCTAAAGTTGAAGGTAGGAGACCTTCAGTCAAGCACTAAGTGCCAATATTGCACTGAAGGCAGTGGGTGAGGACCAGAAAGAGAAGATACTTTGCCTGAAAGCACAGTAGCATCATCCAACCTTAGCATCACCACCAGTGTCTGCATCTTCAGTGAACTGGGAAGACTTACTTTGGATGTGCCGCTGGGCTTCAACGGTTTGGACTCCACTGCAGGCTGTGCAGGGCAGGCAAAGTCTTTTGAAAATTCATCAACGAGATCAGATTCACTCAAAGGCTGCAAAAAACCCCACACAGCATTGGTGACTCACAGCCTGATTTTAATTTGTTTTTTTTTTCAAGAATTATATCTGAGCTTTTGAGAAAGCAAAAAACCTTTTGTAGCCCACACCAAAATAACCCTTCACATTCACTTGCAGCAGAACAGCATGAATTCTGCAGATTAGGAAACCCACTTCTCAGAATGAGTCAGCTGCTTTGTTATTGACCATTGAGATAATGTAGAGAACATCACGTTCAATGCTGTTTATGGGGCTACTGAAAGGGAAAATGCAGCCTCTTCATCAGAAAAAAATTAACAGTAATATTTATTAGATAGTATTTACTATAACAGCATCACGTTGTTATAATACTTCAAGCACAAATTACACAGAGGCAGTGGAAGCAGTGCCATCAGATTATGACTCTCCCATTTACTTTTTTCCTCTTTCCAACAGAAGCAGAGATCCCTGAGCAGCAGTGTGAGCAGGAAGTTTCCAAAGCTTACACTTGCTGCTGACCTTCAGTGGCTTTCATTGAGCGTGTTTTAGGGAAAAAAACTGCAATTTTATTTCCCTGCCATGTGATCCATGACAACCTTTGATGCTATGTGATCCAGTACTAAGTGACCTCTGTGCTGTGTTCTGTAATTAATGTAATTGAAGGCCAACAGCATTCTGGCTTGGATCAGCCATGGTGTGGGAGAAGGAGCAGGAAAGGGATCGTCCCCTGGTGAGGCTGCACCTCGAATCCTGGGTTCAGTTTTGGGCCCCTCACTACAAGAAGGACCTTGAGAGGCTGGAGTGTGTCCAGAGAAAGGGAACAGAGCTGGGGAAGGGGCTGGATCCCAGAGGTTCTGCAAAGAGCTGAGGCTGTTTAAGTCTGGAGAAGAGGAGGCTGAGGGGAAACCTCACTGCTATCTACAACTGCCCAAAAGGAGGTCGTGGTGAGGTGGGTGCTGCTCTCTTCACCCAAGTAACAAGCAATAGGATTGGAAGAAATGGCCTCATGGTGTGCCAGAGGTGGTTTAGATTGGATATTAGGAATAATTTCTTTACTGACAGAGAGGTGAAGCCCTGGCAGAAGCTGCCCAGGGCAGTGGTGGAGTCTCTGTCTCTGGAGGGGTTCAAATAAACACGTGGCTGTGGCACTTTGGGACATGGTTTAAAAGGCACAGGGGTGCTGGAATGAAGGTTGGGCTGCAGGAGCTTAGAGCTCTTTTCCAACCTCAAAGATTCTACACAGCTTTCCTTTGTGCCAGCAGTCACTTCTTTAACTCTCTCTATCTTAGTTATCTCAAAACATTTATCTTGCAATGAGGTTTTCATTCACAGCCAGTGGATTCTAACAAAACCAGCTTTCACCTGACACTTTAGGTTTCATGCAAGGAAGGAAACACACAAGCAGACCAGGAGACTTGCACAGTGGCATAGAGAGAGGAGACAGAGGGATAAAACAGGGTATCTATTCATCCTCCTACAATATTTTCAGGTTTCTAACCTTAGGCTTTTCTTCAGGCTTCGGCAATATTGGTTTTCCATCTTTATCCTAGAAGTAAAGTAACTATTATTGACATTTTTAACATGTTCTATCAAGTGCCAAACTGCATGATCATTAGTAAAGTAACACAAATATATCACACATACAAGATTAAATCAGTGACACGGTAACAGGAATTCCCCTAGACAGGGGGAATTCTTACACAGCCAGTTATGAGGATAAAAAAAAAGCAAATATGATATCAGCACAACCAAATGAACAAAGACACCAAAAAGTGTTTGGGCCTATCAGGATCAACATGCAGCGGGAATTAATTCCTTACTAAACCACCAGGAATTCACCCAGGAGTAAAGAAGCTTTGAGTGCAAAAGACAAACGTTTGCACTTGAACAAAGAAGGGGTTAAATCCCAGCTCTGTGGTCAAGGCAGTCTTGAAATCTCAAAAAAGAAGGGTAAAACAGCTCCTTTCAGAACAGAACATCTGAGGCCAGTTCACACAGCAGCCTCTCCAACATCAGCTCCACTAATGACTGTGGGAAAAACTTCCCATTATGTTCTTTTTTTGTTTTGCTTAACCTTGAACCTACCTCCAGCACTTCAAGTGACAATGTGAAAAAACAAGTTAAATTTCACACCCATTACAGTGGCTGTTCAAGGTTACATTACAAAGGGATACCAAGAGCACTTCTGTGAAGGCATGGGTGGGACAGCACTGAGGTGTTAATGCCAGAAACAAGAAACACTACTCTTGGAGAAGGAAGGTGTGAATTGGGAAGAGAAGATCTTCCCTCAGAATGCCTGGAAAACCCAGTCACAAAGGAAATGAAGGAAAGTCAAGATACAAAAGTCACCGACAGACAAAACCACCACTGAGTAAATGCTAGTTTTGCTTGTTCTCCCCAAATTCTTTCCCCATCCCTGACAATATTGTTGGACACAGCACCCTGTTCACAAAGTGATGGGGATATGAAAAACTCACCAGCTCTGGCTTTAGCCTGTATTCTGGAGGTATCGTATCCTCATGCTCTCCAGCCTTTGCTTCTTTTTTCTCTTTAGCTTTTGCCTTAAACAGAACAAAAAAAACCCACTTGGTGAAATTCAAATCAAACTCAAAGCATGCTTAACTCCACTACCAAGATTCTTCTGCCTATTGTTCGAAGCCATTTTAAAAGCATTCCACACATCAAGATGTTCACACTTCTCAATGCATTCCTATCACCTTCCTGCAGTAAAATCACCATGGTTTAGGAATCAATGCCACATGTGAATATGACTGTATTGTTTTACACTCTAAAAGGCTCCAGAGCTGTAACTTTGTGGTAGGTACTTTTAGAATTTTTGGGGTGTACAAACCCCTCAGGTTTCCTTGGATTTCATCACTCTGATTACACAAGCCATAATTCTGTGTGTTTTTCCATCACTGCTACTGAATTGCAGTTTTAACTCTCTGGACCTCCCTCTCGAAGCAACGCATCCACTGAGCTGCCTGAAGACCCAGAGTGACTCAATCTGCAATACAACATCTGGGTTTTTATGTCAAAATTGAGCTTACACTTATTCTCTGGCCAACACATAATATTCTGCTATTTCCTTGTCATTTATTTACTGAAAATTCTGAGCTGGTCATTCTGAGCTATAAGGAAAGACAGGGGAAAATAAGTGAGATTAAACAGATTATAGGTAGAGTTTGCAAAACTAAACAAGAAAGCCAAAGCTGAAGATGCAAACACAAGGCTCCTCCTAAAAGCTCCCTGCTGAAGAAAAACAAAAAGCTTGGAAGACACAGTGAAAGGCAAGGCTCAAATCAGAGAGATTAATGGGGTTTGATGGAAAAAGCAGTACCTACACCAAAACCCCAATGAATTCATTAAAGATCAAACAGCAAATATGTGCAAAACAAAAGCTTGCTATGAATCGTACCCAGGGAAAAAGCAGAGCAACTACAACTAACACAGGGGAAGGAGAATGTCTGTGTGATTGCAGAGCCAAATGAAATGTTTATCATTTTCCAGACCATCATACTATATTCAGGTTGCCCAGAAAAGTGGTGGCTGCCCTAAAGGTGTTCAAGGCCAGGCTGGATGGGGGCTTTGAGCACCCTGATTTCACACATTTGTCTGTATCTAACAAAGAGGACTCAGGATTCCACAGAGTGTCTGAAAGCTGCTGCACAAAGGAGGAAGATTTTACCTCTGACACCTCTACCACAGGGCTATGGTCTTCCTCAGGTTCAGGCTCAGGTCCACTGAGAGTGTCAAGAAGAGCTTCCACTGCAGCATCATTAATTTCCTGTATTTAAGGAAATAAACAAATAATGTTGTTGTTTCCTTCAACTGACACAGGTTTTACCTTAGGCATCTTTCATGCTGTGTATGAAACAAAAAGCCAGCAGAAAGGACAGGAGGGAGGGAGGGAGGGAGGAAGCAAGAAAGAAGCACAATATCATATAACACAATTTCCACCTGCTTTGAAATGGGAAGCCAGAATTAAGGTCACACTTACTCTCCAAACAGGAGAGAGACTCGTACAACATGAGAGAATCATGTTTTAAACACACTTCACAAAGCTAAGAAAACACATACACTTTTCTACTCTGCTGCCTCTAGTAGTAGGAAGAACTACACTTATTGTGCAGAGGAATCCAGGAGAATGACCTGATTCATAAAGGCTGGATCTTCAAGGTACAGGATAATCTGAGCAATAGCAATTCCTTTTACCCCTACACTTCCTATGATAAACAGGATTTACAACTAAAAATGATGAGCAGCATCTTTACAGGATCAGACACATAAAATCATAGAATCGTGGAATGGTTTGGGTTGGAAGGGACCTCAAAGCACATCCAATTCCACCCCCTGCCACAGGCAGGGACATCTCACACTGGATCAGGGGGCTCAAAGCCCCATCCAGCCACCTCCAGGGATGGGGCAGCCACCACTGCTCTGGGAAACCTGGGCCTCCCCACCCTGATTGTGAAGAATTCCTTCCTAATGTCTAATCTAAATTTTCCCCCTTCCAATTTAAAGCCATTCCCCCTCCTCCTGTCACTCCAGGTCCTTGCAAAAGCCCCTCCCCAGCCTTCCTGGAGCCCCTTTCAGTCCCGGGAGGCTGCTCTAAGGTCTGCCCAGAGTCTTCGCTTCTCCAGGCTCAACAACCCCAACTCTCTCAGCCTGTCCTCATAGCAGAGGTGCTCCAGCTTTGTGGCCTCCTCTGGACCCCCTCCAACACCTCCAGGTCCTTCCTGTCCTGAGGAATCCAGAACTTGCATGCAGGACTCCAGTTGGGGTCTCATGAGAGAGTGTTTGTATGTTCTAATTAAAGGTTAATTCGTGAAGGAAGGACTATGTGTACCTCTTTTGGCTTTGTTGTCTTCTCCTTAGGAGGAACCGAAGCCTTGACTGAACTTGTTGCTTGTGCCTGCACGATTTCTGCCTCCTTACTTGTTTTCTACAAGAGATATGGAATTACAGGGAAATTTGCAGAAAGAAAGGGAAGCAGAAAATTGTCCAGATATTTTTGAAGTGAAATATTAAGGTAATAATGGCGATATTTTGTTGTAATAAAGGGAACGTCAAGAAAAATGTCACTACCTCTGTCAGACTTGTCCTCTTCTCTTCAGCAGAAGCAGTGCTACAGGTGAAGGCAGATGACAGGTACTCTGCCAGCTCGTCATCTGTCATGGGTTTCTGAGTGAGAAATCGAAACGAGGTTGTGATCATTGAAGTTCAAACATTGATGCTGTCACTCGGTTCAGAACCCAAGCATGCTCCGTGCTTACTCATACAAACACTTCACCAGCACAGACAAGACATTTCCCCTCCTGGTTTTAAATTTTTCAGATAAGCTTTTATTTTTATATGTTAAGCTTATAAACAGTAAAATTAAGCCGGCTTATAGAATTGCCTTGCTTCGTAAAGAAATTGAAGTAGCCCTTGCTACAGCCTTTGCAAGGAGAGTCCTGTGTGCACACTACAGCAACTGTTTCTTCCCTTTGTTATTTTTATGCCCAATATCTCTGTTAGCATTTGTTTGACTTGTTTCAGCTTCAGTGTGTGTCCTGGAAATTCCTACTTCTTCATTAAAAACATCTGTGCCGAATTCTGTTTGGTTTTATCAGTACGTGTGCTCTCTGGCATCCCACAGCCCTCTCCACTTCCTGGGATTTTTGGAAGACAGGCAACTTCTAAATTTAAATTTTCCTAGGAATCCAATGATAACTGGCTTATTTTCACCTTCTGATATAAAAAAAAAAAAACCCAAGTCTCACTTCATCTCGTTTCTCTCCTTTTGGTGGGACTCCATCTTTGCCATCCCCTTTGCTCTGAAACGAGAATTAATTTTGCAGTAAATGGGAAGCAAAAACATACAATGTGAAAGAAAACACACACCAAGGTTGTCATTCATTTTAACTCACTGACCTTCAGCAATTCAACATACTTTGGAGGAAGACTACCTTCCCGTTTACCCATTTCTTCCAAGTATCTTGAGGTTATATCTTCCTATGAAAAAAATACACACATCAATGCCTTTGTTCTCTTGGTTTTTTTTGAAATAAATTCCTAGTGCAGAGCTACGTCCAGTGGCACTTCTGGAAGGAAAACACGTGGGTTGGCTGGGTCAGAGGGTCAGTCCAGGACTGTGACTCTGCAGTAGCTTTTACAAGCCAGTGCCAGGCACATACATCTCAGCCACCTTTCACAGCACACGTCAACTAGCAGAGCCCTGCTCCTCCACTGCCAGATTCCTTCTGCATTAACACAAACCATTTCTCTGTCTCAGACCATAGAATTCATTGCTAAGCCTAGACTGAATTCTAAATATTTATAAATCCCAAAATATTTATTATGGCTGAGTGCTGCACTGAGCTTGTAATTTTAATCCTTCTTATGTTACTCTCCCATTCTAGCTCAGAAGAAGTACACATTCTTTCTCAAATTCTCAATATTTCATTCTTTCTCAAGTAGAAATGAAATATCCCAGGTTCTTTATGTCCTCTTACACCTCCATCCCTGCCTTTTGTAAATCCACTGGACACCATGGCTGGAAATCAGTTCAAAAAGCAACGAATTTTTGTGCTGACACTTTACTGTGTTCTACTACAATACAGACATAACTGTTTCATTTCTGTATTACTGAAAACAGCACTAAAATGCAGCTGTGCAAACTCTATTTTACCTCTCAGCAGAACAAAGTGGCAGTTTCTGGACTGATGGAGTGACTACAGACATATTTTAGAGATGAACCTTGCAAAAAACAGAAGTAAGAAATGTGAAATACCGTAACATCTGGGCCAGTGTACACAGGACTAGGAGACACATCTTCTTCAGGTCCACCTAGGGTATCTATTAGGCTGTCTAGGGCTGACTCATCCATACTGGGCTGGAAAATAGGCAGATCATTATAGAAGTTACTGTGCTGCACAAAGAAAAATTGGAATTATCTGGTGAATCTGTAGAAAACTCCTGGAAACAAACCCTAAGTCTTTCTCTGAGAATGTCCTGTCAGATCTTTCAGTGAGAACCGTTCTTAAAGCCATTCCTCAACGTCAGAAACAGGATGGTGTGTGTTTGTGTACCAGCTGATATACACATATACAAAACCAACTGAGGCTCAAGAGTAACTAATTGTGTGCTGCTTGTAGAAAAAAGTGATTCTAAATGAATCCTGTTTGACCAAACAGAAATAACAGAGCACTAGTTTTTTACCCATTCCTTCACAGTATCACAGTATCATAAGGTTGGAAAGGACCTCCGAGATCATCGAGTCCAACCTATAACCCAACACTAACACCAACACTAACACCAACCATCATCCAAACCATGGCACTCAGTGCCTCATCCAGTCTCCCCTTAAACACCTCCAGGGTTGGTGACTCCACTCCCTCCCTGGGCAGCCCATTCCAATGGCCAATCACCCTTTCAGTGAAGAACTTTTTCCTCACATCAAGTCTAAACTTCCCCTGACAAGCTTCAGATGGTCCTTCACGACCTCACCCAACTACCAGACAGCAAACGCTCATCAGCTACCTAGTTATTTATCCTGAAACTGAAGTTTTGGAGACAGAAATGCTCTCTCAGATGTTTTCACATGGCAAACGTTTGTCTGAGACTGTGTGTACCAACCTCGGGACTTGAGTTATCGGCAACAGCAACCGCGCTTGCCCCGGCTGCGCCTGCCACGGCCGTACCAGCCACCTTCTCCACCTTCTCAGGCTTAGGCTGCAGAAATAAGAGACGAATTATACAGCCCTGTGTTAAGAATTCTGGAGACAAAACATAGCAAAATGGAGATGTTCTCCTCAGGCACATGTATATCCTGTCCCTCTTCACCCACACTCTGAACAGAGATCGGCTGGTTCTCCAGCTGCCCAACAGGTTTGGGAGTGGAGTAGTTGCAGCTTGCAGGATGTCAAGTCCAGCCTAAAACATCCAGTCTGAGGCCACCTGTATTTTTTGGACCCAGCAGCTGGCTAATGCACCTGCACAGCATTCAGATGCTTGGGCAGAGCAAGCTATCATCTACCTGTAGCACTATGGACACATACTCTGTCCCCAGTGTGCTTCTGCTGTGAGAGGGAAACCAATTTTAAGTCCTCAATCTCGTTCTTTCACTTTGCCAGTTAAGAAAATCTGCAATGCAGGCGAGCTGTGAGGCCACTGCCAAGTACTCTTTGAAATCTTTCATTTACCCTGATAGCTCTCTGTACCCCCTTAGCAGCAGCAGGAAATACTGCTCAAACAGGCAGGGGGAAAGCCTGTTACAACCTCCTCATTTCCCTTATTTAGGTCATAGCAAAAGCACTTCTGGGAGTTCAGTGAGGAGCAACACAAAATGCAGATTCTGCACTACTGACATGCTCATTTACTGCAAAAAAAGTGGGTGGTGGTATCACTGCAGGAGTCCTAGAATCATGGAATGGTTTGGGTAGGAAGGGACCTCAAAGCCCATCCAGCTCCAGGCCCTGCCAGGGGTAAGGACACCTCCCACAGGATCAGGCTGCTCCAAGCCCCATCCTTGAACACCTCCAGGGATGGGGCAGCCACCACTTCTCTGGGCAACCTGGGCCAGGGCCTCCCCACCCTCACAGGAAAACATTTCCTCTTTCCTTTCTTCCTGTTTCCATGGCACCACTGTGCATCGGATTGGATCCGAGCTGTGTTTTTCTGTCCAGCTGCCTTGAGGAGATCAGATTGGGATCTGAACAGATTGGGATCTGGTTTTGCAATTTTTGGGGATTTGAAACTCAGAGTGCACCCCAGCATTTGATTTGATATTTTGCCCGTGTTCAAAATATTGGTTTGCTTTTATGGCTGTGTCCAAAATAAATACTGATTTGTTGTTTTGGCTGTGTCCAAAATGAACACTGTTAGAATTTACCCTGGGAGATTTTTCGTCTCCAGTTTGCTGTGCAGACATCAAAGGACCCTTCCCTCCCTGACCGAACAGGATCCAGGAGTGGTCCCTGACACCTGTGTTAGCTTGCAGGAGAACACTCAGGCTGGTGTTCAAATTAATCAGAGGGTGAAACACAAAGCTTCTAAGTCCCAGATTGTAGAGCAGCACGAGGAGGTTTGCCATTCACACTTTTAAACATGAGACACCTTGGCAGGTTCTCAACACTGTAATATTTGGAGGCCCAGACTCACTCTGCCATGTTCAGCATAAGAACCAATCTTGACAAGGGTTGCTAAGCCCTGCCACAAAACAGACAATAAAAATTGCATGAACTCCACCTTTGCTGTCTCTACGGAAGGTGCTGGCGGAGGATGTTCAGCCTGAGTCGTAATCACTTTTCCTGTATCATTTGGTTTAGAAGTTGTTGTCACAGAAGGTGAGGTTTGGCTTTTTGCCTGCAGAGAGATAAGCTATTGTTAAATATGGGAAAAATTATGGGGAGGGCTTGTTAGATTTGGAATGTAAATCACTTTTTTTAAAAAAGAAAGAAGAGAGAGAAGGAGGGGAAGGAAGGAAGGAAGGAAGGAAGGAAGGAAGGAAGGAAGGAAGGAAGGAAGGAAGGAAGGAAGGAAGGAAGGAAGGAAGGAAGGAAGGAAGGAAGGAAGGAAGGAAGGAAGGAAGGAAGGAAGGAAGGAAGGAAGGAAGGAAGGAAGGAAGGAAGGAAGGAAGGAAGGAAGGAAGGAAGGAAGGAAGGAAGGAAGGAAGGAAGGAAGGAAGGAAGGAAGGAAGGAAGGAAGGAAGGAAGGAAGGAAGGAAGGAAGGAAGGAAGGAAGGAAGGAAGGAAGGAAGGAAGGAAGGAAGGAAGGAAGGAAGGAAGGAAGGGAAAAGCCTACAAGAAGTCCTCATTATACAGAAGAATAAAGAGATTAAAAATACACAACTTACGCCATTGGGTTCCTTTTGCCTCTCTTCAGGCTGCTGTTTATTTTGAGAGTCTGCTGGCTGCCACAAAATAAAAAGTCAAGATCATTTACCCTTACTGTGCTGTGGAACGTGATCTACACTAGTTCAAATTAGCACAAGATAGATTTAAGGACAGTTAACAGAAGAGTTCTGTTCTGTTCCCCCAAACACTGTGCTCCCAGAGCTGCCAGCTCCTGGCTCTTTCACACACAGGAATGTCACTGATGTCTTTTGGCTTCTTTTGGGCACCTCCATGCCCGTTTCTGGGGTTTCTGGGCTTGTTTTTGTGGTTTCTGCACCAATTTGGGGTTTTTTTGCGGCTTTTTTTGGGTTTCTGTGCCCATTTTGGGGATGTCTGTGCCGATTTTGGGGGTCTCTGTGCCCATTTTTAGAGTCTCGAGACTTTTTTTTTGTGGTTTCTGTGCCTGTCTTGGGGTTTCTGTGCCCATTTTTGGAGTCCCTGGGTTTGTTTTGGAGGTCTGTGTGCCCATTTGTGGGATCTCTATTCCCTTTTTTGGGTCTCTGTGCCCGTTACTGTAGTCTCTGGGCTTATTTTTGTGGTCACTGCACCCATTACTGGGGTTTCTGTGCCCACTTTTGGAATCTCTCTGCCCATTTTTGAGGTCTCTTGGCCCTTTTTGGAGGACTCCGGGCTTGTTTTGGGGCCTAGAGACCTTGAAAACAATCCCAGAGATGCCCAAAATGGGTAGAGAGATTTGAAAAAATTGGCACAGAGATGCCCCAAACAAGAAAACAGAACATGCGGCAGCTTCACATCTCAAAACTGTAGCAAAGCACCAAGCCTCTTTTTTCCAAGTCAACCAAAGATCAAAGCACAGCAACTCACCAAGGGAGAGAGATAAGGATTTACCTTGGTTGACTGCATGTTTTTTCCAGATTCGGTTTTGCCTGTTGGCGCGGGCTGAAATATAAACAATACATATACAGACAGAGGTTGATATGCTTGGATCTTTCCAAGGGTCAGCTTATTCAAAAAATGAACATCAGAGAGGGTCACACTCGTGAGCACACACAGCTCCATCAGTGATACACAGCACTTTGACCTTGCCATTTCCAACACCCTGGCACACATCTCCATTCCAGCCATCTAAGAGGGCTCAAACGTGCACACACACACACACACACACACACACACACACACACACACTCCTAACATGAAGGATCAAAAAGAAAAAGGAAGAGGGTATCAAACAAATATCATGAGCATTGGTTTACACCAGAAAATCCTCTGCAGCTGTGCCACAGAAGTGATTCCTGTGACTCAACTCAAGTTATACAACAGTGAACAATAAATTACTGCCATACAGAAACACTGAAGAACAGTAAAGTATGGAAAAATAGTTACATTTGGTAAGAAGAAAGAAAAATGCAAACACCAGCATCCTCACTGTATTTTTCTTACTGTTTTTTCTTGCTCTTGGTCATAGAATCATAGGATCGTTTGTTTGGAAAAGACCTTTGAGATCATCAAGTCCAACTGTACCTGTCCACTACCGAAGCACATCCCTGAGCACCTCATCTACGCCTCTTTTGAAGCCCTCCAGGGATGGGGATTCCACCACCTCCCTGGGCAGCCTCTGCCAGGCTTCACTACACTTTCAGTAAAGATGTTTTTCCAATGTCCAATCTAAACCTCCCCTGGCACAACTTGAGGTCATTGCCTCTCATCCTATTGCCTGTCACTTGGGAGAAGAGACCAACACCCACCTCACCACAACCTCCTTTCTGGGAGCCATGCAGAGAAATCAGGTCTTCCCTCAGCCTCCTCTTCTCCAGACTGAACAACCTCAGGACCCTCAGAACCCCTGGGCTCCAGCCCCTTCCCCAGCTCTGTTCCCTTCTCTGGATGTGCTTCAGTCCCTCAATGTCCTTCTGGGAGTGAGGGGCTGAAAACCAAACCCAGGATTCAAGGTGTGGCCTCACCAGCACCAAATACAGGGGCACAGTCCCTTCCCTGCTCCTGGTGGCAAAGAGCCCATGTGGCCACTGAAAGGCACCCAGGGATGCCAGAGGAAGGCTGTGGCTGCTGTGTGAGCAGAATGGCCAGGGGTAATGTTCCTGATCAGCATCAGGAGGCAGAGCACGTGGCAGGAGATCGGATCCTGAATCCCAGACCATTCCCTGTTGGGGCTGGCACCCCTACTGGACACCCACACCAAGTCTCATTGTGCTCTGCCCACCCTCAGCAGAGAAGTTTTGAACTCTGCCTAGGAAATAAGGGGCCATGGACAGAAGTCCTCCTTCTCTCCTTACCCCACCAGCACTGATCATCTTTAAAGTTACTACGAGACAAATCATGAGGTTTTTCCCCCGGTAGCCTACTAGACATACTCTAACAACCAAAAAGATGTTTCTGTGAGGCAGTAATTCAAATTTTCTCACTGTTTTGCAATGTTTTCATTTCATCTGCCAAACATTCCTCACCATTTAGGTACCTCCAGCTTCTATTTATTCACCAAGTTCGTTCACCATTTATTACGCTCGCACCCACGCCCACACAGAGAACCACAGGGCCCAGCTGGGATATCCTCAATATGATTTAAGTTGTAGAAGTGAGCTTGGCAAAAGTCTGGAAGCTTCAGACCACAGTAAGGAACACAACACCACAAGCAAACCAGCCACAAAAGGTAAAATATTGAGAGAGGGAGCAAAAAAATGTCCCTAAAACTCCAAAGTGGGGCCAAAAATTAAAAAAAAAAAAAAATCACTTAAATTCTTATATTCACCCCTTTGGATTTTCTCTTGTTGTTTAACCTGATTAATACACAGTGTTTATCATAGAATCAGAGAATGGTTTGGGTTGGAGGGGACCTCAAAGCCCATCCAGTTCCAACACCTCCCACTGGATCAGGGGGCTCAGAGCCCCATCCAAATTGGCCTTGAACACCTCCAGGGATGGGGCAGCCACTGCTTCTCTGGGCAACCTGGGCCAGGGCCTCCCCACCCTCACAGGAAAATACTTCACCCTAAGATTTCATCTCAGTCTCCCCTCTTTCAGACGAAAACCGTTCCCCCTCATCCTGTCCCTGCACTCCCTGATCAGGAGCCCCTCCCCAGCTTTCCTGGAGCCCCTTTCAGTCCTGGGAGGCTGCTCTGAGGTCTCCCCAGAGCCTTCTCTTCTCCAGGCTGAACAACCCCAACTCTCTCAGCTGGTCCTCATAGCAGAGGGGCTCCAGCTCTCAGATCACCTTGGTGGCCTCCTCTGGATCCACTCCAACAGTTCCATGTCCTTCTTATGGTGGGGATTCCACAACTGGATACAGGGCTCCAGGTGGGGTCTCACCAGAGCAGAGCAGACGGGTAGAATCCCCTCCCTCCCCTCTGGTCCCACTGCTTTGGATGCAGCACAGGACACGGTTGGTTTCTGGGCTGTGAGCACACATTCCCAGCTCATGTTGAGCTTCTCCTTCCCAGCACCCAAGTCCTTCTCCTCAGGGCTGCTCCCAATCACATCGTCCCCCAGCCTGTATTGAAATCACAGATTGCTGTGACCCAGGTGCAGGACCTTGCACTTCATGCTGTTGAACCTCATGATGTTCACACAGCCTCACTTCTCCAGCCTGTCCAGGTCGCTCTGGATGAGATCTCGTCCTTCTGGTGTGACAACTGCAGCACTCAGGTTTGTGTCCATCTCCTCAGGTTCAGTCATACCTCACATGCTCCCACTTGTACATCCTTGTCACACAACTCCCACATGGTTCACTCAAAGACACACTCATCCACTTGTGTGCCTGCACAATAAATAATCTCATATTGAGAAGGCTGTCAGAGTTTTTATGCTCAAAAAGGTTGGATGTGTTTATGTGACATCTAAAGTCAATCAGATACAAGACAGCAGTGAGGCTGCAAAGAGCTGGGATAGAAGAACTGTGCAAGTGTGAGGTTCCAAAAATGTAGAGTTTGCCTTTTCTTGCTGTCTTCTCGACTCCCAGTGCCCCGCTGTTGGAGTGCAAATTAGGGTTTTCCTCACATGCTTTTCAGAAGAAAAGCAAACATGCCTTGTTTTGCAGGACAATAAAACACATTTACTTTCATTTCTGCCCACACCCGAAAACAGCTACAGAACACAAATTCCAATCCCCAGCCTGCCAAACCTGTTATTAACAACTGTATGCTTTATTTCTTGTTGTAAACAGTACTTCACTAAATACTTGATGTATTTTTTTTGTGCAGGGTATGCATTACTTATTGTTTTTGCAAACCTTTTAAAATGTGCAGAACTGCTCATACTGTAACTTTATTGAAGACAATGGTGAAGAATATATGGACTCAGCCACGGTGTGGTCAGCTGGAGCAGGGAAGGGATTGTCCCCCCTGTATTTGGTGTTGGTGAGGCTGCACCTCGAATCCTGGGTTCAGTTTTGGACTCCTCACTACAAGAAGGACCCTGTGGGGCTGGAGTGTGCACAGGGAAGGGAACAGAGCTGGGGAAGGGGCTGGAGCCCAGGGGTTCTGGGAGCGGCTGAGGGCTCTGGGGTTGTTTAGTCTGGAGAAGAGGAGGCTGAGGGGAGACCTGATTGCTCTGCATGGCTCCCAGAAAGGAGGTTGTGGTGAGGCGGGTGTTGGTCTCTTCTGCCAAGTAACAAGTGATAGGATGGGAAGAATTGGCCTCAAGTTGTACCAGGGGAGGGTTAGATTGGATAGCAGGAAAAATTTCCTTACTGACAGAGAGGTGAAGCCCTGGCAGAGGCTGCCCAGGGCAGTGGTGGAGACCCCATCCCTCGAGAGGTTAAAAAAATGTGTAGCTGTGGCACTTCAGGACACAATCTAGCAGGCATTGTGCTGATAGTTGGACTTGACTTAGAAGTATTTTCTGACTTTAACAATTCTATGATTCTATAGACAATGATTTGATTCAATACCTCCACACACATGAAGATGCTATGGCCACATCAAAACGCATGAGAAACACGTACATACTCACACACAGGCACAGACACATATTTACATACAGATCTAGCAATAACAGTGTTCAGATCCAAAAAAATAAAAGATCTTGAAGGAAGTCAAACCAACAATTCTAGTACGAGATTGTTCATTCAACAGCAACCGCTCAGTCATCCTTTAAACAGGGCCAGTTGTGAGCAGTCACAGCCTGAAGCCACAGTGTCAGCTTAGAGCATCACAGACACAGATGTTTCACTTCTCCTTCCACCCACACTGTGCCAGCATATGAGAGACTGAGGAAACAGAAAAACAGCCTGGAAAAGCAAAGTAACATTTTTTAACTAGCTCCTTGGTTCATAGACTCATAGAAGGACAGACTGGTTTGGAAGGGATCTCAAGGCCCATCCAGTCCCACTACCTGCCATGGGCAGGGACACCTCCCACTGGATGGGGGGGCTCAAGACCCCATCGAGCCTGGCCTTGAACACCTCCAGGGATGGGGCAGCCACCATTGCTCTGGGCAACCTGGGCCAGGGCCTCCCCACACTCACAGCAAAACACTTCTTCCCAAAATATCATCTCAATCTCCCCTCTTTCAGATGAAAACCGTTCCGCCTCATCCTGTCCCTGCACTCCCTGATCAAGAGCCCCTCCCCAGCTCTCCTGGAGCCCCTTTCAGTACTGGGAGGTTGCTCTATGATCTCTCTGCAGCCTTCTCTCCTCCAGGCTGAACAACCACAACTCCCTTGGCCTGTCCTCATAGCAGAGGTGCTCCAGACCTTGGATAATCTCTCTAGCCTCCTCTGGACTTGGTCTGACAGATCTGTGTCCTCCCCATGCTGAGGACTCCGGAGCCGGATGGGTTCTCACTCCAGTGGGGGCTCTCACAAACCCAGCGCAGAGGGGTAGAATCCCCTCCCTCCCCTCTGGTCCCACTGCTTTGGATTCAGCCCAGGATACAGTTGGTTTCTGGGCTGTGAGTGCACGTTCCCAGCTCACGTGGAGCTTCTCCTCCCCCAGCACCCCAAATCCTTCTCCTCAGGGCTGCTCCCAATCCATTCTCCACCCAGCCTGTAGCTGTGCTTGGGATTGCCCCAACCCAGCTGAAGGACCTTGCCCTTGGCCTTGTTGAACTCCACGAGGCCTGCACAGTCCCACCTCCCAAGTTCACAACGCATGCCAAGTCAAAAAAGCGAGTGGGACATGTTTTGTCGTTGACAGTGACAGCTCCCTGCTCCTGCATTCCTGTAGCAAAACCTTGGGGTGCCTGCTCTCCTCACCCAGGTCCTTCAGCCCTCCTACCTTAACCTGGAGCTTCCCAGGCCCCACATTCCTCCCTCTGCTGCAGCAATTCACAGCCTTCTCAGAGGGGCACAACACTGAGGGTGAACTTGGGGCAAAACACAGAGAGTAAATTAGAGACAGAAGAGTTACCCACACAGCACTGGAAGCTGAAGAGCTGTCCAGAGCATGAGTAAGAGTAGCTGCACACTAGAGAAACTCTAATACCGAGAAATGAGACCGAGTTACAGCAGGCAATGAGAAAAGAGTTGTTAATTTGCCAGACAGTTGGGACTAGAAATGAACGTGACTCAGTAACCGTAGCTCATTTGAAAAGAGTCTACTGGAAAAATGCAGATGACTCGTTAAATCCAGCAGGAGGAAGGCATTAATAATGCAACAGACGTTACAAGAAACCATTAATTGTCTTACAGATGCAAATGCAGGACTTTGTTGCTCAAGTGTTTACAGCACTGAAGCAGTCCTCTGCTACTCTGTTTTTGTCTTAAAGATCAGCTTAGAAATTTACCACATTCTTCCAGTGTTATTCCAAATTTCCAGCAGGGAAAGACCCTAGATATTTTTAGATTTGTCTGGTTCAATCACATGGAAAACAGCACCAGTAACAAACTCGATACTAATGAGTGCGCTCACAGCCATCGCAGGAAGAAGAAAGGGGAGACTTGGCAGGTATCTTCATTTACAATGATCGTGCACAGATGGAAATCAGCCTGGAGAAGGAAAGGCTGCAGGGAGACCTTAGAGCAGCCTTCCAGTACTGAAAGGAGCTCCAGGAAAGCTGGGGAGGGGCTCTTGATCAGGGAGTGCAGGGATAGGACAAGGTCGAACAATTTTAAGTCGAAAAGAGGGGAGACTGATACGAGATCTTAGGAAGAAATGTTTTACTGTGAGGGTGGGGAAGCCCTGGCCCAGGCTGCCCAGAGCAGCTGTGGCTGCTCCATCCCTGGAGGTATTCAAGGCCAGGTTGGATGGGGCTTGGAGCCCCCTGATCCAGTGGGAGGTGTCCCTCCCCATGGCTGGAACATGGGACTGAATGGGCTTTGAGGTCCCTTCCAGCCCAAAACCATTCCATGATTCTATAATTCTGTGAAGTGGTTTAATTGTTGTCCAGCTTAGTGCTACCTCTCTAATTCCTATGTTTGTGCAAGGAAAATAATTTCAAAGGTCAGGAGGGGGCAGTGGCTGTTTTCAGAGACAGGAGGATGGAGCCAGACCTGACTCAGCAATGCAAGCTAAAAGCAGGTAGGAGCTGCAGCAAAGGAACTTCTCTCGTGTGCCTGCCCTTGCAGGGACCCAAAGCTGGCCTGGCATGGCCGTGGGCAGCCTGCTCCACCAGCAGAGCCAGCTCTGCTGCACTGAGGACCGGGCTGGCACCACCAGGCCCATCTTTATCCCACTGGCATGAGGTGGTAGCAGCCTGCAGCTTCACCTCCGCACAAGTCCCTTCTGCCCTGGTTTGACATTCGGTGGTTTTGTTGGTATCACTGTTACAGAAAACAGAAGAGGGAGAGAATCCTTCATCCTTTACTAAAATAACACACCTACATCCTGTCTGGTAACAGAGGCACAGGGGAGGATTGCAACTCTAATGTGTGCAGTGTGTGGTCGGTGACACAGCCTTGGCACTGTAAAGCAGCCACGAGTCAAGACAGAACAAGCCCACGGATGAGGGCAAGGAAGCTGTCAGGCAGACAAAGGTGTGTGATTAACCAGAAGGTGGAATTGTGTGCACACCAGAAGCTGAAATTTGCCCTGAATTCTTTGAATATGTGAAAAATCATCCTTGAGTAAATAACCCTGTAAGCACACTGGGGGGAGCTGCAGGCGTGTCACAAAGTCTGACTGAGCTAAAATTAAAAATCCCAATTAAAATTTTCTCACAAAATCATGTGAGCACTGTGTGTTTTTGAGATGTTTTTTGAAGAGGAAACTAAGCTGCAGACAAGAAATATGCAAAGTAAAGTGACTCAATATCAATGTGTTGAAAGAGAAATTACATTGCTTCCTATATTCGTGCTTGAGTTTCTCAGGGATTCATACCTTGGTTTCAGATGGCTTCATAATTTGTGGTTTTGATGCATCCACAGAAGGGGGCTGCTCCTAAGAGGAAAAAAAGGCAAATTTATTAATTTCACCTTGGTTATGCACACTTCCATTAACCTGAATTAATCAGTTATCCAGCTAAAAATTAAGAATCAGTTATTACTGCAAATTATGGAGTTGTAATTTTATATCTTCTGTCTTGCCTGTATTTCTACAACAAATGCAAGTAGGATTTTGACAATGTGATGGCCATAGATCTTCTCATCACATTTATTTTCCCTCTGATGCACCAAAAATAAATTTCACATCAATTATCAAATCAAACTCAGATCCTCTCTCACACTGAAGATTATTTACTTACTGTGCAGGATTATTCCACAGCTCTGTTTCTCCTTTTGGATTCTTAAAACAAAACCTGTACTTTTGGATTTACTAGCTTCTCACAGAAAATATTTAACTCTAAATTAGCAAACACAAATGTTGAGATAAGGACTAATTTATCTGCATGTAACACACACACACAAGTGTTTCTGCAGATCCAGAAAAGCTGCAAATGACATGGTCAGCTTTACCTGTTTTTCTTTGGTGATATTAACCTGATAGCCACACGTTTTAATTTTGCTGTGACTGTATCAGATTTCCAAGCCCAGAAACCAATATTCTCATTGTCTCATCAATATTTCATGCGAGTGTAACACCACCTCCCTGGTCCTGTTTCATGCTCCTCCACTCAATGCTGTGTTTGCCATCTCAACCACAGCAACAGAACCATAGAATGGTAGAAGAGTTTGGATGAAAAAAGAGCTTTGAGACAGAGTGATAAGAACTGCTTAGTGGGAGAAGACCTTTGAGATCATCGAGTCCAACCACACCTGGTCCACTCCTACTACATTGAGATAGAGTCCAACCATGCCTGGTCCAGTACTAAACCATCCCTGAGCATCTCATCTACCCATCCTTTAAACACCTCCATGGATGGGGACTCCAGCACTTCCCTGGGCAGCCCCTGTCAGTGCTCCACCACTCCTTTAGTTAAGTCAAATCCAACACATTCACAGCTTAAATTTAAAAACAGCAGAAATAACTGAATTTTCTACACTTCTACTTCATGTCTGCTGTCCCACCACTGGTTGAGAACACGCAAAGAATGAGCTCAGAGGCCACATCACTGTTCCATACCTGGGACGACTCCTTACCTCCACACAGGAATTTTCCTGTTTCCACACCTTTTCACTCTACACTCATTTCTCAGCAGTGAGACCAAAACTTTACAGGATTTAATGGGTACACCATGACAATGGCATACTCTTCCCAACAGTCTGTCTGGTATTCTGGATGCCTGGGTAAGAGCTCTGACCACGTTGAACACATACAGGATTTGCAACACTGTGGGGATGTATGCAAGTAACACCTGCTTCCATGTACACAAACAGGTATGGATTGCTTACATGGTGCCTGAGAGCTTTTGCAGGGGTGGAGATGAATGCAGGAATGTGCAGAGCCTCCCACAGCAGGGCAGGGAACAAAAGGCTTTAAATAACCTTTGTATATATCACCACTACCACCAGACAACTTTGTATTTTTCATAGAATCACAGAATCACCTGATTGGAAAAGACCTCTGAGATCATCCAGTCCAACCACACCTGTCCCCTTTCTAAACCATGTCCCTAAGAAACTCACCTACCTGCCTTTTAAACACCTCCAGGGATGGCGACTCCACCACCTCCCTGGGCAGCTGTTCCAGTGCCTGAGAACCCTTTCAGTGAAGAAATTTTTCCTGATGTGTAATCTGAACCTCCCCTGGCACAAGTTGAGGCCATTTCCTCTCCTCTCATCACTTGTCAGTTAGGAGAAGAGATCAGTACCCACCCTACCACAACTTCCTTTCAGGGAGTTGTAGACAGTGATGAGGTCTCCCCTCAGCCTCCTCTTCCCCAGGCTAAACGGCCCAGGGCCCTCAGCCACTCTTCACAGGACTTGTTCTCCAGCCCCCTCACCAGCTCGTTGCTCTTCTCTGGGTGTGCTCCAGCACCTTCTTCACTTGCCTTTTAATAATTCTTTCTCTTTCTTCTCCATGAAATTAACCTGAATTTCATCTACATGACTAGGTAACTATTCTACACAACGAGATATCAATTCTGCACCTTCTTATCAGTCACCCTAATCCATCTCCATATAATAAATCTCATTTCTCCAGGCCCTTCTCCCTTTCTCCCCTCTGAAAACTCCTACCAAAGCCTTTTTCTTATGATACACTGGAAAACCCTACCCCGGGTTTCATCTCAGCAGCAGCACTGCCACCTTCAGAGCCCAGCTGAAGCCTCCCAAAGACACCAGGGCTGCTACTCCCACACTCCCTGGCAATTTCCACCAGAAAGAGGTTTAAATGCTCACAAAGGAGAGACAGAAAGTTAAAAAACAGTTTAACACACAGCTACTGAACAGTGGCGACAGAGAATGCTGAGCCATCCTCTCCAAAAACACTTGGGTTTCATTTTGAGAAGCAAACTGGGTCTGGGAGAAGGAGTGGGAGGCAGGGAGGGTGGTAGGGAGCACAGGGCACGCTCCGGAAGAGCATCTCCATACGTGACAGCAGTGCAGTCCCTCCAATAGGGCTGCTCCCTCGCTGGCACCGTGTCCTCAGCTGCATTTACCCCACTTATTGTCTCATTTCCCCACTATCCAGAGTCTCCAGTTTTCCAGTCTCTCCCCCAAAATGAGACAGGAGGAAGGGGTCCTTATTCTCTCCAGCCCTTAGTGCTCGGGGTCTCAACCAAATTGAGCCCGACACAAAAAACAGTCAGGATGCAAAAACATGGTGCTGGGGACTGTTTTTTACTGGGGCCTGTGCTGGTTTTCCCCCCCCCCATGCCTGGCTGTGCACTGGCTGTGTTTGCCGCAGCCTCGCAGGGTTGCTTGTCGGGCGTGGAGGTAAAATTAACTCTCAGGGCTGATTTGGAGAATCAAATTGGGTCTGGGAGCTGGAGGGGGCAGCAGGGAGGCTGGTGGGGAGCACAGGGCATGCTCCAAAAGAGCATCTCCGTAGTGACAGCAGTGCAGTCCCTCCAATACAGCTGGCACAGTGACTCTTGCTGCACTGTTGCCTGAATTCACCACTACTCAGGGCTTCCAGTTTTCAGCCTCTCCCCAGAATTAGTCACTATGAGGAGGAGGGGGTCCTGGTCCTCTGCAGCCCTTAGTGCTCAGGGTCTCAACCACACTGAGCCCCGGCAAAAGAAACGGGCAGGGTGCAGAAAAGCCTGATGCTGGGGACTGGTTTTTACTGGGGGCCCCTCCATGCCCAGCTGTGCGTTTGCTGCAGGTCCACAGTCGGAAGCAACAAGCGGACGCATGTCAGGCGTGGAGGTAAATATTAAAAGGCTGCTTAGCAACCAGCATTGCATCGTCCTGACGCACAGCTCCCGGGCCCGGGCAGGCACACCCTGCTGCACCCCGGGGCACCAACCCCCCCTGCACCCACAGGGGAAGGTGAGGATGGAATTACAGTAGGAATGGGGAGAGCTGGGCTCGCCCTGGAGGTGGGGGATCAGCAGACAGCAATGCTTTGTTGTGTTTTGGGATGCCCAAGAGCTGGCAGTGGATGGAAAAACGAGCGTCAGTGATGATGTCTGCTCCTCCTGCAGCTGCACCCCATGAGTCCTGCCCCAACGCCAGCCTGGGGGACAGAGGATACCGTGCTGGTCCCGGTCCCAAACCGTGGGGAAGTGTGATAAGACGAAAGGAAATGGCCTCAAGTTGCACCAGGGAAGGTTTATATTGGATATTAGGGAACATTTCTTTACTGACAGTGTGGAAAATGCTGCCCAGGGCAGTGGTGGAGTCTCCATTCCTGGAGGGGTTCAAAAAAAGTGCATACATGGCACTTAGGGACAGGGTTTAGCACACACGCTGGGGTTGGGCTGATGGTTGGACTGGATGAGCTCAGATGTCTTTTCCAACCTCAATGATTCCATAATTCTATGATTTTACGAAGGTGCCCTGCAAACAAGTGACAGGAAGCAAACACCATGGCAAAGCATCCAGGAGCAAGGAGGCCACCTGGTGACCTGCAGAGGAACCCACCAGCAACACCAGATCCCACAACCACCACAGGAGGGGCTTGAATGACAGAGAAGAGGTTGCAGCTTAGCACTGATGAAGCAAGGTTTGGTACCAGTACAGCTGCGGGGTCACATCATCCCACCAGGAAAGTAGGGCGGGCACAGACAGACAGACAAGCATGGGAGCAGAGCAACGGATCTCAGATGGTCTTGGCCACCAATTAGAAATGTCTTTACTGACAGAGTGGTGAAGCCCTGGCAGAGGCTGCCCAGGAAAGTGGTGGAGTCTCCATCCCTGGAGGGGTTAAAAAAGCATGTGGCCGTGGCACCTGGGGACAGGGTTTAGTCAGCAAGGTGGGATTGGGTTGATGGTTAGTCTGGATGAGCTTACAGGGCTTTTCCGACCTCAATAATTCTCTAAAGGTGGCAAACATCAAAAGACAGTAATTTTAACTGTTCAGGGGCCTGGATGCGAAAGCCTCTTTGGAAAAACAAAACAGCAGGTGAAGAAATCCAGGATCGCTCTCAGTGACTGAATACTGGAAATCCTCGAAGCTACCTGATGGGCAATGAAGCAAGAGCTGTCATGACCTAAAATAATAATTTTGGAAATTCAAGTGGTTGATCCATTGTGCTGCAGAAAGTCACTGCCCACACTGAGAAAGGAGTGGCCTTTCAAACAAAGCATCCATCAGCTGGCTTCAAAAGCAGAGGAGATGCTGAGAACATCTACCAAGCAACCAACACAGAAACACTCAGATGATAACAAGAGAATAAATAAGAATCAACAGATTGCTCAAGAATAAAGTATGTGAAGACAATGCAACACGCAACACACCCAAACTTGGAAGTACGCATGACGGATCAAGATGAAGGAACCTCCAGAGGAGGACTCGCTGTCACCACAGTTTCTCACCCTACTGGCTGTAACACTTCCTCCAAGCAAACGGAGATGTTGGTATGTAACACTGGCTTATGAGCTTGCTTTCATCCACTTTCCTGCCAGAACATTTCAGGGAGCTCCTGAAGGGGTCTCCAACAGGCTGGTGGTAGGCTGAAGGAGACCCAGCACAACAACACAAAACCCTAACGGCCAGGCAGGCAGCAACACTGAGAAAAATGTGTGAGGTTACAGTGCCACAGGCTGAGATGTTCCTGCCAAAAACAATCAAGGAAAGAGGAATCTGAGGAAAAAATTCTGTTACTGTGACAACGTAAATACAAATGCCAAATATGGGAAAAACTTTCCATACTTTTGGCTTGAGCTTCTCTAGGCCAAGTGCTAGGAGAGCGTTGTCTGTCACACTACAGTGCAGATGAATAAATAAAGAAGCAAGGACAGGTTTAAGGGAGAAAAAAAGAAGGAAAACTATTTCTGAGGGACTTAAGAAAAAGCAATTTGGCTCCTGATGCTTAGTCCCCTAGCCAGGGAGACAAGAAAACAGGAAAAGAAAGAGAAATTGGCTTATTCAATGACAGACGCTCTCAAAGAACTCAAAGACCTTCCTTCCTGGGAGAAGAGTTGCCCCGTGGCAGAGACTGCCTGGGAGAACCAGACACCCCCAGGCCTGGTAGCCTTTTGGCCATCTCATATAAACACTTCTGGAGTGATCCAGCTGTCCTCAGGGGACAGGGGATGGAGGAGCCACCCAAGTGCTCTTTTGGGCTCACACACCTTACATATGAGCTGGGACTGGTCGCCCAGAGCAGTGGTGGCTGCCCCATCCCTGGAGGTGTTTAAGGCCAGGTTGGATGGGGCTTGGAGCCCCCTGATCCAGTGAGAGATGTCTCTGCCCATGGCAGGAACATGAGACTGAATGGGCTTTGAGGTCTCTTCCAACCTAAACCATTCCATTATTCCTCTCACTTACAGCATCACTTCAAATCAGCCATGAAACACAATGCAAATCCTCATCTACCTGACCACAAAGGGTTGCTCTGATTCACGAATGGCTACTATTACTAAGCTTTAATTAATGGTGTTGGTAAGACGTGGGCAGCAAGTGTTCTTTCAGAGAACTACTGTGAGAAATAATTGGTTGTTTTACCCAAGTGTGAGCTGTGGCAGGTGCAATCTGTCACTGGCTTTGATAGTGACAGCTCTGCAGCCCTCGCCTCCTGGACATGAAGGTTGTCATCAGGCAGAAGACAGGCCAGGGATGGCACCAAGGATCCAGCATCCCCCATGCACCTCCTAACACTGTGACCAACACAAGGCGCCAGCTTCCACGCTGAGGAATCAGTACTGCGGTCGGTGGCACAAACACCATTCCATTAATTTTCCACTACTCCAGGTGGAGTTGCAAGACACCATCTGAGCCAGCATCTATGTGTGTGTATGTACAAACACGAATATAATCACATAAGCATATATATTTTGTAGAATCATAGAATGTCCTGAGCTGGAAGGGACCCACAAAGACCATCAAGCCCAGCTCCTGTCTCGGCACAGGACAACGCCAACATTCACATTGTGGGGCCAAATGCTGCTGGAATATTGTCAGGCTGTGACTGCTTCCCTGGGCAGCTGTTCCAGTGCTCCACCACCCTCTGGGGGAAGAACCTTCTCCTAATGTCCGACCTAACCCTCCCCTGGCACATCCTCCTGACGTTCCCTCAGGTCCTGTCATTGGTCAGCAGAGGAGAGCTCAGCACCTGCTCCTCCTCCTTCCCTTGTGAGGAAACTGTGACGAGGTCCCCCTGCAGCCTCCTCTTCTCCAGGCTGAACAGACCAAGTGACTTCAGCCACTCCTCACACTCTTCCCCTCTAAACCCTTCACCCACTCCGTGCCCTCCTCTGGACACTCTCCAGTAGTTTGATGTCCTTTTAATCCTGCAGCACCCAAACTGCCCCTAGTGCTCGAGGTGAGGCCTCCCGAGAGCAGAGCACAGGACAATCCCCTCCCTCACCTGGCTGGAGATGCTGTGCTTGATGCACCCCAGGACACAGTTGCCCTCTTGGCTGCCAGGGCACTCTTGGCTTGTGTCCAACTTGCCGACAACCAGAATCCCCAGGGCCCTCTCTGCAGGGCTGCTCTCCAGCCTGTCTGTCTGTCCATCCAGGGTTGCTGCACAGCTAAAATATTCAGTGATCTTAAAACGGAGAAAAAACGTAGCACTGATGCTATTCTGTTAATTAAATTTTGTTATTACAGTAGCTGTAACAGCTGTGTTAAAAATCACAAATTTGAGTGCTTCTATGTAATTTTCCATCCTAAGCAATTATGGAAATGTTCTATTATTTTGTAATTACTGTTCTTATACAGAGTTCTGCTATTAGGCTCTTAAGAAAAACAACACCTTATTAAAAGAAAGAAAAAAAACCCCTGCACAACCAAGAAAATATTTCTTTGGAGATTTCAGCTCTCAGCTAATTTTGCGGAGGTTCACTATTAAAACCTTTATGAAATGGAACAGCAGGACATAGGTTTCAGTTTCTACCTGTGTATTATTCAGACACTGCTATATTTGCATGAAACATTCCTGCTACACGTGCTGTAATGTTCACAGAACGGTTTGGGTTGTAAGAGACCTCAAAACACAACCCATCCCACCCCCTGCCATGGGCAGGGACACCTCCCACTGGATCAGGGGCCTCAAAGCCCCGTCCAGCCTGGCCTTGAACACTTCCAGGGATGGGGCAGCCACCACTTCTCTTGGCAACCTGGGCCACTGAAATCTTTCCCCTTCCAATTTAAAGCCATTCCCCCTCGTCCTGTCACTCCAGGCCCTTGTAAAAAGCCCCTCCCCAGCTTTCCTGGAGCCCCTTTCAGTCCTTGGAGGCTGCTCTAAGGTCTGCCTAGAATCTTCTCCAGGCTGAACAACCCCAACTCTCTCAGCCTGTCCTCATGGCAGAGGTGCTCCAGCCCTTGGATCATCTACACGGCCTCCATTGGAGTCACTGCAACAGATCCAGGTCCTTCCTGTGCTGAGGACTCTGGAATTGAACACAGGACTCCAGGTGGGGTCTCACCAGAGCGGAGTAGAGGGGCAGAATCCCTCCCTCCCCTCTGGTCCCACTGCTTTGGATGCAGCCCAGGACACGGTTGGTTTCTGGGCTGTGAGTGCACGTTGCTGCTCATGTTGAGCTTCTCATCCCTCAGCACCCCAAGTCCTTCTCCTCAGTGCTGCTTCCAATCACATCAAACTCACTCTGACCTGAATCACTGAGATTGCCCTGACTCATGTTGTCCTGCTGTGATGAGTTTCCCTGTTATCCTTGATGAAATTAACAAACGTTGCCTATTTTCTGGAAGCCCACTGCCCATGGCAGCTGCAGGTGGGAAAAATCCTTGTAGGACCCTTGTCACCAGATCATAATGCAACCCAAAATCCTTTGCTGATGTGGTTACGGTGACTGAGCTCATTGCAGCCCTGACTCAGCAAACCCCCAGCTTCACACTGGCTGCACAAAGCAAATCAAACCAAACAGGATTTAACGTGTACGTGTGGAGATCCACTCGAGGTGGTTTGTTGGACTGAAGGTTATGTGGTTCCATTCTTTGACACACATGGTTTTAAATTCCCAATAAAAAACCAAAACAAAACACAAACACCCATCTCTAGGGACAATTACTGTGCTTTCAACATTCATAAATTCAGTCAGTGTGAATGTAACAGAAAATACATAGAAACTATTACTATTATTATAGTTTAAATTTCCACAACTTGATAAGTATTACAAGAAAAGACAAACTGACTCCCCGATACAGCCAAGAAACTTGGAATTAGATTTGCTTTGTTATAAGGTACTGATTGAGAGCAGCCCTAAGGAGAAAGACTTGGGGTGCCTGGGGATGAGAAGCTCCACATGAGCTGGGAACGTGCGCTCTCAGCCCAGAAACCAACGGTGTCCTGGGCTGCATCCAAAGCAGTGGGACCAGAGGGGAGGGAGGGGATTCTGCCCCTCTGCTCCACTCTGATGAGACCCCCACCTAGAGCCCTGTGACCAGTTCTGGAATCCTCAGCACAGGAAGGACATGGTGCTATTGGAGTGAGTCCAGAGCAGGCCACGGAGATGATTCGAGGGCTGAAGCACCTCCCATACAAGGACAGGCTGAGAGAGCTGGGCTTGTTCAGCCTGGAAAAGAGAAAGCTCTGGGCAGACCTTAGAGCAGCCTCCCAGTACTGAAAAGGGCTCCAGGAAAAGTGGGGAGGGACTTTTTACAAGGGCTTGTAGTGGTAGGACAAAGGGAATGGCTTTAAACTGGAAGGGGTAAGATTTAGATCAGATATTAGGAAGAAATTCTTCACAGTCATGGTGGGGAGGCTCTGAGAAGCGGTGGCTGCCCCATCCCTGGAGGTGTTCAAGGCCAGTTTGGACAGGGCTTGGAGCCCCCAGATCCAGTGGGAGGTGTCCCTGTCCATGGAAGGGGAGTTGGAACTGGATGTGCTTTGAGATCCCTTCCAATCCAAACTACTCCATCATTCTATGATTCTCAGTACCCACTCATGCTTCAGAGCAAAGAAGAATAAACTGAAGCAGAGCTAAGTGTGCTGACCCAAAGAGGACAAACAAACCTCCACACAGATGTGTGAGTGCAGCTGGATCGAGACTCCTTGTGCAGACACTGTCCGGAAGCGGGAGGAGGGTGACATATGGCATCAGGGGAGCCCCATGATGACATTCCTGCCTCAGCATGACCCAATCCAGAATCACCACCTGACAGCCTTCACGCTCCACACACTCCCCTAAACGATGGTACAACTGGTAACAACTCATACAATTACACTGGTGCTGCTTCTCTGGATCAGAAACTCAACATAACAAACCAGAGACTGAACCCAAGAGCCTCTCTGCAAAACCCAATTCGAAAGATGATCCGGGTTACCCTGGTGGACAAGGTCAACTCTGAAATTTCGTTCTTTTGCAATTTTATTGCCACAGAATAAATATTTGCAACCAATATTAATCTACACCCAGGAGCAAGATCAACTTTCATTCAGAGATGATAGAAGAGCACTTAGGAAATAAACCCATCTTCCAATGAAACAAAAACACGGCAAATTTGTTAGAAAGACTGGTTTGAACTGAGAAATTGAAAAGCTGATTATCTCATGAAGTGTTTTTACAGCATCAAGTGCTGCTAATCACTTGACGATCACAGCACACTGAGCCAGACAACTTCTGTAACTCAGACTCACACTTATTGTTCTCTTCTGTTTTGATTACCAAAATAAGATTTCTGCCACTTTGGCACAGAAAAGAATCTTAATCACTGAATTTCATGTATCAGCTGAAGCTGATCAACCACACTGCTCAAATTTCAAGCTACATTTTTTTAAGCAGTGTTTTGAGATAACCTGTATTTGAATTTGGTCACACCAAATCAAGTGTCATCAAGTCTCATCTGTGATCAAGATCAGTATTACATTCACAAGGCTTGGCACCACCTACAAACTGATCTGCCAGTCCACCTTGAGGTCAGCTCTCTGTTTTATGATCTATGATTTCACCAGCCCACGTCAGGTCCAAAGCTTTATAATGGAATATTTTTTTTTATTTATTTTAATAACTCTTAAGTCAATACAAAGATCCTAAAACATCTTTTATGCTTGAACAAAGAGCCACTGAGGGCCGTGAATGACAACTGACTTGAAATAAATTCTGTAACTTGCATCTCTTATAAACTTCCTCAGAGCAGCACAGAACCTGAACATGTAGAGCCTTTATAGACACACAGTTCAACTGTGGGCATAAGAAATTATTTAGACGGAACAATGCAGCACAGCTACTGCTCTGTAAACTTTACTACACAAGGACAACTTTTATTTAATGTCCTTTCATCATTATTGCAGGTGGACTCTGGGGAAGAAATGTTTTCCTATGTGGGTGGGGAGGCCCTGGCCCAGGTTGCCCAGAGAAGTGGTGGCTGCCCCATCCCTGGGGGTGTTCAAGGCCAGGTTGGATGGGGCTTTGAGCACCCTGACCTAGTGGGAGGTGTCCCTGCCCATGGCAGGGGTTGGAACTGAATGGGCTTTAAGGTCCCTTCCAACCCAAATCATTCTGTGATTCCATGATAAGCTGAGCAGGGTAACAGAGTTCATCTGTCACCTTCAGAATCCGCATGAATGCACTTCCTTAGCAAAGGCCGTGTCTCTGTTAAACACAGCTAAAAGCAAAGTTGCCAAGAAAGCTCTGGTTTCCTACCCGTGTTTTACATCTCCAGCATGAAAAGGAGGCTTTGTGTCCCTGGAAAAGGTCTTCAACCTGCAGCATCAGGGAAGTAAAACCATTTTATTTTCAAACTGATTTTTTGTTGTCAAAGATGTCCCTGTTACAGTCATTTTGATGAAGACTGATCTCAGTAATTCCACTTAATCACAGAATGGGATACTTCACTTGAAATGTCCCTCAGCTACGCGTGGAGAAACACTCAGCAAAGCCACATCTTTGAACATCAGGTGAAATTCCTCACCAGGTGAAACTCCTTCTCAGGCCTATAAAAGGGTCTTTCCATGGAAAGAGTTCAGTCGTCAATAATAAGAAAATTAATCGACAATTTAAGTTTTAAACTCCCCACACTTATTTCTTCTTAAAACTTGCTCTTCATAGAATTACAGAGTCATTAAGAATGGAAAAGCCCTCTCAGCTCACCCAGTCCAAACACCAGCCCAGCCCCACTATGCTGACTAAACCCTGTTCCCAAGTCCCATGGCTACACAGTGTTTGAACACCTCCAGGAGTGGAGACTCCACCAGTGCCTTGGGCAGCCTCTGACAGGGCTTTGCCACTTGATGCACCCTCCTTGGAGATGTTCAGGGCCAGTTTGGATAGGGCCTTTAGCAACCTGGTCTACTGGGAGGTGTCCTTGCCCATGGCACAGGGGTTGAAAGTGGATGATAATTAAGCCCCCTTCCATTCCAAAGCATTCCATAATTCTATAATTCTTTCAGTAGAGAAATTCCCTAATATCCCATCTAAACTTCCGCTGGCACAACCTGAGGCCACTTCCTTTCTATTACCCCTCTTTGGGAACTCCCTGTCTCCATCACAATAAATCCTACAAGCTGGCACACACTGAAATTCCACTTCCATTCAATCATACTCAAATATCGGAAGCAGCGCCCCAGTACCGTCACCGCTCCTCTCAGATTCCCACTCGGCACCACAGAGCATAACAACCTGCTCTCCTGTTCTGTAGACAGATCAAAAATCCTCTTTTCAGTTCCACCTCCTGCAGAAGGTCAACACTCAGCTGTCATTAGCACGGCTAATTATTCCCATGCCTGCCTGTTGTTGTAAGCACCGGAACGTTCGGAAGGGATCAGCAGCAGCAAACTGCGGGCTCATAAGGAAACACCGGGAAAGCACGCGATTCGGTGCCTGTCAGCCAGGATTTGTGTTGCTTGGTCTGCAGTGTCACCCAGGGACAACACACAATGCCCTTCCTGGCAGAGCTGGAACAAAAACGGGAACTGCAAACAGAAACAGCACTCCTTCAAGAGGGGATTAAAAATTTACGGTTGGACTCAATAACCTTAAGGATCTTTTCCAACCAAAATGATTCTGTGATTCTGTTATGTCAAAGACTTCACCTTAAGGCAGAAGACCTCTAGGTTATCAGCCTGGCTGTTTTATTACAATAATCAATACTCAAAATGGGCAGCTGACAGTCACAAGGGCTCGTGAGTGAGAGTCCAAGTCAGAAACTGGATTTGTTTCCCCCAGGATGCATGAACAAAACATTATTCACAAAGCCATGGGGACACACATTGTCCCAATGGTGTTGCCTACCAAAGTGAAAAGACAAGACAGGAGGATAAACAAAAATCACTGAGTCAAGAAGCTTTAACAGAATTTTGAGTTTAAAATATAATCCAGGGATAACACTGTATAACCTTTCAGTGTATTGTTGGGTTTTGCCCTTAGATAATTTCAGAAAAACTCAACATTGTTTTTCTATTCCTACTTAAGAAGAGCCAGACTAGGAGGTTTCCTGCTTCAGCATTGGATTTTAACCCTATATCTCCCAAAACTGTTTCCAAAGGTTCCTCTGGTCCTCTGGAGGGATAAGCACATCATTGTTCAATTAAAAAATATACAATTTGCACCTCCATGAGGCCACATCCTGCGTTACACAGGACTCCTTCACAGGGATCAGAAATGTGAGCTTCCTAGTCAGTTCAAGGACTTCTGCTAAGGAAGGCAGAGAGGCAGACATGGAGCTGACTCCTTCCAGAACCAGGAAGATTTCCAAGCCTTGCAGAGCTCCCGAGGAGCTCACACAGCCACTGAGCTCCCTGCCTCCCCAGCAGATTCTTCCTTTGGCAGGGAAGGGTCTGCACAAAGTCCTACGCTTTTGTGAGTGCAGGTTTTCCTCTCTTGGGAAATCGAAGAGCAGAAATGACGAAAACGAACACATCTGAGACCAACTCACTAGAAAAGCAGCTCCTTTGCTTTCTCCCCTGCTGTCGTTCTGTGTCCTTCAGGAGCCACCACCTCCAGGGCCACACAGCTTTGCCTGGATGCCCAGCCAGGAGTGTCTGTCCCCAGTGCAAAGCCACAGAACCAGAGCTGCGAGAAATACCGGCCGTGGGACACGTCCCTGACAGTCCGAGAGCAGGAACAGCATTTTCTGTGGGCTCTGGGTATCTAACCCCTCCCATAAAAAAAGAAAAACATAAAACCCAAAGCTTTGTTTTGTACCAGAGGCTGCCAGTAACAAGTATGTTAGTCTAGGAGAGAAAACATCGTGCATGGAAGGAATTATTATCCAGTCGTTTGTGTCGGTTTAAAAAAAAACAGAGCACTGAGAAAACTCCTCCTTAGGAAAAGCAAACAGATCAGGAACTCAGTCTGCAAGGATTGCGTGGTATTTAACACACTATTTTCAGGCTCTCCAAAGAAGAAAAGAGAGGCAGGCACTGCTAACAATAAACAAACAGTGGCATAACTCAAGCAACACCTTCTAATTTCTACCACTACAGGAAGAACTAAAACACACATTACTGACAAGTATTATTTTTCCCCATACGTTTGCTGCATCAGATATTTTAGCACCTTTTTGGTATCCAGTACAATAAACTCTTGTTGTCAGCCAATTACTGATATTTAAGCACACTTAGCTGAGAAGCTCCTCTTGCAGATCCCCACGCCCTGACTACGCAACACTCCGTGTCTGGCACAGGCGCACTAAGCCCTGCATTTCCGTGCCAAAAAAAAAGTTACATGGGTTTTTGAAGCAAGAACTGAGAGCAATAAAGAAACCCCCAACCTCAAAACAAAAATGTAAATACAGGACAACTTAGACTCAACTCAAAATTCTGCTTTCCTCATCCCTCTCTCTTCCGAGGCTGCTCATGTCCCATAAACCACTCATTGTGTAACGTGTAGAGCACGCAGCCTGACAAAGTCTCTAAAAAGACTGCTCTGATGGTGTTTAAAGTGATTTTAAAAGCCAACTCACTGCACGCAGCCAGCTCTGGAGCGCTCCACGCCTGCCGATGACGGGATCACGTCAGAGGCCCCGCAAGCCTGTGTCATTTCAGCCCACAGAATTCCCGGAAGAGGAAGAAAAAAACCAAACCAAGTGCAACAGGGTCGTAAATCACGAGCAGAAGCAGCAGGAATGCAAAGCTCACTTACTTGGTGTGTGTGTGTCTGCCGTTCCCCCAGGAACGCCGGGACAGGGCTGCTTCTCACCCCGGTGTCGGAACTGGCTCTGGTTTCGGTTTTCGGGAGGTGCTGGCCAAGATGTTGGCGAGTCTGTGTTGAGTGTTGCACTCCCCACCCAGCTGCTCCTCCCCACCCCTGGCACAGCCAGAACCCCAATACACAGGTTCGAGCCCCGAGAGCACCGTGGAGGCACTGGTTGGGGGTGTGCTTGGAGCTCTGCCCTACGCACCGTGCGGTGACGATGAGCAAACCCAAGTCCCGTGTCCCGTCATCGGGTCTGGATGTGGCTTGACAAGGTGTCCCAGCAGCCACTGCTGTTACCGAGCTGACAGCTCCCTGGGTCACACAGCAAAAACAGGGACCAAAAGCCTCCTGGGATGGTGCCACTCTGGGATGGAGCTACCTGCAGCCTTAAAAAGCAGTGTTTATCTTCCACTTTCTGAGTCAGCACTGGTGCTGAGAGAAACCCACTCATTTACCCCCAAAAGTGGATATTTTTATTATATGACAAAAATAAATTATGTTTATGAAACATATACAATACGTTTGTAATATATGTTTATAATATATTATCTATATATTAATATATAATCTATGCAGTATAAACATATATTGTATGTTATAAACATATATTACATGTTCATGGGAGACTCTATCCCTAAATACATACTCGTTACCCAGACCCTTTGATCACATAGAATCACAGAATCATTAACGTAGGAAAAGCCCTCTCAGCTCATCCAGTCCAACCATCACCCCAACACCCCCGTGCCTGCCAAACCATGTCCCTCAGCACCACATCCACAAAGTTTTTGAGCCCCTCCAGGGATGGGTACTCCACCACTGCCCTGGGCAGCCTCTGCCAGGGTTTCACCACTCTGTCAGTAAAGTGATTTCTCCTAATATCCATTCTAAACTTCCCCCGGTGCAACTCGAGGCCGCTTCTTCTCACCCTATTGCTTGTTACTCAGGAGAAGAGGATACATAAATGTGATTAATCAAAACAAATTGAGATGGTTGGACAAGTTAAGGCAGCTGAAATGTGATCGACTGGGACTATTTATAAGCATAACAAATCAAAATAATTTATATTAATTTAGGAGTTCAAAAAGTGCTCCTTGAAACACCAACAGTGACCTGTTCTGGAATTATCAGGGTGTTTTTATTTTGCTATAGAATCAAATCCTCCACACTTGCAGTACAGGACCGAGGGCTGTACAGGTTTTAAAAAAGAAAAAGCCTCCATGCAACTCACAAACTCTTCAATCATTTTTTTTTCATAGCCACCTCTATGCTGCCCTTTATCTCAAGGGAACAAGGAAATCAAACTATTATGACGTGTCCAGAGGAGGGTGACCAAGACAGTGAAAGGCTTCGAGGGCAAGACACAAGGAGTGGCTGAAGCCACTTGGCCTGTTCAGCTTGGAAAAGAGAGGGCTGAGTGGTGGTGACCTAATCACACCTTACTCAAGGTGGGCAGCAGAGGAGGAGCTGCTGATCTCCTCTCTCAGGTGACCAGCAGTAGGACACCAGGAAATGGAATGAAGCTGCGCCAGGGGAAGTTCAGATTGGACATTAGGAAAAGGTTTTCCACAGAGAGGGTGGTCAGCCATTTGAACAGGCTCTCCAGAGAGGTGGTCATGGCACCAAGCCTGGCAGAGTTCAAGGAGCATTGAGATGACACTACTAGACATATCGTTTAGTTTTAGGTGGTCCTTTGTGGAGCAGAGAGTTGGTCTTGATGATCCTTATGGGTCCCTTCCAACTTCAGATATTCTATGACTCTAAGACTCTAAGAAACAAAAGTCACCCCTAGAAGGGAGCAGAAAGGGAAAAACACCTGAAGATACAGCACCGACTGACGAGGAAAATACCCATTTTTGAGTGGAGTACAGATTTTTTTCTGCAATATGACTGCATCGTTTGCCCATCGTACAGCTTTACGAGCTGCAGCGTCTGCAGATCAGAGGCTCCTTTCACAGCCCTGCCTTTCAAACATGAAGACAACCTTGGTGATGGACGCCACATCCCATAGTGTTATGCAAAGCCACCTCTTCATAGAATCCCAGAATCGCATGGTTGGACAAGACTTTGAGATTAATGAATCCAACCATACTTCACATTGCCCACCACAAAACCATGGCCCTGAGCACCTCAGCTTCCCATCTTTCAAACCCCTCCAGAGATGGTTACTCAACCACCTCCCTGGGCAACCTCTTCCAGTGCCTTCCACGCAGGAGGCAGCTTTGCACTCCCACAGCTTCCAGTCTTTAATGGTTTGTTCTATTTTTACCCTGCCTCTGCAACCAAGCAAGCCAGCAGAGCTCGCCACATGGACCCAGCCCCCGTGATCTTCACATGCAGGGCTATGTACCTATGGCTCCAAGGGCAACTTGCAAGAATTTGCCATTCTTGCTGCAAAACACCTACAAATCACGGATCTATGTGCCACGATATGCCCCTGAGCTAAGGAGAACACCCAAAAAAGGAAGGTCTCAGGTAGCCCATTTCAATATTTGTCTAAACAATCTCAAAATTTGGAGATAACCCTCCCAACCCTCACTGTGCCACTGGTAATACAGGAGTAAATGTAGGCATTCCCATGGATGTTCCCAATCAGTAATGTGACTTCAGATGCCTTCTACTCAAAAATGCCTTTTTTCACAATACAGTGTCTGTGCAAACTCACAAAATAAAAATGTAGGAATACTTAGCAGGAAAAGGCATCCCAGCAAATATACTGACAGTAGGATCCCTTTTGGTGATGATCTAGATAAACTTGTGATGGAATTTGCAGTCTGATGCAGCAATAGTAGGGGCTTTACTCAGAGATATTTAGGAACTTCTTCTCTTGTCTGTTGCACAAGAAAGCAGATCAAATCCACCTTTAAAACAGTATTACTTGGATGCCAGCTGAAAGTAACTAACCTTAGATTTACTAAATCATGGAATTATGTAATGGTTTGGGTTGGAAGGGACCTCAAAGCCCATCCAGTTCCATCCCTCTGCCATGGGCAGGGACACCTCCCACTGGATCAAGGGGCTCCAAGCCCCATCCAACCTGGCCTTGAACACCTCCAGGGATGGGGCAGCCACCACTGCTCTGGGCAACCTGGGCCAGGGCCTTTCTACCCTCACAGGAAAACATTTCTCCCTAAGATCTCATCTCGATCTCCCCACTTTCTGCTGAAAACCATTCCCCTCATCCTGCCCCTGCACTTCCTGATCAACAGCCTGTCCCCAGCTTGTATGAAGCTTTCTCTGAAAACACCCAAGATCAATCAAGTCTGAAATAAAAATAACTCTCACTGCATTTCCACTGTTGCTGAGTTCTTGAAAGCTTCAGGAAAGCTGTGGACGGGCTCTTGATCAGGAATGCAGGGATAGGATGAGGGGAGTGGTTTCGAGCAGAAAGTGGGGAGATCGAGATGAGATCTTGGGGAGAAATGTTTTCCTGTGAGGGTGGGGAGGCCCTGGCCCAGGTTGCCCAGAGCAGTGGTGGCTGCCCCATCCCTTGAGGTGTTCAAGGCCAGGTTGGATGGGGCTTTGAGCCCCCTGATCCAGTTGGAGGTGTCCCTGCCCATGGCAGGGGGTGCAACTGGATGGGTTTGAGATCCCTTCCAACCCAAACCATTCTACGATTCTGTGACTATGATTAATAGTCAAAATCAAACAGCATGAGACAAGAAATTCCATAGCACATAATCCTTACCAATAAATATTTGGGAATGTGACAGAAACTGGAGAAGCATCGAGTACTGAATAAAATACAGAGCCCATAAAGCAATTCCCGGCAAGGACATCACGCTGCTCTTTTCCCATGACACCCCCTTCCAGCTCTCATTGCACTTTGCCCTCTCAGCATGAAGGATACGCTTCAACAGAAGGGATACTAACAGGAAAACAAAAGATTAAAAGTGTGCTAATTTGCAAATGGGATGTGAGCTTCCATGGGAATTAGCAGCTTGTGGCGGATACGGAGACAGATTGGCCCTGGGAGTGTCCCACCCTGTATAGTGGTCATGGGAACAACTTCTGGACTATGACATCCAGCTTCAGTGGCAGAAGAAAGGTGCTGGCAAAGCATGAGGAACAGAGAGGGAAGTAGCAGAAATGCTTGGGTGTCTTCAGTGGCAGAAAAAATCATTGAAAAAAAGACAGAACAGGAATTGCATCATCCTTCATGGAGTAGGAAGGAAAAATAATTATACAGGCAGTGTAGCGGTATCTTTAGGAGTATGATTTTACAAAAGCATTGATTAAGAAAATGAAAAATTGCATTCAGATGCAGAAACACCTCCCATCAATGGAACCCTCCAAATGATGGGGTATCTCCAGACATGGAGCACCATGGCAGACACACCTGATTCCGGCCATACCGTGGTTCAGGCTGACTAAGAAGTAACAGCCCTCGCATCCTTGGGTGGTGGGGAAGCCCTGGGTCACATACCAGGCAGTGAAGGTGTCTCAGAAAAGTATTTCAAAAGGTGGTTTTGAAGCCAAAAGTGCAAGATAACCGAAGCACATAACACCAGAGATAAAAGCAGACTGTCTTTTCTGCACCACTGACCAGCAGCCAACTGCTTCAGCTGATGAATATTCCTGCCAGGACAGGCCAAATCTGAGCTCTCCCAGAACTGCAGATGAACTGCACACCTGGCAACTCTCCCCTTGAGCAGGGATGCCTCTCCAGGCTGGAGATTTCTCACCTGAGACCCAGAGATCCATCTTCTCCTGAGGCAGAGAGCTCCAATACCCACGACAGACTCTCGGTATGGGACTGACAAGCATGCTGAGTTAATGCTATGAAACACCACCAATCCCTGGAGCTACTCGATATTACCATAAACATTTCATGGACAACTCCATTGGATATAAACCATTGATCATCTCTGAGATTAAGATTGGATTCAGCCACACCCTGACTCCATAAGGAGCTTCGAAAGCAAAGGGGTCCACTCCAAACCTCATGATCCAATAGGATCATGCATCCACCTGCGGTCTCTCCGTGAATCCGTCTAACTCAATTCTAATTGAGTGCACTTTCGTGTATTTCTCCATGCAGTAATTATTAAGATGAACCTTGTCATCAAACTTATTGAACCTTATCAGACTGCCGTTAAACTCCATCAGACTTACTGAACTCCATCAGATCATTATTTCACCTCCCTAAAACGCGCTGCCGCTTCTCTCTGAGTGAGGCACGTTCCACACACCCATGACAAACACAGTATCACAGTATCACAGTATCATAAGGTTGGAAAGGACCTCTGAGATCATCGAGTCCAACCTATAACCCAACACCAACACCAACACCAACCCATCATCTAAACCATGGCACTCAGTGCCTCATCCAGTCTCCCCTTAAACACCTCCACTCCCTCCCTGGGCAGCCCATTCCAATGACCAATCACCCTTTCAGTGAAGAACTTTTTCCTCACATCAAGTCTAACCTTTCCCTGACGAAGCTTGAGTCCATGCCCTCTGGTTCTGCCACTGGTCACCTGAGAGAAGAGACCAACCCCTGCCCGACTACAACCTCCTTTTAGGGAGTTGTAGAGAGCAATGAGGTCTCCCCTGAGCCTCCTCTTCTTCAGACTAAACAGCCCCAGCTCCCTCAGTCACTCCTCGTAGGGCTTGTGCTCCAGCCCCTTCACCATCTTCATTGCCCTCCTCTGGACACACTCCAGCATCCTGACATCTTTCCCAAACTGAACACGCACCGCCAGTGGCTACCAGCCACAGCCACCAGTTCATGAGTGACCACAGTCAGAAAACATGTTTTCCAGGCCCTGTTTCAGCACTGTGCAAGACCTGAGCATGCCTAACGTGATCTCTGCTTCTCTTCACGGAGTATCCACTGCATTCCAATATCCAAGTCACCTTTACAGCATCTCTTACAATATGGTCCTGAACAACTGAGCTGCTCTGGGGGCTACAAAAGCAAAGAGTTATCGGTGTTTCCATCTCATCTGGTCAGAATCCAAACACACAGAACAATATCTAAGGGTGTAAAAAAACAACCACAGCACCCCAACCCAAATGAAATTTGCCACTGATGTCACTGGGACAAAGGTATTTTAGGATAACTGGGAGACTAACGAAGAACACATGGAAGGGGAGAACATTACCACATCTATCTCCTCAAGAAGCCAAGCCTGGCATTCTGCTGACTCACGTTCCCCTTTCATCTCAATTCACTACAATTTCTAGCAAGATACGAAGGACATCTTAGTGTTGCTGAACGCAGGCCAAGAAACCACCTTCTATTCCACTGCAAGGGAGTGGAGTCACAGCATATCCTCTTCACCTTTAAAAGAAACCATGTCCTTAAGCATGCACTACCTTAGCAGCAGGACGTGTGCCACTTGTCTGTGGTTTCGGGGGATGGCTGGCATCAGCACTTGCTGATTTCTGCTATAAAATAAAAGAAATACATAATAAGTGACAGAAATGTTGATGAAGAAAAAGAAAAGCCAAGTAAACCTGTAAAAACCCTGTAGATGTGGTGCTGAGGGACATGGTTTAGTAGGCACGATGGGGCTGGGCTGGTGGTTGGACTGGAGGAACTTAGAGGTCTTTTCCAACATCAATGATTCCATGACTTTATGGTTCGAAGCAATCAAAAAATAAATTCTGCTACACAACTTTAATTCATGCAGACTCATTTCAGTTTTACCATCCCAGAAGAGGGGGTGGTTTATTGATGATACAAGAATCAGTGCCACATCCTGTGATAGAACAACTCCGTTTTAATTAACAATTAAAGCAACAGCAACCACACATACTTTAATGAAAAGTGAAAATGGGATGGGTGAGGTGTTGCTGTACAGACACAATTCAAACAACAACACGGAAGGTAATGTCACACCTTGGGTATGGAAGTAAAGGTATTAAGCCAAAGGCTTTACAGAATCATAGAATGGTATCGGTTGGAAAAGACCTTTAAGGGCCCTGGGGCTGTTTAGCCTGGAGGAGACCGAGGGGAGACCTCATTGCTCTCTGCAGCTCCTGAAAGGAGGTTGTGGTGAGATGGGGGTTGGTTTCTTCTCCCTGGTAGCCAGGTACAGGACAATGGGAAATGGCCTCAAGATGCAGCAAGGGAGGCTGGATATTAGGAGGAATTCCTTCACTGAAAGGGTTCTCAGGCACTGGCAGGGGCTGCCAAGGGAGGTGGTGGAGTCCCCATCCATGGAGAGGTTTAAAATATGAGCAGATACTTGGGGACATAGTCTGTTGGTTAACTTAGGGCTGGATCGATGGTTGGACTCGATGATCTTAAAGGCCTTTTCCAACCAAAACCCCTCTGTGACTCTGTGATTCACCACCCACTGGAGTGTTCAGGCTTTAATTCCTCGCCACAAGCAGAGACTCTGCAGAACAACCCAGATTGAACCAGCACACTTGTACGCAAACTGGGAACCACCAGAGCCCGAGCGACGGGACCAGCAGGTGCAGTAACAGACTGGGAGGGCTCTGGCATTATGGCAGCTCCACATCCTGCCCTCTTTCTGATTTACTCCAGGGCCAGGAGAGCTTCTCAGACAAAAGCAGCTCAGCAGCCAGCTCCAGCCAGAGCCCGCGGCCACGGGATGCCCGCTGAGGCCCTTTATGTAGGATTAACAACATAAAAACGTGCAATATTCACATCCAGGATCTCAAAATTAGGATCGGCCACTCGGGAAGTGATGACATCTGAGCAAGACTTCTCAGAACGTTGCAAAACCCAATCCTGACAGAGATGTTTCCTGTTGCAGGGATGACGGGAACGTGGCCCCCCTCTGCCTGACCCTATGGGACCACGGCTCATCTGCCCAGCTGCTGGAGCCCAGTGCTGCACAGTACAGACCAGTACTACCCAGTACAGACCAGCCTAGCTGTTGGAGCCCAGTGCTGCCCACTACAGACCAGTACTACCCAGTACAGACCTGACCAGCCACTGGAGGCCAGTACAGACCAGTACGACCAATGGGTCCCCTGCCTGCTGCTGCTCCAGCCCGGTGCTCACTGCCAACACACACCCCTCCAGCAGGCACCTCATTCCATGGTGTGCCCAGACCACCCCCACCTGCTTGATGCCCCTGCCCAGACCGGGGTCTCCTGCTTCCACACTGCTCCAGATCGACGTTTCCCAGCAACATGCACACCCACCCCACACAAACCAGGTTTGGGAGGACATGAACCCTCACTGCCCAGCACTGGTTTGTGACCCCTGTGCTGCTGAAAGCCCCTGATATTTTTAATAACTTAAAAAATATCCCAGGATCACCAGACAGGCAGGAGATTTGCACAGCATGGGTGCCAGTTTTTGATTGTCTTTTGTAATTGTTGCGGTACAGGACTAAAGTTTGTTCAGCTGCATGGTTAAATAATAGTGCAATTTATTAGTGTGACTGCTGAATGGGGAGCTGAGAACTTAATTAAATTAAGAAGTTCCAAGCCAGTGGTTCAGCGATACTGCCAGTAACTCGGAGCAGACTGGGAGGAGTTGACCGGTGGGTGAACCAGGCAGGTAATTTTTTTGGGGTGATGACTACAAGGCACCCCTAAAGACCCCTCAGAGCATGCACAGAAGGTGCATGGCATGAGGACAGGCTGGGAGAGTTGGGATTGCTCAGTCTACAAAAGAGAAGGCTGCAGGGAGACCTTAGAGCAGCCTCCCAGTACTGAAAGGGGCTCCAGGAAAGCTGGGGAGGGGCTCTTGATCAGGGAGTGCAGGGATAGGACAAGGCTGAACAATTTTAAGCTGAAAGAGGGGAGACTGAGACGAGATCTTACACAGAAATGTTTTCCTGTGAGGGTGGGGAGGCCCTGACCCAGGTCGCCCAGAGCAGTGGCGGCTGCCCCATCCCTGGAGGTGTTCAAGGCCAGGCTGGATGGGACTTTCAGCCCCCTGATTCAGTGGGAGATCTCTCTGCCCATGTCAGGTGGTTGGAACAGGATGGGCTGTCAGGTCCCCTCCCACCCAAACCAATCTGTGGTTCTGTGATTCTATGAGAACGTCTTCACTTGACCCTGGACTCTTCAGTAACTCTAATGCTCTTCTTGGATAAGGAATCTTGCATGACATGCATCGGGATTAAAAGCTATCAGAGAAATCCTGATGGCAGAGCAACAGATCAATTCTAGATGGACAGCAATGCACCAGCACCAATTATCCCTGTCAGCTTTTCAGAGAGAAGAATGTGTTTCCTGCCAAGTGACGAATGATGCACTGAGCAAGCAGCATGTATTTTGTCTACAGTGCTGTGAAGCACAACTTGAAACAGCAGATACATTGGGGACGGTCTTGTTTCATACCATATCTGGTAAAACAAGGTCCTGCTCTGAGCTGGGGCTTCAAATTCCACAAATACATAGCTCTTTTTCTGCACTTCCATACCACATTTTCACCTTCAGACACCAGCAACACCCAGGCTATGTTTTTAGACAGATACTGGAGCTCTCCTTGCTATTTCCAAGTGTCTGAGACACAAAAATCAGCATCTCTGAGTCCAGCCAAAGTCCCAAATATCCTGTTTCCCTGCCTTTGGCAACAGCCAACAGCAGATGTAAAACAGAACTAAACTGATGCACAAACAGGCCAGGTACAAGCTGATACTCCACCCAAATACTCACAGATTGAATCAGTCTGTGGCCCAGGGGCTTCTTAATTTCATTGTGTTTTATAAACTGCCCAATGGTTCTTGTTTTGTGATTTTGTCCTGTCCCTTTGAAAGAATTTATACTTCAGCATCCAAAGACATCCAGAGCACTGGTGTCTTGATGGGACACAATGTCTGAAGCGACCTGGAGTTGGCGGAAGGGCATGCGTCAGCTGAAGCCCATGAGGGGTAAAGGAAAACTGCACCAGCTGCCTTTCACACAGAGAATTGCTGAAAACTTTGGAACGCCTTGGAGGGAAGGAGAAAAAAAGGAACTTCCTGTTTCATACACTTTGGAATGCCATGCTGCAAACATGTCCACCCAGGACATGTCAAAACACAGTGAGGAAACAGAGGGACAGAGACGGGAAAACAGCAGCACGTTACTTGCTTTTACTGGGTGGTGGGCACATCCCAACTGCAAAAACCAGCAAGAGCTCCAAGTGCACGAGCAACCATCAATTCCAACAACAACCACTTCTTCTCTGTTGACATCTACCATACAGACATCCACAAGGAATGAAAACATTTCATGAAAGCTGATTCAGATTCTTAGAAAGTATCCGGTTATCCTTAGGATGTGAACACAACAAATGTAAGGTTCTGAAGAGTTCAGGTAAAGAGTTAAGGTAAATCCCTGAGATCTGAACCTAAGTCCTCACACAGTGCTCAACGTAACCACGAAATGTGCAGCACGCTGGTGAAGAACTGTCTGCATCTGCTTCCAATCACGTACCTCAGCCTGCAGTTTCCAGCTCTGTCCCTCTGCAAGACATCACATGGATACACATCCAGCCACTCATTGTCAGATTGACAGATTATGTGTACTCCAATCTAAATTTAATCATTCCCGCTGTAGGGAACCCCCATCTGCTTAGAGTTAAGGCTCGAGTAGACCACTACAACAGCACCTTTCCTTGTCCTAACACACTTTAGGTAACAAAACAGAGAGGATCAGTCTTTCTAAGAGCAACGTAGCCCTGTGCAGCAGGACATCACAGCCCTTTTCCTTCCAAACCCTGCCCACAACACCCCTCTCCTGTGCCAGGTGCAACGGCACTGAGTATTTGTGCAGCCAATGGGCTCCAAGCACCTATCACAGGTGAAGGACCAGGGATAAAGCAAAACCAATCAGGAGCCTCAGACTTTCATTTTATGATACCAGACAGACTAAATTTAGTGTTCTAGAAGGAAGAGTCAGAGCCCTAGGCCTGCAGTGAGCTTTATGTTTCTCGGCATGGAGCAGAATAGGAGAGAGTGGACCCTTGGAAAGAGAAGCAGGGAAGGACTGTGTGCATCTTGCCCTTCCCAAGCAAAGGGAGGCTGCTGGAATCAGCCACTGAACTCACCCACTGTCTGACTTTTCGAGCTCGTCAGTGGGTTCTGGCTGTGCCACTTCAATGTCACCACTCCTGTGGATTCCAGAAGCTTCCAGGTGAGGAGCAGGCACAAGCTGCTGCTGCCAGCCACGCTGTCCAACACCAGCCAGGAAGGGAAGCCTGCGGCACGGCTCCAAGGGACAGGCTGGCTGCCTCCAGAGTTTACCCTTGGAGCTCTGAGGATGTCGTTTGTCACATAGCTCTGCAGACCAGCCTGGTACATGGTGACCTGGTTTCTTTTCCCCTGTACAGAGCAGCTGGGTGCCTTTAAGTAAAGCAGCTCTGTGCTTCAGCACCTCCCCTTGCCCGCATCTGATCTGTGCCACTCAGATAACACATCTACTCTCCCTTACCCTGCACTGTAAGGTCGAAAGTGCTGTGCAATCATCACACAGTCACCCACTGGAAACTTAAAAAAGTAAATACCTCTGAAAGAAACAGCCCCACAAACCAGCGGCTGTTGGTACAGCACAGATAAAGCACACAGAGCACCTGCTACGATTGTACATAATTCCAAACAACAGTGTTATGAAACATATCACCATCACAATGGTTACTCCCAACTCTTCTAAAGCATTGTTTTACTGTACTGTACTACGAGGTCAGAAATGGAAAACTCTTACAGAGCCATTAGTCTACCCAGTGTCTCTGTGCAAGGGCATCTCTCACTGAGCAGGCTTCTGTTGACAGCAAACCTGCTGTGGTTTTCTCAATCCACTCTGCAGTCTCCAAGAACAAAAGGCTTTAGAAGCCCCTTCTGCACCTTACCAGTTCTCATGCTGAGTTGTGGCTGGCAGCATCTGCTACTCAAACCTGCGTTAGACCTCTCCTATGTTTACTTTTCAAAGTTTTATTCTTATCCTCGCACTCCTTCAGGACTCTGGACCTAAAGCACCTCAGAGATAGAGCACCTTAATGTCATTTCGAGCTGAAAAATAAGCCTACAGGCTTTCAGCATCTTCCCTTCAAGAGGAATATGACCTCTTCAAAGACTTTCTTATTTCCTTGTTATTTGTATAACGCACTACCAAACCTCTTCTAGTAGGTAGATGAACAAACACCATATTCCAGACAAGGTTATCCACGAGTACCTGCAGACAGTGAATAAAATTCTGCTTCAGAAGTTCAACACTGTAGGAATAACTTCTGACTTTTAACCAAAAATCTAACATTATTGCTGCCCCAACTGCTGAAACAATCCGAGCCTTTTAGAGGTAGATGTGAACCACAACAAAGCTAATGCCCTTCAACAAGCCTAAGAAAGGTGTTTTGATCCACTTTCACTTTTAACCATTGTAAAGCCAATGTAATAAGTCAAATACACAAACTCACAAGAAGAAACACTCTAAGGACTCAAAAATAAACAATAAACTCAGTAAGTGCTTTGTTTAAGGAGCTAGGAACAAATCTTGTCAGTCAGAGGTCAAGAACAGCAACTCCACAACTCAAACCATAGCCTTCAACTCCCACGTTTCCCACAAAGAAAGCAGCACTTCTATAATAAGAGAAACAATGTGCAATCAAGGAATTTGGCATTACACTAAGAATGTATAAAAGAACAACGCTATTTTTGAAAAACCTGAACAGTCTAGAGAGGAAAGGAGGAGTGCATTCCCAGGCTAGACAGGAAAGAAAGGTAATTGCTTTAATCACCTACTTCAGAGAATGGTAATGAAAGCGTTTGCTGGTCTTGAATTGCAGCATAGGTAAACACAGCACTGCCTACACAAAGTTACTTTCCAAATAACTTTTGCTGTGAGCAAAGTACCAGGCACACCGATGTCACAGAATCACAGAATGCTTTGGGTATGAAGGAACTTTTATGGGTCATCAACTCCAAACCCCGTGCAAGAGTAGGGATATCTTTAACCAGATGAGGCTGCTCAGAGCCCCATCCAACCTGACCTTGAATGTTTCAATTGACCACTTCTCTGGCCAATGTCTGTACATCAATAATTGACATTTGAGGCCAACAAGAAGGCATTTCTACAAACTCTCTGCTTTCTGAATCTGCTGTCGTCCTTCCTTGGGAAACACTGGTCCTATGGTGGTAGCAGCAGCTCTTGGGAACTGATGGCCAGTGTTGGGGACAACACCCTCCCTTCAGAATTCCAGCCTGACTGCAGCACACAGGGTCCTACTCACAGTGGCTCACGGGGCTTGAGGCTGCCGGGAGAGATGTCTGGTCCAAACACCACCTTCAACCTGTACGGATTCTGACTGTTAACAACAGCCACTAAGCTCAGATTTTAAAGCTGTCTGTGTAAAATCAATGTTATAACCCGGTAGGGTTATACTCCAACACAAGTTGCTGAGGAGGCAGCCTCTCCAACAGTCAGTCCTAAAACACAGCACTGACCACATATTTGCAGGTCACGTCTGCAACATCTGCATACAAATTTGGATTCGTATTTTTGGAAAAAAAGCCAGGATGCAGACAAGGTGGGAGGAGTCGCAGTCTACTTGATTCATCCGTATTCCTGTACAACTGGAAAGCCAGGAATGCCAGGTGTGCCCTCCAGCAAACCTGCACTGCAGAGCAGACACGTCCACTGAGATTGTTTCACTGACACTGACACATGAAGTATTTGTGAAGGGATGAGCAAAGAAATATTTTCCATAGGATGCTCAGCAGCACAGGACAAAACCACACTTTCCTGGGATTAATAATGAGCAATTACAGTCACCAGGTAATTATCTGAAAGCCACCACTTCGCTATCAAAAGACATAAACGTGTATGGGAAGAAAGTCATTATCAACTTTTCTTCTTAGTAATTTCAAACACTTGAATTTACCTCTCCTCTGTCTGCATTTTTCTCTTCTGATTTGGAAGAAGCTCCATTTGCCTTCTTGTCACCATGCTGCAAGCAGAGAAAAAAAAGATATTAAATTATACCTTCCATATAGAGAAATTCCCAAGCACCTTCATGCAAGAGTGATTCCTTTCACCCACTACAATGTGACAGAAGGAAACACTGTAAGTTTCCCATCTCACTAACGGACAGGATTTCTAAATGACCAGCTGGGTAACTTCCACTCAGAATGTGATGACTTCCAGGGCAGCACATGCAACACAATTGTTCTTGTTAAATGTTCTGGAAGATGTAAAGCTCATCGCTCACTCCTCACCAGCACAGCACTCTCCGATACTTGCTCCAGAAATGTCAGTCCCACAGGCTCCAGCAGAAACAAAGCAGCTCTCAGAGAGACCAACACAACATGTGCACTTCCTCCAACAACCCAACTTCCCTCAGACTCATTAGAATGCTCGTTATGCCCAGCGTTCCTTCCCTAGAAGAAAGCTCTTACTAAAATTTCTGGAATACTGCTGCTGATAGACAAAAAAATGCTGCAACAGCTCATGCACAGCTGTACATTAAGGAACACAGTTCCTCCAAGTTCCCCAGACCTCCTGTCTTCCCTCCCCTTCCAGACTTTAAACTCGCTTTCACCTAACCTGGTTTGCAATGTGATTTCTTCCAAAATTGTAAGGAAAGACATAGGTACAGAAAGACACTGTGTTCAGCATGCACGCTGCCATCCAGCAGGTGTTTCACTCTCTGCACCCCTGAAAAGGTCCTTGAAATCTTCTTTTTCAAAATCATATTGTTTTAGAAGTAAAAAAAAAAAATCCAAAATAAAAAAAGCAAAAAGCAATAAATGGTACCATGAATGTAAAAGGCAACACCATACAGCTGTTATCTGATATCCCAGCCAGCGAAAATTCCCACAGCAGCTGGGAGTCAGGATTCACCTCTGTTTTATTTTGTTAAGTACAGAGAGAAGACAATTTGAGACCCATTTATTCCCTTCTGTTTTGAGGACGGAGCAGCAGGAGGTAAAGTTTTCTAAACCACTAAAGTGATGGGTTCCTGCAGATGTTTCTTTACATGGCTATAGGGAGAAAGTAATGATCTGTGTTATCACTGTACTTTCTTCAGCTGGGATGTGTTCAAGCACTCAGCAGACAGGCTGGGAAAGTGCTACAGCTGAATGAACAAATGAAACTAGAAGTAAAAAACCAGCAGGTCTCTAATCTGTTTCCATTATGGTCGTACATGACAAAAAAAGTTCAAAAATTGGTTTAGACATCCTCTAATAATTAAAGTTTTTAAAACTGGTTTGGGTGTGACTAAGATACTTGACAAGTTTTAAAATTGAAAATGCTGTTCTCATGTTCCAGCTGTGCCTCTTCAGCGGAAGAACAAGTCCTGCAGGTTGTCTTTTCAGGTAACAGATGAATAGATTCACTGCCTCATAATCACGATTTCAGTACAGACACAACTAACCCAGTTATCTGTGCTTTTTACTGCTGTGATAAAAGCACTGCCCATACACAGTGGAGCTCAGGAGCTGCAGCTCCTGCCCAGCAAAACTCTGCGGGGTAAACGAGGCTCTCCTCCTAAACAGCTGCCCTCAGCACCACTAACCCTGAACCCAGGTAATTCTAACAAAGCAAGCGTGTCTTTCTTCACATTGCATGTATTTTATTGCTTTCATTCATAGAATCATGGAATCACCAAACGGTTTGGTTTGGAAGGAACCTCAAAGCCCATCTGGTTCCAGTCCCCTGCCATGGGCAGGGACACCTCCCACTGCATTAGGGTGCTCAAAGCCCCATCCAGCCTGGCTTTGAACACCTCCAGGGATGGGGCAGCCACAATTTCATTTGATTCTTCACATTTAGACACAGCCTTAAAAGCAGTATCAATTAAAGCTCAGATTTTACTGCTTTTTCCCTTTTATCAAACCAAACCACAGGTCACCCGAGCCTTACTTAGCTCATACTGAGTGTGCCAGACTTTTAACAGAGCCAAATCTGGCGCCACCTTTCCTTTCTCAGTCCATCTCCTTCACACCAAGGAAACCCTCACTGGACAAGCACCACAAGGGCACCCCATCCCAGGCCCATGGAGGAGGGGCGGATAGAATTTTCACAGAATCATTAAGGTTGGAAAAGATCTCCAAGATCAAGACCAACTGTCAACTTTGACACCTCTAAAGTGGAGAGAGATCAAATGCATTGCAGCTTTCCCTACAGAAGGCTATGTCAATGAGCACATACGATAACAAGACTTTGACCTAAAGGCTGAATTCTGCTCATTTTAACTATGGGAACAAAGCACTTATGGCTCAGTCACAGTAATTCTTCATCCTGTAAATCAGAGACACCCACTGTGTACACAATAAGCACCAATACCCTCTGGCCTCAGGAAATTAAACAGCCTATGGAAGTGCTACCTTACTTGGAAATTCGCCACCCTAGGAAGTTAATCTTGGGAAGGACAGGTTCCTAACACACCTTCTGAGAAGACCATGCTGGTTCCATGAACAGCTGACACTTCAGGGACATGAGAAGGGACTCTTTTCCAAAAACACCCCTCAGAAGCTCTTTTGTGCTCCACATTTCCAAGCTTTAAACCTTCTAGTAGAAATAAAGACATAAATAAATAAAATGCAGCAACACATAGACCTCCCTAGGAAGAGATCAAGCTCAGCTTTTCTGGGACAGTATGCATTTATTACTCCTTCATGTTCCCAAGGGGATGACAAAGCTGACTTTTCCCTTGAGCATTCTTTCTTTTTCTGGCTCATCCTCCCTTACAATGCCAAAGGAATATAGCCACCACTTGGCCCTATGGACAAGGGCTGCTCCAGCTCCTCACAGAAACAGTCTCATTACAAGTTTAACTAATGAACTAGCAACGATTCCTTATGGTTGTTACACTGGCCCATACCATCAGTCCTCAGCACAGGAAGGCACACAGACTGCTGGAGTGAGTACAGAGGCGGCCACAAAGATGATCCAAGGGGTGGAGCACCTCCTGTACAAGGACAGGCTGAGAGAGTTGGGGTTGTTCAGCCTGGAGAAGAGAAAGAACCAGGGAGACCTTAGAGCAGCCTCCCAGTACTGAAAGGGGCTCCAGGCAAGCTGGGGAGGGGCTCTTGATCAGGGAGTGCAGGGATAGAACAAGGGGAATCATTTTCATCTGAAAGAGGGGAGGCTGAGATGAGATCTTAGGGAGAAATGTTTATCTGTGAGGTTGATGAGGCCCTGGCCCAGGCTGCCCAGAGCATCTGTGGCTGCCCCATCCCTGGAGGTGTTCAAGGCCAGGTTGGATGGGGCTTTGAGCCCCCTGATCCAGTGGGAGGTGTCCCTGCCCATGGCAGGGGCGTGGAACTGGATGGGCTTTGAGGTCCCTTCGCACCCAAACCATTCCATGATTCCACGATTCTGTGATTTCCCAACTTCACTAAAACTAAACCAGCCAAACCCACCCATAATCACATCCTCACAGAATGCACAAAGAGGTGTCAGGAACACAGAGTTGATCCCGAGGTCTCCATCCTGTTCTGCAGTGCACAAACATGTCACAGCACCACTGTTTCATGGGCACACTCTGACTTCTGATCCAGAGAGCACTCAGAAAACAGACAGTAACCACTCCAGGCCAATGGAACCAAGCAAAGCACCAACGACCAAACACAGAGCTGCGTTCTCGACCAGCACTGGCAGAAGTCAGACCTCAGACCAAGGTCTTGCCTCAAGAAATTCCTTCTGACCCTCAAGAGTCCCATCAGCATGAACAGTTGCGCAGCACCTCGGACGACTGCACTGAGGACATACTGGGCAAGTGGGTGAGAGGGAAGAAGTCTCCTTGCAAGATTCCCAGCTGAAGCCAACAAACTTGGCACCATAGATATTAAAGGAGACTTTATTTCATGTGTACAGGAATCTGACCTTCATTTTCAGTTGAAATTGGAGAAGGCAGTTCTTTCATGCTGCTCAGAATGCTGCCACATGGGAAGAGGAGCCAGGAGAATGCAATCAAGCAACGTAAGGAATGGGAAGGTGAGAACTAGATTCTTCTTGCAGCATCCCATTCTGCTTTAAACACACCAACCAGTAAAAGCATTGGTAGAGCAACCAGGGAATCTCTTTGGGCCTGCTCCTCTCTCTCACCTTCTCTGCTTTGCTGACTCATCCTTCAGACCATGAGAATCACAGAATCACTTGGTTGGAACAGACCTTTCAGATCACCCAGTCCAGCCATACATGCCCACTACTAAACCATCCTTGAGCACCTCATCTACCCAGCTTTTAAACTCCACCAGGGCTGGGGACTCCACCAACTCCCTGGGCAGCCTTTGCCAGGGACTGAGAACCCTTGGTGAATAAATTTTTCCTAATATCTAATCTAACCTCCCCTGGCAAAATTTGAGGCCATTTCCTCTCATCCTATAATCTGTCACTTGGGAGAAGAGACCAACACCCACATCACCACATCCTCCTTCCAGGCAGTTGTAGACAGTGATGATGTCTCCCCTCAGCCTCCTCTTCTCCAGGCTAAACAGCTTCAGTTCTTTCAGCCTCCTCTCAGAACCCTTGATTTCCAGACCATTCCCCAGCTCCACTCCTTTCTCTGGACACACTCCAGCCCCTCAGGGTCCTTCTTGTAGTGAGGTGCCCAAAACTGAACCCAGGATTCGAGGTGTAGCCTCACCAATGCGGAGGGCAGGGGTACAATCACTGCCCAGTAGGAAGCCACCCTGTGCAATGCACATGCATGGGACAGTACTCCAGTCTGGCAGAGAGGCCACCAGTGCATTGCTGGTACCAACAGCTCCAGTGACGTGTTCCCAAAGAAGCACGTGCAGAAGCAGTTCCCTGACCTGATGACAGGCTGTCCCACTGCCATAGCATCCTCTCTTATCCCGGATTCAGACACCCAGTGACCCGGGCCTTTAACACCCATCTCAACACCTAATGCAGCAATTCCCAAACTGTCTGCGTTGTGACTGTGTGTCACCTCATCACACCGCATCACTGGTTCAACTTGACAGAAGAAAAGATGCCTGGAAACATCACAAAAAACACAGATCCAAACCACGTGGAGTAACTTAAAATTAGTTATAAATTCAACATATTCATCACAGTATCACAGTATCATAAGGTTGGAAAGGACCTCCAAGATTATCGAGTCCAACCTATAACCCAACACTAACACCAACACCAACACCAACCATCATCTAAACCATGGCACTCAGTGCCTCATCCAGTCTCCCCTTAAACACCTCCAGGGTCGGTGACTCCACCCCCTCCCTGGGCAGCGCATTCCATAGAATTTCAAAGAAACAGAATCAGGGAATGGTTTGGGTTGGAAGGGACCTCAAAGCGCAGACAGTTCCACCCCCTGCCATGGGCAGGGATACCTCCCACTGGATCAGGGGGCTCAAAGCCTCATCCAACCTGGCCTTCAGCACCTCCAGGGATGACGCTTCCACCGCTTCTCTGGGCAACCTGGGCCAGGGCCTCCCCACCCTCACTGTGAAGAATTTCTTCCTAATGTCTAATCTAAACCCTCCCCCTTCCAATTTAAAGCCATTCCCCCTTGTTCTATCACCACAGGCCCTCGATCAAGAGCCCCTCCCCAGCTTTCCTGGAGCCCCTTTCAGTCCCGGGAGGCTGCTCTAAGGTCTCCCCAGAGCCCTCTCTTTTCCAGGCTGAATTACCCCAACTCTCTCAGCCTGTCCTCATATGGAAGTTGCTCAAACCTTTGGATCATCTTCACCTACAGAATCACAGGATTGTTTGAGTTGGAGAAGACCTTTCAGATCCTAAATTCCAACCATAAACCAAACACTGCCAGCCTCATCACTAAAACTATGTCCCTAAGAATCACATCCACATGGCTTTTCAATCCCTCCAGGGACTGAAAACCCTTCACCATCTCCCTGGGCAGCCTCTGCAAAGGCCTGAGACCCTTTCAGTGAAGGATTTTTTTGCATTATCCAGCCCAAACCTCCCCTGGTGCAACTTCAGGTCATTGGAAACAGACTAAAGCAATGTCTTCTCTGAAAGCCACCTTTCACGACACACGCCTTCTGTAAAACTTTAACAGAACGCAAACTTTCTTCCCCTGCTCCATGAAGAGGCCGGACTGCTTCCTGATATGACTAACAACTCATAAAGAGGACTTTCCAGGCAGCTGCAAGTTCATCAACCTAAAGAGCAGAGACCCAAGTTCGGCCAAGCCCCATGGGAAAGCTTCGGTTTCCTTAGGGAGCACCTGGCGAGCCCCGACTGTTCCAGTGGCCCCAGGACGCACCTGGGGCTGTTTAATATTTTCATTGATGATACAGACAGCGAGATCAAGTGCACCCCCAGCAAGCTGGCAGATGACACCAAGCTGAGTAGGGCAGTTGTCACACCAGAAGAACGGGATGTCATCCAGAGGTACCTGGACAAGCTGGAAAAGTGGGGCTGTGTGAGCATCATGAGGCTCAACAAGGCCAAGGGCAAGGTCCTGCATCTGGGTCAGGACAATCCATGGGATGATGTGATTGGGAGCAGCCCTGAGGAGGACTTGGGCTGCTGGTGGGTCAGAAGCTCAACACGAGCCAGCAACGTGTGCTCACAGCCCAGAAACCAGCAGTGTCCAGGGTTGCATCCAAAGCAGTGGGACCTGCAGGGGAGGGAGGGGATTCTACCCCTCTTCTCTGCTCTGGTGAGGCCCCACCTGGCGCCCTGTGTCCAGTTCTGGAATCCCCAACATAAGAAGGACATGGATCTCTTGGAGTGCCATGGAGAAGACCCAAGGGCTGGAGCACCTCCTGTACAAGGACAGGCTGAGAGAGTTGGGGTTGTTCAGCCTGTAGGCTCCAGGGAGACCTCAGAGCAGCCTCCCAGTACTGACAGGGGCTCCAGGAAAGCTGGGGAGGGGCTCTTGATCAGAGAGTGCAGGGATAGGATGAGAGGAATGGTCTTCAGCTGAAAGAGGGGAGACTGAGATGAGATCTTAGGGAGAAATCTGTGAGGGTGGGGAGGCCCTGGCCCAGGTTGCCCAGAGCAGTGGTGGCTGCCCCATCCCTGGAGATGTTCAAGGCCAGGTTGGATGGGGCTTGGAGCCCCCTGATGTCCCTGCCCATGGCAGGGGATGGGCTTTGAGGTCCCTTCCAACCCAAACAATTCTGTGGTTCCATGATGGAACTGGATGATCTCTAAGGTCTCTTCCAACCCAAATCATTCCATGATCCCATGACTCTAAGATGTGTCTCCAAAAAGAGGCATGTGACAGAGTTTTTCCCAAAGCTGCCACAATCCCACCTGATCCCTGCCTCACACTGTAGTTTTGTCACCTTGCTCAGAGGGTTACAAAAACAGACAACTATGAGAAAAATCCCAATTTTGGGTGTCCACAGGTAAAAGATGGCACAGGGGTTATGGCAGCGCATCCTGGCTGCCCCTCTCCTTGGGACACCCCTTCTCTTGGGGATACCCTGTCCCCTTGAGGATACATACACCCCTTGGGGACCCCTCTCCTTGAGGACAACCCCTCCCTTTAGGACCACTCTCCCTTGGGACATCCCTTCCCCTCATGACACTCCTTCCCCTCAGATCCTGTCCCCCTGTTCCCTTCCTGGAACCACCTCCTTCTCCATCAGGACACCCCCTTTCCTTAGGAATCCCCTCCTTTTGGTAGCCCTCTCCCTGGGGACACCCCCTCCCCTCATGGACTCCTATTTGGGGACACCCTTTCCCCTCCAGACACCTCCTCCCCTTGGAGATCCCCTTCTCTTGGGGACAACCTGGCCCCTTGGAGGCCCCTTCCCTTGGAGACACCCCCTTCCTTGGGGACATCCCCTTCCTGTTGGGATAACCCTTCCCCTCAAAGACCCCTCTCCCTGGGGGCACCTATTCCTTTCGGGACAACCCCTCCCCTTGGGGACTCCTCTTCTTGAGGGCACCCTCTCTCCTGGGGATATCCCCTCCTTTTGTGGTCCCATCACTCTGGGAGCACACCTTCTGTTTGGGGACCTCCCTCCCCTCGGGATCCCCTCTCCTTGGGGACACTGCCTCTTCTCACGACACCCCTCTCCATCAGGACACCCTTCTCCATCAGGACACCCCTCTCCATCAGGACACCACCCTCCATCAGGACACCCCTTCTTCCCCCTTAGGAACACCCTCTTCTCGGGGACCCCTCTCCCTGGGGACACCCCCCACACCCCGAGACTCCCTCCTCTCAGAATACTCCCTTTCCCTGAGGACACCCCCGCTCCTTGGGGACATCCCCTACTGTCAGGATACCTCCTCCCCTTGGGGACACCTCTCCTTGAGGGCACTCCCTTCCCTTAGGACACCCCCTTCTCTGCGAGACCCCTCTTCCTGGGGACATCCCCTCTTCTGGGGGACCCCTCTCCCTGGGGACACCCTCTCCTCTTGGAGACTCTTCTCCCTGGGGAAATCCCCCCCACCCCCAGCTCCGGGATCACTCTTCCTGCGGACACCCCCTCCCCTCGGGGTCCCGTCCCGTCCCGTCCCGTCCCGTCCCGTCCCAATCCCCGCATACCGTGGCATACCACCACCTCGCGAACGCCATCGCTCAGCTCCCGGTGCCTCCTCCGCCCCGCCCCGTGTCGGGATGCGACACGGATGATGATGGGGGGGGGGAGACGGGGGAGGTGTCCCGGGGCACAGGTACCGCCTTTTCCTGCCCAGGGGCGGGGAGACCGGGATGGGCAGACCGGGATGATGGGCAGACCGGGATGGGCAGACCGGGATGGGCAGGGTTGCGGTTGGGGGACCGGGATGGAGCGGAGGAGGGGGAAACTGGAATTGAGGGAGGGGGCGGAGAGGGAGTGAGATCGAGAGGGAGGTGGGGGGAGACCGGGATGGGAAGGGGTCAGTGGGGGAGGTGGGGAGCAGGATGCGGGGGGAAGGGCAGCGGTGGGGGAGGGGACCGGGATGAAGGCTGGGGCGGCGGAATTCAGGGGGAATGGGATGGAGGGGCAGCGGGCGAGGAGAGGACTGAGGGGGAGGGAAGGGGGAGCGCTCTGGACCAAGAAAGGGCTGAGCCGGGGGTGCACAATGGTGGGGAGGAACCGGGCTGGGAGGCTGGGGGGGCATCGACCGGGATCGAGATGGGAGGGGGATGCGGGAGGGGTGGAGATGCGAGGAGGGGTGACGGGGATGCGGGAGGGGGGAGGTGACTGGGATGGGGGGGCTGTAGGGGAGGGGTGGGCCGGGAGCGGGATCGGGGGAGGGAATCAGGATGGGAGGGAGCGGTTGTGGGCGGGACTGGGATGGGGGGGCTGTTGCGGGATGGGGGGATCGGGATGGGCGGAGGGCAGTCCTGCTCCTGGGACACCCCACGTCCTCTGGTACCCTGGCTGCCCGGGCACCGTAGAATCCTGGAATCACTGAGGTTGGAAAAGACCTCTGAGCTCCTCCTGTCCAACCATCAGCCCAACCCCAGCGTGTGTGCTAAACCCTGTCCCCAAGCGCCACAGCCACGTGTTTTTTGAACCCTCCAGGGCTGGGGACTCCATCACTGCTTCACCACTCTGTCAGTAAGTAATCTTTGCCTGATGTCCAGTCTGAACCTCTCTTGGTACAACTTGAAGCCATTTCCTTTCGTCCTGTCACTTGTTCCTTGGGAGAAGAGACCCACCCCCACTCACCACAACTTCATTTCCAGTATCTGCAGAGGGTGATGAGGTCTCCCCCCAGCTGCCTCATAAGGCTTCTCCTCTGTCCTTTTCCCCAGCTCTGTTCCCTTCTCTGGATGAGCTCCAGCCCCTCAATGTCCTTCTTGGAGTGAGGGGCCCAAACTGACCCCAGTACTCGAGGTGCAACCTCACCAGCACCAACTCAAGGGGCACAATCCCTGCCCTGCTCCTGCTGCCCATGCTGTTCCTCATACAGGTCAAGATGCCATTGGCCCTCTTGGCCACCTGGGCCACTGCTGGCTCATGTTCAGCCACTGTCAACCAACACCCCCAGGTCCTTTTCATTGGCAGTTTTCCAGCCGCTCTTCCCCAAGCCCGAAAGCGCTACACGGGGCTGTTGTGTCCCAAGTGCAGGACTCAGAACTTGGCCTTGTTGAACTCCATCTCACTCGCCTTGGCCCATGGATCCATCCTGTCCAAGTCCCTCTACAGAGCCTCCCTGCCCTCCTGCAGATCCCACCCACTCCCACTGGGACCAGGCCTTGCAGCAGGAATGGGGTGACCAGAAACTGGAGTGGCTTTTGGGGAAAAACTGCACTGACACTTCCCTTTTCCTCATGGAATTCTCTCCTGCAGCCCTTTTCCCTTGGAAAAGCATCAGGGCTGGTTTGGGCTGGGGCAGAACCTGCCTGGAGTCTGGTCCTGCCTTGGCACTTCTTCACCCAGGAGTGGGATTGTTGATTGGTGCCCGAGGCTCCTCAGGCAGCCTGGCTGCTGGGACACCCCAGCTACCTTAGCACCCCAGTTCCTCAGTCACCCTCACTCCTTGGTCACCCTGGCTACCCTAGCACCCAGTCTTCTCCAGCACCCCAGCTCCTTGGTCACCCTGGCTGCGGGAGCACCCCAGCTCATCCAGCATCACATCTCCTCAGGCACTGCAGCTGCTCAGGCACTGCAGTTCTCCATACACCCTGACTCTTGGGGCAGCCCAGCAACTTGGTTACGCTGACTGCTGGGGCATATGAACTCCTCAGGCACTCTGGCTACTCCATAACCCCAGCTCCTACAACATCCCAGCTCCTTGTGCATCTGGGCTGCTCCTGCACCCTGGCTGCCCTGGCACCCCAAATTCTTCCAGCACCCTAGATCTCTGGGCAACCTGGCTGCTCCTGTATCCCAGCTCTTTGGGCACCCTGGCTGCTGGAGCACCCCATCTAGCCCAGCTTCTCCAGCTCCTCCAATAACCCAGCTCCCTGGACACCCAAGCTCCTCAGGCACCCAGCTGCTCTGCCACCCTGGCTGCTCCAGCACCCCAGTTCCTTGGGCATCCAAACTCCTCCAGCACCCCAGCTTCTCTGGCACCCCACCTTGTACTCTGGCTGCTCTGGCACTCCAGCTCTTGAAGCACTCCAGCTGCTTCACCAGCCTCTATCCTTGGCCATCACCTGGGCCTGAACTGGTCCAAAAGGCAAGGGATGCCTTCCCATCTCTAAACCCCCTTGGCTTTGAAGTCAGTTGTGTATTCTACAGTTCAGTGTGGTGTTGTGCTCACATGTTAAAGGATTTATCACAACTTGGTTTATTAAATAGAAAAGCTTCAATGTCTGATGGTATTTTAGGAGTGAGCCCTGAGTGTCCCCATTCATGTGAATCTTTGTACAAATGACCTACCCAGGGTGTGCTGTCAACTCTTCCAAAACACCACAGGAATGGGGAATGGTTGGTCAATGCTGAAGGAAGATTAAGCACCACTAAACCACCCTGATCGACAGCAGAAATTCTTCCATGAGAAGGAATGGTGCAGTCCTGAACCTGGTCTGGCCAAGTCACCTGTTTGTCTACCAAGAGCAGGTCTCCAAGAGCACCTTGGTAAAGAAACTAACTGCACCTAGTGTGGTGTGGTAAATGTTCTTGAAGCATTATGGCAAGAATGATGCAATCAATAACATAAAGTCAGCCTCCAGTGAAAGAGGCTCAAAATAGAACAGTTGTAGGTACACACACAGAGGCTGGGCATGGGGTTGGCCTGGTTGACCACAGTTGACCACTTCAGCTTTGCCCAGGTCTTCTTTGAAAGCTGAAGTAAGAGAATCAGGTGTTTGAGGTGTTCAGTGCAAGGGGACTGCGGATTGAGGCCAGGGTATGAGAGGGCCCTGGGTTGAGGCTGGGATGTAGGGAACCCTGGTTTGAGGCCGGCCAGGTGGAACCACTGCTGGATGAGTTGTGTTGCCCTGAAGAGACAGCAGCAGCAGTGGTTACTTGGCACAGGCACGTGCGAAGAGGCTGTGTCCATTGGCAGGAGGAAGCAATGATGTCCAAGGGAGTGCTCACCACAAGCAACCACTCCCTGCTTCTGCTTGGAAAGAGGCAGAAGGACTGAGTCCTTCAGTGGGAAGTCTGTAATCCCAATTAGTGCTCAGGCACTCCAGTCAGACAGAGACAGAAGGAGACGTGTGGGTGAGAGTGAACCCTTGGGGCTTTGGGGAATGGCTTTAACCTCCAGAGAGGAAGGACAGGTTATAAACATCCCTGCTCTTCCTTTCTGGTTAGCTCCAGGCAGATTTACAGCTGGCCTTTGAAGTGTTTCATCCTGTGATGTGTATGGGTTTTGCATCCCACTTAGAAGCTCACCAACCTGAAATTTTAAGTACCCAGCATTTACACAAGCTCTGCATTGCATCTGGTAAAGCAGTTGGACGAGACTCTTCCCCCTCGGCTCTGCTCTGGTGAGACCTCAGCAGGAGCCCTGTGTCCAGTTCTGGAATCCCCAACATAAAAAGGACATGGAACTGTTGGTGCAAGTCCTAAAGGCCATGAAGATAATGCAAGGGCTGGAACACCTCTGCTATGAGGACAGGCTGAGAGAGTGGGAGTTGTTCAGACTGGAGAAGAGAAGGCTGTGGGGAAACTTTAGAGCAGCCTCCCAGTACTGAAAGGGGATCCGGGAAAGCTGAGGAGGGGCTCCTGATCAGGGAGTGCAGGGATAGGACAAGGCTGAACAATTTTAAGCTGAAAGAGGGGAGACTGAGACGAGATCTTACACAGAAATGTTTTGCTGTGAGGGTGGGGAGGCCCTGGCCCAGGTTGCCCAGAGCAGTGGTGGCTGCCCCATCCCTGGAGGTGTTCAAGACCAGGCTGGATGGGGCTTTGAGCTCCCTGATCCAGTGGGAGGTGTCCCTTCCCATGGCAGGGGAGTGGAACTGGATTATCTTTAAGGTCTCTTCCAACCCAAAGCATTCTGTGATTCTGTGGTTCTGAGACCAGCCTATAAGGATGTGCATCGAGGCAGGGTGCTCTGCACAGCATGGGATGTGTACAACGCATGACTTCTACACAAGAGCTGGGATCAATCTGACAGCTCTAAGAGATTGTTCTACATTCCTCAGCTGCCTGCTGAAGACCCTCCTTGCTGGCACAGTGCTCCAGGGGACCTGGAGTGAACCTCATCTCTCTTAGTGCTATGTGCCTGGTGACAAGCAACCAGAGCTGACAGTAACTGAGATTGTCGAGTTGCACAGTAACAAGGCAGTAACACATGAAAGCCTTGGTGATGTCGGTCTGTGTCATGCTGGGTATTGAGGATCTGCTCATCCAGAGACACATTGGCAGTTCCAAGCTCCCTTTGTAAGAAGTTAGGTATGTAGAGGAATTCTGAGCACTAGTTGCTGCAAGGAGCAGAGCCGTCCAGCCACTCACTCCGGTTCCGGCAGCCACCGCGTGCATCTACAGTGTTTTTGTTAACCAACTGGGCTCCAGCCTGGCAAGTAAATCTTGCTTTGGGGCAAAGGGATTGGTGCAGTTGTTACTATTAGAAGTCTCCTCTAGGACACCACTGCTTTAAGAAACCATTTAATGGCAATTTCTGCATAAATTTATTCCCAAGTAGTTCGGATTAATTTTATATGTAAAGGATGCAGAGAGCAGGCATCTATCAGGGGGTGGAAGAGCAGGTTCTTGTTCCTCTAACAAAAAGGATCTCAGCAGATGGGTGCCTGAGTCACTCTTGAACTACTGCAGGGCTGAACACCACTCCAGCAGCTTGCTCATTTGGGTGAAGAGTTGGGTGTTTGAGTGCAGGAGTTGCTAGTAATTATCCAAGTCAGTCTGATGCTTACTATCTTTAATTAGGAAAGAATAAGCTTTTCTTACAGCCCTCAGCATCATAAAGGTGTGTAATTTCAAAGTCACCTTGTGTTTCCTATTGCATTTGCTGCTTATTTCTTCGCAGCCTCTGCAAGTGAGGCAAGTAGATGCCTGCTGAGTTTTTATGTGGTGTTGGTAGCAGCATTCTGCACAAGGCTAATGAGAAACAGATGCAGGAGATGGTGGGTAGTTTATTCGGGGTGTATTGGCTGGAGAAACATCAGGCAGCCATGTCAAGGACACAGCTTCTCTATTGTAATAATGTGCAACGTAAACAAACATTTAAAACCCTTTAAAATGTTTCTAATAGTCATTTAGAGATATGTTTAATGGATATTTTTATGTGTAATTCAAGGTATCGGGAGTCTAAAATTGGAATCCAGAATCACAGAGTTGTTTTTCCTTACCACTCTCCATCTCCAAAAGGCTCCAGCTGACGTCAAATCATAGAATCTTCTAGTTGGAAAAGACCTTTGAGTCCATCTGCACCCATCTTCTCCTAAACGATGTCCCTCAAAAACTCTTCTACCTGATTTTAAACACCTCCAGGGATGGTGACTCAACCCCTGGGCAGCTGTTCCAGTGCCTGGCCACCCTTTCAGTAAAGAAATTCTTCTTAATAACCAGTCTGAACCTCCCCTGGTGCAACTCATGGCCATTTCCTCTTGTCCCATCACCTGTCACTTGGGAGAAGAGATCAACACTCGCTCTGCCACAGCCTCCTTTCAGGCAGTTGTAGACAGTGGTGAGGTCTCCCCTCAGCCTCCTCTCCAGGCTAAACAACCCCAGTTGCCTCAGCCACTCCTCATAGGACTTGTTCTCCAGCCCCTTCCCCAGCCTTGTTGCCCTTCTCTGGATGAGCTCCAGCCCCTCAATGTCCTTCTTGGAGTGGGGGGCCCAAACTGACCCCAGTACTCAAGGTGTGGCCTCACCAATGCTGAGTACAGGGGCACAATCCCTGCCCTGCTCCTGCTGGCCACACTATTCCCAATAAAGGCCAAGATGCCATTGGCCTTCTTGGCCACCTGGGCCACTCTGGCTCATGTTCAGCCACCATCAACCAACACCCCAGGTCCTTCTCCTCCAGGCAGCTCTCCAGCCACTCTTCCCCAAGCCTGTAATGCTGCCTGGGGTTCTTTTGTCCCAGGTACAGAACTCAGCATTTGGTCTTGTTGAACTTCATCCCATTGGTCTCAGCCCATGGATCCAGCCTGTCCAGATCCCTCTGCAGAGCCTCCCGTTCTTCAAGCAGATCAGCACTGCCACCCAGCTTGGTGTCATCCCTAAACTTCCTAAGGGTGGACTCGATCCCTTCATCCAGGTCATTAATAAAGATACTGAACAGGACTGGACCCAGCACTGAACCCTGGGGAACACCACTCGTGACACCACTCGTGACCGGCCTCCAACTGGATTTAATTCCGTTCCCCGCCACCCTCTGGGCCCGGCCATCCGGCCATTTTTTTACCCAGCAGAGGCTGTGCCCATCCAGTCCAATGGCAGCCAGTTTCTCAATCAGAATACTGGGAGAAACAGTGTCAAAGGCTTTACAAAAGTCCATGTAGAGCACATCCACAGCCTTTTCCTCGTCCATTAACTGTGTAACCTTGTCATAGAAGGGTCTCAGGTTGGTCTGGCAGGACCTGCCTTTCATAAACCCATGTTGACTGGGTCTGGTCACCTGGCTGTGCTATATGTGCTGTGTGATAGCATTCAGAATGATCTGCTCCATGACCTTCCCCGGTACCGAGGTCAACTGACCGGCCTGGAGTTCCCCGGATCCTCCCTCTGACCCTTCTTGGAAATGGGAGTCAAGTGGCACTTCCCCAGTCAGCCAGGACTGTTGACAGATGAGGAAAAGGGGTTTGGTAAGGACCTCTGTCAGCTCCCTTACTACCCTTGGGTGTATCCCACCCAGCCCCATAGATTTGTGGATATTTAATTGGCTGAGCAGGTCTCCAAACAAGTCTTCTTGGAACATTGAGGGTTCACCTTCAGAGTCTTCTGGCTCAGGAGGCTTGGAGCCCAGAGAACATCCTAACTTCCTACTAAAGTTTGAAGCAAAGAAGGTGTTAAGTACCTCTGCCTTGTCCTCATCCTTTGTTACTACCATTCCCCTTGTGTCCAGTAAGGGAGGGAGATTCTCCTTGGTCCTGCTGTTGCTGTTAATATACTCGAAGAAGCATTTCTTATTGTCTCTCACCAAACTGGCCAGTTGAAGTTCCAGTTGGGCTTTAGCCCTTCTGATTCTTTGCCTACATGATCTCACCTGCTCCTTGCAGGCCTCCTGGGATGCCTGCCCCCTCTTCCAAAGCTCATATATTTTCCTCTTTCTCCTGAGACTAACAGAGAGCTCTCTGTTAAGCCAAGCTGCCCTTCTACCCCGCTGACTCATTTTATGGCACACAGGGATGCTCTGCTCTTGCGCCACCATAATTTCCTTCTTGAGGAGCATCCAGCCCCTTTGTCATTCAGAACAAAGTCCCACTGGACTTTATCAAGCAGCCTTCTAAACAGGCCAAAGTCTGCCCTCTGGCAATCCAAGGTGACAGTTCTGCTGACCCCCCTCCTTACTCCTCCAAGAACTGAGAATTCTATCATCTCGTGATCACTGAGACCCAGGTGTCCTCCAACAGTCACCTCCCACACAAGGCCCTCTCTGTTCATAAACAGCAGATCCAGTGGGGCACCTTCCCTAGTCAGTTCACTCACCAGTTATGTCAGGAAGTTGTCTTCCCTACACTCAATGAACCTCCTAGACTGCTTCCTTTCTGCTGTGTTATACTTCCAGCAGACATCTGGAAGGTTGAAGTCTCCCACAAGAACGAGGGCCAGTGATCACGAGGCTTCTCCCAGTTGCTTGTGGAAGAGCTCATTGGTTTCCTCATCCTGGCTGGGTGGCTTGTAACAGACTCCCACCGTCTGACATACTGTGGGTTCCACTGATTCTAACCCAAAAGCACTCAACCCTGTCATTAGCATGTTTTAGTTCTACGCAATCGAAACTTTCTCTAACATAGAGGGCAACCCCACCGCCTCTCTTTCCCAGCCTGTCCCACCTGAAGTGTTTACAGCCATCCAAGGCAGCACTCCAGTCGTGCCAATCATCCCACTACCTTTCCCTGATGGCAATTACATCATTATGTAACGACTCTGGATAAAAAAGGTGCTCAATTTGGTGGCAGGATCAGATGAAATTTTTGCCAAGCATACCAGTTTTATTAGTGTAACTTGCATAATTGTACTACTTGCAAGCTGATGAGTCATCTACCAAATTTACAAAATACTGTTCAAAATCTCTTGTCTAATTGGATTTTTATCCAGGGTAACCAAGGTCTAAAAGTGAATATAAAAACCTGTCAAACAAGTTGGTTGTTTAATCTCTTCCCTCCCCTTATTCTGGTTTACCGAGAAGCTTGTCTCAAATTTTTTTTGTTCTTTCTTCCTCCCAAACCCTAAATCATCAGGATTTACCTTTTTTGTTTCAATTGGATGCACGCAGTCCTGTGCTGTTATACCAACAGCAGCGATGTTGCCAAGTATGTTTCCTTTCTTCTTCTGTTGTTTTTGTTCACAAAGTATTTAGTAAATGGAAATTAGAATTTGCAGCTACAGAAATCCTGTTTGTTGGTAAGAGCAAATAGTCCATAACATTCTTGCTCTATAAAGCAAGAATTCTAATTCTTGTTATTTACAAGAATGTCTTCTTTCTGTATCTACCAATACCTGAATTCCTGTACATTATAAACATGCTCTCCTTTATCAGTGGTGGCTGCACCATCCCTGGAAGTTTTCAATGTCAGGCTGGATGGGGCTTTGAGGCCCCTGATCCAGTGGGAGCTGCCCCTGCCCATAGCAGGGTGTTGGAGCTGGGTGGGATTTGAGGCCCTTTCTGACCCAAACCACTCAGTGATTCTATGATATGTCCTGTGCTTGTTTAGTGTGTGTGAAGAATTCCTGCTGGGCTCCATCCCACTGCTGAATGGAAATTTCCATTCCACAGACAGAAATCCTAAATTATGACACCAACCAAGACAAAATCAGAGTTTATTCCATAGTTTTCCTTGGGGCTTGTTGAGCTGAGCTTTAATTAAAAGTACTAATTTACAAGTTAACTTTGAATAAATACTGGAGCTAAATTTGGGTGATATGTACAAAAGTTTTTATATATCCAGATATTCTGTTTTATTATGCTGCAACAGAGCAAATCCCAGAGCTCCAGCAGGATATATCCCATATAGCCATCAGTCAACAAAATGTATGTTGTAGTGTTCCTCATGCATGAATTTGTTCCACTCCCATGTGTTTGGTCCCCTCTTTTCTCCACAGCCACTTTCTCCTGGGGAAGCCAAGCAGTGCCATCAGTTCCAGGAGCCGGCAGAGACCCAAGGTGGCTGAGGTGAGACCACCAGATCATATCCTGGGAATAGTTTAGCTGTTGATTTGGAAAGAGAAATAGGAATTTTGTGCTTCAGATCATTGATTTATTTCAATACAAACTCAGCTTTTAGCAAACCCCTGGCATTTCTCTGGGCTGGAGATGCCGTGAGCTTGTGCCTCCAAAGAGAGATCCAAAAGGAAGCGCAAGGAGATGCGCCAGGCGTGACTCCGGTGAATGTCAAACATCGCAGCTATGTGGGAGTGGCTGACCTGCAGCGCTTCCCTGCCTGCGGCTTCTGTCGGGAAAGAACCGCCTGCAGACGATGAGTGCTCTCTCAAGTGCAAAATAAATGGTGAAATGGGTGTCCCCCACATTCCTGATTTTTATCAGTCTGAAAAGCAAGATTTATACATGGGAAAATGACAGCATTTTTGAACCGTAGGCTTGAATTGGTCTAAAATTGGAAACTGCAGGTAAGGAAAACTTTGTAGAGCTCTATGTGAGGTGAAAAAAAAATCTATGTGTTTAGGAGTAAACTTTAAAGTCTTTATACACTAGGCAGTTTCAAAATCAATAGAAAATCACGCAAATAAAGTGAAATAAAATGAAATAAAAGTAAAATAAAATAAAATAAAATAAATAAAATAAAATAAAATAAAATAAAATAAAATAAAATAAAATAAAATAAAATAAAATAAATTGAAATAAAATAAAACACATACCTTTTAAACACAATTTATATGTTTAACAAGCAAGATTTAGCAAAATGATTTTATTTCTGTCAATGCCACATATTGTGAACCATAAAACCCATGCAAACTTTTGCCACTACTTGGACATTTTCTCACTTAATCTCCGCTTGCCACAGAAACAATGATTTGAGAGTAATAATTGCTTTGTCCCCAGTGCAAGACTATCTTTATCTCTAATCATTGGGATGCTGATGGTCCCCTCAGGGCAACACTCACCTGCAGATGAAAGTAATCCTGGGATCCTTGATATTAGCAGAGACTTCACAGGGGAAGGGTTATGAAACATAGCTTTGGCTTTCTAAGAAGCATCTTGTAAAATAAGGTACGAGTTGTTCCTATTGGCTTACAAAAAAAGCAGTAAATCATTTATGGGGATGGCTTTCCATGACTCATCCCAGGGTAAGGAACAACGAAAAGAGTTTGCATGATACCACGTCTCTATTTCTGTTTTATGTTTTAGTTTTCTCACTCTCTTACCCTTCCACACACAATTAGGGCTGAAGAAGCCCAGAACAGATCAAAGTGTGGTTTAGAATTAATCCAAAAGAAAAAGTAATGCCAACACTTGACTAAATATACAGTTTGTATGTAGATAGGTACCTACCTGCATGTCTGCCTCACAGCTATTTTGCATGAGTATATGTTGCAGTCTGCTGCATCACTAAGCAGTATTCCCATGATTCCGAGGTAAATAAAAGGCAAATGACTAAAGAACAATAATTGATACCAATATAGCACTGAAAAATATAATTAATTTACACTGAACTTACACAACAAAATATTAAGCTTAAGACAGAATTTTGATATGAACTGGTACAAATCTCCAGGGCCAGGAAAGGGAGAAAACAACTCCTCTTCCTGCCTCAGCCCAGCCCTTGTGAGGGGCAGCCACATCATAAGCCTTAGCTGGATACTCGTGGCTACCAGTGACACGTGCAGCACCCATTGGCCATGAATCTTCTTAAACCACAAAAAATGATGATTTTTTTGGGGGGGCTGTTTCTTGGAGCCCTGGAGCATGCCGGTGGGACTGGATGCTGATGCTTGTTAGACACCACAAAAAGCTCTTTTGTCAGCCCTGCTAAACATCTTCCTTCTCCCCTGCTAGTGTCTTGAAAACTCCTCCCCAATGCTGTGGTGTTTGGTGGTGATGCTGCTCCTCATGCGCTTCCAGCAGCTGATGATGAAACAAGACATCGGTATTTACCCCCGCACTTGTGAGAGGATGGGAAATAGAGCCTCTGGCAAACAAGAAATTCCTGTTGGGAGAAGGAAATTACAGCACTGGGCTCTGGCAGAAACCCTGAGCTGTAACCTGTTCCCTGTTCCTGCAGGGATGCAACCCCCGTGGTGGTGGAATTTGAGGACCCCAGGCTTTTGTTCACTGACCTTGCCTGGGGATTGCTGCTGCCTTTTGCTGTGGGTAAGCTGAGGCTCAGGAGGACAGAGGGAATTCTGGGGTTGTACAGGATGCTTAAGCAGATAAAGGTGTTGGCATGTTGGCCCTGAGTTTTGTTTATGCTCAATTCTTTCAGACACACTGCGTTTCTGTTCTGAATATCAGGCTTAAAAATGAGACTGTATCAACAATGAGGAAAAGTTATTCTATAGCTCGTTCTCTCTGACGTGCTGACCACGAGAAGCCTGACTCTGTTTTTGATCTACAGGAAAGATGCAGCCTACAGGAAAGCTGGGAAGGGGCTCTTGTTCAGGAAGTGCAGGGATAGGAAGAGGGGAGTGGTTTCATGCTGAAAGAGGGGAGATTGAGATGAGATTTTAGGAGGAAATATTTCCTGTGAGGGTGGGGAGGCCCTGGCCCAGGTTGCCCAAAGCAGTGATGGCTGCCCCATCCCTGGAGGTGATCAAGGCCAGGCTTGAGCCCCCCGATCCAGTGGGAGGTGTCCCTGCCCATGGCAAAGGAGTGGAAGTGGATGGGTTTTGAGGTCCCTTCCAACCCAAACCATTCTGTGATTCTGTGATTTTACGTTTCCTGATTCTATGCTCTCAAGTGTGGAGGCATAATTATGTCTGCAAGATATATTTGTATGCAGATGCACATGTTTGTGCAATCATATACACATTTTTAATATACAAACACACAAATAGTTTACTAATTATACTACAGAATTAGAAAAAAACATTGTCAAACACTTTACCAATCACCATTGCATGATGTGCCTGGAAACAGGGATAAGAGCAGACAATTCTGTTCCTTGGGAGAGCATTGCCTTGCAGATTGGATTGGTAAGGGTTGGTGGATGTTGTGAATTTAGTAGCTTTAGCATCTGCTTCATCCTTACTTACACTTGTTGACTAGTGCCTCATCTGAAAGTGAGACTAATATGTTAGAAGCTACATTAATATTAGTAACCACATCTTAAAAAACCAGTTCTGCTTGCAGTGTGACATCCCTGAATCCCTTATACCCATCTGCTTTCTCATTATTTCCCTCCTCAGTTATTTCCTCAGTTACATGGTTCAGGCTTGTCTTCCTCACTGCCCACTGTCTGCTTTCTACAGGACTGAGTCTCACAGGTCTCAGATTAATGCCATAATTGTTTCTTTTAACGAGCACAACTTCCATCCAAAACAACAGAAAGGAAGTCAAAGTACAGGCTGGTATGGGAATGTTTTATGGAAATTTGCAACACTGCTTTGCAGGAAATTCTTCACTGTTTCAGATGTGTGAGAGAGAAAGAAACTGGGATTGGTTGGAAGGTGGGGGTAACATGGAAAATGTTTTACAGCTGCCTGCTGTTTTGAAGGCAGTATACATTTCTTGTAATTAAAAAAGAAGGCAAATTGGATTAACACTGGGCAGGCCCTGGAAACAGGACCACAGCACCTGGCTTTTAGTTCAAGGCAGGAAAAAAACCCTCACTTTTCCTTGTTTCACTGTGTGCTGAATGCACTGCTCCCACCTGGGTGACTGATTTTTGTAGCTGCAAAATAGCACAAAAATAAAAACTATGGATTCTCCTGAGTAACCAAGCAGCAATGACAGGGTGAGGACCTCTGTGGTGCATCGCTTGGAGATATCCCTGGTTGCAGTGGCTCCTGTTCCTGCTCCTCTAGTAGCACTAACGGAACTGGAGCTCAGATATCTCCTCTCAGCACACATTGCTCTCTCCAGGGAGCAGTTCTCCTTTCTATTTTAAGCCATGCATACCTTCACATTTGCCCTAACATTGCAGCAAGATGTGTTTCTGCGCATGTTCAGGACCAGGCGTCATCACAGGAGTGCAGGGGACTTGCTTTGCAGTGAAACTACTTGGTAGAGCAACCAGCACAATTAAATACAGCATATGCATGCACAACTAGACAAAAGCTATGAGAAAACTGGGGAGGGGATCTTTGCAAGTGGTAGGAAAGGAGAGAATGGCTTTAGATTGAAGGGGGGAAGATTTAGATTAGACATTAGAAAGAAATTCTTCACAATGAGGGTGGGGAGGCGCTGGCAAAGGTTACTCAGGGAAGTTGTGGCTGCTCCATCCCTGGAGGTGTTCAAGGCCAGGCTGAATGGGGCTTGGAGTCCCCTGATCCAGTGGGAGGTGTCCCTGCCCATGGCAGTGGTTGGAACTGGATAGGCTTTGAGGTCTGTTCCAACCCAAACCATTCTAAGAAAAGCTAACCAGGTCCTCAGTGTGTCACAAACCCTGGCATTTGTCATTTCCTCCATGGCAGGCTGATGCAGCCAGTCAGCCCATTTGGTTGGTGCAATGCTCTGCTCCCTCTGGGCAGTGACCATCAGACACTGGACCATCATTCTGTGATTGTATGACATCATGTGGACGTGTCTGGGTGCCCTTTGCCATGCAGCACAGGCTGTCCCTCGCCTCCCAGGTATGCGCGACAAAGCTCTGCTTGCAGACACCCAGGGACTGTCTCAGATCTGGGTGGATGGCACATGTGTTGGGGCTCTGATATGAGATAAGCAGGAACTTATATTTTTTTGCTCATGAGTGCTGGCACATCTGTGCACAAAGATCCCCAAACATTGCAAAACACCAAGTATTTCAAGTCACCGTGCAGAGCAGTAACATTGGAGGGGAAGTTTTCTGCTTGAGGAAATGCGTTTGGTGTTGAAGACTGTGATGACACTGCCCAGGACAGCTACACAGTGCCCAGGCTTGTCCTGCCCAAACCAGCCTGGCTGCCCAGTGCATGACAGGGTGTGCTCTGTCCCCTCCCCAGCCACTGAACACACACTCCTCCCCCTGTTCCAAGGCCCGAGGTGCCCAGGTTGCCTCCTGGTTTCCAGAAACCATGGAAGGGGAGTAGGGCTGGACCTACTCCCCTGCCATGAAAGGGTGATTGGCCATTGGAATGGGCTGCCCAGGGAGGTGGGGGAGTCACCGACCCTGGAGATGTTTAAGGGGAGACTGGATGAGGCACTGAGTGCCATGGTTTAGATGATGGATTGGTGTTGGTGTTGATGTTGGTGTTGGGTTATAGGTTGGACTCAATGATCTCGGAGGTCCTTTCCAACCTTATGATACTGTGATACTGTGAAACTGTGACCAAAGGCATCCATGCTGAGAGGTGGATCTCACCCCACACCTGCTGCCCCCCTTATGCCTCCTCTGTGACTCACTGACAGTGAGTGCAAGGAGAGCAGCTCAGGGTGGAGTACTAAGCTAAAGAACTAATGTGTGAATATTAAATGTGGCAAAAATAATGGCCTCGAGTGAGCAAGCAAAACCCCTCTGCCACAAGACCCTGCGAATTGAGGTGAGGTTTTTGCAGACAGTGTATGAGCACAAGTGCCCAGCTCCTACGTTAGGCACTGGAGGAATGAAAATCCTCCTCCACCACTCAGAATTTGACATTACTGGAGGAAATGTGGTCACCTGTTCTTGCCAGGGACCAACTTCAAACCTTGCTGCAATCAATGGCTTCCTGCTGCTGCTGCTGGTGAGTTTTAGATCAAGTCCAAGAAGTGTTTCTGCAACATCAAAGAGTGGAAACAGGTCCAGATAACTGCGTGTGTGAAAATCTCTTTTCCCCATAGGGGAAAAATTATATAAATCGGAACAGAAAAGCCCATTATTCTGTTAAACAAGGCTCCAAAAGGCTCTGTGAGGCTTGCATTCTGCTCTCGAGAAGGTACTGGATGCTTTTCAACAGACTGAGGACGCCCAGACCTGCTGTCTGCAGGCTCCGAGTGTGCTGGTATTGGTGGTGAGCAAACAGTTAAGCGCCACTGCGCCTGTATCTGTGCCCAGATGCCAGCGTAGACATTTCCTCCACATCCTCTGCATCTGCTGCCAACACACGTGTTTTGCAGCTAGAGGCAGGGGACATGCTTCACATGCCAAAGGGAGATAACCCTCCCTCCCTGGGAAACCGGCACATCCCAGGGGAAAACTAAATACAGCCAGTAAAGCCGGGAATGCAAAAAGGAATCCCAAAGCAGGGAGGGCTGAAGAGATCACAACAGAGGTCTGGGATGGGGAGAAGCATTGCCCTTGCTTGGACCAGCCCTCTTTTCCAGTTTACGCCCTGTTTCCAGGCTTTGCTAGAGCTGGTGTGTGGCCACCAGCTGCTTTTCTTCCCTCTGACCGCAATCCTGCCTCTCTCCTCTGCGTCTCTCTGCCTGTGCTCTGATGTGTTTACTGTCTGCAGGGTTGCAGAGCAGATCCTGGAAGAGATGCACAAAGCGTGACTCACCCTTGGTGCAGAGACCATCCCAGCGCTGAGGGGTAAGCCTGAACCTCCCTCTCCATACCCTGACTCTGCAGAGGAGCTGGGTCCCTCCGCACAAACCTGTTGGGGTGACTCTGCTTGTACTCCTTGTTCTTGTTTGGCTTCCCAGGAAACTTAGAATCAGAGAATCATGGAATGGTTTGGGTTGGAAGGGATCTCACAGCCCATCCAGTTTCACCCCTGCCATGGGCAGGGACACCTCCCACTGGATCAGGGGGCTCAAAGCCCTGTCCAATCTCACCTTGAACACCTCCAGGGATGGGGCAGCCACCATTTCTCCGGGCAACCTGGGCCAGGGCCTCCCCACCCTCGCAGGAAAACATTTCCTCTTAAAATCTCATCTCAATCTCCTAAATTTCAGCTGAAAAACGTTCCCCCTTGTCCCGTCCCTTCAATCCTTGATCAAGAGCCCCTCCCCAGCTTGCATGGAAAGGTTTGCAAGACTCATCCTTGCTTGGCTCTGAATTTCTGAGCATAGAGCAACAGGGCATTTGATGTGAGTCAGACACTGCTGTGCTTTTGCTGCTGGATTGGGATCTCCTGCTTGTTGGTGGGGCTGTTCTGTCTCCTGTCCATTCCATGTCCCTGCTGTGTGTGCCTGGGCTATGCAACCCACCTGATAAACCATCAGCTGCACCGCACACCCAGGAAATCCCAACCCGAGGCGGCAGCGTTTATACCCTTGGCTGTCAGAGTCGCAGCTGACTGTTAAGGCTTTGCCAAATGAACTTCACCGCAGCACTTTTCACCTCCTTTTGGATTGTTGGATGATTGCAGTGTCCTAATAGCAGTGCAGGGTCTTTCAAGGTGACATGTACCTAGGTTAGTGTTTGCTATATGCAAGATTGCTTCTCCTCATCGATTAAGTCCTTCAACAACTTAAGCTCTTGTTTCAACAACTCCCATTGGGAATGAAAGCAGCATCAAGTACACACCATTTATTAATTTGGTTTAAAAATATTATTTAGCCTTTTTTTTCTGGTACTCTGATGACATCTGATAGGCTTGAGCACACCCTTGTACCAAGAAGTATTCAAAGATGTGGTAGAAAGACAATTTGAAACGTTTAAGCTGTAAAACCTAAAAAGCCCTTTTGATTGCTTAAAATTACTCTGAATATCTATTGCATGATGGCAGTCAGTGGGTTTCCCATGTCCTGTAGCACGTTTGGCCCCAGTTCTCCCCTCCTCCTCTTCAGGACGCCCCAGTTGGATGGAAGGCTTTGCTTTTTGCTGCCTCTCCTCTCCAGAGCCCCTTCTGCCGCCTTGGGCCGTGACTCATTTCCTTACGTGGCTCATCTCATCCTGCCTGCTGCCAGAGCTTGCTTACTGCATGCCCTTCCCCTCTGCAGTGCCAAAACTTACAACAACAAAAGAAGCTATAATATCCTCTGAAACACTGCCTTTTCCTCTGCAGCATGCAGAGCCCTGTCTCTGGGCACCTCGGTGAGGCTCTGTATGCAGCAGGATAGATAAGGAAAGTGGGGAAAAATCCAGTTATATGCATATTTTGTATTCTTGTTGTGCAAAAGTGCAGAGAGATGCATGGACAATAATTGGTCAAAAGCAAAGTAGCATTCTGATCCAGGCAATCTACTCACAATTTTAGTGTAGGGAAGTGGTGGGTGAAAGTTGACCTCTTGGGATGTCAGTGCCATCTGCTGGAGTCCTTATGGAGAGAGGCACGTGGAGAGACAGAGGAATCTGCACAGGCTGGATCCATGGATGAGGCCAATGGGGTGGGGTTCAACAAGGCCAAGTGCTGGATTCTGCACTTGGGACATAACAACCCAGGCAGCATTACAGGCTTGGGAAAGAGTGGCTGGAGAGCTGCCTGGAGGAGAAGGACCTGGGGGTGTTGGTTGTCAACTGGCTGAACATGAGTCAGCAGTGGCCCAGGTGGCCAAGAAGGCCAATGGCATCTTGGCCAGTGTCAGAAACAGCATGGCCAGCAGAAGCAGGGCAGTGATTGTGCCCCTGGACTCAGCACTGGTGAGGCCCCACCTCAAATCCTGGGTTCAGTTTTGGGCCTCTCACTGCAGGAAAGACCTGAGGCTGGAGGAAACAGAGCTGGGGAAGGGGCTGGAGAACAAGCGTTATGAGAAGCAGCTGAAGGTCCTGGGGCTGTTCAACCTGGGGAAGAACAGGGGAGACCTCATTGCTCTCTGCAGCTCCTGAAAAGAGTTCGTGGTGAGGTGGGTGCTGATCTCTTCTCCCGAGTATAAAGTGATGGGAGGAGGGAAAATGGCCTCAAGTTACACCAGGGCAGGTTTAGATTGGATATTGGGAAAAATTTCTTTATTGACAGAGCATTGAAGCCCTGGTAGAGCCTGCCCAGGACAGTGGTGGCGTCTCTATCCTTGGAGGGGTTCAAAAACTGTGTAGGAGTGGCACTTTGGGGCATTGTTTTTCCAACCTCAATGATTCTATGATTCTATGCACGGTGCAGCAGGAATTCAACCTTTATGTTCTTCAAGGTACGTGATCTTTTATTTGCTTTTCAATCCTATTTCTTCCTGGGATTTAATACAAGAAAATTTCTGTTATCATCCTGCCTTCTTAGGTTAATTTTTATCTGTTCCACAGATACAGTTTCTGTCATTATTTATATCAATTTTAGTACAGAAAGCAATGAAACCTCAGTGGTAGAAATCTTAAAATGATGTCATCTCCATTTAGCATAACCGACCTCCGGGATCTGGCTTCCTACCACTATAGGGGAAAATAATGTTTTTTATTAGTTCTTCATTAATTTGAAGAGCCCACTGGTGATGGACTGATAATTTTTCATGCTTCTGTGAAAAGTTAACCAAACCTGCTACATCTGAAGGGATGTGCTCATGGATAACACTCTCATCTTGGGCCAGGGGCATGACACAAGGGGGTCTTGAAAGGGCATATAAATGGTAATCAGGAGGCAAAGGCTGACCTCAGACCATGTGGAAAGAGATGTGTTTGGAAACCCCCTGTCCTATGGGTCTGCAGTCCTTGCAGCTGAGAAACAACAAACTGCTGTGGACTCTGTCAGATGCATCCTGTTTTTTTTCAGAATCTTCAGTTTTAACAGATAAAAAGTGGTACAAGGGCAGTGATGGGTCAGTGCTTTAAATAAAAACACCAGGGACACGGTCAGATGTGATTCTGGTGTGGCGTGAGCTGCTTTACGTGGGCATTCGTGTGATTTTATGCAGCTTAGGAGAGTTAAAACTTTCTAACAGCAACACAGGGCACTGCGCACCTCCCTTCATTAGGAATCATCCACACGAAGCGACCAGACTTGCAGGGTGCCCTGGAGGTAAATAAACTGAATAACGCCTAAGCAGCAGCAGAGGAGCGGCTCACAAGGCTGAAAACTCCTTGGAAGGATGTTCGGATGGCGTTTCTGTCTGCAGGGTTCCAGCTTCAACACTGATTGCAATTAACATCTGACGCACAGCGAGAGGCGAGAGGCAGTTCTCCCAGTGTACGTGAGAGGGCACCGCTCAAACACCAGGAACGCAGAGCCCGTTTCAGTTCCTTTCCAATGCGTTTATTACTAATTGTAAACAGGAGCTGAACAGGCAGAAGAGAGATTGGGTCATGTGTGCAGTCTGTTGGTTTGTTGCTTATTTTCTCTTGAAACACTGAAATCTGAGCCATCTGGTGAGGCTTTTGTTTGCTTTATTCCTCTTCCCCTTCCTCTTATCCCTTTTCTTCTTCTTCTTCTTGTTCTTCTTCTTGTTCTTCTTGTTCTTCTTCTTCATCTTCTTCTTCTTCTTCTCCTTCTTCTTCTTCTTCTTCTCCTTCTTCTTCTCCTTCTTCTTCTTCTCCTTCTCCTTCTCCTTCTTCTTCTTCTCCTTCTTCTTCTCCTTCTTCTCCTTTCTTCTTCTTCTCCTTTCTTCTTCTTCTCCTTTCTTCTTCTCCTTCTCCTTCTCCTTCTCCTTCTCCTTCTCCTTCTCCTTCTCCTTCTCCTTCTCCTTCTCCTTCTCCTTCTCCTTCTCCTTCTCCTTCTCCTTCTCCTTCTCCTTCTCCTTCTCCTTCTCCTTCTCCTTCTCCTTCTCCTTCTCCTTCTCCTTCTCCTTCTCCTTCTCCTTCTCCTCCTCCTTCCCCTCCTCCTTCTCCTTCTCCTTCTCCTTCCCCTCCTCCTTCTCCTTCTCCTTCTCCTTCTCCTTCTCCTTCTCCTTCTCCTTCCCCTCCTCCTTCTCCTTCTTCTCCTTCTCCTCCTTCTCCCCCTCTTTCTTTTCCTTTACTTTTGGAGGCAGGGCAAACAGGTAAAATATGTCCAAGAGATTCCTAAATGCAGCTGTGTGTGCACACACGTCATCCCCAACGACTCCTCGCCGAAGCGAGACGAGACAAAGCATTTAGGCAGAGGTGCACTTTGGAGTGAGGGAATGCTGATCCTACCATGAAGAGTTCTGGCAGCTTTGAGCCGACCCAAAGAAATCCTTGATGTCCTCCTGCTCTTGTGACGACCAGAAGAGTTAGAGAGCCAGTGGGCACAGACACCACGCTTTCCTGGCCAGTGAACAGCCTGGATAGTTTGGATGGCTGTGGGACAAGAGCCCTCAGAAGATGGTGTACTTCAAAGAAGTGCTCACTTCTTTCTCTCTGTAGTAACAGCCCTAGAGGAGCTCCCTTAAAACCTGTGTTTCCCTCACAGTGGCTACAAAGACATTAAAAGGTTGTTCTCATCTTAAACTGGAGGGCATGCAGATCCCATCACAACACAAGGGGTCACTTTCCATACCAACCTAACATTCTCAGTCACCATATAAGAAAGGTGATGCTTTCCTGTGAGGGCAGTGGGGCCCTAGCACAGGTTGAAGAAATGTTTTCCTCTGAGGCCCTGGCCCAGGTTGCCCAGAGCAGTGGTGGCTGCCCCATCCCTGGAGCTGTTCAAGGCCAGGCTGAATGGGGCTTGGAGCCCCCTGATCCAGTGTGAGGTGTCCCTGCCCATGGCAAAGGGATGGAACTGGATGGACTTTGAGGTCCCTTCCAACCCAAACCATTCCATGATTCCATATGCAAGGGGAAATTTCCTAACCTTGTTTTCTATAAAGGTTTTTCTAAAACACTAAAACCTGTCTTTCTGTATGTTGCCTCGGAGAAAGTATCAGCAGAAATGCAGCAGTGATCCCTGTTGAATCCTCCTGAAGGCAGTGGGATGTGCATTATGGGTTTCACAAGGCCTCCTACTCAGGGTTCACAACCCAGCAGCGAGCACCGGGCAGCCTTTCTCTTCATGGCACAGGTGCCGTTTGTCTGCAGTCTGTCAGGTGGTGGGGCTCTGGCTGAGCCGTGTCTGGAGAGGGCAGAAAAGGGCACGGATGTTTCTGAGATGTTTGCAGGCTGAGGAAGAGGGAAGAGGGTGGCAGAAGCCAGCAGACATCTGACTGCTGCTTCCAGCAGAGCGCGGGAGACGCGGGGGGATGTAAACCAAACAGGCACAGAAGGGGTTATGAAACAGGATTGCTGGGCAGAAACATTCTCTGCACTGAGAGGAACAAACCTTCCAGGATTCTGTGATTCTATGATCAGCTCCCACATCCTCCAGTCTTTGGGAACTGGATGACCTTTTATACTCAGCTGTCACAACCCTCCTACATTTTACCCAGTCAGTGCACCCTGTGCATTGCTGGGAACCTCTGCAATATCAGCCTTCTTGCAAGTAACATGAGTGTGTTGACATCCACCCTGCTGGCACAAGCCTTGTGACCCACGGAAACAGTGTTCCTGGGTGAGAAATACATGTTTTGCATCGCTCACCATCCTCCTCTCGCACGCAGTGATGCGTCTGTCACCTGCCTGCTTTGTACTCAGGGTTAATTAATTTCCAGTAAAATGAAAATTAAGCACGCATTACAGAAAGTCTCAAGCGTGAAACAGATCTGTGTAGACTTTAATTTGACACATCATAAAGTTTTTCAGGCAAGACCAAGAAGGCAGCATCTGATTAATCTGAAATACAAATGGAAGCCTGTTAGCGATTCATGCTATCAAATGTGAATAAGACAGTGACAAAGCTGAGGTGTATTCCTGGGTGATGTGAAGCAATCCATCTCAGTCCTGAAGAAATATTCAAGGAGGCATCACCTCTGCTGAAGAAAGGCTGAGAGGGGTTTTCAAAGGGGAATCTCTCGGTTTGCAAAGAGAATATTTAAAATTAGCAAGTCTACTAGACAACTCAGAGGATCGTAATGGTTTTAAACTGGAAAGGGAAAGATCTAGATTAGACATTGGGAAGAAATTCTTCATGATGAGTGTGGTGAGGCCCTGGCCCAAGTTGCCCAGGCTGCCCAATCCCTGGAGGTGTTTAAGGCTAGATGGGGCTTTGAACACCCTGATCCAGTGAGAGGTGTTCCTGCCCGTGGCAGGAGGTTGAACTGAATAGACTTTGAGGTCCCTTCCAACCTGAACCATTCCAACATTCCATGATTCCATGATCAGCATTGTCTCACAAAGGGCCAGTAACTGGGCATGAAAATAAAGATCTGTGCATGTAAGAGGGATCTTTGCTTCCAGCCTGAATGGAGGTTGATGCTCTGGGAAAGCCAGGGTCCTGGCTGGGTGTTGATTAGGGAAAAAAAGATTGGGAAAGGAATAAAAAAGTGGGAAAGGAATAAAAGAGAGGGAACGGAAAAAAAAAAAAGAGAGGAAAATAGTGAAAAAAAAAGGTTTGAAAAGCTGCTTGGGGATTCTAGCTTTTCCCATTGCATTTTCTTTTGTCAGAGGAAAAGATTTCTTGAAGCTTTGCCTCTTTTATGTTGCTGGTTGATGGATGTTAATTGTGAAGCCTTTTCCTCAAACAGTATCACATGCTTGCTGCCGTAATCTTGGTGTCTTGACACTCCTCTTTCTGCCCCTCACCTGCAGTGGTGTGGCAATGTTCTCCCGTTGCTACATTGGTCACGGGGCTGAAACTCCTGCCAGGAGCCCAGGGTCAATTCCCACTGCTCTGTGGGAGTGTCAAGATTCTGCTGTTCAACCCCACAGCAGAAACAGCTCGATATGAGAGATCGGGGCATCCAGGGAAGGAGCCAAGGCAGGGAGAGGAAGGGTGATCCATGGGGCCGTATGGCAAAATACTGCATGGTTTTCAGTCCAGGTAGCCCAGAGTGATTTTACCAATCTTTCCAAGAGTGGGAAAAGTGGCCTTTTTCACCTGCTGTTCATTGGCACCACTGGTATTTTACGTTCAGCAATGTCCACGTCCCACACAGTGGATGTGACTGTTCTGTACTGAAAGGATCCGTGTGAATCATGGCAGTTTTCACAGCACTCAATCTATTTCAAAATGTAATATTAAAAAAAGAATAAAAACAAAGCATGAATATCTCAAACATATGAGAGTCAGAGCCTACAATGCCAGGAAACCCAGCACAGGGAAGGAACAGGGTCTTTGCTGACGTGCAACATGGGGGCTGCTTTTCCCTATTTGTAGCTCAAAATCTGGTGTTTGCTGTGAGGAGAAAGCTGTGGGCTCCCCTTGCTGGCACAACCTTTCCTCCTGCCTTTCTAAACTAAGTTTGAAAGGCTGAAGAGTGCCTATGAGGAAGTAATCATATTTGGGTTAATCATTTTTTTTCCTAGGGCTCCCTCTGCCAGCAGAAATTGGTGTTCAGCAGCAAAGCTGGGAGCCCTGGAGCCAGCAGCGGCTTTTCAAGGGGTCAAGTTTCTCCTGCCCTTGTCTGCCCCGCAGAAGGTTCTGTCATGGCTGTAGATTACAGGAAGGGCATGCTGAGGACTGGCAGCCTTGCCAGAGTTTGTATTTTCCTTTTTTCCCCCAAAGCAGCTCACCTTGTAACCATGGCAACTCACTGCCATGCACAGACAGGCCCTGCAGCTGGTGCATCAACCCTCTGTGGGCTGCAGCATCTCTTTGTGGGTCACAGCATCTCCTTGTGGGCCACAGCATCCCCTCGTGGCCTGCAGCATCCCTTTGTGGGCCACAGCATCTTGCTGTGGGTTGCAACATCCCCTCAAGTGTCACAGCATCCCTCCGCGGGTTACAGCATCCCTTTGTAGGCTGCAGATCCACTCATGGGCTGCAGCATCCCATCATGGGTCACAGCATCCCATCATGGGTCACAGCATCTCTTCATAGACTGCAATATCCCTCATGAGCTGGAGAATCCCTTTGTGGGTCACAGCGTTCTTGAATGGGCAGCAGCATCCCTTTATGGGCTGCAACGTGGCCACAGGATCCCCTCATGAGCCAAAGAATCCCTTTGCAGGCTACAGCAACCCTTTGTGGGCTACAAGATTGCTCCATGGGCTGCAGCATTCCTTTTTGGGAAGCAGCATCAAATCATGGATCACAGCATAGAATCATAGAATGGTTTGGATTGGAAGGGACCTCAAAGCCCAAAGTTCAAAATGCCCTGTCATGGGCAGGGACACCTCCCACTGGATCAGGGGGCTCAAAGACCCATCCAGCCTGGCCTCGAACACCTCCAGGGATGGGGCAGCCACCACTGCTCTGGGCAACCTGGGCCAGGGCCTTCCCACCCTCATCATGAAGGATTTCTTCCTAATGTCTTATCTAGATCTTCCCCCTTCCAGTTTAAACCCATTCCCCTTCATCCTGTTGCTACAGGATCCTGGAAAAAGCCCTGCTCGGAGCTGCTCTATGGTTTCCCTGGAGCCTTCCCTTCTCCAGGCCGTATAAGCCCAACTCTCTCAGCCTGTCCTTGTAGCAGAGCTGCTCCAGCCCTCAGATCATCTCTGTGGCTCTCTCCAACAGTTACCTCCCCTTCTTGTGTTGGATATTCCAGAACTGGATACAGGGCTCCAGGTGGGGTCCCATCAGAGCGGAGCAGAGGGGCAGAATCCCCTTCCTGCTGGTCCCACTGCTTTGGATGCAGCCCAGGACACTGTTTCTGGGCTGTGAGCACACGATCCCAGCTCATGTTGAGTCTCTCATCCCCCAGCACCCCAAGTCCTTCTCTTCAGGGCTGCTCCCAATCACATTGTCCCCCAGCCTGTACGGAAACTGAGGATTGCCCTGACCCAGGTGTCGGACATTGCACTTGGCCTTGTTGAACCTCATGTTGTTCACACCATGAGCATCCCTCCATGGGCTGCAGCATCCCCTTATGGGCTGGAGCATCTCCTAATGGGCTACTCCTCCACCAGGATGCAGGACCAGACACACTGAATGAGAATGTACACCAAACCTGGGTGGAGGACAGGTCTGTTTTCCTTGAAACAGCCGTTACCAACATTTGGGCTTGCTGCTGTCACAAGCAGCCCTGTGCACAGCACACATTCTCTCTGTCTCAAAAAATCTCCTGCTAAGATGTATATTGTGGGGTGAAATATGGATTTGGTCCTGCTTCAGCAGCAAGCTCGAAGGCATTAATGGAGTTGTAGAAGCTGTGATTTTGCTACATGGCTTTTTGCTGTTACAGACATTTGTTATTCCCTGCATTAGTTGGATTGTCCTTTAAGGTATCTTCTCATTACAGCAGCAACCTTCCTTTGTTAAAATTTCTTAATGAAAACTTTTACTTAAGGTTTCCAAATGTTTCATATTCTTTATCCCTATGGGCAACCTAAACCCTTTCTTTGCCTTGAGTAGTCCCCCTCCTAAAATCCTGAGGAACAAGAGGACATGAGAAGTGGCCCTGTGTGAAACTGATCAGGTTCAACAAGGCCAAGTGCAACGTCCTGCACCTGGATTGGGGCAATCCACAGTTTCAGTACAGGATGGGTATAATGTGTTTGGAAGCAGCCCTGAGGAGAAGGGCTTGGGATGCTTGTGGATGAAAGCCAAACTATGTCCTGGGCTGTGTCCAAAGGAGTGGGACCAGGAGGGCAAGGAGGGGATTCTGCCCCTCTGCTGTGCTCTGGTGGGACCCCACCTTGAGTCCTGTGTCCAGTTCTGGTGTCCTCAACATAAGAAGGACCTGGAGCTGTCAGAGTGAGTGCAGTGCAGGATATGGAGATGATCCGAGGACTGGAGCACGTCCCATACAAGGACAGAATGAGAGAGGTGGGTTGTTCAGATGGAGAAGAGAAGGCTCTGGGAAGACCACAGAGCAGCCTCCCAGTACTGAAAGGAGCTCCAGAAAAGCTGGGGAGGGGCTCCTGATCAGGGAGTGCAGGGATAGGATGAGGGGGAATGGCTTTAAATTGGAAAGGGGAAGGTTTAGTTTGGACATTAGGAAGAAATTCTTCACAACAAGGCTGCCGAGGCCCTGGCACAGGTGAGGCCTTGGCCTAGAGAACTGGTGGTTGCCCTGTCCCTGGAGCTGTCCAAGGCCAGGCTGGATGGGGCTTTGAGCCCCTGATCCAGTGGGAGGTGTGGAACTGGTTGGGCTATGAGACCCCTTCCAACACAAACCATTCTGTCATTCTGTGATTTTATGAGATAAAAGCTAACTCATGTGCTTCTTCTGATCCTTAGAACACCTTCTTAGGGCTGGAAGGGAAACTGGAGGCAGCTTCCTCGAGGAGCCCTGAGAGATGGGTGGAACTCATGGGTACATCCTGACCCAAAGCAGTGTGTGACAGCCTGGTGGGAAGCACAGCTCCATCCCTGCTGCGCACCTCCTGCAGTTCATCTCCTGGAACCTGAAAGCATTGCTGTAATCAGGAGCAGCTCCAGAAGTCTCTGCATTGCCCCCTGGGGAGCCGTTCTGGCTTTGCTGGAAGAGGCAGCGCCGCGTTTGCCGAGCAACGCTTTCCAAAAGCCAGCAAAAAGGCTGCGCAGGAGCCTCAGATCCGCATTGCTCATCGTCTGCAGTGCTGATATTTCTGCCTGCCCAAGAACCCACCCCTGGTGTTCACACCAAGCTGTTTCTAACACAATGGTATCCCTGGAAAAGAGCAAATCTCCAGATTCAGAGGTCCATTATGACAGCGGAGATGGGAAGAGGAGGCTGGGCTCTGAAAAGAAGATGACACTTGTAAAGCAGAGAGCAGTCCACAGGGTGATGCAGTATTGGTGCAAACAGAGGAGCCTGTGGGGAGATTAGCAGTGCCACCAAATAGTGCAGAAGAGGCTTCTGCCACAGCTCCGTTTGTGTCTTATGAAGGAGGAGAACTCAATCACAGAATCACAGAATTGTTTAGGTTAGAAAAGGCCTTTAAGATTGAGTCCAATCATAAAGCTCACACTGCCAAGCCCACCACTGAACCATACCCCTAAGTACCACATCAATGTGACTTCTAAATCCCTCTAGGGATGGAGACTCCACCACTGCCCTGGGCAGGCTCTGGCAATACTCGATAACCTTTTTCATGAAGGAGTATTTTCCAATATCCAGTCTAAACTTCCCCTGGCACAACTTGAAGCCATTTCCTCTCCTCCTACCCCTTGCTCCTTGGGAGAAGAGATCAGCACCCACCTCAGCACAACCTCCTTTCCAGGAGGTCTCCACTCAGGCTTCTCTTCTCCAGGCTAAATATCCCCAGAGCTCTCAGCCTGGTTCTTCAGACCCTTCCCCAGCTCTGTTCCCTTCTCTGGATGCTCTCCAGCCCCTCAAAGTCTTTCTTGTGGAGTGAGGGGCCCAAAACTGAACCCAGTACTCGAGGTGGGGCCTCACCAGCACCAACTCCAGGGGCACAATCCCTGCCCTGCTCCTGCTGCCCACGCTGTTCCTGATACAGGCCAAGATGCCATTGGCCTTCTTGGCCACCTGGGCCACTGCTGGCTCATGTTCAGCCACTGTCAACCAACACCCCCAGGTCCTTTTCCACCAGGCACTTTTCCAGTCTCTCTTCCTCAAGCCTGGAGTGTTGCTGGGGTTGTTGTGTCCCAAGTGCAGGAACCATCACTGGGTCTTGTTGAACATCAACCTATTCACCTTGGCCCATGGATCCAGCTTGTCCAGGTCCCTCTGCAGAGCCTCCCTGCCCTCCAGCAGATCCACACTCCCCACAGCTTGATTTTGCCTTCCAGCTGACTGAGGGATCACTCAATCTCCTCATCCATGTCAAACAAGACTGGCCCCAACACTGAACCCTGGGGACACCACTTGCGACCAGCAACCAACTGGGTGTAGCTCCATTCACCACAACTCTCTGGGCTTGGCCATCCAGCCAGTTTTTTACCCAGCAGAGACTACCCTTGTCCAAGCTGTGGACCATCGACTTCTCCAGGAGAATGCTGTGGGAGACAGTGTCAAAGGCTTTACTGAAGTCCAGGCAGACAACATTCACAGCCTTTTGCTCATCCATTAGGCTGGTCACATGGTCATAGACAGAGAGAAGACTGGTCAATCAGGACCTGCTTTTCATATACCCATGCTGACTTGTTATCCTGTACGTGCAGTGTGATGGCACTCAGAATGATCTGCTCCATGACTTTCCTTGGCACCAAGGTCAGGATTTCAATCAGGCCTGTATTTCCCCAGACTCTCCCTCTGACCTTTCCTGCAGATGGACATCACATTTACTGACCTCCGGTGAACTGGTCTCTCCCCAGTCAGTCAGGACTGCTGGTAGATGGTGGAAAGTGACTTGGTGAGCTCTTTCATAAGTTCCTTCATTACTCCTGAGTGGATCCCCTCCAGGCTTGTGCAAGCCTGAGTGGTGTAGCAGGTCCCTAACCTTTTCCCTTGGGTTATAGGGTGTCTATTCTTCTCCCCATCCCTGTCTCCCAGCTCAGGGGTCTGGGTGCCCTGAGAACAACTGGTCCAACTGTTAAAGACACAGGTCAAGAAGGCATTGAGTACGTCCACCTTTTCCTTATCCTTTGTCACTATGTTTCCCCCTGCAATCCATAAAGGATGAAGATTCTTCTCAGCCTGCTTGGCTGCTGATGTTTTTATAGAAAGACTTTGTATTGTCCTTTACTGGAGCAGCCAAATTAAGTTCTAGTTGGGCTTTGGCCCTTCTGATTTTCTCCCTGCATGACCTCAAAACATCCTTGTTATGCTCCTTTTTCCAAAGGCCATCAACTTTTTTTTCACTGAGTTCTAGCCAGAGATCCCTGTTCATCCAGGCTCATCCAACTTCCTGGACTCCCTTGCCTTTCAGGGCTGTCTCCCATGGGTCTCTCACAACCAGGCCCAAAAGAGGTCAAAGTCTGCGCTCCCAGCACTCCAAGGTACCTGATCTCTGCCTCCTCACTTCTCCAAGAATTGAAAACTCTGTAAGCAAGTTCCACAAGGGAGTGAGAATCATAGAATCACTGAATGTTTTTAGTGGAGGAGCTCTCAAAGCCCCTGGATCGGGGGGCTCCAAGCCCCATCCAACTTGGCCTTGAACACTTCCAGGGATAGGGCAGCCACCACTTCTCTGGGCAACCCATGCCAGTGTGTTATCACCATCATTTTGTGATCCCTGTGCCCAAGATGACCTCCAATGATCCCATCACCCACCAGTCCGTCTCTGTTCACAAACAACAGGTCCAGTGGCATCCCGGGTTGTGTCCCTGACCAGGTGGGTCAGGAGCTCTCCTCCACACCCTCCAGGAACCTCCTGGACTGTGTCTGCTGTATTGTATTCCCAACAGGCATCTGGTAGATTGAAGTCCTTCATGAGACCACCAAGCAAACATGAGACTTCTCCCAGCTACTTACAGGCTGTTCTGTCTTCCTCTTCATGTCCCATGTACCTGTGGCTGCAGTCACCAGCACCTTGCAGTAGGGTGAAATCATTTTCTAAGTACTATGTCATGGCAGGAAATTGTCTTGTCTCTGCTTAGTGTAAAATAACTTGTTTTATAAACCATCAGAGAATATTCTTGTCATATTTTATCGGTCATTTCCTTCACACTGCTAGACCTTCCGTGGCGTGACTTCTGTTCAGTGACTGCTACAAGGTCTATCTGCTTGGTGTTTGTCATGGTTAAAGCCATGCTCAGCCACCAACTAAGTCCCACGCAGCCACTCACTCAGCCCCCCACCCCCATGGGATGAGGGAGAGAGTCGGAAGAGTCAAAGTGAGGGAACTCGCGGGTTGAGATAAGAGCAGTTCAATAGTGGAAATGCAATTAAAAATTTGTAACAATAATAGCAGTAAGATAATAAAAACAATATTGTAACAACAGGAAAATAATAGAAAGAGAGTGAGAAGGTAAACCTCAAGGAAGACAAACAATGCAAATGAAACACAATTGGAACAAGCCTCACAAGATATTTGCTTTGCAAATAGTTCAAAATGATTAAAATAACATTTTTTTAGACATTTTTTTCTCAGTGAGTAAGAGAGCTGCAGTGGTGAACAGTCAGGTACGTTGTCAATACTTGGTGATACCAACATAAGACAGGCTGCCCCTGCAGAGTGACTGTAACTTCAGATATCATCACGGTTCTTCCCATTCTACTTGTCAAGGCATTGAAACTATGTCTGCATTCAATCTGCATGAAAAATGTTGCTTGTAATGATGAAAGTGATGCTTTCATTCTGGTAATTTTATGGTTACACTGGAAGCACCAATGTCATTGCAAGTGAAACACCAGGACTCTGGTGGACACACAGCAGCCGCCTTGGGTTGGGGATTTATGCCAACATTTTCAATGTTTGCCTTTTTCTTGCCATCTATAACATCTCATCTTTATTACTGACTTTTATTGCAACTACTTGGACGCCTTGAGGACAAGGAAGTGTCGGTATCTACATGTAAGGACTTCTGAGCTCTTATCCAGTGTTTGCATATCCTTCTGGGGAGGAGAACAGCACACAAGAGAAAGCCAGCCAGTGATAACGAGGGTCAAACTCCAACATGAAAACCACTTCCCTGTGCAGCTGGTTCATTCCCCTTTCTAGCTCCTTACAAATGCAGCCTAAAGGAGAAACATGTGGAGTAATGGTGACAACCTGTGACAGCCTAGGAGAAGTATGGGGGCACTTTGTGGTTTGGTTGTTACCTCCTCGTTGGTCAGTATCGATACAATTCCATGATAGATGGACTTAGTCCACTGTGGTTCAGGGCCAGGTGAATGTCCTCCTCCCAGTTTCTGAGACTACTCAGGGCCAGCACTTCAGCAGGAAGAAGCTAAGTTCCACAAGCGAGTCAGAATCATAAAATCATGGAATGGTTTGGGGTGGAAGGGCCTTCAAAGATCCTGCTATGGGCAGGGACACCTCCCACTGGATCAGGGGGCTCAAAGCCCCATCCAACCTGGTCTTGAACACCTCCAGGGATGGGGCAGCCACCACTGCTCTGGGCAACCTGGGCCAGGGCCTCATCACCTTCACAGTAAACAATTCCATCTTAAGATCTCATCTAAATATACCTGACCAAAGCACAAGCTCTGCTCATCTTTGCAAGACTACATGCTCTCTTAAGGAGGAGAAAAATCAATTCCTAAATTTAAGGCAAATTTTCCCAAGTGAAACCCAGTAAAACAAGTTGCTCCATAACCCTGGGAATGGAAGGTGCCTTATTGTCTACAAATTTGTGCCTTTTAGCTGATTGCTTCCCTCTGACTTATAAGGTTCAGCAGAAGGACCTGCTTTGTTAGATACCAAAGGATGCATATGCTAAATATACCATGAATCACATCTGGAGAGGTTTCAGTGTTTTATAAACCAAAACATCTTTCTGGACATCAAAAAAAATCCAGTTAGCAGACAGCCTAAGAAGAGGGATCAACAAATCACAGACTCTGAATGAAGTTTTCCTTTCAGTGAATAACAGGTAAAACGACAATTGAAACCTACCAGGAGCTGTTCCCAGTATGGATGGTCTATAAGGCATCCTGACACAAGGTCTGTTTTCCTTGTATAGCTAGAAGAAAGAAAATCAAACCAGAGTTTCATGGGATTTGAAGCTCTTTAAGAAATGAGGCTAAAAACACAAACTAGAATTTGCTTTAGGAAAATAATAGCCTAGGAAACAGATGCTTTTAGTAATTATTAGAATCTTGGACGAGGTTCAGCTGGTTTCCACATTTCTTTGGGTACTGGCTTGTCCTTAAGAGGAGGCTTAAACTGGTGTTTTTGTCCAAATGAGCTCTCTGTGTGTTGAAAAACAGTGGGTGACAGAATGGCTTCTGTGACCAAAGATGTTGGTGTGACATCTGGAAATTCAGCAGCCCCGTGACCCTAAATGTAGGGGCAGGGTATGCACAAGCCCCTGAAAAAGGGACCATGCTACTTCTCAGCATTCTTGCTAAGAAAAAACCCCAGCGTTGCTGCAGATTTGTGATGATAAAGTGGAGCTGCTCATCTCTCAGAACAACACAAGTCTGATCTCTGTCCTGCAGCTACAGCTGAATGATGTGCCCTGATTTCTATCTTTTGCAGAAATACAGAGAATTTCCTGATAGAAAAAAAGGCCTCAATATGTGCAAGATCCTTCCCTTGCATTAATTTTTTTTGAGAAATTTTCTCAAATCAGGATGAGAAATATGGCATCAGGTCTCATCTCATCATGCCTTCCCCTGTAAAGCAGAGTTTTCCCAAATGATGTGACATTCATACTGACTGTAAAAATAGCTGCTGTGCCTTTGTCTGCATCAGCTTTGCTTTATTAACATTGCAGGTTTCATTGTGAAGTTTCATCAATCATTTGCATCTTACAGAAGCAACACAACTGGAGAGTAAAGGAATTTGCTGCTGGATCTACAACTGGTTTGTGTATGGGGACTGTAGTGCAAAATAAATTTTATCCTGAAATTCTTTCCTTGAGGCTCCCCACTGCTAATGGTACCTGAAGACCTGCATTCAGCCCTGGGGTCCTCAGCACAGGAAGGACATGGATATCTTGGAGCAAGTCCAGAGGAGGCCACAGAAGTGATCTGAGGGCTGGAGCCCCTCTGCTCTGAGGACAGGCTGAGAGAGTTGGGGTTGTTCAGCCTGGAGAAGAGAAGGCTCTGGGAAGACCTCAGAGCAGCCTCCCAGGACTGAAAGGGGATCCAGGACAGCTGGGGAGGGGCTCTTGATCAGGGACTGCAGGGAGAGGATGAGGAGGAAATGGTTTTCATCTGAAAGGGGGGAGACTGGAATGAGATCTTAGAAATGTTTTCTTGTGAGGGTGAGGAGGCCCTGTCCCACGCTGCCCAGAGCAGTGGTGGCTGCCCCATCCCTGGAGGTGTTCCAGGCCAGGTTGGATGGGGCTTTGAGCCTTTTCATCCAATGGGAGGTGTCCCTGCCCATGGCAGGGGAGTGGAACTGGATGGGCTTTGAGGTCCCTTCCAACTTAAACCATTCTGTGATTTTACGATTCTCTTTCAGCACCGAATATTATATTGAACAATTCCAGCCCCTGTTATGCTATGTTTCCTCTCTGCCTTCTCCACTTTCAACATCTCCCATTATATATTACTATTTTGAGTGACTAATGCCAAACTAAGGATTTCTCTCTATCCTGCCCTGGATCTCTGCAGTCACTCCAGGCTGTTGTCGGAAATAACATCTTAAACTGTTCATGTTTTTTTTATAGAGGATGTTATCCACGAAGATTGAAGCTATTACCTCCCTGCTGTCATATCTTTGGAAAGATGATAATTTTGCTAAGTAGGAGCAAGAATAATCTGTTCCACTCACCAGTCATTTTTAATCAGTGGGTATGTTCGTGGTGTGTTAGCAGAGCACTGGCTGCCTCACTGCAAGCTGTCAGCCTGCCACAGTGGTTTCCTCCCAGCCCTTTCCCTAAACAACCGTGGGAAAGCTGTTAATTAGAGTGTCCGGCTGTCCTGGTGGTTTTTGTGATGAACTTCTCTGCTGTGTGCAAGTCAAGGATGTGGCTGTTTCAGCAGCCTTTAATACAGCCAGAAAGAGGTGCAAACAGCTTTTCCGTCAAAAACAGGCTGTTGCGTTGCTTCCCTCCCCTTACCCTGGCAGCCAAACATCTGAACATAAATCAGATGGATAAAGAAATAAAGACATAATAAATGACATAAACTCTGACAAACAAAGAGAAAAAACAAGTAAAACTGTAAATAACTAAAGTAATAGTATATGAAAATGTTACACTAAAAAAATGTCCATTAGAATATCCTACGCAAGGCAAGACTTCTCACAAGTAACAAGTGATAGGACAGGAGGAAATGGCCTCAAAGTGTGTCAGGGGAGGTTTAGATAGGATGTCAGGAGAAATGTCTTTACTGAAAGAGAGGAGAAGCCCTGGCAGAGGCTGCCCAGGACAGTGGTGCAGTCTCTGTGTCTGGAGGGGTTCAAACACCATGTGGCCGTGGCACTCAGGGACATGGTTTAGACAGCATGGTGGGGTTGGGTTGGTTGTTGAACTGGATGAGCTTCAAGGTCCTTCCCAATCGTAATGGTTCTGTGATTCTATGATTCCACCCATCAGTCCTACTGGCCACAGCTGCCTTCAGCCTGATAAAGACATCACAGAACTTCCCTCCACCACGCTGAGGTTGAGTCACCAAGACCCATTTTTCTCCTGTCTAAGCCTATTTCCAAAACGGAGCCATGGCTTGACTGAACCTGATTACAGGTTTCCTTCTGATCTCATGGAGATAGGGTTTTAACACCATCCTCTAGGACCCTGAGACTTGTCTTACAGCACTGCCTATCCTCTCTGCTGCTCCTCTGATAATACATCTTTCATACCAGTTTCACTGAGGGTTTGTTCCTCTCAGTGCAGAGAATGTTTCTGCCCAGCAATCCTGTTTCATAACCCCTTCTGTGCCTGTTTGGTTTACATCCCCCCGCGTCTCCCGCGCTCTGCTGGAAGCAGCAGTCAGATGTCTGCTGGCTTCTGCCACCCTCTTCCCTCTTCCTCAGCCTGCAAACATCTCAGAAACATCCGTGCCCTTTTCTGCCCTCTCCAGACACGGCTCAGCCAGAGCCCCACCACCTGACAGACTGCAGACAAACGGCACCTGTGCCATGAAGAGAAAGGCTGCCCGGTGCTCGCTGCTGGGTTGTGAACCCTGAGTAGGAGGCCTTGTGAAACCCATAATGCACATCCCACTGCCTTCAGGAGGATTCAACAGGGATCACTGCTGCATTTCTGCTGATACTTTCTCCGAGGCAACATACAGAAAGACAGGTTTTAGTGTTTTAGAAAAACCTTTATAGAAAACAAGGTTAGGAAATTTCCCCTTGCATATGGAATCATGGAATGGTTTGGGTTGGAAGGGACCTCAAAGTCCATCCAGTTCCATCCCTTTGCCATGGGCAGGGACACCTCACACTGGATCAGGGGGCTCCAAGCCCCATTCAGCCTGGCCTTGAACAGCTCCAGGGATGGGGCAGCCACCACTGCTCTGGGCAACCTGGGCCAGGGTGTCCCCATCCTCACAGTAAAATATTTCTCCCTAAGATCTTATCTCAATTTCCACTTTTTCATCTCAAAACTGTTCCTCCTTGACCTCTCCCTGCTCTTCCTGACCAAGATCCCCTCCCCAGCTTTTCTGGAGCCCCTTTCAGTCCTGGGAGGCTGCTCTAAGGTCTTTCTGGTGCCTTCTCTTCTCCAGAACAACTCCAACTCTCTCATCCTGTCCTCATACAGCAGGTGCTCCAGCCCTTAAATCACCTTGTTGGCCTCTTCTGGACTGGCTCCAACAGCTCCAGCTCCTTCCTGTGCTGAGGACTCCAGAACTGAACACAGGGCTCCTGGTGGGGTCTCATCAGAGTCGAGCAGAGGGGCAGAATCCCCTCCCTCCCCTCTGGTCCCACTGCTTGGCTACAGCCCAGGACACAGTTGGTTTCTGGGCTGTGAGTGCACGTTGCCAGCTCATGTGGAGTTTCTCTTCCACCAAGCACCTTGGTACTGCCTGTTTGTGAAGATACCACTGTAGCATTTTGGAAAACCCAAACAGAAGGGACTGAATTGTTTTACAGCCACTGATTGTCCTGATTTGTTCTTCAGCAGCATGGACAAGCTGCTGGAGCCTTCTTTCTTCCCTGGGCTGTCTCAGGAGCAGGAAGAGCAGCAGCCAAGGGTTTGTACACCAGCTCTCTGGCCACATCCTGAGGAAGGGGCTACAAACCTGCCTCCCCTCTGCACCTGGAAACATCATTGTGCTCCCAACTGCAGTGGAAGGATTCCTACCTCATCTCTATAATGGGTTAATCAGTGTTCCTGTGTCTAAAATTGCTCCATTTCTGAGTCCATCAAAGTCTATTAAAGCTTTGTCAGGTGCTTTATAGGGATTAGGAGGAGGCATAATTTATATAAGCTAAAGAAAAACAAGATTGGAAGAGGAAGAACTTATTCCAGAATAGAAACAATTTGTACAACCAGTTAGAATTGTTATATATATAAAGATACATATAATTTATATTTTAAGAATTTATCCTTTTTTTAATATATATATACATATATGTATTTGGGCCTCATTTTCTCTCCCTGTCCCACACAGCACCATGGCAGGATCCAGCTCCCTGACAGGATGCACTGGGCTTATTGCAAATAGGTTGGGGCAACCTGGATGAGGTATCACCACCATCACCCTTTTGCAGGGCAGGCGGATGCTGTCAGGAAATGTCTGGCAGGTGGGTGGAGGGCAGCAGCTGCAGAAGGAAAAAGGAAGAGGAGCTCTGTTTGAAGGGACTGTCTAGGTGGTGAGGAGAACACATCTTTATTTTTTATCCTGAGAAATAAGTGGAAATAAATAATTCAGCAAAGAAAAATTACAAGGATCTGAATTTGTCAGCATTTCTTTTAAAAATACACAGTAGTTTCTGCTGGGACCAAATGGAAACTTGTTGTCCAAGTGCACAAAAGAATATTAATCACAGAATCACAGGATGGTTTGGGTTGGAAGGGACCTTAGAGATCATCCAGTTCCAACCTTCTGCCATGAGCAGGATCACCTCCCACTGGATCAGCCTGCTCAAAGCCCTGTCCAGCCTGGTCAAAGCAAAAGCATTCCGTGCCCAAACAGGGTTTCTTCACGTGAAAATAACTATGAGTGGAGTCAGTAACGTGTTATGCTACAGAAGAGACCTCATGAAGTTATTGCCTGTGTGAGAACTGTTTAATTCCCTCTGAGATCAGGCATGGCACTACCCTTGGGCTGCAAGTACAGTGCCCTTGGCAGCCTAAGAGCCCCTGTGCCTCCACTGCAAGGCAGGCAGTGAACAGGAGGAGTGTAGAGAAAGACCCAAGCAGCAAAGGGCTCCTCTGAAGGCTCCGACTGAGAACCCAATAACGGCAAACGCGGACAGCTCTTCATTAAAGCCCAGTAACCCGTGCCAGGTGCACCTCTACCAGTGTGGCTGTTTGTGAGGTGCACACTGGCCATTTGCTGCAGAAGCTGCACACGGGGCAGCTCTGCACGAGGTGCTTGGTGTGCCTGCAGCACGGATCCACCAGGGTTCATGGAGGCCCTGTGAGGACAAGAGAAGGTGCCAGGTGAAAACTACCGTTGGGGAACTCTTGCATCAAAGACCAAGTCAGCCTCCTTTCACCAATAAGTGAGAGGGTGGGCTGTCAGGTTGCCTGGTTTTAAGCCAAACCATGAAATCTGGAAGTTAATTTGTCTTTTCTAGCCCACTTATGACATCTCATTGCAACAGAACAACTTCAGAAAAGTGCCCTGGCACAACCTTATGAAAAAATTACTCTTAAGCAAGTGAATAATAGCAATGTCTAGGGGTTGGATATAAATTAACCATGTTCCTGATTATCATCCTGCTTCAGCATCTTATTTTTCACCTTTGATATTCCGTTTAGCACTGAGGCTGTATCTTATATATCTATCCAGGATGTTTGTCGTGAAAGCAGACATCCACAGGAAAAAAGATAAGTGTATCCAAATGCTTTCTAGAGGCTTTCCTCTTTATTCAGCTCATTTACAGGTGGTCTTACAAACCCATCTGTGCAGTCACAGCTGCAGTTCTATTTGCCATTCTTATGCACAGGCTAGTTATGGCATCAAGAGGAAGAAACAGCAGAGAAACCATGCCTAAAGCAGGGGACCACCCAGGCTTTAAGGCTCCCTCCTTTTCTGGCTTTGTCGTGGCTCCTGAAACTGGTATCCTGCAAGCAGCAGCATAAAATCATGGAAGAGATAGGTTTGTGTTGGAAAGGATCTCAAAGCCCATCCAGTTCCACCCCCCTGCCATGGGCAGGGACACCTTCCACTGGATCAGGGGGCTCAAAGCCCCATGCAATGTGGCCCTTAACATCTCCAGGGATGGGGCAGCCACCACTTCTCTGGGCAACCTGGGCCAGGGCCTCCCCACACTCACAGCAAAATATTTCTGCCTAAGATCTCATTCCAATGTCCCCTCTTTCAGCTGAAAACCTTTTCGTCCTCTTCCTGTCCCTGCACTCCCTGATCAAGAGCCCCTCCCCAGCTTTCCTGAAGCCCCTTTCAGTCCTGGGAGGTTGCTCTAAGGTCTCCCCAGAACCTTCTCCAGGCTGAAACTCCAACTCTCTCAGCCTGTCCTTGTATGGAAGGTACCCCAACCCCTGGATCACCTCTGTGGCCTCCTCTGCACTCACTCCAACATATCCATGTCCTTCCTGTTCTGAGGACTCCATAACTGGACACCGGTCTCCAGATGGGGTCTTATGACCATCTGATATCATTGTGTGGTGGGTTGTCCTCCCCTGGGCTGCTACTGGCTGCAGGACTGGGAGGACATGCGTGTTAATCAGAGCAGGATATGCAGGAGTGCATCAGTCACTCAATCCCCTTGACATGGGGTCAATAACACAGGGCTGATCTGAGACAGAAGAAACTTTCGTTACCTTCAGAGCCCTGAGCTCCAAGTCTGAGGCATAATTCCTTGTTTGCAGAGATAATGTCAACGATTGGAATAATCATCAGCCTGATCCACCTAGAAAAGCAAACACTTTATTTTCGTGGCCTGAGTGGTGTTTGCTGAGCACCTGTGACACGCTGGAGGATGAGCTCACACCCACGAAATATTTCTGTTCCCACTTCTATTGTCCTTTGTAACGGAAGCTCTCACCTTTGTTTTCACTATAAATCCCTTGCAGGAGAGAGATGATCCGCAGTTCTGACTCAGAACATTAAGAGCATATTGAGAAATAACTTAGGTTTCCCAGAAGGCTAATTTACGTCAGCAAGCAAAAGATAATCACAGCCATAAATCTTCGTCCATGTCTGTATCTCCTGATGGCTTTAAAAATATCAGGGCATTGCTTTCTATAGCTTAACCAAATGCAGCACTTTGACTTGTTTTTCCCTCACATCTGCAGTGCACGGTCGTTATGCTGTTTTACAGCAGCCTCATTTCCAGCATGCTGGAATTAAACATGGTCTGTAAATTATGCATGACTTCTTAACATTCATGAATCCCATCATTTTACTTTATTGATCAGTTCTTTCCCATAACTGGCAACAACCTGTGAGGAAATGAATGTTCTACACGAGGCAAATGGGAATTTTATTGATGTAATAGCGGGAAAGCAATAGGCAAGTTTAGCAAACCAAAATATTACTATCCTTTATGTTTCTTTGAGGTGGTGTCCTCCTGCCTGTGTTTTACCTGGCGTCTTCATAGGAGTTGAAAAAATGCTCTATTTAATATTTAAAGGGAAATTAGGATATCCTACTAGCCCTATATTTCCATTAATATTAATGAAGGAAACCATATAGCTTCCTCTCCCTCTATTGAAATTAATGAATAAGAACACATGTGCCAACGTAGGGATCCTAAAGTTTTTCATCACATCTTTTTTCTTAGGGCTGGTTTAGGCCTTTCCTGCTCCCAGTCCCCCTGCCTTCACTCCATTCCAGGGAGGCACACATGGCCAACAGCAACACAAGGCTCTCCTGCTGACCACCCATGCTCGAGGCACAGCAAAACACTGCTGTTCATCACCAGCAAACCTACTGTGGACACTCTGGTGAGCAAAGGCCGTGCGTTGGAACGCAGCTCTCGCCCTCGTGTCACTTACAAAGCACAAGATGTAAGGCACGTCAACAGCAGCAGAAGTCGGCGGATGGAGAAGCACGGCTCAGATCACAGGAGAGGAAAAACAAATCCCTTTTTGTCCAGAGGAAGCTTTTGATAAGATAAAATCAATTTTGTATAAAAATGGTCACTGGCTGGATGCGATGGCACCAAACCCCTTACTGCTCTCAGCCGTGAGGGCAGCCAGCCTTCCTGGTGGGCTCGTGGCAGGCGTTCAGCACAGGAAGGACAGGGATCTGTTGGAGAGAGTGTAGAGGAGGCCACAGAGGTGATGCGAGGGCTGGAGCACCTCCTATACAAGGACAAGCTGAGAGAGTTGGGGTTGTTCAGCCTGGAGAAGAGAAGGTTCTGGGGAGACCTCAGAGCAGCCTTCCAGGACTGAAAGGGGCTCCAGGAAAGCTGGGGAGGGGCTCTTGATCAAGGAGTGCAGGGACAGGATCAAGTGGGAAGTGTCGCTGCCCATGGCAGGAGAGTGGAACTGAATGGGCTTTGAGATCCCTTCCAATCCATCCCTTTCCATGATTCTATGATTTCTGGTATCCCACAAGACTCCCAAAGAACTCACGATAAAAGAACACTCCCTATGGTAATTGTGACCACTCCTGACCCCATTTGTGTGCCTGCAGGGATACAGAATCATAATTCGAGGGCACTTAAAGGTATTTCACTTCTCCTCTTAAACCCCATAAAATATGTTTTGCTTTCATTGTCTTCTGCTCTGGGAAAAAGCCTGATTCTGTGCTATAGTTTGATAAAAGTGGTTAGTGTGAGAGAGTTGATTCTGCAACACCTATTGGGTGTACATAATGAAATCAATTCACTCATTTGATTTCCTGCTCATCAAGAAACTTTATGCTCGCTGAGTGCTACTGAATTTGTGTCCGCCAGGAAGACGAAGAGACTTAGATTTATTCTAATAAAATCTTGTACCAAGGTAAAATTAGCCTGCAATGAAAATGAGCACTGCTATAAATTAAAACATGACAGTAACTTCAGGTGTGCATGTAGCAAAAATGCTCCTTATTAGAGCACATCTTGCCCTTTTACTCTTCATTTTCTCTCCAGAGTACACAGCAGAAGATACAGAATTACCTCAGGGATTTTCTGGGGGGAACAACCTAAAAGGAGTTGAAAAAAAATTGATAGGGCTCTTCTTAGAAGTCTTAAACATTCTCACATCTTGTAGTAAATATAAACCCCAGTAGTCTCTATACAGTAATAAAAAGAGTAACTCGGAAGAAAAAACATTCACCGAAATGAACAGTTCTAAAAGGAAAGTACAGGGTGCATCCAGTACCAGAGAAAGCTTGTGTTATGCATCAGAAAGACAAAGCATTTCACCAAAGATCCTGAAAACCCACAGCATAGCGAATTATAATCCTAGCAATAAAGTAAAATGGCAAAGAGGGGTGCAGTCTCTAAAGGGTGAAAAACCCCTTCCTGCTCTGTAACATCCTAGAAAACGATGCAGAAAAGGGGGAGAGCTACGAAGAAAACAAAGCAAAGCTGTGCTGTTGAACTCTGAGGTGTGCAGACAGTTGTTGTGTCACTGGCAACCTGTCACCAGGCTGTGAAGGTGAACAGCTCTGGACGTGGGGTCTGCGTCAGCCTTGTTGCGAAAGCAGTACTCACAGGCAGGAGTTTTGGGGAGTCAAATCAGATATAACTTTGACTCATGAGAAAACAGTTCTTTATCTCACATCAGATGAGAAAACTTATGTCTTGATCTATGAATGTTTTTGGTTAACCAGGGAAACAATGACCATCTAAATGAATTACCAAACATCCTCATGGATACGAGAAATTAAATTAATCTGTTCTTTAAGAAGACCCCATTTTCAACAGTACTACCTGACATTTCACCAGCACAGCCTCTGAGCGCCCTCACCACATTGTGCACTTCCTCCAATAGGTCTCATCTCTGTAATAACTTTCTGACTATGCAGAGCTCTTCATAAATATTTAATGCAAATTATTCTGCAGACAAAGGCACCGGGGAAGAGTCAGAAAGTGACTCACTGTTTCTTAATCAGAGACGAGTGACTAGGCAGCTCTGGCGTCGTGGTGGGAGAGGGTTATTGGTGCTGATTAAATCATCTGAGGATGGATCCCATGTGAGCCTCTGGGCTGTGTCCAGGCTCGAGCGGGTGGCTAGTCGTGCCGTGACAGCGTTCACCGGGCATCTGCTACATCCCTGCTACCATTCTGGAGCTGAGTGTATGATTAGTCTTGCTCTTTGCACACAAGGCTTTCTGATTTTTAACACTTTCTCCACAGCAGCAAAAAAAATCCTCTCAGTTCTGAATTGCATCAGAAAAAAGTATAACTAACAGCTTTAGAGAGGTGATTCTGCCTGCTCTGCTCTCACGAGACCTCACCTGGAGCCCTGCGTTGAGTTTTGGAGTTCTCAGCTTGGGAAGGACATGGATCTGGTCACAGTAAATCCAGAGGAGGTGATGGAGATGATCCGAGGGCTGGAGCACCTCTGCTATGAGCACAGGCAGAGAGTTGGGGTTGTTGAGTCTGGAGAAGAGAAGGCACCAAGGAGACCTTAGAGCAATCTCCCAGGACTGAAAGGGGCTCCAGGAAAGCCGGGAAGGGGCTCCTGATCAGGGAATGCAGGGACAGGATGAGAGGGAATGGTTTTCAGCTGAAAGAGGCAAGATTGAGATGAGATTTTAGGCAGAAATGTTTTCCTGTGAGGATGGGGAGGTCTTTGGCCAGGTTGCCCAGAGAAGCTGTGGCTGCCCCATCCCTGGAGGTGTTCAAGGCCAGGTTGGATGGGACTTTGACCCCCCTGATCCAGTGGGAGGTGTCCCTGCCCATGGTAGGGATTGGAACTGGATGGGCACCATTCCATCATTCTGTTATTGTTTGCACGTAAGACTTTCTGATTTTTAACACTTTCCCTGCAGTAGCAACTGAACCTCTCAGTTCTGGCACAGAAGAAGAGCAAGATGATTTGTGACACCTTCCTAGCGTACCAAGTTCGTTAGATAAATGCATCCAGGTTGGAGTGCAGCAGGGGTGAGGAGCCCTCACAACTGTCAGCTGACTCTGTGAGGTGCTTTGCTGTCGCTGCTCAGGCACCACACTGCCTGTCTTCTAGGAACTTGGCTTCACAAGTGCAACCCACAGCCTTAAACCAGGCTCCTCAGCCATGCTGGGCAGGCGATGCACTTGTAGCTCTTTAGGAAACAGAAACACATGTAATTTAAAAAATTTTACAGGATAGAAAACAGTATTTCTGGTGCCATCATCTAAATTATTTGTGAGAAAACAAGCACGACTTGTATGTTTTAAACTAGCACAAATCACTTCAGCGATAAAATGATGTTAAAAAACAGTAGGTGTAATTTATTTCAGGTTTCAGGAGCTTCAGCCATGGTGGCATGGATGAAAATAAGAAACAAAAAGTGATCACACATTAAAATAATGGATCACTCATTAAACATTTTGTGCTAAGTACAGCTGTTCCTGTTCTTTTCAGATAGTCTTTTCAGTGAAGAATTTTTTCCTGATGTCCAGTCTGAACCTGCCCTGGTGAAACTTGAGGCTGTTTCCTCTCATTTTACTCCCTGCCATTTGGGAGAAGAGACCAACACCAACCTCACCACAGCCTCCTTTCAGCCAGCTGTAGACAGCAATGAGGTCTCCCCTCAGCCTCCTTTTTTTCCCAGGCTAAACAACCCCAGTTTCCCCAGCTGCTCCTCATAAGACTCGTTCTCCAGCATCTCCACCAGCTTTGTTGCCCTTCTCTGGAAATGCTCCAGGACCTCAATATCTTCCTTGTAGTGAGTGGCCCTTTGGACACACATTGCTTTTCTCTGAGAGGTCACTGACACCTGTACAAGGGTTCCCATCCCACCCCATTCCATCCCATCCCACCCCTTTCCATGGGTGAGAAGGTTACAACCCACATTCACTTGGCCCAGATACAGAGATGGCTGAGGGGTCTGTCCATATTAAATTATATCTCTGCCAATGACAGCAGGTCAGGAATTGATGCAGGACATCAGCCACAACTGCTGGGGCAGCAAACCATCCCCACTCAAGGCTGTCTTGTGAATTGTTCTTTAAACATTATGGAAAACCACTTTAAGAAGATTTTAGGCACTTTCCCCCATAGTTTGTGAAAATTTCCAGTGTATGACAAGATAGAAGATTTTATTGGAAGAGCTAGGGTGCAAAGGGCAGCTGAAAAATGACTGATTATTAGTGCATCAGCTTTGTTAACTTATCCTCATTTTATGACACTTTCTTTTTTGCATATGAATCTTGTCTTTTTTACATACTCTTGTACCAAATTCTAACTTCAAGTAAAAGTTTGAGCAATAAATTAAGAAATAAATGAAACTACAGACAGGTGTACCTTTCTACAGTGACCATATATTCTATACTTATAATTTTTTCTATATATCTATTCTTGGATGAGCCACAGTCCAGTTGTGACAGTACCCTGGAAGTTATGGCTTTTGGCTGACAGTTATTGTTATGAATTGCTCTCGCAGGTCTGTCAGCCCTGCAGGATGGTATCAAACCTCAGGGAAAGCGCTGAAGGGTAAATTCAAAATCAGTTCCCATCTTAATTTTAAATTAAAATTAAGACTTTATTGTATAGAACTGCATAGCAAATGAGCCTCTACAATTTCATGTAAAACTCCCTCTGGTTTATCTACCTTGTTGGTCCTATCATTGCTTGTCCTGCACCCACACCAAGAGCTGACCATGCTGAGCGCTGATGGGTTGACCCATCTACCAAATCACTGCTGTCTTGGGTTCTTTAATAGTCCCATTGGGCCACTGAGGTATTGAAGGAAAATTGAAGGTCTTCAGAAAAAGACTACAAAATATACTTTAAAATCGTGGAATCCTAGACTCCTGCAATGGTTTGGGGTGGAAGGGACCTCAAAGCCCATCCAGTTCAAACCCCACTGCCACGGGCAGGGACACTTCCCACTGGATCAGGGAGCTCAAAGCCCCATCCAACCTGGCCTTGAACACCTCCAGGGATGGGGCAGCCACCACTGCTCTGGGCAACCTGGGCCAGGGCCTCCCCACCCTCACAGGAAAATATTTCTGCCTAAGATCTCATATCAACCTCCCCTCTTTCAGATGAAAATCATTCCCCTTGTCCTATCCCTGCACTCTCTGATCAGGAGCCCCTCCCCAGCTTTCCTGGAGCCCCTTTCAGTCCTGGGAGATTGCTCTAAGGTCTCCCTGGTGCCTTCTCTTCTCCAGGCTCAGCAACCCCAACTCTCTGTCTGTGCTCACAGCAGAGGCGCTCCAGCCCTCAGATCACCTCCATCACCTCCTCTGGACTTGCTCCAACAGCTCCAGGTCCTTGCCCTGCTAAGGACTCCAGAATTGGACACAGGGCTCCAGGTGGGGTCTCACGAGAGCAGAGCAGAGGGGCAGAATCACCTCCCTCCCTGCTGGTCCCATGGCTTTGGATGCAGCCCAGGACACCACTGGATGTACAAGTGCACATTGCCGGCACTTATCCCCCAGCACCCCAATTCCTTCTTCTCAGGGCTGCTCCTGGTCCATGACATGTGTTGCTTATGCATGTAACAGAAGTTTTATGACCTTGCCTTTAACACTTACAGATAGTTTGTCTTCAGGCTGCCATAAACGCCTCAAAAAGTGCAGAAAGAGAAGTGCAGACCCTTAAGTGTGGATTCCCATAGAGATAATCCCTTCATTTTTTTTTTATATCTGCTGAAATCCTTATTGAGTTTGATGCTGTAATTTCACTGGGACTCGTTACATTCTGCTGTGCAAACTTGCTGTGTGCTGCTATGTAACCTTGTTGAAATGGCCACAAAAATTAAAAGGTCCACTGAAAACACAAATATTTCCTTCCCTTGTAACGCGTCACGAAGCAGAGAGCCCTTAGCAGCACTGAAAGCAGAATTGTCTGGGCTTTTTTGCTAGCCAAGAAGGTGGCAAATTTGGGGTCAGGTCAGTGTACAGCCTCTGAGAGGCTGTCCCACCGCAGGGGATGATGGCTGACAGCAGGAACAGGCACACAGACACCTTGCATCCAGCTCTTGAAACTACTCTCTGGGGCAGGGAATTGCAAACCTAGAGAAGGAGGTGGCTTTGGAGTGATGACTGTGCTCCTGCAAGGCCAAAGCAAAAGCATTCCCAAAGCATCCTGGTGACACCTCCCTGCTCATCAGGGTGCCTGTGGCCTCGCTGCTGTCCAAGAGGTTGAAATTGCTTTTGCTGCCCTTCGGTGAAGAGCACTCTCTTCTCTCTGTCTCAAGCACATTCAGATTTCCCAAGTTCTGCAAGATCTCAAAGCAAGAACATAAGACATAAAGTCAAGATGCTGCTGTTTCATTCCTCAAGTGATGCCAAAGTGGGGGAAAAAAAGGTGTTATAAATATCTGCAGGGAGATGAGAAGGCTGTTGGGCTCAGCACAAGCTTTATGGTGCCGAGGTGAAGCTGATATGAGTCACTCCTATAACTTACATGGGCATGACACAGACTTTTGACATTCAATATTTTCTTTTTCACTTACTAAAAGTTATAATTACCCCTTGAAAGCTTGGATCCACTTTCCTTCCCTACGATTTAGTCCCTGTTTGGCAGTTGGCCATTTCTCCAAAGCACACAGTCCATCTGGATGCTTTTCTGGCCCTTAACTGCTCTTGCAGATGAGTGCTGGCAGGATTTATATCTTTATAGTTTTTTTATTCAGTCTGTATCTCATATTGTCCTTAGCAATTAGGGACCCAGGGAGTCATTGCCTCCAGTCACAGCCACTGCACAGCACAGCTGACAGCAGGACAGGAGTAGATGTCTGTTCTGTTTCAGATGTGGGATCATAGAATCATAGAATCTTCTGGTTGGAAAAGACCTTCCAACCGCACCCATCATCTGCTAAACCATGTCCCCCAAAAACTCATCTATCTTTTTTTTAAACACCTCCAGGGATGGTGACTCAACCACCTCCCTGGGCAGCTGTTCCAGGGCCTGACCACCCTTTTGGTAAAGAAATTCTTCCTGATATCCAGTCTGAACCTCCCCTCATGCAACTTATGGCCATTTTCCCCTTGTCCTGTCACCTGTCACTTCAGAGAAGAGATCAACACTCCCTCTGCTCGATCAAGTCCCACATCAACTCCTTTTGAATCCAGACTGTTTGGAAAGAATTGTGATATTTAAAAGATCTCAAAAAAAGGGTGCAGGAAAAAAACTGGGCTTGTTTCCCTTATGAAGCAGACCCCATCCTGTCCCTGTGGCTTGCTAACATTTCTAAGCACAGCCTTGTGTCTTAAAAATAACATTGCATGATTTTATTATAATGAGCATTCCAAACATACTGAAGTGTAAGCAAGGAAAACTATTTTTGTTCCTTTTTTTTGAACCTCATCCTTTTTCCATACAAACCCTTAACAAAAAGATACTTGTTACCATATTTTGCTTCCTTTCTATGGGTGTACAAGTATACCAGTACGTGTAAACACACACACATAAATACATATACTTCTGTAGTGGTACAAAGCATCAGCCCTTGTGGATTTCTGGTGCACAGCATTTGACAGATGAGCCTTGGCAGTTGACAAAGACTGGAAGGATTAGCAGAGAGATACAACTTGGGCTCCTCTTCCAGAAAAGCCATTGCACCGCATGGAGGCAGAGGGATCCTGGGGATGGGGGCAGGAAAGGCTGGGATGCAGAACCACAGCTGAACATGCACCAGAGCTTTGTCCTCTCCTACCCAGCACAGCATAGGTCTTCAAACCTGTACTTGCACCACCGTGCTCCTGGTGCCACAATGTCCTCCACGTGGGAAGACATCCTGCTCCCAGCTCTGCTGCGTCTGTACAGCCGTGTCCTTGGGCTGCTACCACCAGCTGCACAGCAACAAGAGACAGCAAAACCAGGGTGACAAGCAGCACAACGGCGCTGCCAACAAAAACATCTGGACATGTAATCCAAACTTACGGTGGCTGTCCCAGCTTCCAGCCATGTGCTGAGCCACCGTATGAACCTGCCTGTGGATTATTTTACAGGCTTGGTACTGTCAGCTGGGCTCTCATGTCCCTTGGGGTGCTTACATCCGTCTAAAAATACACTTTCTGCATTTAAAATGCGTTTTCTTTACCAGAAGTGTGTTTATTTAGTGTTAGAGATGAAGATTTGAGCCTTCTGAGCTCAGATTTACCTGTCCACTCCCTGCTTTGGGGCAGACAAGAGTCCTAGTGCCCCGACAGAGCATCATCCTGGTACTTCATTTCACAAGGAAATAGTAAAAAGAGGCAACTGAAGAGGATATCAACTTATTACCTCAGATGGAAGTACAGAGAGACTGGATGAGGCACTGACTGCCATGGAGACTGGATGAGTGCCATGGTTTAGATGATGGTTGATGTTAGTGTTGGGTTATAGGTTGGACTTGATGATCTCAGAGGTCCTTTCCAACCTTGTGATACTGTGATACAGAATATCTCACTTTCCTCTTCAGCCTTGAAGACGAAGCTTTCCAAAAGGAAAATGTCACTGGTCCTGAGGCAGCACTTAATTACTGACACATCACACGTAGGTAGCCCGTGCTTGGACTCTGTGTTGCTATAAAACCACTGCTTTTGCCTCTTTTTCTTTAAAATGGTTTTAGGAAGGGGCATTCTCCCTAGGAGACACACGTCGTGTGCACCAACTGACGGAGCCTGGTTCCTTTCCGTTTGCGAGCCCTGCATCTCTCCACGACCGTAGAGGGCTGGGAGGGCAGATGGAGATAGGAGAACCATTCTGTTACAGTTGCTGGAGCATCCTTGTACCATGCCACTGTTCAGCAGCAGCAGCCTGAACGCCTGGGTTTTATTTTCTCCTGGAGAGGGGGTAAGCAGGGAGAATGGGGAGTGCTGCCAGGCTTTAGGAAGAAGCTGGTGAGCACTGTGCCCTGTGTTACAGCTGCTCTGCAAAGACACCAAGCATGCTGTACTGCATCAGCTGATGCTTTTGCAGCCCAGATGAGGATGGCATTAATTAATGATGAAGAGGCAGCAGATTTGAGGTGTGTCCTGGTGGTCAGACTCTGTGTGATGGACAGCTTGGTAGTTCAGTTCAATTTATCAAATCAGTTCCATATTCTCTGTCTCTTTATCCATGAATGATGGAAAAAAACCCCATAGTTCTTTTGTAAAATGATTGGTAATATCAATTAGCAGCAATATCTGTTACTATAAAGTGATTTTTGAGAATGATGTTATGTGCTTATCTGTGTTTAACCAAGACATTTCAAATAATTTTATATTCCAAATAATGCCTCCTATTTTAAAGGACAATTAAAAGCTTCTTTTTTCCTCATTCCCTATAAAAATGTCCTTTTTAAATGCTTCTTTCCTTGCAACAGGGTATTAGAGTGCTGTGTGCATCAAGGCTGCTATTGACATATCCAGTGGGATATTTTTAGCGTAGTGGAAAAAATAAAATCTTGAGAAAGGTCAGTTCTTTCATTGTGCTAATTAAATTGCTTTGGAAGGAGATTATATCACGATGGTGACCGACGATCTCGCCAGAACATTGCTGGGCAGCCAGCAGCAGGTAGCCTTGGTGAGAGGACTGGTGTGAGCATGGCAGGCAGGGATGGACAAGCAGGTTGACAGGTTGCCCCTGAGTCACTCTGCAGAAGATTTCTTTCACAGTATCACTGTATCACAAGGTTGGAAAAGACCTCTGAGATCACCGAGTCCAACCTCTGACCCAGCACCAACACCTTGTTGTCTAAACCATGGCACTCAGTGCCTCATCCAATCTGTTTTTAAACACCTCCAGGGACGATGACTCCACCACCTCCCTGGGCAGCTCATTACAATGGCCAATCACTCTTCCAGTGAATAATTTTTTCCTAGTATCAAGCCTAAACCTCCCCTGATGAAGCTTGAGACCATATCCTCTTGTTTTGTCACTGGTTGCCTGAGAGAAGAGACCAACCCCTGCCGGCCTACAACCTCCTTTTTAGGTAGCTATAGAGAGCAATAAGGTCTCCCCTGAGCCTCCTCTTCTCTAGCCTAAACAACCCCAACTCCCTCAGTTGCTCTTCATAGGGCTTGTGCTCCAGCCCCTTCACCATCCTCATTGCTCTCCTCTGGACACACTCCAGCATCCTGACATCTCTCTTAAACTGAGGGGCCCAGAACTGGACACAGTACTCAAGGTGCAGCCCAACCAGTGCTCAGTATAAAGGTATGTCTTTGATGATTTCATTCCACCAAGTGAAGCAAACAGACAGATCTCTTAAAAAGAGATCAATTTTATCCACTTTTTATGACATTCCCCATTAGATGAGTGCAGCTTTGTGCAGGTGCTCTGCGTACCGTGGAACAGAGGGGCACAGGGTGATGCCTGTTCATCATGAGCTAGAGCGTAAGGACAGTGTCCTTCTATCACAGCTTTTGAAAGCCTGAGGGTGCTCTGAGTAATCACTGAGATGGTGATTTTTGCCTGGGTGTGAGAGTGTCACAGAGCCCGTGTGTCGTTCATGAGAGCTGAACAAACTCATGACCGTTTCCACACCACAGCTTTCTCAGGTTCACTTGGTGGTAGCACAGTCAGCTTCCACTCTGCTCGTGACTCAACTGGTTACCTTCCCTTTGCCACCAGAGTTGCTGCCTCCATCACCTCATGGTGCCAGAATGGCCGGGAACAGACTCAGATTGGGAAGTGTCTTCTTCCTTTACAGAGGGTCCTTGGCCAACGGCTGGCTCCTCCTTGGGAAGCACCTGCAGCTGGAGAGCAAAGCAAGTGGCTCCACAGACACCACTGGAGGGTCTCAGTTGCCCACAGTCTGAGTGGTCCACCAGGCTAAACAATGGCCATGCAAGGTTTCACGTCTCTGCAATCCTCTGTGCCTTCCTCACGTGTATTTTCTCCTTCCAAAACTGTCTACAAGTCTGTTCAGCCACCTTCCCATCTCTTTGCCCACCCGTGGCTGCTCCAGCACTTGTCCCATAGTCCTGCTGTCAGCATTGCCTTGCTGCCTGTGGCAGCATGGCTCTCCTCAAGATTCCTGTGGCAGCACAGCTCTCCTCAAGATTTGTGTCCATGGACCGAACAAAGATTCATTTTTCTGAACACATCCGCTGATCTCCTGCTGAGCCTTATGATAGTTGGGCAAAGACCTTTGTGACTAAAGACATTTTTTGCTTGGTGACCAGCTAATTGTACAAGGGGTTCTTGATCAGGGAGTGGAGAGATAGGATGAGGGGGAACGATTTTCAGCTGAAAGAGGCAAGACTGAGATGAGATCTTAGGAAGAAATATTTTCCAGTGAGGACAGAGAGGAGCTGGCACAGGTTGCCCAGAGCAGTGGTGGCTGCCCCATCCCTGGAGGTGTTCAAGGCCAAATTTGATGGCACTTTGAGCCCCCCTGATCCAGTGGGAGGTGTTCCTGCCTATGGCAGGGGGCGGAACTGGATGGGATTTGAGGTTATTTCCAACCCAAACCATCTTGTGTTTCTGTAAGGGCTGTCCCTGACTACCACTTCCCAAGAGTGAACATGTCTCCACACTTCCATAAGCAGACAACATGAGCTGCCTGGGATGTGTCTGTTTGGTGGGGGGGATCCATTCTCCAGCATACAACTGTCACCGTCTCTCAAAACACAGATTTAATAAATATCTGCACAAAGTATTTTAATTCTAAACTAAATTACTACTTTAAATACACCAATTAAGGAGATGAAGGATGGGGAGCGTAGCCTGCATATTGTGTTAAGTGTTGCATGATTCATGAGAGTTCCTGGGCTGGTTGTGATGAATCCATAAGAAAGCGGGTCTTTAGGAATAGATCAACAGAATCAAAACCAGGTGCTACAGTCAGATCAAAGGCAGGTTACAGCCTGGTATCCCAAAGGGATTGACTGGGAATTCGTTTGTGAAGATTAGATTTCAGATCATAAATTGCTTATTAAATGCTTGAACATATTATATTTAAATTGAAATTAATTGCCCCGATCTGCTGTCGGTTTTCAGAGCTGCTGACGTTTTTCACCCTCCTGGACACAAACACGAAGGAGGCTTCTGAGGGAAAAGCCTGCAGGTGACCTCTTGCCCTTGTGAACCCGGGAGCATCGCTGCCAGCGTCACAGGGGTGGCCTCTGTCCACTCTGTCCACTCTCAGCCTGTCAGGGTCGGATGTGCAGATGAACCACAGCCCTGCATTTCTGGGAGTGTTTCACAGCAACCCTAATTTCATGGTGAAATGCAGACTAACAAGCTGCATCTACTCAGTACTGAGGATTAATGATCCGAGTTTTACTCTTTGCTTCCCTGCAGGGCAGCAAATTTTGCTAAATTCATTGCTTCAATAAAATGCAAAAAAATTGATATGCAGCCTTATACAGACTGTATGTATGGAAGCAACGTTCTTACTGCTCTTCCCCATTAGCTGAGATGGGACTCAGTGTTCTGAGCTTCACTTGCCCAAGGCAAAATGAAGAGGCAGACTTGCCCTCACCTGCAGTACAAACCCTGCTCTGTTCTCCCAGGGCATGTTTCTCCCCATCTCATAGAATCACAGAATGCTTTGGGCTGGAAAAGACCTTTATGGGTCACCCAATCCAACCACCCTGCAAGCGCAGGGATATCTTTAACTAGATTATGTTGCTATTTCTATGTTGCCTTCACCAGCTGTTTTCCATCACCCTTCTCACATTTTTCGTATGGGTGAGATGATGCTTCCTGGGTGCTTGCGATTACACAAAGGACTCACAACTCAACATTTTCCTTTTGAGTCCTCTCCATCTTACTACAAGAAAGATGTGGAGAGCAACACACCCTTGGTCCTGGCCAGTTCTCTCAGCCTGGACCTTTCCTCTGACCCACAACACCCTGGGATTCCCTATTTCCTTGCTGCTTTGATCTCCTGACATCCATCTGCTATCTGCCTGCTGATGTGGGTTCCTCTTGAGCTCCCTGGTGTTGGTTGAATGGGTGGCAGAAGGCAACAAGCTTAAATGGTAGATGCAGGCAGGGTCTTGGCTGGCCAGTCTGCTTTGATCCTGGTCAGTTTATAGAATTGCAGAATGGTTTGGGTTAGAAGGGACCTTAAAGATCACCTAGATCAAACCCCCTGTCATCTTCATGTTCAAGTCCTGAGCCTTTGCCAAAGCTACATGCAGGTGCTATGGTAAAGAAGGGAAAATACAGTTTATCAGGGTATATGGAACATGGATAAGTATGTATCCCAGTGGAGTCCATGACAAACCCATCTCTCCCACACTGCACACGCAAGGAAGTTGCTCTGGGTTATCGATCGCTGCCATCAACCAGAGCAGAAAGAGGTTCAGACCTTCCTTCTGTTTGATTTCAGATTAAAGAGACTTGCCACTTCAAAGCAAGGCTGAGTCTCTGTTTGTGTTGGGCACCCAGCAGAGGCAGCAGCGTTGCAGGAGCTCCTGCAAACTCACACACTGGTAAAAAAACCTCAAAGCAGAGTGTGAGCTCTAACCATGAATGCAACCAAAGACTTCAACTAGGGTTTTGCTGGATATTTTTTGGGAAATATTCTTGAAAAACTGCATTCTTACCTTTCTTCACTAGCCACAGCTTGAAGTATTTTATTTGCATTACCAGGGACCTGAATTGCACCTGAAGGGCATTGATGCAGGCATCCAACTGGCCCAGCTTATCAGTACTATCTCTGTGGGAAATATTCAGATCTCTCTGGCAAACATGAGTTACTGTCCAGAGCCTGTCTGGGCAGAAAAAACAGAGGGCAGGAGAAAGGAAAAAGTGGCATTTCTGAATGCAGGGAGACCTGGTTTTCCTGGATCGTACTGTCAGGATGTGCCCGAGCTACCCTGTGCTCTGGACTCTGGAGTCCCATCAAGCAGCCTGAAGGAGAAGTGGATCCTCCTCTCCGGAGCCCTCCTCTTGTCAGGCTCTCTCCCCAGCTAGGATATCTGTATTCTGGCAATATGCTGAAGGTTTCTTATTATGTCTTTTCCGTGGCTGTTTGTGTGAGTAAATCTTACAGTCAGGCGATGCGTGAATACTTTGGCACATATAATTTGCTCAATGTATTCAGATGCGGTGCCCTGAATACTAAGCACCGTGCTCTCATCAAGGGAAAAGTTGATTTAAAATGCTTTTTTTCCCCCTTTTTCTTGGCAGTTGGAGTTATATGTAAATCTTGCACTTGCGTGTATGCGTCAAACAAACGGCTCTGTTGTTTTTTTTTTTTTAAAGAAACAACACAGCAAGACTTGCAGTGAGAAAACTGGCCTGGCAAGTCAGATTCCAAAGGGAAATATGGGAGGAAGAGAAAAGGCAGCTCCAGACTCAAATGGGTTTGTAATCTGCCACCTGAAGGCTCTAAGAAGAGTGTTCTGTCTGTCCTGCCTCACCAGCCCTCGGAGCCAGAACATCCAAGCTATTTTCAGCTCCTGGAAGGCAGTGCTGTATCTATACCACTCACATCCAACTCTGTTATCCATTATCAGTGGCGTTGCCATTAGTGTAAGAGCGCCCAGGGCTCCTTCCCTTTGCACCACTGCACATCAGGAGAGTGGTGGGAGAGTTAGAAAAGAGCACAAGAACCAAGGCAAGGCACTTTCTGTGAGAGGCACGATCCTCATGGTACCTTGCTGCTTCTAATTTGATTTTGGGACCATTTGCCTCGGGTTTCTGTGCTGGCTCTTGGCTCAGCCCCTCTGGGACGGAGCCTGGAGTCCCTGCTCAGGGCAGCCTCTTGCTGTGGGTACCAACAGCTCTGCTGGGTGAGTACCACGGGCAACCCCTTCACCCTGCAGATATCCGAGGCGTGGGCTTCTGGGAATTTCACACACAGCCAACCCCCTTGCCCAGTGGATGTCTAAGCCGTGGTTTTAGAAAGGCTCTGCTCTCAGGGCAACAATTCTGCTCTGTATCCCTGGGGAGCAGCTCAAGATACGTTTGCACCCACGCTGAGAAATGGAGGGTGTTTGGTATGCAGAAAGCTTCCCATCTACATTTTTCCTACCCCCTTCTTTTTTTTTTTTTTTCTCTCCACCCTTTCTATTTTTTTTTTCTTTCTAATTAGAGAGCCAGAGAGCGCTGTAGCACTGAGCAGCTATTATGCCACAGCCTGTCAGCTGCAGCGGCGGCGGGTGGGAGCCTGCGGGCTGCTTTGGGGGCTCGCTGATAGGAAACCGTGCACAAAGAACATCTCCCACCTTCACCAGACCCTCCGAACCAGCTCCGAGCCACAAGGTTCAAGCCCTGATTGCGAGCCGCCAGCTCCTGCCCGGGGAGCAAGGAGGATGGGAATCAAACCCTGGGGCTGGTTTCTAATTGGGAAGACAATGAGACGTTTGAAACAAGATAGCTGCAATTAGGATGAGAGGCACTACAGAGATCAAGAGAAATGCTTCTTCATAAGAACACACTGGTTATTCTCTCAAGGGGAGCTGTGGAGGGAAAAAGGTAGCCTGTTTGAGATGGACTGGCTGTATCAATTAGCAGAAAAGTGTATACAGACAGAATCTCCTGCTCTGAGCTCACAACTAATTTCAACAGAATCAAGGCTCGCTAAAAAAAAAATAATATTATTAATCTGGCACCTTGCTAATCAATAAACAACTGTTATTTTTCTCTATACTTTCATGCTGGAAATGTAATTTTTAACTACTCATAATTTTCAGAGATTCATGAAGGAGCATGGGGTGGCTGCAACATTTGAGAATGATGGGACAATATTTAAGAATGCAGCAGTGGAAGTTTAATAGTCTATCAGGCAGCTGCAGTCCCTATGGGGCTGCTGATGGGGTGTTGGAGATTCTGATGGTGACCCCACACCACGCAGATTGTTGCCATCCCTGGCCTTCTTCCTTTACCCTTTTCTCAAGGAGTTGTCACCCAGCTCAGAAATGGACAGGGGCTCAGATGTCCTGCTCACACTGAGGAGTGGGAGGCAAGGATAACTGTTAGATATTTAGTCATAGCAGATAGCAACTAAGATCAGAGCTACCACCAAAATCCCTGACAAATAAATTCTTCCCAAAACTAGTGACTGAAGGACTCCTCCATCAGCAGAAAATATCAGAAATTTTACTTCACCTTCTTTATTTCCTCCAAGTGGTAATTTTAAAGCTATAATTTTAGTCTTCCCTGTTGAATATAGTCTGCAGAGTGCTGATATCTATAATTTTCTGATGCCACTTCAGTTGCAACACAGCTTGGATGTGACCTATTCATCCACAGGAAGCTGGAGATGAAATTTCCAGCACTGGAAGAATACAGCCTCAGCGTGTGCTGAATGCAGAGCAACTGACATTTCCCGAAAAGTTATTCACAAGCAGCACTAATTATCTAATTTTTCTGAAATTTTACGAGTGGCATCAATGCCTTAAAAAACCCCAAGACAATCTGGAGAAGAAGCTTTTGCTGGAAATGTCAAGCAGAACCCAGAGCTGTAGATACTAAGCTCGCAGGAGAAGGCTGAATTGCTTCTGACAGTCTTCCTGGTGTAGCAATGCTGAGTATCATAGAAAAGCAGAGGTTTCCACCTCTAAAAATAAATTCAAACAAGAGCATCATGAGAGCATCTCAGTAACACTGAGCAGCAGCAGCTGTGGCACTTCCCTTAATCTCCCCAAAGATCCAACTGGAAGGATTCAGGCCACTGGTTTTCATATATTGCTTAAATTGAAACCCTCAAAACAAGCAGCCAACAAGTGTTTTGACATGAAAAACTTGCCTCCAGGGGTTCTGTTTTATTCACATGCAATTTTTGTTTCTTCCTTCCTACATTGTTCTCCAGCCCTTATTAGCACAGCAGTATTGGGTCTTCTCACAGAGAAGGAGCTGGGGACCAGTCTTGGTTCTCATCTATTTCACATCAAAGGGAAAAGAAAAAGAAGACAATGCACAATGGATTCTTTAGAAACAGCCAGGATAAAGCACCTCTTAATGTTAGAGAAACAACAGGTAGAAAATGGGCTCACAGTTATGCAGCTGTCCCCAGCAGGGACCGCAAACCAGGCACTGTCCTGGCTCGTGGTTGCATGCAAGAAACATCCCTATGGCTGCACCAGAGGAAGACACCAGGGAGAGGACATCGGGTATCACAGTGGGCCAGGGGCCACAAGAGATCCCAAAAACTGGCATCCTTGCTGCTGCATCCCCCAAGGATGAGGAAGGGGTTTCTGTCCTCTCCTCGGGGCACAGACCCATCCTCATGGGCAGTGCCTGGGACAACCTGTGGGAAAAAGACAAGACTAGTGGTGGTCTCACCAGTGCTACCTTTACAGTTGGACTCAATAATTTTAAAGTTCTTTTCCAGCCTAAATGATTCTGTGATTGTATGAACTGATGAAGTCACGAATTTTCCCATTTTTAGATGACTGCTTTCCTTTGTTTAAGGCACATTCACATTTGGAGAGGTAAATCAAAGCCAGTGTCACTTTTTCCCTGAAATAATGCCAAATTGGTCAAAGTCAGAGATGGGATTTGACACATCTGCAATATTATGTCTCCTGTCCTCAATAAAACTTAAAGAAGATTAAGATGGAAAGGTACTTAAATAATAACCAAAACTGGATTTACGTTTGGCGAATGCATCCCCACACCCCCACGTTGAGTGTGTCACCAGCTGGGGAGTGTCCGTGGTTCCTGGGCACGCCTGTTCTCTGCAGCATGGAGCAGAGCACGTTTCAGTGACTGGGGCAACTGTGGTCATCCCAAGCTTGAGCTGACGTAGATTCCTGGCTTGCTCTCCCTTGCAAGGAGCTGTAGGAGAAAGCTCTAATAATTAACAGCAGTGCAACACGTTATCATCCCCCTCCTCTGCATCACAGAATCAGAGAACGGTTTGGCTTGGAAGGGACATCAAAGCCCATCCAGTTCCAACCCCTGCCATGAGCAAGGACACCTCCCACTGGATCAGGGAGCTCAAAGCCCCATCCAACCTGGCCTTGAACACCTCCAGGGATGGGGCAGCCACCACTTCCCTGGGCAACCTGGGCCAGGGCCTAACAGTCCTCACAGTGAAGAAGCAGCAAGAGAGCTCACAAATTCTCATTGCCCACATGGTTACAAGGTCTACAAGGTCCTTTATTCACCTCAGCCACAGGTAAAGGTCAGGCTAAATGCAGCAGCCTCAGTGCAATTTCTGCTGAAAATGTGTAATAAGGACAGCTTCAAGTTATGTATGAATTTTCTGTATATCTGTGTCTTCCTGGAAATTAAATTGTCCCTGAATATTTTTAGTAGGTACCAACTTTTTTTCCCAAATGAGAATTTATTGCTGTAAATTTGGGGGCATGTGTTCCCTTTTGCTCAGTATCAGCACCATGAACCGTACAGAATGGGATTTAAGAGCTCTGAGCAATGGTGATTGCTGTTTATCATTAAATATCTTATGCACCTTCCCTCCCTTTGGAGGGCTGGGATCACTTGCTCCAAGAGGAAAAATTAGGAACATCCTACCTAAGCGATTTCATTGCTTTAAAACTGACTTCCAATGGATATGAGAAAAGTATTTTGAAGTCTTTATGTTACCTCACTGCCTGTGCAGAGCTCTGGCCCTGGCACTTGAGATGCCTGGATTTTCTCTGCCATGCAACATGTTCTCTGGCAAGTCACAGCATCTCCTTGTTCCTCTGCATGAAGAAAAAGGAAGAGTAGTTCTGTTCCTCATGGTAAAGCATAAGCTGACGAATCATGCTGTGTTAGTGCTAGATCTGTTAGCTTATCCTTCTCCCAAAGGAAACCCTGTGAAAACATCACTTATTAAAACAAAAAAAAACAAACCTGGGATTTCTTCTCTTGATTTTCTTTGCATTGGTAAGACCAGAACACATGGATTGTTTTGTTCAGTTGAAACAGATCCATGATTTTTGGCTTTCTTTCCAAATTAAAATTTTACCCAGGGCAGTGGTGGAGTCCCCATCCCTGAAGGGGGTCAAAAACCACATGGCCGTGGCACTTGGGGATAAGAGAGGGCAGACACTTGGACTGGACGAGCTTAGAGGTCTTTTCCAACCTTGATGTTTCTATGATTTTAAGAGCTGAGCAGCTGCTGTTAAAAACAGTGGTGGAACTTCTTGTCCGAATAGGTCTGGGTCTCTTTGCTTTTTCTTTTAACTTGCACACCAGTGTGAAGGTTCCACACAGCAGCTTTGTGCTTTACTGTCTCGAGTCCCCTTTCATTGCTTGCCCAAGCCAAAATGAGAGGTAGGAGTGGAGACAGGTAACCTCTTCCACCTCTGCCTCCTCCAAGATCATCCCTGTCCTGGAGCTGCAGCCTATAAAATGCCTGGACATATGGACACCATGGGAAAGGCTACCAGGCATGCAAGTGCCTGTCCAGCATGGCATGGATAAAAAAGATCCCAAGTTACTTGTTTGGAAACATTTATCACTCTGGGAACAGGATGGATTATTGCAGAAGGAAGCAGCCTGATGAAATACCAAGATGCTCAATCAAGATCTCTTAAATTTCATCGGGAAGGGAAGGGGTACATGGACTGAGGAGCTCCTACACAGGTGCCAGAGAGTCCAGAAAGGCCACTGGGGATCAGGAGGGCAGGGAGGCTTTGGAATTGCAGCAGAGAATGTCTCCAACCTGCAAAAGCAACAGCACAGAGAATCTCACAGAGCTCATTAGAAAAATATCAGGTGGCTGACACCCTGCTAGATTGCTTGAATATCTCTGACACTTTACTCTGCTGCTGCAGAAATCCAGGGCTGTTTGGCTTCCTCTTTCTTTTTAGCTCAGATAAAGGTGTCAGCCTTGAAACTCCTGCTCAGGGAAATGGTTTTAGAGCTCTCTTCTCTCTCAAATCTGTCTTTTGCTTTGGAATTTTCTCCAAGAACGCTTTATTCTAAGGGGTGCAATAACAAAATGAATGACACAGGCACTCTGAATAGAGCAGCATCTTTCCACCACTCCCTCTTGTCTCTGAAGTCAGTTGGGTAGGTGATACATGCACTGCGATAGTGCAAACAAACATCTGCTCCAGTGGGTGTGCGCTTACTCACTCCAACATGCTCTTGAATCTAATTGGGAATTTCCAGGCATACATTGCTCACGCTCTTTCCAAAATAACTTTTATAAGTATAAAGTGCAGGAATTAATCATCCTTTCAATCCACCAAAAGCTGTGCTATATCTGCTCATCACGAGATATTTATTTCTGTCCTGGGTATTTAGGATGAGATATTTTTGTATTTTCTTTTTATTTCACAAGTACTAAGAGGAATTTCCAGCTTAAAGAAGCAAAGCAGTTGATTTTTGCAGAGATTGGCAGTCAGTAGGGCAGAGAATAACTCGGGGAGTGCAGGAAAAGAAGGATATGGAGCTGTTGGAGTGGGTCCAGAGAAGGCCATGGAGAAGATCCAAGGGTTGGAGCACCTCTGTGATGAGGACAGGCTGAAAGAGTTAGAGTTGTTCGGACTGGAGAAAAGAGAAGGTTCTGGGGAGACCTTAGGGCAGCCTCCCAGTACTGAAAGGGGCTCCAGGAGAGCTGGGGAGGGGTTCTTGATCAGGGAGTGCAGGGACAGGATGAGTGGGAATGGTTTTCAGATTGAAGCGGGGAGACAGAGATGAGATCTTAGAAAGAAATGCTTTTCTTGTGAGGGTGGGAGGCCCTGGCCCAGGTTGCCCAGAGAAGTGGTGGCTGCCCCATCACTGGAGGTGTTCAAGGCCACATTGGATGGAGCTTTGAGCCCCCTGATCCAGTGAGAAGTGTCTCTGCCTATGGCAGGGGTTGGAACTGGATGGCTTTGAGGTCCCTTCCAACTCAAATCATTCCACGATTCTATAATTTAGCAGAATAGTTGAGGAAAAAAAACGGGTCTGTTTCTGTTTGGTTGTGTTAGTCCAGATCTCCACGCAAGGTCGAAGCACAAGTACAATAGCACAAGCTTCCTGCAGCTCAGAGTTTGGATGCACACACCAGGCTGTCCATTGCTCCACCACATCTCTTCCTTGTTGTGGCTGAGAGCGAGCAGTAGGGCCACGCAGGCACCAGCCCAGGAGCTGGGAGCCATTGACCGCTGTGGTCATGCTGTTGGCCACGCTGGGCCAAGCAGTTGGCCATGCTGGAGCAGGTTTTGGCAGGACATTTAAGACAGAACTACAGCACAGAGTGCAGTGCAATGAGCTGTGGGTAAGGATGACCCAGGCATGTGCTTGTGGCACAGCCACTGCCATTGGAATGTCCCTGTCCACAGCCACGAGCACCTGGTGCACACCTGAAGAGGGATTGATTCTCAGCAGTGGTGAATGAGACCATTTGCTTGCTGTTCCTGAATTCCACACAGGCAGAAGACAGATTCCCAGAGGATGCCATATGATTCATGTGCTAATGCCAGAAGACTTCCAAGCCCAGGGTGGGAAGCAGCTGTGTGTATCAGCCCACCAACAGGGACACAGGGTTGTGTGTACTGACTGCTCTGCCTGGGAGCAGAGTGAGAGGCACACAAAATATATCCCACCCCAGAAGCACAGTGGCTTGCATGAAAGGAGATGCTTCTAAAGCTCCTGGGGGTGTTGGCAAGAACACCTGGTGAGCATGCAGGGCTGGCCTGAACAGGGCACTTCCACCAGACCCACTACAAGGAGAAAGGATGAGCCACTCCTTCACATGGCCTTTCCCAGCATTGTGCCCATCATGAGCCCTCCTGGGCTGTTGCAGCTACTGGGTAGGAGATTGATCATTCACCGAGACTTTCCTACTAAATAAAACAAAACCAAATGCAAGCAAAAGGATATTTTATTCCATTTTCTCTTTACATGGAGAGTAAGATTTTAATCGGTTCTTGCAACGGTGAATATAAAGGATTTTTTACATTACAGCATTTCAGTAGAAGTTTCGGTTGCTGTGATTGAGAAAGAAATCTGCAGAAATACTGACAGATTAGTGGAAGGAATCTCTACTTAAAATTCAGCCCATTTCACTCATTATTCTGAGGTGGTCATTTAACAGTGGAGGTTGTGTCAGCAGTTTCATCAAAATGGAATACTTTTGTCAAATAGCACAACTTTTTATGTGATATATTCTAGAATATGGTGAAATGCAAAACAGTCGCAAAGTCATTTCAGATTTTTATGGAATGATACCATTAAAAGAGAAGAGGCTGCAAGAAAGTGAAATGTCTACAGCAATTCAAAGATGAGCTGGTACAGCTTGCCTTCTATATTGATTTGGCATTCTGCTTAGCAACAGGAGCTCCTGCTGGTTATATAAAAATATATAGAAACCTGAAAATTCTTTCTGTTTCAAAGATACCCAACAAAATTATTTGGGATAAGCTGGTCTAGAATAGTTGCTGGTATTAATGTTAGACAGAATTGTTATTAACTTGGAAGATTCGAGCAATGAAATACAAAGCTGAAGTATTTGATCTGTGGGAAACAAATGGGAAGCACATCTGAAAAAGGCTTGTTGTTAATTTGATTCAATAAATCTTTGTGTGGAGTCCTGTTCAAATATAACACAGGGAACAGAAGACAAAGAAGATGGGCTGATGGAAAGCAGCTTAGAAAAGCGGGCTGTCCGCGATGGTGTGTTTCAGAGAAGAGGGTTTATTAAATGTTATATAAAATTCCAAGATAGAACAAGTATTTCTATTTATGTGCTTCCATGCAACTTCCTGGTGGTGCTCTGATAGCAATATTTGGCCTGGGTTATCCTGATTATAAACAGCACCCAATCTGACAGCTGTCGTGGGACTACTGAAATATTTATTTGAGATGATTGGCCTGAAGTTCCACATGCATCTGCTTTGATTTTGCTAACCTTTTATGTTTCCTTTTTAATGACACTCGATTGAGTGTATTCCCCAGAAAGCACGTTTCTGCCTGTGGCTAGGCACTGTCATCCTGGAGGATGCTTAATGTTTTCAGCTGTCACTGGAATTAGGTTTATCTTGTTGGGAGCTGAATTTTCTTTGCTTACACGATCAGCCTCATTTGCCCTGCATGGTCCTCTTTTCCTGTCTCCCCCATCCCACAGCACCGTGCTCTGTCTGAATTGTCTTTTTTTGGAGTAGAAGCTGAAAGTTTTCTTGGCAGTGGTCGTTAGGGAAATCACAACAAGCCTTCCGTACGCAGGAGAAGGAAATTTTTGCGATTGTTTGGCATGAGAAATGTGATTTGGGGAAGATTGCTTTTGACATACACCCTTCTCCTTCCTTTGTTGCTTTCCTCAGATACTAGATGAGAACAAATCAACCAGTGACATTTGAAGCTGATGTTTTCATAAATAATAAAGAGAATAGTTCCTCAGATAATCAGCAGTCATCCTATGGCATTTAATGCCGAAAACCAGTCACAGAGATGGGCTCAGGTTACACAGTCAGTTCAGTAACCCCAATGTGTGTGCCTATGAGCTGTTTTCCTGCTTATTTAAAGAACACAGCATCACTATCCATGCCCCACCAGCCCAGCTCATTGCTCCTTAGAGGACCCCTGGTTCTACATTGCTTGCAGGGATCAGCTCTCTCACATGCCACCATGCAACGCTGAGACCGCTAAGGTAGGGATGGGGGTCTTCTACCTCTTCTTGACTCCTTCATCTTTAACTCCCAATGTGAAAAGCCATAAATCTCAGCATGCACAATACTTTTGTGGTAATGGCACCTGGTGGAGAGCTGAACCTGGCCAGCAGCCTAGCATCCACCCTGACTATTGCTCACTCCCATTTCCTGGAGGATAGGGAGAAAGAAATCAAAGGAAGGTGAAAAGACTGTAGATTGAGATAATGGAGTATAATAAGGACAGGAAAAGCTGCATAAGCAAGCAAAGCAAAATAAAGAAGTCACTTACTATGTCCCATCGACAGGCAGATGTCCAGTTGCTTCCTGGAAAGCGCAGGCTCAGCTCAATTAACAACTACTTGTGAAGACAAATGCCATAATCCTGAATGTGCCCTCTTCCTCCTCTTTTCCCTGAGCTTTCATGTCTGAGAATGATGTGATATGATAAGGGATATCCCTTTGGTCAACTGGAATATCCCCATGTCCACTACCAAACTCCATCTCACTGCAACCTTGTTTGGGGCAGGGTAGAAGAGATGAAGAAAGACTCGATGCTGACGTTGTGTGACAATGACAAGCCACAGCCAGAACACTGGTGTGTTAAGTTTAGCCACAAACACGAACACTGCATGAGGAAAGGTGCCTCCACCTCAGGCAAGCCCAGAACAGGCATCAAGAAGGACTTGCTGGGATGCCCTTGCCTGCCTGCTGGGCACCAACCCAAGCACTCTCCTCAAAAGGGCAGAGGGAGGAAAGAGATGGAAAACCTAGTGGGTCGATGTAAAGACAGGGATATTATTCACCAATTGCCTTCACAGACAAAATGGACATGACTTGGAGAAAATTAGTTTCACTTATTGCCAGCTAGAGATGGAGAATGGTTAGAAAGCTAAAAACACCTCCTCCTTGCCTTCATCCTGGGTTCAACTTCATTCCTGACTTCTCTAGCTCCTCTCACATGAGAGGCGTGAAGAAGATGAGGAACGGGGATTGCGGTCAGTTCATAACATCTCCTCTGACACCTGTTCCTCCTCACACTTTTCTCCTGCTCCAGCGTGGGTCCCTTCCCTGGATCCTCTCCTTGAGCTGCAGCTCCTGACTGAGAAACTGCTCATGCATGGAAGCCTCTCCCCACACCAAAACATTCCCCACACCCAAATCAAAGAAACAGCACCACAACAGTCACACAGGTGGACAATTTACACACAAACTAAAACTCCAACCCTTGTCCCCTCAACACATTACAACAAGATTTCCCACAATTATTCCCCTCTCTGGGGATATGCAGTCCAAGTGCTGCCCACTTCCTCTCAGAGTTGCTGTCGTTATCTCAAATTCCTTTATCTCTGACCCTTCCTCCCCCTAGAGAGAGGGGGAAAGGAGCCTCAGGCCACCCAGGTGCCATTCTCTGGTTCATCCTCCTGACCAGGTGAGAAGTGGGACCATGAAGCCACCGGTGAATCCACCTCTAACCTGAAAGCTGACAGACACAAACTGAGGGACAAGTCAGCTGCTCAGAGGGGGTTGCTTTCCCTTATGAATTGGCAGCATGTCCACCTCTGTGCCCAGTGCCTCTTTGTGACTACTAGAGTGGTGATGGGTCCCTACTTTATTCATGGCATCCTCAGAGGTGGTTTGGATTCCTGTCCCAACCGTACTCCTCCAATGTTCTGAATAGAGGCACAATAAGCACCAGCCAAGCCACAGCAAAATGGGAAGAGCACTGAGACCCCTTGGGGCCTGGAGTGCCAGGGAGCTCAGATGGGAGGGGAGGGGATGGGAGGGGATGGGATGGGACAGGATGGGATGGGACAGGATGCTGGACTACATGGGTTTAAGCTCACAGAGGAGGGAGGAGCTGTTTTACCTCTTATCTTTACTTCTCAACATCCCTCACAATTTTTAATTAGCAATAACTTATTGCCAATTAGGTTGAATTAATTAAATGAAATTAAATTAATTTTCCCCAAGTCATATCTGTGTTGTCTGTGAGAGGAATTGGCAAGTGGTCTCCTTGTCTTTATCTCGACTCACAATCTATTCCAGCTCATTTTTCCCCACACCATGACAAGGAGGATGAGAGAGAAAGCATCCGGGTAGGTGTCTGGCAGCCAGCACATGTATGAGGTCATCCCAACACAGGTATGAACATATTTCATATCTTTGTATTCTTAAGGCACTTTTTAATTAGGGTAATAACTTAGAATCATAGACTCACAGAATGATTTGGGTGAGAAGGGACCTCAAAGCCCATCCAGTTCCACTCCCCTGCACCTCCCACTGGATCAGGGGGCTCAAAGCCCCATCCAACCTGGCCCTGAACACCTCCAGGGATGGGGCAGCCACCACTGCTCTGGGCAACCTGGGCCAGGGCTTCCCCACCCTCACAGCAAAACATTTCTTCCTAAGATCTCATTTCAATCTTCCCACTTTCCTCTCAAAACCATTCCCCCTCACCCTATCCCTGCACTCCCTGATCAAGAGCTCCCCCCCAGCTCTCCTGGAGCCCCATTCAGTACTGGGAGGCTGCTCTGAGATCTCCTCTGAGCCTTCTCTTCTCCAGGCTGAAGAACCCCAACTCTCTCAGCCTGTCCTCATACAGGAGGTGCTCCAGATCTGGGACCATCTCTGTGGCTTCCCCTGGACCCATTCCAACAGTTCCTTATCCTTCTTACGTTGAAGATTCCAGAACTGGATACAGGGCTCCAGGTGGGGTTTCCCCAGAGCGGAGCAGAGGGGCAGAATCCCCTTCCTCCCCTGCTGGTCCCACTGCTTTGGATGCAGCCCAGGACATGGCTGGTTTCTGGGCTGCGAGTGCATATTGCTGCTCATGTTGAGCTTCTCGTTCACCATCTGCATCTTGGTTTTCTTATCTTACAAATCCTCTGGAGAAAGAACTCATCCGTACAACAGATGCAGAGCCCAGCACAGCAAGATCCAGGCATCCTTAGCAGGCTGAGTATGTATAGGAGATAAGTGAAACATGCTACTTGGCATTCCCTGGTGGGATTAGAAGTCTCTAGTGAGCAGACAGTGCAGTCCTGCGCAGCACAGAGGAAGGCAGACAGACCTGGGTTTGGACAGTGTGAGATGGCAGGAGTTACACCTACGTGAATCCACTGCACAAATCCCGATTTTACTGCTACATTTCTAAAGCATTTTCTAAAATACATATTCTACCCCTAAAAATTATATTTTCTCTGCCTACCACACTGCTGGGCACCAGGAAATGCTTCCAATAACACACACGACTCACATGCACAGAAGGACTGGCTCTGAATTTAAACACCAGCTCTGGTCAGGGCTGTGTGGCTTCCTTTGAAATGCTGTTGCTTTATCATAGCCTAACCTCAGCTCAAAGGATATTTAAAAAACTCTTTTCCAGCAGTCAGTGATGCTCCACTAGCTCAAACACTTGCACGTTTCAACCTGGATTTGAATCATTTGATATGAATCAGCACTTGAGTTATTAGATGAAAGCTCATGGGTAGCCCTCAAAAGCATCCAAAAGCAGAATGTGCGTCTGAGTGAGTGCAGGCTGAGTAGCACAGACACCTGAAACAGTGCCCTGAGGAGGGGAAAAGCATCCACAGTTTGATTCTGCTTTGGCTGTGCTGGTCAAAACAAAATGTGGACATTTTAATTTCAGTTGAAAATGGTTAGACTTAGATTTACAATTCTAATTTCAGTTTGAGAACAGTTAAGACTTAAATCTGTTCTTCACTGATCTAACGCAAGCCGAAGTCAAGTGTTTTAACTTGGAACAAGGATGGCTGGAGAGGAAATTTTCCCTGTTTGAACAGATCAGTCTGATTTGGGTCATGTTTTAGAGGGAGCGGGTTCATCTCCTGCTAAGGGAACTCCAGATACTGACATGGTCACAAAAGGGCAGCCAAGTGTCATGGCACACAAGGGTGGCATCGCAGCCTGGTCCAATGGGACACAAGGAAATGCCACAGGAAAGATGAAAGCCACACAATTCCACTCACCTTTTGCTCACCTGCGCTTGGGTTAATGGCCAAAAGGCAGTTGCTAGGTGACGAGCACTGTCCTCCTCTCTGCAACAGGCTGACTACCCAACACCAGTCATTACTTGCCTAAGAAGGGCTGTCAAGCACTGGTATAGGCTGCCCAGGGTAGTGGTGGAGTCACCATCCCTGGAGGGGCTAAAAAATATGTCTTTGTGGTGCTTAGGGACATGGCTTGGTGGTGGAGTTGGCGGTGTTGAGTTAATTCTTGGACTCAAAGATCTTGAGGGTCTTTTCCAACCAAAATGATTCTACTCTATGATTTCCCTTCTCACTATACACTGCAGGCCCAGCTCCATCTTCAGTAAGCAGCACTTTTAATGTAGTTTCTCACAGTTTTTTTCAGTGAGACTACCCTTTCCTCACACGAACTTTCCTGAAATGTTAAGCTAAAATCATCCTTTATTGCCACTTTTTCTTACTTATTCATAAGTTGAAAAAAATACAAAAGAGAGGAAGAATAGAAATATTTTTTGTATAGCTTTTTATATGGCTCTGAGTGAGTTTTAATCTGTTTACCCATGTATTTTTACTCTTCTCTCATGTATTCATGCTCTCTGTTCTTTCCGGTCCTTTCTCTTTTTCACCACACTTGAAATGGAACACGAAGAGGAAGAACACTGCACAAGAGCCATTTAAAAATAATTAATCACTGTACTTAGTCTTCAAAAGAGACTTCTACAAAACCACCCTCTTTAAATTAAATGTGTTACGAAAACAGTAGTTTTGAATTCTTGGTAGTGAGTTCATCAGCGCTAAATATTATTTGTGCTTTCTCAAAACACATCAACAGCTTATGAATTTATTGGTCCTTGGTTAGGAATTTATTGAAGAGCTGGCAATTAATTCACTGTCGGTAAAGTATTATTAAAGGTATAAAGCACAGATGTAGATACTAAAAATTCTGGGGTTTATATTTATGTGGCTGAAGTTGATAAAACAGTAAAAATATCTCTTAAATCCTCTAAAATATCTAATTTCTTTGATCACCTCTGTTATCTGGATTGCAAACCAACAGGATATGAACTTGCAACCCTGCCCTCTTTCCATTGCCCGCAGTAAAAGACTTTGTGCAGACTTTGTCTCTTCCAAATAATGATATTATTGCTGTTTTTTTACGGGGCTTTCTGCCTCTCCCACAGCCCTGCCCATTGCATTTTCCAGCCTTTTCGCCTGAACTGGTTGGAGCCGCAGAGCAAACAGAACCAGCCGGGTTGCTACGAGGGGATGGCTGCTCACCAACTGCTTCCTGCCCGCCCGAGCGCGTGCGGCGGGCGGTGCAGGGAGTCATTAGGCCCCTATTTAACCGTGCGTACGGCCGGGAGGGCATGTTTGTATTTCATTTATACAGATATGATTAGCTGTTCTCAGTGCTCGTCTGCCGTAACACTGAGAATGTGTCATGTGCTATTACCCAAGCAAATGTAATGCCCCCAAAATAAACACTCCCCGCTATTTTGCAGGCTGTAATTGACGGGAAAACAGGTGTTTCCCATATTCTGTGTGATTGCCTACACACATGGCTTCTTTTATCCCATCCTTCAACTACTTTGTAGTGTCAGCTCCTGCAGAAAAAGAAACGGTGTTAACAAAAAAGAGTGGGTCTCAAGAGTGGTTTTGGTCCACAGACAAATAAAATACGAGCAGCACAGCCCTTTTTAGTATTTAAATAATTAACCTACAGCAGCCACCACATCCACTTTAGCCATTAAACCGTGTTTCCAGCTACTCTCATTTTAAAAAGCCGTACTTTGACTTGGCAAATTAAGGCTACACGGAACACAAATTCCCATTCGAATGGTGTTAATATTCTCAAATTCGGCCTTTCAAAAAGAATCAGTAAAATAACTTCCACACCTGTGTAACTTTGCTTTACAACCCGAATTTTTACCCTGCAGAAGCATTTACCTCCCAACAGCAGCATAAGACCTACCTATTTTGCAGTGTCAAAAAATGGGTGTATTTTCTAAAGACATGCAGGCAGAAATACTAGATATCAATATTTAGATTGGATATTAGGAAAAATTTTGCCTGACTTCATGTTTCTGACTGATGGGATGGATGTGTGGCCAGTGGTGAAATCATGTGATACTAGCTGGAGCAGAGAGCAATTCCCACCTTGCGGCTCCTCCTGGGCCCCTGTTTCCAGTACAGACCCCTCTCCATCACCATGTCCCACAGCAGTGAGGAATGAGTGTCTGGAGTGATGCCACAGCAGCCAAGCAGGGAGCTGGGCTTAAAAATATGGGATTCAGCCTTGAATAAAAATACCTAGGTCTAAATGTGTTCATCCTACTAATGAGTAAGGAAATGGGATGTTGCATGGAAGCGCAACAAAACCCAGCCCATCTCTCTTTTTTGTGGTTCACTTTCTGAAGAATCAGAAATGCAGGTACAAGCCCCTGCTACAGCCTGAAACCCTTGCCTTTTGACAACAAGAAAGAAAAAGCCAGTCAGTTAAACTCTCTGGCACAGGAGCTGGAACATTGCCCTTGGCTATAATAGGGTTAACTCTTCCTGTGATGTGTGTAACGACATTTCCATTATCACTCTCATCCTGATGTCTGGAAGAAGTTCCTGAAAGTTAGCATAAAGTTCTTCAAAATACCCATGAGCTAGGTGTGCTACAGGCAGGCATCTGGAGCTCACACAGGTGAAAATACAGTTGCTGAAGAAATGTGAGATCTGAGAAGACTCCTGCCCCCTGGCTTCTGATTTTAGGCTCATTTACTTTGCTGTAATATACTTTCCTTAACAAGAAATACTTTATTAGAATTGCTGCTGATTTACATCCTTTTGAGGTCAAAAATCAGGACTGAGGGGATTAATCCACAGCTCTCTTGGCACCAGTGCCTGCAGCTCTTTGCGGGTTAGGATTTAGTGCTCAGTACCATACATGGAGCTGATGGACATCCTCTCTAGGTGCAAAAAACCATCTTGGTCTACAAGAAGCCACTTCATCTTGGGAAATGTAAGGATTCCACTCCGCTACCACCCACTGGGAAAAACCCCAGGAGCTGCTTTACTGAGAGATGTCCCCCAGATGCAAAGAGGTCCTTAGTGAAGCATGGATCCCCTACAAGCACCTCGGTCCCAAATATCACACTGAAGTTACATGCTAGAAATAATATTTTTATAATCAGTCTTGTGTTTCCTTCTGATTCTACACTCAAGCAGAATACCATTGAGCACACTAGGGGCTAAATAAATCTTACTGATAAACAACAAACATAAATTGTTTATGGAGCATGAAACAATTATCTTTGACTCCACCTGATGCTGCTGAGCAAGCTGTTCCCTTTTATTGTGCTATTACTAGACGGGAATGTAGTGGATGTGACAGCAACATTCATTAATGGATAGGATAACCAAGTCTGTGTAGCACGTGGCTCATGACTCTGTACATCTCACTCAAGTCTTGAAGAGAAAGATATCCCAATAAATAAGCCCATTTGAATGAAATAACAATTTAGAAATGAGTACTGAGATTTTTAAAACTGTCTTAGGGATGCAGAGGTTCTAACTACTACTTCAGACTTTAGAATATAAATTCTTATACATACACATGGCTTTCATTTCATTTCTCAATGATCAAACAAGATAATGTTTCTGCAGTTGCCTAACATAAAATGTTAAGTTTCAGCCAAATTGTAGTCTTAGTGATGAGACATGAAGGGTGAAAATCTCTTTGTGTTTTGAGCAGAACAGTAGTGACACAGGAAAAACCCATGTGGACCCAGAAATTTCTTGGCAAGACAACCACGTTTAAAGAAAATTTCAGAATGACATAGCTAAAAATGGAACAGAGGGATCTTCAAGGCACCTGTCCAGGGAAGTGAAGACAATATATTCTTGGCAGTGAACACTGAGAAAATCACACCGTGAATACAATAAATTAAAATGAACAGAAAACACACGTCTTAGTCTCTGGCTTGACTTTGACAAACCCTGCCTTGTTGCTGTACCATGCTGCAGAAAGCAAGTATGGGTGAATACCAGGGTGGGGCTATAGTGTCCTTTTATTGTTATTCTATCCAATATTGATATTTTTAGTGTGCTATTGGTGTTTCTGATATACTTATTACACTCTCATTGTTTTTCCCCTCCCTTGATCCATCCAGATTCCTATTATTTTGGGTTCCTCTGTATTTCATGGCCCGTTCAGCTGCAGTGGTTACAATCCCTTCATCCCCATGGGAACACACGGACCCTCTGGAGGCCCTCAGAACCATACCTGTCCTGGCACAATGATGTCTAAGGATGAGATTTCAGACACAGAAATGCTGGCATTTTACACTATTTCCTACTCCTCATGGTTTTGTATTTACATTTTCCATTATCTTCCTATTTCAGGAGCCTGTGAAGAGTAGGGCAGGCGTATCTGTTGCTCTGTAATAGACAGAAAGCAGAACCAAAGATCAGTTCTGATATTTAAAAGCATCTTATTAAAATTTTCAGTGTACAAGTTTTAAGAATCAAGCAGTTAAATATAGTCAACTGTAATCTGAAGCTGATAAAAGATTCAGTTTCAGAGAGTGAGGTAAGAGCTTTAGGGAACATTAGGAAATTTTTAGAGGCGTTTTCTGACGTACGAGGAGACGAAAGACAATGAAATGGTAGTAGGAAAGCTAAATGAAACAGCAGGAGATTGGGGAGATGTGGATGGAATATGAAAATGTGGAAATAAATGAGTATTTAACAGACTCCAGCATTTGATGAGGAATTGCAACACGAAGACCCCTGGATGCGATTTTAAAAAAAGGGAGGCTAATTAAAATTTTCTAAACATGAGTAATTGTGGTTCAGGATGGAGATGTTCGTTATGCAATCAGCCCGGGAAGCAGTGCCAGTCAATGCGGCATACTGACGGTGTGTTGGAAGAACACACATTCATCAGGCATCACCATGCAGAGGGTCCGGTGCAATTAGCTTAATGGAAATAAGATGTGGCATTGGCCCATCTCTGCCCTGGCACCATGGGTGAGAGGTGCCGAGGTGATGGATCCAGTCTGGGGGGATCCCAGTGATCACAGGTGATGATCGCAAAGTGCACAAAGCCAAGTGCTGCACAGCCCTGCGCTCCCCTCGTCTCACACTCTGGGACCCCCATCCTGAAGGGATAAGAACCTCACCAAGCTCTGGGGAGCATCTGTGGGCACTGGGATCCCCGCACTGGGGATCCCCACATCCCTGACCCCTGTCCTGAAGCGACAACAACCCCATCCAGTTCCAGCTGCAGGGAGCACCTGCAAGGACCAGGACCCCCGTTCCCTCCACCTCTGTCTCATGGGGGGGGTGAGAACCATGCTAAACTGTAGTTGCAAGGAGCATCCATAGACACCGAGATCTCCGTACCAGGACTCCCATGCCACTGACTCCCACTCTGGGGAGGGGGGTAAAACCCTGCCAAGCCATGGCTGTGGGCAATGAGACCCCCATCCTCCCCACCTCCATCCCAGAAGAATGAGAACCCCTCCAAGATGGGGCTGCAGGAAGCATCTTTGAGGAGCATCTGTGGGCACGGGAACCCCCACACCAGGACTGCCACACCCCCTCACCTCCATCTCCATCCCGGTGGGGCTGAGAATCCCCCCAAGCCATGGCTGCAAGGAGCATCTGTGGGCACTGGGACTCCCATTCCTCAGACCCTTGCCAGGATACAGAACACCGCCAGGGTACAGCTCTGGCACCCTGCAGCAGAACACCCACACTTCTGCAATCCCCCATCCCCATCCCTATCCTGGGGTCCTGGGGTGGGGGGGGTGAGAACCCCGCTAAGCTGCAGAACCCCACTAAGCTGCAGCTTGAGAGCACGGGGACCTCAGTATCCCTGACTCCTGACCCGGGGCGGTCGAGAACCCCCCTGAGCTACGACTGTAGCCACCAGGATCCCCGTTCCCCAACACCTTCGGGGTAGGGAGCCCGGAGGGAGGTTTTTTTCCCCACAGCCACAGCTTGGCGTGGTTCTGACACCCCCTCCACCACTCATCCCCCCCCACCCCGGGACAGGAGAGGGCGTAACGGGGGTCCCGGTGCCCACAGTCGCAACTTGGTGGAGTTCTCGCCCTCCGCCCAAGGGTTGGGGGGCGCAGGCGTCCCAGTGCCTGCAGCCACAGCTCGGGGGCGGGTGTGTGTCTGTGTCTCGAGATGGGGCTGTAGAGAGCATCTGGGGGTACCGAGACCCCCGTCCCCCCCATCCCCATCTCGGAGTGCGGAGCGAAAAGCCCCCCGATCTGCAGCCCCGGGGAGCATCTACTGGCACGGGGATCCCCGTTACACCCATCCCCGTCCCAGGGGTAGGGAAGAACCCCCCGAGTTGTGGTTGCGGGGAACATCTATCTGCACTGGGACCCCCGCTCCTCCATCCCCATTCTGGGGGGGGGGGGGGTTGAGGGGGAGGGGGTGTTTGCAAAAACAGACACACACACACACACACACACACTCTGAGCTGCAGCTTGCGGGCACTGGAACTGTCGTTCTCCCCACTCCTGCCCCGGGTGGGGCGAGACCTGCCCCCCCCTTATCTGCGGCTGCACGGAGAACCTGCAGGCAGTGGAATGCGCGATTCCCCCCCATCCCGGGGGAAAGGGCAAGAATCCCCCCGAGCTGCGGGGAGCATCTGCAGGCGCTGGAACTCCCACTCCCCGCACTCCCCGCAGCCCCGTGCCGGGGGAGGGGCGAGAACCCCTCTCCAAGCTGTAGCCGCGGGGAGCATCTATTGCCACTGGGACCCCCGCTGCTCCCATCCCCATTCCGGAGGTGGGATGTCGACAATCCCCTGGAGTTGTGGTTGCAGTCACCGGGACCCCAGCTCCACCCCTTCCCGCGGGTCCCGTTTGTCCCCCACCCATTTCCTCGCATTCCATTCCATTCCACCCCATCCCACCCCAACTCCCACCCCCACTCTTTTCCCCGGGGAATCACCACCCCCACCCCCCCACCCCCCTCCGTCTCGGGGGGGCCAGGTACCCTTGACGTCAGGATGTCTGTCGTCGTTTTGACGTGTAAACACTGATTTCCATTCGCGCTCCGGAGGGGCGGGCGGGCAGGCAGGGACCCGCGCGATCGGCAACGCGGCCACTGCTGCTGCTCGCCCCGTGGCGACTGCTCGCCCCGTGGCTACTGCTCTCCGCGTGGGTACCCAGGCTCGCGGCTCCTGCTCGCCCCGTGGCTCCCAGCTAGTGGCTACTGCTCACCCGGTGGCTACTGATCGCCCGGTGGCTACTGCCTTCCCCGTGGCTCCCCCAGCTCGCGGCTACTGCTCGCCCCGCGGGTACTGCTCGCCCCGTGGCTACTGCTTGCCTCGCCACTCTTGCCCTCTCCGTAGGTCCCCCGGCCCCGCGCTTCTCCGGCCGGTGGCTCATCCTCGCCTGGTGGCTCCTACTCTGCCGGTGGCTACTACTCGCCCGGTGGCTACCATGGCCGGCCGTAGCGCGGCTCTGGCGCTGCTGGCCGCCTGCTGCCTGGCCGCCCAGCGACAATTCCTGAACGAGTGGGCAGCGGAGATCCCGGCGGGTCTCGAGGCCGCCAGAGCCATCGCGGAGGAGATGGGATACGACCTGGTGGGGCAGGTACGGGCGGGGGTCCTTCCCATCCCATCCCATCCCATCCCATCCCATCCCATCCCATCCCATCCCGTCCCGTCCCGTCCCGTCCCGTCCCGTCCCGTCCCGTCCCGTCCCGTCCCATCCCATCCCATCCCATCCTTACCTCCTTCTCGTTCGCCCCTCCTCGGGGAGCCCCGAAACTTGTGCAGGGGGGTGGGCAAGGTGAGCAAGGTGGGAAAGGACTAAGCAGGGTGGGAAAGGAGCGGGCAGGGGCCGGGCAGGTACTGGCGAGGGTGAGAAGGGATCAAGCAGGGTTGACTGGGAGAAGGCAGGGACCAGGGTTGGTGGGAAAAGACCAAGCAGGTGGGAAAGAACCAGACAGGATTGAAGCAGGATGGGAAGGGACCGGGGAGGGACCAGGCAGGGTGAGAAGTGACCAGGGACCATGCAGGGACTGGGTAGGATTGGAAGGGACTGGACAGGGTGGGAAAGGATTAAGCAGGAACCAGGCAGGTGGGAAGGGTGGCGAAGGACCAGGTAAAGAGGGCAGGGACTGGGCAGGGAGGGCAGGTTGGGCATGGTGGAAAAGGACAAGGCAGGGACCAGGAAGGGTGGGAAGGGACCGGAGGCGAGGGTGGGAAAGGTAGGACAGGACCAAGCAGGGAGCAGGCAGGGCAGGGTGGGAACAGAGAAGGGACCAAGCAGGGTCCAAGCAGAGTGGGCAAAGTAGGAAGGAATCGGGCAGGGTGGGAAGGGTGAGAAAGGGCCGAGCAGGGTGGGAGAGGACTGGAAAGGGTGAGAAGGGACCAGGAAAAAGGCACGCAACAGGCAGGGACCGGGCAGGGTGGGAAGGGACCAAGCAGAGTGGGAAGGGACCAGGGAGCATGTAGGGACAGGAAGGGAAGCCCCATCTCCATGGAATGTCCGGGCAGGACCGACCGGGACCCGGCAGGGCACTCTCCTTGAGGGACCGAGCAGGACACTCTGCTTTCCCTGAGGGACAGGGCAGGGCACCCCATTATCTCTGAGGAATCAGGCAGGGCACCTCTCTATCCCTGAGAGTCCAGGCAAGCATGTCTCTCTCCCTGAGGGACAGCACAGGGCACCCACCTCTCCCTGAGGGATGGAGCAGGCACCATATTATTCCTGAAGGACAGGGCAGGCACCTCGCTCTCCTTGAGAGACCAGATAGAGCACCCTACTCTGCCTGAGGGACAGGGCAGGACACCCCACTCTCTCTAAGGAAACAGGGCAGGATGGGCAAGGGACAAAGTAAGGTGCCCCTGCTCTTCCTGAGGGATCACTCAAGTCATCCCGTTATCCCTGAGAGAATGGGCAGAGCACCCATCTCTCCTTGAGGGGCCAGGCAGGGCAACCTGCTCTCCCTGAGGGATGGGGCATGGCACCCTGCTCTCTCTGAGGGACAGGACAGGGTGGGAAGGGCACCTCACTCTCCCTGAGGGACCGAGCAGGACATCCTGCTTTCCCTGAGGGACAGGACAGGGCATCCTACTTTCAATGAGGGACAGGGCAGAGCATCCCACTCTCCCTGAGGGACTGGGCAGGGCATCTCAACCCTCCTGAAGGATAGGGCAGAGCACCCGGCTCTTCCTGAGAGAACAGGCAGAGCACCCCACTCTCCCCAAGGAGTGTGGACAGGAGGAAGGCACAGGCACACAGGCAGCCCTGGCTCTGGCCCTGTACTGCCTGTGACCTGGATCCCTTCCATCCTGCTCCCTGCATCGCTTCTCTCCAGCAGGCCCTCCTGACGCTTTTTCGGGATGCCGTGACGTCAGTGTTGTCAGGGATGAGTAACTACCTTTAGGTAACAGCATCGTCCCACCTCCAGGCGAGGGTCCTGTGCCAGGCAGTGCATCTGGCAGTGCTGGGATCCTGGATCCTCCACCACGGAGCTGCTTCCCACACTGTTCCCAGCCCACAGTCCTCCTGGAGCAGACTGGGACTGGGATGGAGGCACCTCTCCTCAGGGGTGCCTGGAACTGTCTCCCCTGGGGCAGGAGGCTGTGCAGGATGTGTACCCCCATCTCCTGAGCATGACCACATTCTTCAGGCTCTCAAAGCTCAGCATTATCCCAGCTGTGTAAGCCAGGTTTGGTCTTCCTGCCTTTGGAGTCAGTGGGTTCTCTCCCACCGATTTCAAACAGCCCCTGCTGGGGAAAAGGGATGTTTAAAAAGGCAATGGGGTGCACCCCACTCTCCAGGTGCTGTGCAAGGGAAAATGCCAGTCCAGTGGGCATCTGTACAAACAAACCCCACAGACAGGTTTCTGAGGCTTTTTACGCCTCTTTTGCTTGAACGCCACTAGGAGCAGGTAAAGCTGTGACTGTACAATAAACCTGCCCTCCAAAATGTGTCTGTATTAATGCACATCTGTGAGTATCCTGGTCACTACTGCATTACTGAGTACCACAGTGGCAATGACTGCTGCCTCACTGTCTTTAATCAAATTATTCCCCCTAATTCTTCTGGTTGTGATAAACACTTGTTACCCCAAAGTGGGTTAAAATATCTAAAGGCTATTTTCTTGCTCTTCTCTTTCATCTTTTAAGCAGAATGAGATTAGTCAGGTTGTGATTGTTGATATTTGTTTGCAATGGGGAAATATCTCTCAATAGTTAAGGTACACCTCTGTCTTACAGATTGGCTCACTCAAAAATCACTACCTATTCAGACATAAAAGCCATCCAAGACGGTCGCGAAGAAGTGCCATTCATATCACTAAAAGACTTTCTGATGATGAGCGGGTGAGTGTGACATTTATTCCTTTTCGTGCTCTCTTTTTGTTCTCCCCCCCTTATCGCTGGCTTTATAATGAGGTCACAGGCAGGCTTTCCTCATTTTACAAGTCTAATATATTCAGCCATCCATACTTGTGATGAATAATGCTTTATTATTCTGTCATTAACAGACAGAATCTGACCCTCTCTTACCATATTTTTTGCAAGTGCTTTCCAAATTAAGATTTAAGATATGCAGCATTGCGGAGGCTTGGAATTTCAGATGTCGTGTTGCTGATGAAAATACAAATGAGGAACCACAGGGCTGGATTCAAAGTAAAAATCCATAGAAGCATAAAGTTTAATCTGCTCACGTCTGTGCAATTACCATGGGAATTAGGTTTGATTTAAAGTGCCTGCATATTACAAAACCAAAAAGGGCTGAGGTTTTGCTGGATTCACTTCTGTGACAAGCTAAAACCCCTTCTAAAAAGATCCATCACATGCTCTAGAGTTGCAGTCTTGGTATGCTGGTCTCCCACTGCAGTCAGAGAACAGGCTCCCTGGAGAGACAGGGATCAGAGGTGCAATCTCAGGCTCCTAATTTGTTTGACTTAGTTTCAGAGAGAAGCGTGCCTGCTTGTAAACATACTGAAAAAACAGGGTGGGTGGTGAGAGTTAAGGAATGGGCCTTCTTAAAACTGATTTCTGGCACAATGTAATCTGAAATTCTGATCAGCATCACTGCAGCAGACAAGATATGAGCAATCCCAATGGTGAAGCAACTTAGTTGTGAGAACCAGCAATTTATCATACCAGGACAAATCACTTGGCCATGAATAACTGACTAACGGGAGGTTTTAGATGCAAATGTCATCTAGGAGGAAATCTTCTGTGTGTAGCTAGAAGAATTAAAGGAGGGGGTGGGACAGGGCATTTGGTTTACCTGTTCTGTTTCAAAACTGTTCACTCCAATCCATCTCCTTGCACTTTATCCTAGCAGATAAAGTGTTCCAGGGGAGATCATTCAAACCCACAGCCTTATTGTACATTAGTGTTCCAATTTATACCTGTCCCAGCTATCAGATGTTCGATGCCATCATATTATGATGTTTAGGAACAGTTTTGGGTGCAGTTCCTCCCTTTTCTGGGCTTACTACATTGAACACTCGTGGAAGCACGACCGTATTTAATACACCAGCCTTTAATGTCGAGGGCAGAAGGGAGGCAATTGTGTTACAGAAATTACTGCCAAACATTATTGCAGACTTAGCTCCAAAAAGGGAGCTTCAGAGTGCTGCAGGTGATTTGCTAAATTACCTCAATTTCCCTTTTATTTACTATCTAGTATGCAAATTAACTATGTGAATGAATGAGATGTAATTATGTCATTATGTGAGTGTATAAACACAAAGCAGTCATGTAATGCTGTGTAGTTACATATGGACCTTTGCTCCAAAGAGCTGCTCTTGCTCAGCAACAGCCTATTTAAAAAGATTTAAATTCAGTCTTTAAAAAGGGAGAGAAAAGGGAATCCTGCTTTTGTTTGTACAACGCCTTCATGAATTTTACGGTATGTTAAGTGTGAAAGCTGGGGTAAAAATTGGCTCTAATCTGAGTATTTATCTGCTTCCTATGGATCTCCCAGTATTTGTAGTAAAACAGATAAAGGCTGTGAATATATTGAAGGGATATAATTATCTGGTTCCCTAACTTCTTTCAGTGTTTGCACTGGTTTCCGAATATACCTTTTTGCAAGAGACTGAAATCGAGATTATTTTCAGTGTTTTCTCTATCAGTGACTGGGATTTGGCACAGGGCCTTCTGCTTTCACTGTGAATGGATGGTTGGAACCTCACCCTGCTGCTGAGTGACAAACGTTTGGCTCATTTGTCTGTCATATGTGCTCGGTAGTTTTGGCTTATTCCCTTTGGTGCAGTTGTCCACTTTGAAAAAATAACAAGCGTGGAAGCTGTTAATTGTTAATTACTGCTGGGTGATGAAAAGGCCATGCTTTGTTGTGGTCAGGAAAGAGAGGTAATTGTAGTTGCTCTAACTTCTATACAAGCATGTATGGCCCTGGATATCAAAGGGGCAGTTTAAAATACTCAAACTAGCATGGGTACGCTTATTTTCTGTGACTCAGTGAGGTTTGTAGGGTTTTAGCACAAAAGGCACAGTAAAAGGGAATATTTCTAGAGAACTTTCAGTAAACATACCAGGTGTACCTTCCATTGGCAAGTGCTTATGTTTCTCTAGTGGACTTTAATTAGTCTCTCACTAGAAAACTGGATTTTAATAAAATCAATACTTTTTATTGTTGTAATTTCTGACTCACTTCTGTTGTTGTTTCACTTACGGTGACAGGAGGCCATGGAGATGATCTGGGGGTTGGAGCACCTCTGCTATGAGGATAAACTGAGAGAGTTGGAATTTTTCAGCCTGGAGAAGAGAAGGCTGCAGAGGGACCTTAGAGCAGCCTCCCAGAGGAGGCTTGATCAGGGAGGGCAGGGACAGGATGAGGGGGAGTTATTTTATGCTGAAAGATTTAGGTTAGATCTTATGAAGGAATGTTTTGCTGTGAAGGTGGGGAGGCCTTGGCCCAGATTGCCCATGGAAGTCCTCGTTGCCACATCCCTGGAGGTGTTCAAGGCCAGGTTGGATGGGGCTTTGAGCCCCTTGTTCCAGCGGGAGGTGTCCCTGCCCGTGCCAGGGGGTGCGACTGGATGGGCTTTGAGGTCCCAAGCACAAACAATTCTATGTTTCTATGATTCTGTGATTCTCCAATTCTGAAAGTCTACAAATGGATAACATTTTATTCTGATTTCCAAAGCTAGCAGAGAGAGGTATCAGAATCAGGCTTTGATGTGAACTGGGTTCAGTAAGGCATTCAAGGAAACAAAGTGGCATACACTTTAAAAAAGCAGCTTAGTGGCTTGGAGATCGTTGTGTCCATGCACAGATGCTGTGCAGCTCATTGTAGGGATGGTTTAGCGAAACATGCTGAAGTGTCTTGGCTTTCAGTCGCCCTGAAGCGGAATTATGCCAGTGATTAAGTTAGTCCAACATTCTTAGCTCACTAATTGATCACTCTTCAACATGCCACTGGGAAGGAGACCTGAAGGTGCAGCTGGGTTATGAGTAACAGCGTTGTTATGATTGCTAGGCTAAAGCCGGAGATAATCCTTCTCCTTTTTGCTTTAACTCCCAGTAGATATAGGTAAACCTGAAGATGCAGGTAGGAGGAAGAAGCAGGCTGTGGTTTTCGCCGTTAGCTTTAAGCATCAAAACTGGGCTGTGCAAGAAACCCCCTTACCCTATAGGCCAAGGAATTACTGGCCTATGGAGTCTTACTTATCCTATTTATGCAAATAATTGCAGGTGTCGTGGGTGGAGCAGCAGTATGAAAAAAAGAGAACCAAGCGTGGCACTTTGAGGGACTCAGCAGAGAACCTTTTCAATGACCCTATGTGGAATCAGCAGTGGTACCTGGTAAGAGTTTGTTTCATTGTGGAGACAGGGATGGTGAATTTCAGCTGTATTCACTGCTATCACAGTGATTGCGCCGAAGGGGGTAAATGAAGGGTCCCTCTCATTAGCATATGCTGTACAAATGAGAAATCTCTCTGATTATATTTCCAGGCAACCTTGTGTTTTCTTTGAAGTGTCAGTTGTGTGAAGATTCTAAAAGCCAGTTCAGGCTGCTGCTTAGGATGGGGATTGATATTAGAAAGCAGTGTAACAGTTCAAAGCTGCTGTAATGATAATTTTAAAATATTTGCTGCTGTCATGTGAATAGCCTGTTATCGTGTCTGAAGCTGCCCATGTATTCCTTTATTAAAATTGGCAACACAGAGAGCATGCTCGACATGGAAACAAAAGTGTGTCGAGTCCAACCGTACCTGTCCGCTACTGAACCAGATCCATAAGTGTTTCATCTCTCCGTCTTTGGAACACCTCCAGGGATGGTGCCTCTACCACCTCCCTGGGCAGCCTCTGCCAGTGCCTGAGAACTCTTTTGGTGAAGAATTTTCCCTGATGTCTAACTTCCCTTGAAGAGAAAAGGCCAACCCCTACCTCACCACAACCTCCTCTCAGGCAATTGTAGACAGTGATGAGGTCTCTGCTCAGCCTCCTCTAAGCTGATCAACCCCAGGTCCCTCAGCCGCTCCTCGTAGTTCTCCAGCCCCTTCCCCAGTTCTGTTCCCTTGCCTGGATGCTCTCCAGCCCCTCAATGTCCTTCTTGTAGTGAGGGGCCAAAACTGACCCCAGTACTCGAGGTGGGGCCGCACCAGTGCTGAGTCCAGGGGCACAATCCCTGCACTGCTCCTGCTGGCCACGCTCTTTCTGATATGGGCCAAGATGCCATTGGCTTTCTTGGCCACCTGGGCCACTGCTGGCTCATGTTCAGCCGCTGTCAACCAACGCCCCCAGGTGCTTCTCCTCCAGGCAGCTCTCCAGCCACTCTTCCCCAAGCCTGTAACGCTGCTGGGGTTGTTGTGTCCCAAGTGAAGGACTCGGCACTTGGCCTGATTGAACCTCATGCCATTGGTCTCAGCCCATTGACCCAGCCTGTCCAGATCCCTCTGCAGAGCCTCCCTTCCTTCAAGCAGATCCACACTCCTGCCCAGCTTAGTGTTGCCTACAATCTTACTGAAGTTACAATCAGTCATTTCATCCAGAGATACCTTGACTGAGCCTTGAGGAACACCACTTGTGACTGGCCTCCAACTGGATTGAACTCCATTTACCACCATGCACCATATATGAAAACCCTGAAGGAAAACAAATTTCCTGAGCTCTGTAGTTTCTGTCTGCCTGTGCTGGCTCAGAGATGCAGCTGATCTTTTATGTTTTACGTGGTTTCTTTTGAGAGTCGATTTCTACTGTCTGTCTACTCTCTGTCCAGCTGTGCCTTTGGTCTAGGCTTCATCGCCTTCCCTCAGGGCAGGCATGAGATTAGAGGTGGGTACAACAAATCAAGAAGAAAGGTCAAGCACAAATGTGGCTCAAGTGGCTGGGAATACCTTTCTGTTCTTCAGTTTAGCTTAGAGGAAACAGACCAGACTTGAGGGTGTATCTGTAATCCTTTGCTCTCTCTTTCCTTTGTTTGAGGTGGGAAAGATAAATGTTAAACCCCATAGCATAAAATACTTCCGTGAAGATTCCTGCAGACTTCTTTTCAACATAAGAAATGGTTATCTTTAAAAATCTAACTTTTCTTTGGAGCTGAATGTCTGTTTACTTCTATGCCCGTTTCCAGTCGGAAACAGGAAATTTCCAAGATGCCTGAATTGGACAAATATGCAAACACAAACATGGAGTTCAAAATAGCTCTTTTGTGAAAAAAATAAAAAAAATGCCCTCCTCTACAGGAGACATAGCTACTTTTTCCACCTTTCTGTGATTTTCTCTTATTTTTCCTGTAGTTTTCCCAGCTGAGACACAGAAACATAGTGCTTACTCGTTTGCCATGCACATTGATTTTTTTCTGATTAAATGCATAAGCATCAAATATTTTCTTCCAAAATATGTTCATTGCCTTGTAGTAAATTACTTATTATTACCTTATTATTATGAATTGATGGCAATATATTTTTGCTCTCTTCAGTGTACTTTCACACATCACCAGAGAAAATGATTGTTTGATGGATTCTAGAGAACAAAACTTAAAACCTCACATAATTCCCTGAACAGCAGCAGTCAGAAAAGAAAGCATAAAATGAAAGAAAGGTCATTCCCATAACAGATTATTTTTCTAAGCCTCACGCAATATTCCTTTGGAAGCAAAGAAATGAGAAACCTGCCATCAACAGATGTAATTATGCACAAAGAAACAGAAAGAAAATGTTTTTTTTTCATCTTTGTTTTTATGGGGTTGTAAACAAGTTTTCTAAATTAGAAGTATGTGCTGCACATTCAGTATTGGAGAGGAAAACAACTCGTTTAGGAGCCACTCTTTGAAGAACTTGCTGTGGAAAGGAGGGCTATGGATGATTCATACTTCCAGTTGATTTACCACAGGCACAGTAATAAGGGTAGTAAACAGAAAGTTGTGATTCAGCACAGTTGTTCCTAGCCAAATGACTACTTTAGTTGTTTCATCTATTAATTATTGTGCTCTGGCTAGCCTGAATGTCAAATGCATCTGGAGAAAGCACAGCTCACTGTGCTGTGGGGTGCTGCCTTGACTTCTCATCAAGTGAAAGAAGAGCAAACATTAACAGGTCTGATGATTAACTCAAGGTTAATCCATATTCCAAGCTCCAGTGGCTCATCCCCACCATTCCCATCTTCCTGTTCCCTATCTCTGATAAATACAAGATGATCTTTGTTCAGAGCTGGTCTTCAGGGCTCTACAAGTAATGGGGTAAATCTCTCAGCACTACAAATATTTGAAGAAATTAATTTTCACGTTATCTCTGAAAATCTGAGCAAAACGTACGAGTTCAGGCTGGGATGGTTTTGAGAACCTTTAAAATATGACTTTGGGCCCATAATGGATACCAACATTGACATGTCGTAATCCTTTGTGTTTCCCAGCAAGATACAAGAGTAACTCCATCCCTGCCCAAACTGGATCTCCATGTTATTCCTGTATGGCAAAAAGGGATTACAGGCAAGGGAGTTGTCATCACAGTACTAGATGATGGCTTGGAGTGGAATCACACCGACATCTACACTAACTATGTAAGTGTGGGCACTAGAATGCTGTGGAATAAATGAATCAGTTGTCAATGTGAGGCACAACCACTCTCCTCTGGCTTGCTGACTGTTTTGTAAGTCAGCTCCTGAGGCTGAAATATTTGCCTCAGGGATAATTTGGAACCCAGTCCTTGTCACAGGAAGCTGGGTGTTACTTAGCAATGATAGTGGGGTGGGGTTTTTTGTTGTGTTTAGTTCCCAGGCGTGTTTGTGTGTAGCGGTTTGATGCTGAATCATTAAAACTTCTTGAAAAATTTATGGAATTGCTAATGCCTGTTACAGACTTGGTTGCTGTCAACATGAGGCACACCAAATAAGTAAATACAGCCATTTTGCATGTTGCATGTTTTAAAATGCATTTTCTGGTTGTCAGATTTAATTTTGGTTTTGGTTTGTTTTTTTTTTTTTAATGTAGGATCCAAAGGCAAGTTACGATTTCAATGACAACGATAATGATCCCTTTCCTAGATATGACCCAACAAATGAAAACAAGTGAGTAACCTCCCTGTTGTATGAAGAGAACAGTACTTTATTTATTTGTGTGTTAGGACGTGCAGGTGTATAAATATCCACGTATGTCCCCTAAGACAGCTGTATAAAACCAGGAAGAATTTGTGCAGCAGAATGTTGGGCTGGTTGAGGTTGGAAGGGACAATTGGAAGTCATCCTGCCTGAAACCCTGACCAGGCCCATATCCAGATGGCTTTCGAGTATTTCCAAGGAGGGGAAATCCACAATCTCCCTGTGCAACCTGTGCCAGTGCTGGGACACCCTCACAGTGAGGGTGCTTCCTAGTGTTCAGAAGGAACCTCCTGTAGTTCAGTTTGCACACAAATTTGCATGTAGCACAAACATTGGAGACTAAGGAAATTAAATTCCCAAATGAAGAGCTGCATAATTGTGGTCTCCCTGTAATATCCTGAATTTCCCCACATCTTTGTGTAGGTAAGATGCTGATGTGTTTCTGTTGGCTGAAGGGAACCGCCGTTCGTGTCACTGTACACATGTCTCGAATGATGCCTTCCTGAGCAGATTTTAACTCCAGTTCTCTGTTTTGTACTGGAACAGACTGTGCCTTAGAAGAACGTGCCAAGAAACCTGTCCCTCTAGGTCTGCTTTTGTAGCTAGGGATGTGATTTTGCAGTTGTGGCAGTAAATTTTGGACCAGTAGAATGGCTTCTAGCTCAGTGCTCCCCATTATGGGTGAAGTCGAGACCAGATTTGGCCTAATGTCCCCAAGTTCATAACCTAGGAAGTTTCCAAAGGCTTGAACATAAGACAGAGAGCCAGTTCACTTGGTAGACTGTGAGTCTTGGAAGGAAAGAGGGGTTTTCTCCAGTGCCCTCTCTAGAGCTGCCTCTTTGATATTCTGAACACCTTGATGGGTCTGTCACACCCAAGTGTATCCATGGTAGCTCAGGGAGGAATTTTGTCCATCAGAGAGAGCAGAGAATGGATCTCTTTAAAAGCTAGTACAAAGAAGCAATCAATTTCTTAAACCAATTAGGATGCTGCTACTCAATAAAGGCACAATAAGAAACGGATGCACAGGTTCCCCATTGTCTGTCAGACAATACAATAGCATCCACAACATAAATCAATGCACAGGGAAAAACAATCAATCACCCATGAATAAGACATTTGAAAAATGACATTTCTACTTTGTTACAGCATTTTTTAAGAGCAGGAAGCCATTATCCTCTTGTTCTGATGACATTATCTCTTAAATCTACCTGTATTACCTCTAATCTTTATTAATAAGTAAATGGAATTCAGCCCAGAAGCATTCAAACACTTCATTGAATAACAATCTGTAGTATTAAATAATACAGCTCTCTTACATTTACACGAAGGTTTTCTGTGCTGTGGAATGAGAATCACCCATGGCAAAAAAGAGCTGCACTGAAAATGGTTGCATGAAAAAAAGCAATGGCAAGGGTACTTTAAAGGCTCACCTTGTGAAATCCTCAATAAATGTAGTCCTTAAGAAGAGTATCTAAATGTGTGATTAAAAAAGGCTCATATTTCTTCCTGAGGAAGTCTTAGCCCCATAATTTTACATTACTTTTGCACTGTGCTACAGTAGCTCATCTGGTTTCTAATTCGTCTGCAGACTTCAGTGTGACCTAGGTAAAGTATTTATCATCTCGCTATGATGATCCTTTGATCATTTAGTAGGTAAAATTAAATTGCTTGAAACCTGAGAGAAACAGGTATTTTTGTATTGTGGAGCTACAACTCAAAAGCTGTTCAATAACTCCATTGCCTTTGTTTAAAGGAAGGATTCCACCAAGCCAAGGTGGTCATTAATAAATCTCTGTGCACATTACATGAAGGTGTTATGAGATTTGTTCTTGCTGTATTTATTCAGGCATGGGACACGGTGTGCAGGAGAAATTGCCATGCAAGCCAACAACAGAAAATGTGGAGTTGGAGTAGCCTTCAATTCCAAAGTTGGAGGTAAGGAAAGGAAAATAAATAGGATGTATAATGCAAACGGGAACCAGACGGGTCCTGTGAAGCGCTGTTTTCAGCTACCATTAATTTGAAATACAAATGGTTGATCCTTCTCAGAAAACATCAGTCCTGCAGCGTGAGATTACAAAATCTTGTCTGGCCATCAGGCAGGGTGTTACATCTGTATGACAGCATCGCTGGAATGTCAACATCCTCTCTGGAATTTGGTTATCGGTTGAATACAGGTAGAATATATAACAGCAGCAGCAACAACATAGCTGATAGTGAAGATGATAACAACAACAATCATAATAGAAACAACCTATGTTTTACCCTGAGATAGAACTGTGTCTTTTAGGGAATGATGCACTCACTTCTGATAATTGGTTATCCTGAAGGAGGTGGTGTTGGGGAGGACAGGATTTGAGTGGAGTGCAAGAACAAATACACACATTTATACCCACTCTTGCTTGCGGCAGCTTGTTTCCAGCTCCACAATTAAATTCAAAAGGTCACGTCAGTCAAGATATTCAAACTACTGTGGTTTTTGTTTCAACAGCTTACTTCTCTGCTATCATTGTAAGTTAATTTTGAAAATAAGCAGAGCCTTACTTACCCGTCAATCAATATTGCCATTTTTGTGAAGCGGTCACTAGAAGTTCAGTCTATTAGAGGTTTATGAAATAGTCATGATCAAAGTATCAGTTACAAATGGTTATTTAGCTCAGGGGAAAATGCTTGTACAGTCCTAGTTTTTCCATTAGTCCCTTTTTCCCTTTTAAACAAAGGGACGATGAGTGGCAATTGACACCCATAACGGCCGTTCCCACCATTTCAGTCTTGTGTTTGTAGGTTCCCATTTACTGCGCTGAGCTGTCACAGATGTCAGTTTTCAGCCTGCCTTTGCCGTAATGCGTTACGCTGTCGTGCTCTGTTTAAACAAAATATCTCACTCATAAAATGAAGACACCAAATTTTCAAAGTGGAGTGAGATGGATGAAGCTGCAAAGACGCCTGAACTCCTGCTGTGCCCGTATTTTAAGGCGCTCGCATCTATGGAGAAGATTCTCCCACAGTTGTTTGAATATGCTCTGTGCTCATTTGCAAATGCAAAATGCAGCGGGGGTGATCTGTCTGGAAAAGAAACAGGAGAAGAAGCGGTCCAGCAACCCAAATTACCCGGGAAGCAGCTTGTGTCTGGGTGGGGGAGGAGGAAGGATGGAAAAGTGGGTAGAAACTGTAAGCTGTTACGTGTGACGAGCCTGATTAAGATAGGGGATGCAACAAAAATATGTTCAAAGAGCAGCAGAAGGTAGGAAAAGTCTTCAAAAGATTGAGATAATTTCGGAGTGGCTGAACACCGGAAGCATTTTTTGATATTCCAGGCTATAAAGGATTTGTTTCTTCACAGGCTGTTTTTCTTCTTCTTTTTTAAATCCATGAAATGACGCATTACACACTTCTATGTGACATTAGTTCAGGATGACTTCTTTAAGCGGCTGTTTGCTTGTAGCAATTGCCATCCTGGATAAACCCGCCAGTCTACAGCCTTCTCTCTGACTGCCAGCAGCTGCTTTAGGGAAAGAAACCTTGGCATGTGGGTACCTCATTCTCTAACCTTCAGCATCAGAGGTTGGTTTAACTTTGCCTTGAGGCGTAAAACAAAGCATTCCATTTTTTTTTTTCCCAGTGAAAATATTGGCTTTAATAATCCAGAGTTCTCTCACCAGTCACATAAATGTTCTGAAACCTCAATTTGTCTCTTCAGGACTCTGTGAGTGTGAATCTCACAGGCTTTTCTGTGCACTGTGTGAAAAAATACCGCACTTCTTAGTGCCAGTTTTCCAAGTGACACCTCTCCATCTCTTTTAGCATTCATCTCTGGTTCCCTACAGACCCCATGTGTGTGCGTGCATCCATCACCTTTGGCACAGAGCAGGGTGTGTGCATTTTCACACACACCAAACCACAGCACTCTGCTACGAGATGTCTCTGGTGCTGCCATGGAAATCAAATGATTAAGAAGCTCCATTTTACAAAGGACTGGGCTGAGAGTTCCCGCACAGTGACGTGTTGCTAAAAATAGCCTTCTGCCAAGCAGATCCATGCGTGTGCCTGAAATTACCTTGGGCTTTGCCTTTGATTTTGTGGGACTGGTGGTGGGAGCAAGTGTGTGCCAGAATAGGAAGGAGTTTGTGCGAGAGGTCATAATTGGAATATGCCTAAAGAAATATCACTGCAGTCGCCAAATCCCTGAGCTGACTTAAACAATCAGGATTTTTGGTGATGACAAAGACAAGACTGCGTCTTTTTTTTTCCTTGATCTCTTTTCATCAGCGTGTTGTCGGTGTTCTTCTTTTCTTCCTTTTACATTATTTATCTGCAGAGTTGGCTTTGTCTTCTTCTGTGGGAAATGCCTGTGCGCCACTCTCTGCATCCCCAGTATCTCACCATGTGTCGCGAGCTCGCTCCCGGAGCTTGCAGTCATTTCCACAGAGGCAGATCTTTGCTCACAGCGTGCTGGTATGAGAGAGGCTCACAATTCTGAGACTGCTGAAAAATGATTATTCATAATGTTATGAGTTTAAGCCTATCCAGGGTGAGTGGTGTTTTCAGTACCTGAGGCGCAGGATGTACCTTGATTCTTTTCCCGGCTTTGTGAGTGATAGTGGAGAAGCGGTGGCTGAGCGGATTAAGTCCTTTGTCTGCCTTTGCCACTAATTAATATGAAATAATGAAGCCCAGCTGTATCTCAGAGGTATTACGAGTCTCAGAGGCAAGCCATTTGGGAGAAGAATTATGCTTACAGTCTTTTTTTTTTTTTCCTGCATGATGGGATAAAAAAAGAACAAGACACTGTGCTGCAAGAGTGAGGTTGGGGCTTTTTTCTTTTTTTTTTTTTCCCATTCCATTTGCTTTGGAAAAAATCCCAATTTTGTGTAAAATATTAGAAAATGAGTACTCATAGCTCACCAACTGCCAGTAATGGTGCAGCTGCTGTAGGACAAAGTTGCCAAGTTCAAGAGAACCCAGACATTTTTATTGCTTGAAAACACAGGATGAATCCTGGCTGCTATGGGTCTCGTGTGGCTGCTGTTGCTGGGAGAGCCGTGCCATAGTGGGAATTCTGCTAGACTTGTGCTATTTCTATCCTTTTCCAGGACTGGGTGGAGGTAGGAATCCTCCTGCAGGGCTCAGGATATGCAGGGTGAGAGATCCAGTGTGGATGAACTGCTGCCTGCCACTGAATTTTAAATACCACTGAGATCAGTCTTGCTCTGAAGGAGATTAGATCATGCAGTACCTAATAAAATGTTAATGGCTAGATATCTCCAGCATCTTCGGATTGCTCACAGTGGAAAAATACGTGGCTGTAAGACAGAGTTTCTAGAGGTGGAGATGGAAGAGCTGGTGAAACAGCAGCATCACAAAGACAGCAAAACCTTGATGGCTGAGAGGACAGAGCGTTTTAGTGAGAATATCCAGAACTACATCTTTGAACTAAAACTCTTAAAGGTAAAAATAGTGTTGATAAAACCTATCTGATTTTTGTGACGTGACAGCAGTTTGAGGCTCTTTGTTACTTAACAGAGAGAAAAATTCAAGAAAGAGCTCATTGCGATAGGAAAAAGCAGGAACAGTTAGCAAAACATCTTCTTGGCTCTCTGTAAAAAGAGGGAAAGAAGTAAATAAGAGGCAGCCAAGATTTTAAGAGGGTTTTTTTGTGTTTATAGAGAGTGCTGATGTCCGCAAATGAAGGGTGAGTAAGTGTACTGTTTCACACTGACATGGACTATCCTGACAGTCACTGACATGAGCAGCAGCAGGCTGTGGTTGCAACAGTTAATGGGTTAATAGTGCTGAAACCTTTGCAAACAGTTAACAAAGGCAAAGAACAGAGATCAGAAAGTCAACCCAATCTGCTTTGTGTTTTCTGCTAAGGTATACGCATGCTGGATGGAATAGTGACGGATGCTATTGAAGCCAGTTCCATCGGATTCAATCCAGAACATGTGGATATTTACAGTGCAAGCTGGGGCCCTAACGATGATGGAAAAACTGTGGAGGGACCTGGGAGGCTGGCACAGAAGGCTTTTGAGTATGGGATAAAACAGGTACAAGTCTTAAGAGAAAGATGCAATGAAATGTGGCAGGGAACAGGTTTTTAAAATGGTTGATAGCAGGGAAGAAATGAAAATGGTTTGTGCTCCCTTTGCTCAAATGTACTTGAAAAGGAGGAGATAAATTTTAATAGCAGAGGTCAGAGACATTACCAGCCAGAAGAGGACTTCTGAAAAAGCACCATTAGGGCTTTCTGAGCTGGGTTTAAGCTGCCATTCTCCACAGATAAGCTTTCTTTTTCCATTCTTACTTCTGCTGCCTTTGTCTCGCCCTACCCCCACCCTTCTCTGCTGCTTGTTTTGCACTGAGCAGTAATTGGATTTCTGCAGTGAAAGCCTCTAAAATTTAATGCTAGAATTTCTGCTTTGTGAATATTTTACCGTGTGAAATTCTAGCACCCTGTGGATGGGCTTGTGTTATGTTACCTGCATCAGTTTGTAAATTGATGCGTATCATGATCCAATTAAAATGCAGATGGAGAATAATTAAAATGCATGCTGAAGAGTTTTGGAAACAATGTTTTCACAGTTCTTTTTTTATGTTATCCTCTTCAGATCCATTTGGAAAGTAACTAGGGTGCAAACTGAGAGCTAAAGGGGTTGTATTGACAACCTACTCTTGCTCTTGCCAGTGATGTGAAAAGGTACCTAAAGACAGGCAGGTACTGAAATAGTGAGGGAGGCTGAATCCGAGACAGGAGAGGAGAGAAGCAGAGGAAAGCCTGAAGGACAGAGGCAGAGAGAAAGAGAATTTTGGAAAAAGGGCTGATACATTTGCAGACAGAAGAAGAAAGGAGAGTCTGACAGCTGACAAACCTGTTCTGAGGGAAGAATGGAGACCGAGAGGAGGGGGCTGATGATAGCAGATCTCACTCCTTAGGGAGGGAGCAGGAGAAGAGGGAGAATTAAAGGCAATGATTGGGTAACCAGTGTTCAGTGGTATTGCTCTAGAAAAGCAAGTCATTTGGTGAGGAATGTATCCCTTCTTATAACTTGTTTTATTTCTGAAGGGGAGCAGTTGATTTGTCAGTCTTTGTGTTGCAAGACCTGGATGGTTTCCATTCTTCTTAAAGGCAGGCAGAGCTGGGGCTGCGGATGATGTTCACCCTGACACTTTCACCACTGGCCTGGTGAAGCATTTAAGTGTCTGTTTAGCCTTAAGAATCCAAGAGGTGTTAGTGGCACTGTAAGTGAAATCCAAGCAGGGCTTTATATACACCAGTGCTCTTCTGGACTGCAGCCATTCCTGAAAGGAAGATACTGTCTCAATTTCTGTAATTGATGTGGCGTGTTCTTCCCATTTCAGCAGTTGCATCACAAAGACCACAGATTACTTTTCTTTATTTTTAGTATTTTAAGTGCTGCAAATGTCTTAGCTCTTGCATTAATAACTTCAAATCTCATCTGAGTGGGATGATAACAATCCCTATCTCAGTCGTGCTGTCTCCAGTGAATGCACATACTAATAATGAATGCACATACTAATAATGAACATCTGAACTTCTGCTCTTCACATGAAAAGTATTTTTCTTCTGAAGGGCTAGCACAGTTTGAGACTGGATAGGGTGTTACATGTTTCATCTGTGACAGTGGTGATGATTTACCTGCCAGCACCAGTCCTGAATTGCTGCCCTCTCCTCACACACTGGGCACCAGAGCTGGGAATGAGCGTGGTTGTGTCTGGAGGCTGGAGGTGCTGACACGTGGATTTGTAGGAGAGGGGAAGGTTTTCAGTCAGATGTGCTCACTGGTTCACTGTGTTTCAGCAAATGAATGCTCACTTTGAAAGGCTTCCTTACAAAGATTAAATCAGTGGAGAATTCACATCATGTACATCATTCACACTCTTACCTGTACCTGTATGATAGAGGAAAGGTGAGTGAAGGAACCCTTGATAAACCTGCTGTTTCTTAAAAAAGAATGGATATTTTTTTCCTAGAGATACCCAGAACCAAAACATCAGCATGTGGGAAAACCCAAAAACACTTCTGTTTTTAACTGAAAGGAAATTGCTGTGCCTGAACCTAGACCAGTGAAACTGAACTCTGTTGGGTGTGACATAGGGTACCTCAAGTGGCTGGTTTCATCTGCCTCTGCCTTCTGCAGCACTTGTGGGAAATTGTACTTTTCTACCTGAAAATGTTTGATATATTGGAGTTTGTGGGTGGGAGGAGTTAAGAATACATTGCAGAGTCTGAAATCTCTTTGATAACAACTATTTCCATTTTCTCCAGGGCCGAAATGGGAAAGGCTCCATTTTTGTCTGGGCTTCAGGGAACGGCGGCCGTCAGGGTGACAACTGTGACTGTGACGGCTACACCGATAGCATCTACACAATCTCCATTAGCAGTGCTTCGCAGCAAGGCCTTTCTCCCTGGTATGCAGAGAAGTGCTCTTCAACTCTGGCCACAGCATACAGCAGTGGGGATTATACTGACCAGAGAATTGTAGGTCATTTTTACCAGATTCAGAACAAACACAAAATGTATTATATATGCAAATAACAAGTGAGAGCTCTTAAATGATTGGTTTTGAGGACCTGCTTTGTGTTATGTGTATACTTAGTTCTTTTACCTTGAAACACTGAGGGATTTGTAATCCAAAAAGCAATTGTACTCCTGGAACATCCTCTACTGTAACACAATGGCTAAACAACGTCATTGTGTCAGTGGAATTACATCAGCATGCTGGATTTGTCTGCTGTTTGTGCATAACAGAAGGTCTCTGCATGACGTTTGATAGGGTCCCATTCTTCAGAAAGGGCAGATGAAGAGAGATTTAGAGTAAAAGGAAGATGAATCTGTGAAGTTAGTGTACCATCCAAGTTGGTACCTTGCAATTACCTTTTGTTAAGTTTGTCAGCCCCCAAATTCCCATTTACAAAAGCAACAACAGTGCTTCCAAACCTGTCAGAGGTACTCTGCAGGCAGCCACATCAGTCTGTGTGCCTTCATTAACTGTGCAAGAAGTGACCTCCACTCAAGAAAATTGCTGTGATAAAATGATGTTGAAGTACTTATAATTTCTGTTCAACCCTGGTGGGTGCCAATTTTACACTAAACTACATGGATGGGGATTAAAACAACATCATTCCAAGTTAACCAGGAGATCAGTCCTTCTTAAGTGGCTTTTCTGCGTAACTGAGATGTAGATACGTCAGCAGATGAGTTTGGTATTTAATTTCCAAATAAAGCACATGTTTCATTGCAAATTATAGTTCTGCTGCTGAAGAGGGAGCAGAACACCAGCACTAATCCTATGAGTAATCTTACAGCAAGCGGTAATTTTGAATGTTCTAGGCCCAACACGATGATCTGTTTTTATGATTCACCAGTAAGCCTGAAACGCTTATTGTGAAACCTTAGAATAAAATAAGATATTCCGTGTGGGAGTATTTTGCTCCAACACAAAGCATTTTGATACAAAAATTACAGCTGAAGTAAAAAGACTGGATTGAAATTTGAGCGGATTTAAACATCCATCGCTTTTTCTGTGGGTGAGCAATGTGTTCATGTGCAGAGTAAAGGATACATAGCTGTGTTTGTGAGTGTGGCTCTGACTGTATTTACAACTGTTTATTCACGCAGTCTGGTTTGTTGGGGTTTTGTTTCTGTCAGACAAGTGCAGATCTTCACAATGAGTGTACAGAGACTCACACTGGGACCTCTGCATCCGCGCCTCTGGCAGCAGGGATTTTTGCTCTGGCACTGGAAGCAAAGTAAGAGGTCACACTATTTCCCTTGAACCTCCTCTCCCTCAGCCCCCCCCACCCTCCCCAAAATGTTGTCTGTCTGAAACTGGCTCCCTCTCATGTTGCAGCTTCACTTTTTGTCAGTCAAAATGGCCCAGCCTAATGATAAAAATAAGCAGCTCCTTGCCTCAGCACCTCCCTAGCAGAGCAGAACCAACGTCAGTAAAACAAGACAACTGAGAAATTTTAGTTCATTTTATGCATTGGCAGCAATTGTATACTGAGTTCTGGCCAATTGCACTTAAAAGGAGTGGGGCTGCACATGTGTCAGGAGAATGTGATTTGAAGAGAATAGGTTGCAGGAGTTTAAATTAAGCTTTTAGTCAATTTACTGAACCTTTTCTGCCAATGATGAGATGTAAAATGGAAGATACACAAGCCTGACTGTCCGAGGAGGCAGGAAGCAGGCAGGTTCTGATTCTGTAGGACTGGTAGTCCTAATGTAAGACTTCAAAGGGTGTAAAAAGGACAGGACAGTGGCTTTTGCACAGAAAAAGACACAGGCTTAGTACTGGAATGGAGTATATTCAGCTCTCTGTTCTGTTGAATACTCTGATGCCATAAACCAAGGTACTTAGGGCTGTATTGTAAAGGGCAGAACTAATCACAGATCGAATCAAACACCCAGTGAATTTTCAAAGTCCAGGCCCAATGAATACTGGTGGGGAATACTAGATCTGCTAGTTAACTTTAAATGCCTGAATTATTTTGAAGAACTGAACTGTAATCTTGCTAGGTACCTGCTCTTCATTTGCACAGAAGTCTTGTGTGCCTGAAGAAGTATTGTGAAGATGAGCAAGTGACACACTCTATATTTTGAAATATGGGATGCCCTTAAACCATGCTCTGTGGTAGGCTAATAATTGAGAGAAAAGTGTAGATAACCGTGAAAGAAATAACAGGGAACATTTTATTGACAGCCCAAATCTTACGTGGAGGGATATGCAGCACTTGGTAGTGTGGACCTCAGAGTATGATCCACTGGCTGGAAATCCAGGATGGAAAAAGAATGGAGCAGGACTGATGGTCAACAGCCGGTTTGGGTTTGGACTACTCAATGCCAATGCGCTAGTGGATTTAGCTGATCCCAAGAGATGGAAAGGCGTGCCAGAAAAGAGAGAGTGCATTGTGAAAGACACAAGCTTTGAGCCCAGGTAAGAATTTGTGATAGCAGTAACTAAGGTAATGTCTGAGTAAAGCCTGAAGGATCGTGTTCTGCACAGACCACTCTGAAACAAAGAGGGTTCTTTTGATTCGTTTGGTTTTACCTTTCTGTATTCCACATGGACAGGAAAGGAGCATTTCTTTCCTTCCTCTTTTGGGTGTAAGACTGATGGACATCACTGACATGAAGCCTTAAGAAGGGATACAAGTATTATGTCTGCTTATGCAGCCATTGTATGGGTGGGTGATCTTATGACACTAAACCTGATCAGATGAGATATGAATATTTAAATTGCTATCAGGAGAGGAATAAAAAAGATTCCAAAGTCTCCCAAGGTTTTTTTTTTAAGAAAAAATACGTATAATCACTCTTTTCAAGTTGTCTCCCGTGGCAGGTCCAGTACAGGCTGAAATCAAGGTGTTATATTGAGCTTAGTCAGTTTTAGTCTTCCAAGTGTTTTGAAGGCTCACTGAAAAGACACCTCCAGGTTCACAAATGCTTCTAGCATGTTACTAACCCAAGCCCAGCCTGCAGGTTAGTTTACGAGCATTAACTGACCTGGTTAATCAATACAGGTATCTAGACCAGTTTTTTTCTCCACTTGCTCATTTATAGATTTGTTGTCAAAAATAAGTACAGCTATTTCAAAGATTGAAATTATAACGTGAGAGTGAACTAAAACCCTGTCTGTAGAAACATATTACAGTGTTTGGGAGTGCCACTGATTGGTAACCTTATTATTTATGCTATTTTACTCTCAATTTGCTTTTATCCTTTCCACAGAGTGTTGATGCAGAACTGATGTAATAGCTGCTTTTAATGTATTTTTACAGTATTATTATGTATTTTACAGTACTCTACATTGCAATCTAAAATCAGAGACCCCACGATTCTGAGTGTAGAATTATTTAGGTGGAGATTTGGATACCCGTTTCTCATTAGAGGTGATAGAAATGGTACAGAGAAACCGTGTGTGGTATCTCTGTACAGAGAAATTGCTGAAGATGTTACCTGTTTTCTTGAGATGGCTTGGCTACAAAGGGTTAAAATGCTGTGGATGCTACAAGATTTTAATTCCATGATAGCAGCACTTCGATGTTTGAATGGGGTAACAAAGTGTAAGTCTGCTACAGTCATGTGGTGTAGCTCCTGCAAGATGGGGTTTTGTAGTCTCTAGGGGGGCAGGGAGGTGTTGGCAGAAACCCTTGGTTATCAGGCTTGCTTCCTTGCAACTCTGTCTTATGCAGTGCCTGTCACTCCATCCAATTCAGCATTATCTATGCTTCCAGAGCTTCCCACGGTTTCTACTGGATCATTCAAAAAAATAACCAATGTAACATTTGTCTTTACTTCTTCTTCTCTTGTCGTTCTGAAATGGGCGTTAAATGCGCTTTTTGCACTTCACATCATGATCCAGAGGCAAAAGTTTCTGTGAGTAATCAAAGAACTCCTGCACTTTTGACAGATTATTAAGAGCGAATGAGGAGGTCATCATTGAAATTCCCACGAAAGCCTGCGAGGGTCAAGAAAACTCCATTGCATCTCTGGAGCATGTGCAGCTCGAGGCAACGATTGAGTATTCCCGCAGAGGAGATCTTCATGTCACTCTGGTGTCTCCATCAGGTACAGGAGGCAAAGACACACTTTGTTTGTGTTGCCATGGTGTTTAATGTTTATGTCATTAAAAACCACCCTTGTTTTCTTCAGTGGATTAAATATAGCTAAATATATCATTAAACAAATGTGGTCACCTCCAGCGGGTGAGAGTGAGGGCAGAGCATCCTGGGGGCTGGAGAACTGGTTATCAGGAAGCCCTCTCCAGTCTCCCATGCGTTCTGGGTTGCTATTGTGAGAAGAGGTTTGAAAAATCATACTTCAGAAAATGAAAGCACCATTTCTATTACGTTTTCATTCTGGCAACAAGAGCCATGAAAGCAGAAATTTCCTGGCAGACAGCAAATGATGGTTCAATAGTGCTTATCAGCCTTACTGTGATTTAACAAACTAGTGGAGGACTGGGGAAATCTGACTCCCTGGATTTCAAGTTTCTGTGTCTCCCCGCTGGTGTGTTGAAAACCACAGTGTCTCTGTTAGGCTCCTGAGCACTGCTAAACTAAACATGCTGGGATATGACAAACTGGCTTGACAGTGCCCTGAAATAACTCCAAAAGAGGAAAAAAAAGGAAGGAGAATTATGATAAACAACTTTGTATAGAGAAAAATCTGTTAGATCAGCTGATATTGTTAGACCAGACGAGCTCTCTGGTATGAATGTGAATATCAGACTAACATAAGTTACTGATATTGAGGGCTAATCTGGCAATCCACAGAGAATAAACCATAGACCCTTGTTCATGCTATCATTGCAAGACCTGACTGGAGGGGAGGGAAAGGTGTTTTGCACACAGTAAATTTCCAATCTCTATCTTTTCTCGGATTCCTGTTAAGCCTAAACTTAATTCTTCCTTTTCTGAGTTCACCTTTTGTTTTATGGGAGCAGTGTTGCTGTGAGGTGTTTCAACCTTGATTCTGGGGGTATTTTCAAATTCAGTTGTATGTTAGGTAGTAGGTTTGGGAGATTAGACATCAGGAAAAATTTCTTCACTGAAAGGTCTCTCAGGCATTGGCAGGGGCTGCCCGGGGAGGTGGTGGAGTCACCATCCCTGGAGGGGTTTAAAAGATGGGCAGATGAGGTGCTCAGAGATCTGGTTTAGTAGTGGGCAGGTACAGCTGGACTCAATGATCACAAATATCTCTTCCAGCCAAATAAGGCAATGATTCTATTATTCTAAATATATGGACTGTTGATAGCTACATCAAGGAGATGACAGCAACAGATACTTCCCTCCCAAGACACTGTTTTGCTACTAATATGTAGGAAGAGTGACTCCAACTTTGAAAAACACCTCTTCTGGGAGGGTTGATGGCAGTGGCATGTTCTTTGTATGTATTTCTGTGGTTTTAGCTGAGGTAGCAGTAGTCAGGTGCTGCTGCATCCACTGCAGTATGCTGTTGCTGCCATGGTTAAACTTCTGTTTCCCTTGGTTCTTGCTGAATTTCCACAGTCCTGAAAAAAAAATACTACCAAATGTGTGTCATTCCTTTTCTATGTTTATGGTATTACCTTTAAATATATTTATAGTTTGTGATCAGCCTCCCTGGGGTCACTCTGCTCCTTTATTATGTAAATATTGCCCCTCTGCTCTCTCCTTACATGCAAACAAGCACAACGAATTTCCTACTGTGCCATAGAATCTCCTTTGCTGCTGAAATATTTGGTGAATGGCAGCATTTTCTTAGTAACAATAACAATGTAAATGCTTTTCACCCTGCTGGAGTTCCAGGCTATAACAATTTACAACCACTCACCAAAAGAAGCAGCAGTGATGAATTCAGGATAAGGCTTAGGTTTCACAGTGCTGCTGAGCTGATTTGCCTCCAGAATTTCCATCTCAGATGGTTGCTGAACTTAGTGGAAAAGAGTGGTTGCATCTGAGCTCTGTTTCTTATTCTTCATGTGCATCCACTCCTTTTTTCTGTGTTGGAGACTGAACGCTAAGCAAGTTGTGCCCTTTCAACGTGACCTAACGTGATGGGTTTTATGCTCTGAAGCACTGCTGTGAAAGTAATTAAAGTAAGCATTGATCAGAAGCAGTGTGTTTCATGCTGTGAAACAGTGCATTTCCCAGGTTACCTGGGAGTAGGCAGTGTGCAAGCTGAGTGATGTGAAAAGCAAAGCGGGCACGTGTGAGCAGTCTTTCCTGTTGATCTTGCTCTAACACAGGCACCAGCACTGTCTTACTGGCAGAGAGAGAGAGGGATAAATCTCCCAATGGCTTTAAGAACTGGGACTTCATGTCTGTCCACACATGGGGAGAAAATCCAACAGGCACCTGGGTTTTGAGAATCACTGACGTGGTAAGTGCATTTGTCTGCATGTTAACTAGCTGTGTTTGGAAACCAGCACAGATAAAATGATCACTGACCACTACAAAGCACATTGAACAGTCACTCTTCACTTTAAGATGGCAGGAATTTATTTAGGAATTATAACAGGAATTTATTTAGACTAAATATCCATCTCAATTAAAGGTTAAAGACTGGCTTATTGGAAACACAGGAAAAAATAACACTCATAGAGTCATAGAATCATGGAATGGTTTGGGTGGGAAGGGACATTAAAACCTATCCAGTCCTAGCCCTCTGCCATGGGCAGGGAAACCCCTCTCTGGATCAGGAGGCTCAAAGCCCCATCCTGCCTGGCCTTGAACACCTCCAGGGATGGGGCAGCCACCACTGCTCTGGGCAACCTGGGCCAGGGCCTCCCCACCCTCACAGGAAAATATTTTTTCCTGAGATCTCACCTAAGTCTCCCCTCTTTCAGCTTCAAACCATTTTCCTTGTCCTGTCCCTGCACTTCCTGATCAAGAGCCCTTCTCCAGCTTTCAGATTTTCTTGTTCTTTACATAAATGCAAAGCACCATCCTGGTTTCATTGATTTCACCTGGCAAAAAAAAAGTCATGGTTGTTTTTTTCACACATTATACATCACTGAAAGATATCACTTAATATAATTTTCTGTGATTCATGGACTGAAATATGTAATTGAATTAACATATGATTAACTGCAAATTAGTTTTTGCTGAAGAAAAGAGTACTAGATAGATATAGTCTTCTCTTGGTGCATGTGCGAGTTTTTCATTAACTCAAAGCCTTTTAAATTAATGAATTCCTGGTGACCTCAGAGAGCTGTCCTAATAAATACCTTTTCCAAACTGTTTTCATAGAATAATTACTGCTGAACAGCATTTAAGGATTAAAGCCAAGAAATCTACAGATATCAAATAAATAAGTTTACTAAAACCACCTGGGGATAAGGATTACAACAGCGAGGCATAAGAATAAAGCTGCTCAACAGGCAACTGAAAAAATATTCTGTTCACAGAGAGCACTCATCTCTGGAGAATTCCATGAGATTTGTCTGTTAATCAGCTTGTTTCAGGGGTCAGATCCTGCCTGAAAATGTACACTTGCTATCAGACACAGAGCCTCCAGCCCCTGTTGGCCTCCAGTTGTAAACGAGTGCTGAGCAGATGGAGAAGGCAGTGGAAGTAAATATTATCAGCACTGTGTGGTGTTAATTCTTCAGGATTACAGATAATCCCATGGTTACAGATATTTTGCTCTTTGTAATTAGTACTGTGTCCAGTTCTGGAATCCTCAACAGAAAAAGGACATGGAACTGATGGAGTGAGTCCAGAGGAGGCCACAGAGATGATCCGAGGGCTGGAACACCTCTGCTATGAGGGCAGGTTGAGAGAGTTGGGGTTGTTCAGCCTGGAGAAGAGAAGGCTCCAGGGAGACCTTAGAGCAGCCTCCCGGTACTGAAAGGGGCTCCAGGAAAGCTGGAGAAGGGCTCTTTACAAGGGTCTGGAGTGATAGGATGAGGGGGAACAGCTTTAAATTCGAAGGGGGGTGATTTAGTTTAGACATTAGGAAGAAATTTTTCACTTATGAGGGTGAGGAGGCTCTGGCCCAGGTTGCCCAGGGAAACTGTGGCTGCCCCATCCATGGAGGTGTTCAAGGCCAGGCTGGATGGGGCTTTGAGCCCCCTGAGCCAGTGGGAGGTGTCCCTGCACGTGGCAGGGTGGTGGAACTGGATGGACTTCAAGGTCCATTCTGACCCAAACCATTCCATGATTCTGATTCTGATATTTTGGGAACAAAATGAAGAAGAGAATTTTTTTGGCAATTATCTCTCATTTTCCATTTTTGAGTGAGAGACTCATGAAACTTAAAATAAATCAAGCTTTTTGTCCTTAAGACGTAGCACTCTCTTTCCTCAGATTGTAGGGCTTTGTGATTCCTGAAATAACTTTTTGTGTTAATGACCCTAACTGAAGTCAGGTTCCCAGGCAGAGTTACTCATAATTCAGGTGTCATGCAAGTTGTGCATGTAAGATTTCAGGTGCAATTCTAACAGAAAAGAAAAGCCCCAGCAGCTATCTCCATTCCCTAAATGACAGCAAAAATCCTGAAAGAAGCTTTGGTAAAACAAAGTTTCAATTGTATTTATGTCTTCCACTTTCTCTGACTTAACTGCTGTTGCCAGGACTGATGGACAAAGCATTGGCTGGTCACTTCCACATGCTGTATTTCAGATTGCTGTTGTACCCCACTACAGAATATCATTCCAAATTACTATTACAGTGGTAATTTTTGTGAGGATATTGCCAAGGAATGGCTTAGTGAACAAGTAGTGATAACGAAAAATATCACTTCAGTAATTTCTAGCTTTCTGTGTTATGAAAAAATTCCATCGGTGCTTACATGATTAATTAATAATTATGTTGCACCAAAATGTGAATGTCTGGAGTAGTTAAGCCATGGTATTAAATCCTGCGTTCTGACATATCCTGTCTCTAATATATATCAGTCTTTTGATGCTTAAAAATCATTGCCTAAATTTAGATATTGAAAGCCTTATAATTTATTTCAGTCAATCCTGTCTACTTCATAGCCTTGCCCTGCTTCCTTTCCTTATGACCTGAGAACCTGTGCTAATACTATGCTTTTCCTTTAGTCCAGAAGGATACAAAATGAAGGAAGGATTGTCAACTGGAAACTGATTTTGCATGGCACTGCATCCCAGCCTGAACATATGAAGCAGCCTCGTGTGTACACGTCCTACAATGCTGTGCAGAATGACAGGAGAGGAGTGGAGAAGATGACAGACTTTGTAGAGGTAGTGTTAAAATTAATATTTTTCCTTATGTATTTTTCAATGTATAAAAAATACTGATACTTTTTCCTAACAAAAAGACACATATTCACTCTGCATTGACTTATTCTAACCTCTGATCACTTTTGGGCTGCAAATTGTAACATCCATATCAACGACATTATTTTCACTGTACTGTCTGTATTTTCATGATCCAACATCTAAAGGTTTTAGGGCATTAAGAGAAATTGCCACTAAAGCAGTGAATTTGACTGCTAACTCAGTTGAGTGGTGCAAGAAGGAAGGTCTTCAGCTCTGACAGACACACCAAATTGCTGTAATTCTAGTGAGAATGAGTGTCACATCCATAAGGAACTTTGCCTGCTGGAGTGCTTCCAGGGAGTTTGGAAGGGAGTTAGTAACAAAACACATGATGAAAATCAGGGACTTGCTGATTTGGAAGATTTACTTAAGTGGTTCTCTTGCTGCTGGCTCCTTTGTCACTCCTTCTAAACACGTTCCAGGCTGTGACAGTGGATTTCTGGGTGCACAGGATGGCAGTATCTTACACTTTCACAACACCTGATTCTGTCAACATCTTTGGGATACTTTATTAATCCAAACACATCAATTTGTCTCCCCATTAAGTGTTAGGAAGTCCTTAAAGTGCAGAGAGATTAACCTACCTTAGCCAAGTTATGAAGGAGAAGATTGATGGAGACATGATTGTGTGGAACCCATGTGCAAGACAATCACAGAATCACAGAATCACAGAATGGTTTGGGTTGGAAGGGACTTCAAAGCCCATCCAGTTCCAACCCCCTGCCATGGGCAGGGACACCTCCTACTGGATCAGGGGGCTCAAAACCCCATCCAGACTGGCCTTGAACACCTCCAGGGATGAGGCAGCCACAACCTCCCTGGGAAATCTGTGCCAGGGCCTCCTCACCCTCATTGTGAACAAGTTCTTCCTAATGCCTAACCTAAATCTGCCCCCTTCCAGTTTAAATCTGTTCCCTGTCACCCTGTCACTACAAGCCCTTGTAAAATGTGTTGGCGAAAAGCAAGAGCAGGTTTGGGAGGTGCTGTAGGAGAGGACTGGTGGACGTGGTAAAATCCAGGTGAAGCTAAAGTGAGTGTCCAGTTAGAAAGACAATCCTGGTGTGAATGAGGAAGCTGTGCAGCCACATTCTGCTGTGTCAGTATGGGAGGTGCAATAGATCCTGCTAGGACGAGACCGTTCCTCTCACCGGCTGCTCTGCACATCTGTACCTGGCATTTGTCTTTTCAGGTTCCCAAGGGAAGTGGCCAGCCAACAACTGCAATTCCCTGTCTTTTCTCAGGCAGGAGCATCCACAGAGAAGATTATGGGTTCTTTCCACAAGGGTTTGTGGCACAGCCAGAGCTTCCATGGCCACTCTGTGTGTGTCCTTCCATCGTGCTGCTGAGGTGCTGCCTCCCGTAGCACAGCCAGAAATGTCTCTTAAGGCTGGGGCAAATGGTGCTGTGAAATAGGGTGTTAAAACCTGCCCGTGTGGAATCTGAATTTGTAATTTCCTACGTTGTGAGGGATTTGGTATTTTGTAAAATACAATCCTTTTGATTGTCTGGTTTTGGCCCAGTGTTTAATGGTCTAGTTCTTTTCAGATGTGAGTGGCTCCTAAAAAATAGCATCTTCATAGATGGAAGTCATTGATGAGAGCAAACTTTAATCCAGTCAATTTTCCAGTGATACCTGACCTTTCTTTATGCTGATCTGTGTTCTAGGACCACACCACACAGGAGAGCCTGAGAGAAAATGCTCACATTACAGACGTTACCAGTAGCAGCAGTGACAAAGCAGAAGATAAAATCCCATCGCAGGCTATGCTGCATCTTCTCCAAAGTGCTTTTAGCAGAGAGATGGCCCAGAAGAGACTGCCAAAGAAGACTGCAAGTGAGAAATTAAATATTCCATATGAACACTTCTATCGAGCCCTCGAAAAGCTAAACAAGCCCTCCCAGTTAAGAGACTCAGAGGAAAGTCTGTACAGTGACTATGTTGACCTTTTTTACAATGCCAAACCATACAAGCATAGAGATGACAGACTGCTGCAAGCCTTGGTTGACATTATAAATGAAGGAAACTGAGCTGTAGGGACTGGCACTGAGTTGGAATTGTTTATTCTCCCCACCCCACCTGTAGTTTGTTTCAGAAGCCTGTTGTACGCTTTAGTTGTGTGATTGCTGCTTTGATTGCTTCATGTTTAATACAAATATCAATGATGGGGATAAACAGGGGTGGGAGGATCAGGCAGTAAACTGATGCTTTTTAGAAACAGCTTTTTCCAAAGCCTTTCTTCACTACCATCAGAGTAGAAATGCCCCCTCAGGCATGAAATGCAATAGTATTCCCCTGAAAACCCTGATACTCTATTTTAAACAATTTTCACCTTACTTATTCTCCCACCCTATTCACTTAGCACGCAGCAGGATTCCAAACCCCAATTACCTGAACTGCCAAAGCTGTGGGGATATAGTCTCATCCCAGGATTTGTAATGAATATTTCAGTCTTTCTTAATATTTGTCTTTTTAGTCCAGATTTAATGTTTTTAGCCAGTGCTCCTCCCATTGTAGTTTTTTTGTTCCTCCTGCAAACAATAGTGTTCTCTTGCCCTTCTGTTCTCCCATAAGGGAGCAGCTGGAAGGCTGGAGTTAGACAGGAGCATGAGTGAATTCTGATGATGTTATTCATGATTTAGACTACAGACAGATGTACTCTAACATTAGAAAGCCCCAAATGAGGCATCACAGACCACGGGGTGGTGTTCTTGGAATGTCACTTCAGCTCCCTAAGTGAGGTCCCTGAACTGCAAGCCTGGTCTTTTTGGGCTGTGTGTAGTCAATGGAGACAGAGGCTCCTATAAGCAGCACTTCAGAGCACTTGGCTCATCCTTGTCCTGATTCAGAATTAACCAATGAACCCGTGATCTGTTTGTATTGCCTCTATGAGCTTTGGGGGACCAAATTCCCACCTAGGGATCCTCCCTTAAATTTCTAGAGTTGACAAATGCCTTCCAAGATGCCTGTGCCTGCAGCGGTCAGGACAGTGAAGCTGGGATGACTTTGTCCTTTCCTTGAACTATGACCAAAGCAGAACAGAGAGAATAATTGTGCCAGTGAGGTCCTCTTAAGGACTGTATCCTGGAGTGTCTGTGGTAGATTGTGACTTTTCCCAAATATCTAGGAAGTTAAGGCAAAATGGATGAGGAGAAGTGAGAGATAAAATATACACGAAGTGAGAGATAAAATATACACTGAGAAGGAACTCAGAAATGAAGGGGAAGAGTATATGGAATGTGAAGGAGGGAGAGGAATAGGAGGAAGGGGAAGCTGGAAGAGGAGGAAACAGAGGAGGCTGTCAGAAAGCAGTGAGGGTGAGCGACTCTCACATTCACAGTAAACCAGATGAACATTTTCCATGCACGCTTCTTTAAAGTTAGAGTCAGGATTGACATACTGTTGTGCTTTGCATAATTTAAACCAAATCACACAGTGCTGGATGCTCAGAAAGTGGAGGGGATCTAGAAAAAGGGAATGCAGATTCCTAGGGGATATTTATTTTGTTACAGTGCTAAAGAGAATCCAGAGAAGTGCTGAACGGGTTTTACTTCTCTTTCTCTCTCATCTAATATCGGAAGTTTTCCAGACTTCTAGAAATATTTCATTCTTCTTTACTATCTATTCTGTAAAATGGTGCAAGTGTTTCTAAGACAGGAATTCAGCATTTTGCTCATAATTCATCAGTTCAGGTACAGATTTTTCAAACTTCACAATAAATTCTGTCATTTAAAAGTAAATCTATTTACTGTAATGGTACTTGAGTCTTCTTTGATGGAGAGAAGGACTGCTTAAAAGACAAGTTTGAAAACTGTCTTACCAAATGTTAAGATTTTGAAATCTGTGCTTACACATTATTTGTGATGGTTTTCATGCCTGCTTCAGGCTTGGTCTGCCTTTTTTTTTGTCAGCTTTAGATAGATTTAGTGTAGTTGATTTGGAGAACTCTTTTATACTTCCAGTCCATACTTCAAGCATAACAACTCCAATCCAATGTCTCTTATACTGAACCTCTCATCTGAAGAATTTGTTTAGGACAAGAAGTGGTTAAAGAAATCCCTGCAAGTGGTCCAAATCAGAAAGCTTCCCTGTGCTGTCCCTGCAACACACAGTCCTTCTGGAAATACATCACTATTGAACTTGCAAAACATAAACATTTCTAATTGCTGCTATTGCAGAGAGAGCACCAGCTTGTTCCCTCTAATGTTTAATTCTCAGAACTGGGAGTCAATCTCCACAATAAATATTCCTGTCTGGTGAGGTAGGACCACTTTTAGTTCTGTGCAGTGAAGCTCAGGGACTGGTTCCCTCAGACAACAGTAATTTTAGCCAGTCCTCCTTGCCAGGTCCACACACCCAACCAACCCTTAAAACAAGGTTTCGGATTAAACAAATGGAAAGCATTGGACCCTGCTTTGTTTTAAGATCGGTTCACATGTTTTAGCCAAAATTTCATCAGAGGGCAAGTCTAAAATGTCTTTTTTGAATGTTTCTAACCCTGAGTAGATTGTACAGGAGTAAATTATTTTTATTGTTGGTCTTTTCCTCGCTGCCTGTGTGGATTTTGTGAAAAATGTAAAAGGAAAAAAAAAATGTTTTCTCTCAGAATTTTAAATTATATTTTCGTTACAGGTGTTTATAATATAGCAAAGATTTTATTGAACAGACAGAATTTTAAAAGGCATAATAAATTATATTGAAGAACCAGATTTTTCTTGGGAAAGAGAAAATTTCATCCAATAAAGGTATTTTTTAAAAGGCATGTTCCAACAGCAACCGCAACATGTATGTGACGTGATGTTAAAATTTGTCTACTAGTAGCATAATACAGTGTGTGAGCAGAGCTGTGTGTGGCGTTAACGTTTGTAAGGTAAAGTCAATTGTCTTAAAAGGACTGGGAAAGGTAGTTTAGCCTTAAAAGTAATGGCTTTGAGGAACCAAACAGGGGTTGGGTGGAGAAAGTGTGGAAGTTACTGGAAATGGAGGCTCCTTGACCAGGAGCTCTAGAGCGCTCACCTTGGACTGCAGCGTCAAAGTAAGGTTGGCTGTGGACATAGCAACAGCAGCAGTCTGTGATTCAGACCTGGTGGCTCTGGATGGTGGAACTCTGGCTGCTGTGCACACGGAGGGCTGCACTGGAAGCACTGCAGTGGAGTGATGCAGTGGAGGATCAAACTCAACGCACAGGTCTTCGTTTCCTTAATTAAAGCGGCAGCAGTTAAAGAACGTGTTGTATTATTTATAATATAGCAAGGTCGGGGCAATCCCAGGCACAAACAAGCTGTGAAGATGATGAATTGGGAGCAGCCCTGAGGAGAAGAACTTGGGGTGCCTGGGGAGGAGAAGCTCAACATGAGTAGCAAAGTGCGTTCACAGCCCAGAAAACAGCGGTGTCCTGGGCTGAATCCAAAGCAGTGGGACCAGAGGGGAGGGAGGGGATTCTGCCCCTCTGCTCTGATCTGGAGAGACCCCACCTGGAGTCCTGTGTCCAGTTCTGGAATCCTCAGCATGGGAGGGACATGGAGTTGTTGGAGCGAGTCCAGAGGAGGCCATGGAGATGATCCAAGGCCTGGGGAACCTCCCATAAGAGGACAGGCTGAGAGAGTCGGGTTGTTCTACCTGGAGAAGAGAAGGCTCTGAGAAGACCTTAGAGCAGCCTCCCAGTACTGAAAGAGGCTCCAGGAAAGCTGGGGAGGGGCTCCTGATCAGGGACTGCAGGGACAGGACAAGGGGGAATTGTTTTGAGCTGAAAGAGGGGAGACTGAGATGAGGTCTTAGGGAGAAATATTTTCCTGTAAGGGTGAGGAGGCCCTGACCCAGCTTGCCCTGAGAAGCAGTGGCTTCTCCATCCCTGGACGTGTTCAAGGCCGTGTTGGATGGGGTCTTGAGCCCCCTGATCCAGTGGGAGGTGTCCCTGAATGGCAGAACTCTACCTGGATACGGATGGGTATGTTGGAAGCACTATGATGATACAGCAGAGTGACTCTAAATGTACAGGTCTTCGTGTCAGCCTGAATGGACATTGTGTTTGGGCAGACAGCACAGGGGTGAACGCAGCTGCTTTCCAAAGCTTCAGCTCCTTGAGGTCTTATGGATCATATTTGGGTTTGGTTTGCTTCTTACGTTTCTGGTACCTTCTGCTGAATTAACACAACCTGCTTTGTCAAACCCTGTAGGGGTAATTAAAACATTTTCTGTACTTTCAATGAGCTACATTTCCATAGCAGAAATACTTTTGGTGAATGTGAGTAGAAAATAGAATAAAAAAAAGAAATGTTAGCCTACATTCAGGCAATATTATCTAGATTCTACACCAAACAATGAATTCTTTCTCAAGTCGGTTCACTTGGCCGTAAGGATGATCCAGGTAATTACAGACCTGTCAGCCTGACCTCGGTCCCAGGTAAAATCATGGAGAAGATAATCCTGGGTGAAATCATGCACCACCTGCAGAACAATCAAGAGATCAGGCCCAGCCAGCATGGATTTAGGAGGGGTAGGTCCTGCCTGACCAACCTGATCTCCTTTTATGACCATGTGACTCGCCTGGTGGATGAGAGGAAGGCTGTGGATGTGGTATACCTGGACTTCAGCAAGGCCTTTGACACTGTCCCCCACAGTAGACTCCTAGGGAAGCTGGCAGCCCGTGGCCTAGATGGGAGCACTCTGTGCTGGGTTAGGAATTGGCTGGATGGCCGAGCCCAAAGAGTGATGGTAAATGGTGTTTCATCCAGTTGGCGGCCGGTCACCAGTGGTGTCCCCCAGGGATTGGTGTTGGGTCCAGTCCTGTTTGATATCTTTATTGATGATCTGGGTGAGGGGATTGAGTCCATCATCAGCAAACTTGCAGATGATACCAAGCTGGGAGGAAGAGTTGATCTGCTAGAGGGTAGGATGGCCCTACAGAGGGACCTGGACAGATTGGAGAGATGGGCTGATTCTAATGGGATGATATTTAATGAGTCCAAATGTCGGGTACTTCATTTTGGACACAACAATCCCATGCAGAGCTACAGACTGGGGACAGAGTGGCTGGAGAGGAGTCAGGCAGAAAAGGACCTGGGAGTGCTGGTGGACAGGAAGCTCAACATGAGCCAGCAGTGTGCCCAGGTGGCCAAGAAGGCCAATGGCATCCTGGCCTGCATCAGGAATAGTGTAGTAAGCAGGACCAGAGAAGTTATCGTCCCCCTGTACTCGGCACTGGTCAGGCCTCACCTTGAATATTGTGTCCAGTTCTGGGCCCCTCAGTATGGGAAAGATGTCAGGATACTGGAATGTGTTCAGAGGAGGGCAACGAAGATGGTGAGGGGGCTGGAGCACAAGCCCTATGAGGAGCCACTGAGGGAGTTGGGGCTGTTTAGCCTGGAGAAGAGGAGGCTCAGGGGAGACCTCATTGCTCTCTACAACTACCTAAAAGGAGGTTGTAGTCGGGCAGGGGTTGGTCTCTTCTCTCAGGTGACCAGTGGCAGAACCAGAGGGCATGGACTTAAGCTTCGTCAGGGAAAGTTTAGACTTGATGTGAGGAAAAAATTCTTCACTGAAAGGGTGATTGGCCATTGGAATGGGCTGCCCAGGGAGGTGGTGGAGTCACCTACCCTGGAGGTGTTTAAAGGGAGACTGGATGAGGCACTGAGTGCCATGGTCTAGATGATGGTTGGTGTTAGTGTTGGGTTATAGGTTGGACTTGATGATCTCAGAGGTCCTTTCCAACCTTGTGATACTGTGATACTGTGATACTGTGATACTTTTTAAATATTGGGCTGCATTTCATCTTTCCAGCTCTACCTGTTTCGAGTTGTCCAAGTAGAGTTTCTTATCAGTCACGTCTTGTAGCTCCAAACTTGGAAATCTAATTTTCAAAAGAAGTCTTCTCTTTTTTACCTCTCCCAAGGTCCCTCGGCTTTGAAAACAACCACAAGCATTTTCAGTAAAAGTAAAGTTATTTTAAGAGAGAAAAGGGAACTTCAGAAACACAACACTAGAATTATCATCAGAAATTAGGAGTGTTTGCAGTCAGTGGAAGGAGAACATTCGCAGAGAGGGGGAAGATCTGGATGCTCCTGATGAGATTTGAGGTATCGTGGGTGATGACACCATAGAGGTGGCAGCACCAGAGCCACAGGAGGAGCAATGCTGCCCCTCCTTCTGCAACAGCAAACCAACATCTACCACTGCACTTATCTGAACATTGCATACCTAAGGAAAGTTGTCTCCTGCATTAGTTCAGCTCTGAAAATAACTAGGGTTGAAACATTTCAGGAAAAACCTTTTCATTACTACGCCACACAACTTTTGTTGTTATACACATTCAGAACATATCCGTAGCCTGTTACGATCAACCCTTTCCTGTCAGGAAGCCCATTTCCAGAGCTTCTAGGAATGATAACTTTCACAACAGAATTTTAGAGAAGAACAACTCCAGAAATGCGTATTTGCTCTGAGCCAATTACTGGGCTCTACTGGTATTTCTGACTGCAGACTGAAAAGGCTCAAACTCCAGCCCTGCTAGGCTCTAATAGGGATCATTTCAGTAAACATTTCTCTATTTAATGATAGAAGTACTCATTAAAAATATTGCTCCTCTTATTGCAATTTATGAGGATAATGCAGCCAGAAAGAACGAGAAATTTTGCTTCCAGCAATGCAGTAAATGCTCCGTGGAAAAAAAAATATGTCGGATCTGTTCCAAGTTCCACTAAGATACTGGAGAAAAATAAATAGATAATATGTGAATGTGGGTAGTTATCAGCAAAATATATCTTAATGGTCATACCATTTCAGCTGTTTGGCTTCCTCCAATCAAACGTAACTGAGCACATATCTCCCTTTCCAACGCCATGCTTCCTCCCTAAAATAAATGGATTTGTTGCTGTTAGTGCACCATTTTGTTTGACTATTCCCATGTTATCAGCTAGTGTTTGGTGTCATAAACATGCAACATAGTGCAGTGCTGTATATTCTGATAAGGAAATGCACTCAGACCCAAGGACGGGCAGCTTTGCGTACGCCGATCCTTGAAGCACTCCTGAGAAACAGACCCCCAGAGGCTGGACTGAGCGGAAAGCCGAACGCCCACTCCATTAGGAATAATGACAGTGCAAGGCAGAGAGCCACAAACATCCAGGAAGAAGTTCTGTTCAACAGCTGAGCTACACCAGGCTGCCTGAGGTCAGTGCAACTCATTGCTTGCACACTTACACGCAGAAAACGCGTGTACGTGTCAACACGACCCCATGTAATCACATTGGACTTGATGATCTTAGAGATCTTTTCCAACCTTAATGATTCTGTGGTTCAATGTAAACTCTCTCTATGGCAGAACACAGCAACTCCAACCCCTTCCAAGCCAAACCATTGTATGGTAACTCTTAGCATGAACAGCAGAAGGGAAGAAGCTGCAGCACTGATTTGCTAGAACAGAGTTTAAAGCTAAATTTCAGCCCAGATTTCGTGTCAAAATGGTGCTGATACTGCAGGCTGATCTGTAGGGCAGCAGAGGAGGAAGGCAGGTCTGTTAATTTGATAATCCTTCTAACACCTGGGGTACCAAAGAATTCTGTCCTCCTGCAGCTGCACTAATGGAAAAATAACCCTACTGTCATGCCAAAAAAAGGACCATAACTCTGCATGGAGCTTTGAACAACTGGGCAGTTACATGGTACTGGGATGTGTTGTATCAGCTACAGGCAATGCTGGACCTTGGGTCTCTTGTGAAAACACATCCCTATCCCTGGAGGTGTTCAAGGCCAGGTTGGATGGGGCTTTGAGCCCCCTCATCCAGTGGAAGGTGTCCTTGCCCATAGCAGGAGGTTGGAATTAGATGGAATTTGATGTCCCTTCCAACCCAAACCATTCCATGACTCTATGAAAACACTGCAGTGAAAACTCCTTCAAGGCTGTGAGTATTGAACTTGATATTTGTCATGGAAGGGTATTCCTAGCACTCTGAGTAGTCCTTTATTCCTCTAAAATTGATAGAAACAGTGTCCCTCAGAGCACCTCCAGGAGTCGGAGTTTGTTCTGAACTGCACTATGGAGGAGACTGTCTCACAGGTGCACTGCAACCCACACGTCTAAATCAGGTGCTCCACTTACATGCCTGCAGGTAGGCAGTGTGAATCCTGCCCTCAGCAATTTCCCCTTCTCCCTGCTGATCTGGGGTTGAGCACCCCTGGGTGCAGCCGTTCAGTGCTTTCACAAAGCTCAGCTGAAGCCTCTCACATCCCTTCAGATCATGGGCAGTGGTCCCTATCAAAAACCTGCAGGGATCTCCCATTCCACTCCAACATTGTTCTCTATGAAAAGCACCTGGCCTTGAGGAAAATCAGCTCAGACAACAGGGGGCATTCTTCTGCTCGGCAGGTCATTCAAGCACGTGCTGCAGGTGATGTAAAGCCATTAAACATGTGCCTCATCTCGCCCCATCGCTTGAATCACGCTCCTGTCCTGCTACAGCCTGTGTATGGAATCACTCATGGACTGACTTCTTGGCCAAGTAGAGGAGGATTGCTGCTGCAGGGCACCTCCTCACAGGGTAACGGGATGTGCTGTTAGTGTTCTGCTTAGTTACTGAAAACGCTGCTCTCCACTCTGTACTGTGCCCTGAGTCGTGCCTGGGCTTCCATACAGCACATCCGAGGTTCATCAGCTGCTTACACTACAGTGTATCAGGTCTCAGCCTCACACAGTGAATCACTGTCCTTCAGGGAAGTGCATTCCAGCCTTTCTTTCGCAGGGAATCAATGCTTGCAAAGGCTCCAGCAACCCTTACTTCTATGCAGGTTAACTTTGTGCTCTTAGTAAGCATCTCAGATGTTCAGACTCTTTGGACTCCCACGACCTTAGTCTTCTCTTGATGCTAGGGGAATGCCACGCTCTTAATAAGAAGTAAGACCATAGCCTATTGTAATAACTAATTTAATTTCATATTATGGTGCTGCAGAAATGATTGTGGAACAGTCTGAAGACAGATGTGCTGTAACTTGCTTTGACACTAATTTTGAACAATCCTTTACAGGCTCACTCCAAATGTCATGTACCTGAGAAATGGAAACAGCTGAAAATAACTTGAGTCAGGTGTTGTTCCATAGCAGTGGAAAGGGGGAGAAAAGAAAAAAAGACCTGTGGTTTTCCATTCTCTTTATTCAGGCAGTTCTAAGTTGCATCACCCTGCCTTCAAAGGACAGATTTTAAAAGATCTTGCTGCTTCTCATACTAATGAGTCAGATACGGCTTGTTTTGTTACAAAGTTCACCACTTTCTTCATCTTTCCCATCTCCCTTGCCTAGTGGAATTCTAATTACAAAACCCAAAGCCCAGCATTTCCAGATACTCAGGGTTCATCAGCTCTGCAGTTTGTGTTAATCAGAATGGTTTGGGCTGGAAGGGACCTCAAAGCCCAAATCAATTCCACCCCCTGCCATGGGCAGGGACACCTCCCACTGGATCAGGGGGCTCAAAACCCCATCCAGCCTGGCCTGGAACACTTCCAGGGATGGGGCAGCCACCACTGCTCTGGGCAACCTGGGCCAGGGCCTCCCCACCCTCCCAGGAAAACATTTCTTCCTAAGATCTCATCTCAATCTCCCCTCTTTCAGCTAAAAACCATTCCCTCTCATCCTATCCCTGCACTCCCTGATCAAAAGCCCCTCCCGAGCTTTCCTGGAGTCCTTTTCAGTACTGGGAGGCTGCTCGAAGGTCTCCTCTGAGCATTCTCTTCTCCAGGCTCAACAGCCCCAACTCTCTCAGCCTGTCCTCACAGCAGAGGTGCTCCAGGCCTTGGATTGTCTTTGTGACCTCCTCTGGATTCACTCCAACAGACCTAATCAGCTCAGTTCCTTGACTCTGCCCCTGCAATTTTACTCTGATGCAGAGCCTAAGCCACTATCCATTTTTTAGGAACGTTCATTGATGTGTGCTTGCCTGTAAAGATGCTCCATGTTTACTTTTCTCAGCACAGCTGGTGGCAGCAGTGTCAGTTCAGTGTGCTGCACTGTTCAAAAACTCTGCAAACACTTCTCTGGAGCATGGCCACAACACGTTATTCCTGCAAGGTGTTCCAATGGAGAAGTGTGGCGTTGCTGAAACTTTAAGGAAATGAAAGGAAGTGTGAGCCCATCTTCCTTCACCTTCCAAATGCATCTGAGTGCCTAATTCCCTGGATTGTTTTAAATCTCAGCCCATATTGCCTCTTTCTCTGGAATGAAATATCCCTGCATGGATTCCGAAGTGTGGCTTGGGGATTATGCAATAAACTGAACATAATCCTCTTCTGTGAGCAGAGAGCTGGGGCTCAGCCTGCAAATATCTTCTATTTGCCTGCACCTACAGCGTGCAGAGTCACACAATTAATTCCTTTGTGTGGGTGGAAGTAGCAGTGGAAGAGGAAGAGTTTTAATTTGCTGTGGTGCACCTTGCTCATAAAAAAGGCTGATGTCTCACTTACCCCCTCGCCTTACAGAGCCTGTGCAGCTTGTCCCTCCTTGTTGTCACCAGCAGAGCTGATTTGCTCATGCTCTTCATTTTCATCAGGCAGTGCTGCTGTCACCCAGCTTGACAAAGAACTGAGTCACACAAAAGAGGTGACAACCTCATAGGCTTCATGCACTTTAAAAAGAGTGATCTTTTTCCTTCAGGAAGGCACCTTCCTTGTCCTCACCCTCACTTAATGGCTGAAGGTGATTTTCCATTAGAGGCTGCCTGTGTGAGACTGATCACACAATGTATAAGAACTTAGCAAAAATCTGGTTTTCCCCTACCCTGAAAAACTCATGAAACCCACAGTGATGTTCACAGCGTCGGTAATTCACCTGGGTCCAGCACAGCCCTGTGCAACCTAAAGCCTCCTGCCAAAATGCCCAAATAGAGTCACCTCTGCTGATCCCTATCCTACCTACAATCAGCTAAGGTTTCATGGAATCATGGAATCATTGAGGTTGAAAATGCCCTCCAGGCTCCTCAAGTATCACAGTATCACAGTATCATAAGGTTGGAAAGGACCTCTGAGATCATCAAGTCCAACCTATAACCCAACACTAACACCAACACCAACACCAACCATCATCTAAACCATGGCACTCAGTGCCTCATCCAGTCTCCCCTTAAACACCTCCAGGGTCGGTGACTCCACCCTCTCCCTGGGCAGCCCATTCCAATGGCCAATCACCCTTTCAGTGAAGAACTTTTTCCTCACATCAAGTCTAAATTTTCCCTGACGAAGCTTGAGTCCATGCCCTCTAGTTCTGCCACTGGTCACCTGAGAGAAGAGACCAACCCCTGCCCGACTACAACCTCCTTTTAGGGAGTTGTAGAGAGCAATGAGGTCTCCCCTGAGCCTCCTCTTCTCCAGACTAAACAGCCCCAGCTCCCTCAGTCGCTCCTCATAGGGCTTGTGCTCCAGCCCCTTCACCATCTTCGTTGCCCTCCTCTGAACACATTCCAGTACCCTGACATCTTTCCCAAACTGGGGAGTCCAGAACTGTACCCAATATTCAAGATGAGGCCTGACCAGTGCCGAGTACAGGGGGACGATAACTTCTCTGGTCCTGCTGGCCACACTATTCCTGATGCAGGCCAGGATGCCATTGGCCTTCTTGGCCACCTGGGCACACTGCTGGCTCATGTTGAGCTTCCTGTCCACCAGCACTCTCAGGTCCCTTTCTGCCTGACTACTCTCCAGCCACTCTGTCCCCAGTCTGTAGCTCTGCAAAAAAGTCTAACCATCAGCCCAACCCCACCATGTCAACAAAATCAAGTGCCATGGCCATGTGCTTTCTGATCCCGTCCAGGGATGGAGACTCCAGCACTGCCCTGGGCAGCCTCTGCCAGGGCTTCTCCACTCTGTCAGTAAAGGCATTTTTCCTAATATCCAATCTAAACCTCATCTGGCGCAACTTGAGACCATTTCCTATCACCCTATCTTTTGTCGCTTGGGAGCAGAAACCAGCACCCATTTGGCTCCAACCTCCTCATCCAGAGAGTGATGAGGTCTCCCCTCAGCCTCCTCCAGACTAAACAACCTCAGGGCCCTCAGCCACTCCCAGAACCCCTTGGCCTCCAGCCCCTTCCCTAGCTCCCTCCCCTTTTCTGGACTCACTCCAGCCCCTCTTGGAGTGAGGGACCCAAAACTGAACCCAGTACTCGAGGTGTGGCCTCCCTTCCCTGCTCCTGCTCCCACACCATAGCTGATCAAGCCAGGATGCCGTTGGCCTTCTTGGCCACCTGGGCCACTGCTGGCTCATGTTCAGCCACTGTCAACCAACATCCCCAGGTCCTTCTCCACCAGACAGCTCTCCAGCCACTCTTCCCCAAGCCTGAAGCGTTGCATGGTGTTGTTGTGGCCCAGGTGCTGGACCTTGTAGAACCCTGTAGAACCCATCCTGTTGGCCTCAGCCCATGGATACAGCCTTTCCCCATTTTTCTGCAAAGTGTTCCTACTTCAAGCAGATCCACACTCCTGCCCATTGCCCATCTATGCCAGACAGTATTTTGTGTTATGATTTCTCCAGGTAAGCTTGTTGTCAGTGGGACAGCGATGTTGCCAAGTGTGGTTCACTTTGATTCTCCAAACAGAACAGATTATACCAGGAAAGTTCTTTTGTTCCTGGAGTATGTTTTGATAAAGATGTTCTAGCAGTCCAAACACTCCCTGTCTCTTTTACATTTAAGCAGAAATGTTGTGTTGTGGATTTCAGTGCATTTTTGCTGCAGTGAAATCAATTATAAAATCCAGTGTCTCATACATTTATATTGCATTACTGTCAGCAGGATTTACACATGCTGTGCAAGCTTTGCAGGTCCTGCAACACGTGATAATTTACTGGTTCCAAAAGAGGCTCCAGATTGTTATCACCCTGAAATAAGGACTAGAAAGCTGTGAATTAGCCAAGGGCTGTGGGCTGTGAAACAGAACTACATAGCCTGAAGATAATGGCCATTCTCCTCTAGAATTGTTGGTAACACACATCTACAAGCATGCATGTCTGTCTATACAAAGTAACATAAACCTCATAAGCATCACTGACCCCCCTCTCAGGTGGCATTAGTTTTCCTTCAGTGATGATGTTTTGCTCTTGTTCGTAGGCAGCAGCTGGAGAGCAGAGCCGTGGCTCCCTTGTTCTGCCAGCTGTCCAGGGTTTTAGTTTTTTCCAGCCTGCAGATGGCCGGGAGAAAGATGAGCACTACCGCTTCAGCTAACCGGAAAAGTAGCGCTGGAGAGGCAAGATCACCTTTTGTTTACCCTGAGAGAGGGGAAGGCTGAGTCATCTTCAGACACATTGCATGCTTCGAGGCTTGCTGTGCCATCTGTGTGACTGCTGTTCAAAAACCTTCCGATTCGGGGCTATTCTTGGCATGCCCTCCTTACTACAGTTGACAAATAGGTTGCTCGGAAGATTCTCAGCCAGATTAAAATGTTATTTATGATATTTTTAGGTTTAGGTAATATGTGAACCCACAGCAGTGCTTTTCTCTGCTTGATGATACTCTGGCTTTATCAAGATAAACAGAGTCTGACCAAGATGGAGCTGTGCCGCAGGAGAGAGTGCACAGGCAGGCAGTATAGGACAAGCCCTGCTCCAAGCAGATGAAGGGTGAAGGCAGGATATGGGTGCCAGTCAGCAGTGGGGAACTTTGCAATAGACTTCTCCTTGCTGACACTTAGCTGGCACTAATAGCAATAATCACAACTGCTCGTCTACATTTGGTCACCCAGGGGCTGTTCTTTACAATTCGGAGTGGCAAAGACCACGCCTCTGATTATGGCATTCTTGTCCTGAAACCTTTGTTGTTTGTTTTCTGAAGAATCATAATCATCCTTGGGAATTTTCTTGGCAAGAATGACTTGTTTTCTTCTGCTGTGAACAGAAACTGCAAGCTTGGCAGGGAGCCACCAGCTTGCAGAGTTCCTCATCCCTGGATGCTGCTCAGCATCCTCCTCAATACAGCTCTGGTTTCTGCTCTGGACAGGCAGAGAAACCCACACCCACACCCCACATATCTCCCCAACGTCTAGACACAGAGAGATGCTCACTGCCTTTGCTGCTCCCCTACCAGGGCAGGGTCCAGAGTTTCAGAAGGGCAGGTCTTTTTGAGTCCCTCCTTGCAGTCCAGGAAAAGGACGCGAGGAAGGAGTTCAGGGTTCTTGATGGCTCGTAGGAAGCCCTTCTGGGCAGCACCTGCTGCAGAAAAAGGGATTCCAGGGTGTCCTGCAGTGAATAAGGAGGAGAAGACAATAGCAGTGTAATGTTCCCTTCCCCAGGGCCCACCAGAGCAGGGGTTTTGCCCACAACTGGGTGACCATGAGGCTATACATACAGTCCTCGACCTCATGGCAAAGCTGGAGAAGACCCAGGAGTCTCCCTAAGACTGTTGAAGACAGGCAACAGGTCACCTCCTACTTTGGTTGCAGGGCCAATGTGCTTTGTCCCAGGAAGCAAGCCTCCCACTCCCTTCTGCAAAGCGAGGGGAGGAGTTTGGGCCAAGGAGTGGATGGATGGGTGAGCAACCGTGGGTAATTCCTGCTTCATGAGTTTTGGTTGTGGCAGCTGTCTGCTGACAGCCTGATGCAGCCCAGGAGGAGCTCAGTCTCCACCCTGTTTCATTCGCTCCCCCATTTCCCAGTTGATCCCAGCAGGAGATGATCCTTGGTGACTGCCAGACACGTATTTCTGAGCCTGCAGGAGCAGGGCTGTGATTGTGTCCCTGGATTCAGCACTGGTGAAGCTGCACCTCGAATATTGTGTTCAGTTTTGGGCCTCTCACTCCAAGGACATTGTGAGACTGGGGTGTGTCCAGAGAAGGGAACGGAGCTAGGGAAGGGGCTGGAGAACAGGGGTTATGAGAGATGGCTGAGTTTAAGTTAGAGGAGGTGTCTAAAAGATGGGTGGATGAGGTGCTCAGGGATCTTTTTCAGTAGTTGACAGGTACAGTTCAACTTGATGATCTCAAAGGTCTTTTCCAACCGAACAATTCTGTGATCTATAATCTATGATCATTGCTCTTCTCTGTATTCTGGCAGCAGCAGAGTTGTGCAGGACAGACCAGCTGAGCATGATGATGCTCCCCAAAGTGGTGCTGAGAGGTGGAGGCAGCCGAACTCCCTGCTGGGAGGCAGAGCCTTACGCATCCCTGGCTTTCTCTGCAGCACTTCCCCAGCACAGCCGGGTGGGTGAGCACTTGTCTGCTCTCCTGTTGAAATTGCTTCCCATGTTCCGGCTTCCTAGGTTTCCTCTTTCTGAAGTGATGTTTCCTCTGGCTGCAATTTCATCAGGTTTCTCTTTATTAAATTTGCTCATCACCTGCGTGCTTTGTGCTGTTTGCTGTTCTTTGCCTGTGATCCTGGTATCTGATGCTTTGCATTAATTTGCAGCTCTCACCAACACTAACTAATCCTCCCAAGTATCAAATCTCATTACATGCTGCTTGTTTCTTCTCCTGGATCATTAATGAGGATGTTAAATAGAACAAGCCCTGACACTTATCCCTTTGCCAACATATTAAGCAAACCCTCTCCAGTTTGCTGTGCTGCCACATATGATTTTGTTTATGGTTTTTCACCCAGCTTTAAAATGAGAGTGTTCCTTCCAAGCCCGATTTGCATAAATTCACTAGGAGGAAATTTCATTAGTCTGCCAAGTGTTCCACTGCAGTCCAAATCTGGCTGCTTTTCTCTCTCCTTCAGTCTTGCCCTCTAGTGCTTATTTGGTGATTCTTTCAAAATAAGAAAATCAATAACACTGTCAGGAAACACTTGCTCCTTGCATCTGAGGGGTGTTTGGCTATCTCGATAACCGGTGGAACAAATCATCATGCATGATCCGTGTTTCACTTCTGTGCTAAGGTTCAGCTGTTTTTCTGTTGTCTTCATCTGGTACAATTCTCTGGTGCAGTATCTTGTTCCTTAAGCACAAACTACTGCAGGGGGTGTCTTTCTGGAGGCACAGGAGGAGAGGGCCGCTCAGGTTTTGGACAACTGTTCATTTTCCACATATTCAGCTGCAAACAACACGTGTTCTTGCCATTCCTGGTGATAAAACATCTGGGGAGGGGAGAAAGGGAGGCTGGAAATGCGGCTGTGGATAAGCAGATAAATGCAGGAGTGATGTGGGCAGCAGGAGCAGGGAAAGCAATCGTCCCCCTGTACTCGGCACTGGTGAGGCTGCACCTCGAATCCTGGGTTCAGTTTTGGGCCCCTCACTACAAGAAAGACTTTGAGGGGCTGGAGTGTGTCCAGAGAAGGGAACAGAGCTGGAGAAGGAGCTGGAGAACAAACCTATCTGAGGAGCAGCTGAGGGCCCTGGGGCTGTTTACTCCGGAGAAGAGGAGGCTGAGGGGAGACCTCATCGCTTTCTGCAGCTCCAGAAAAGGAGGTTGTGGTGAGGTGGGTGCTGGTCTTTTCTCCCAGGAATTGAGTGATAAGTCAAGAGGAAATGGCCTCAAAATATAGCAGGGGATTTTAGGAAAAAATTATTCATGGAAAGGGTTGTTAAGCCCTAGCAGAGGCTGCCCAGGGCAGTGGTAGAGTCACCATCCCTGGAGGGATTTAAAAACTGTGTGGATGTGACCCTTCAGGCATAATTCAGTGGTGGGTTTGGCAGTGTTGGGTTTACGGTTGGATTTGATGATCTGAAAGGTCTTTTCCTCAATGGTTCTATGATTCTGTGATTCTAAGGTTTTGCCCCTGTGCGTGGCCATCCTTGTGCTCACAGCTCAGGTCCTGTAAAGCATCCACTGGTGCTACTGCTCTTATTTGCTGCCTCGTGCTCTGCAGCTCGCTGGAGCCAGCTCTTTCCCTTCTCCTTCTGCTACTGCTGTACTCACCCCCGGCTCATCCGATGGGAATGACCATGCTGCAAGCAAGGTACAAATCCTCTTCCTCCCTCTCCAGGGAAACACCAGCCCTGCTGGGGATGGTGTCTTGACCAGTGGAGCACGTAGCTGCGGATATGCACGTGTGCAGTGCATCTGTGGTACCACCTACCCAGTGTTAACACTGGCTTAACAATCCCAGCATCATCCTGGTTTTGGTTATATCTGTCCCCACAGAACTACTCAGAGCTCTTCTCACTGGGCTGGTAGGCAGTAATAAAAAACATGGGTTTTTTTGAGTGTAAGTTGAATTGAATAATTTGTTTTGTGTTCTAGTGTGTGAAATTGTGATGTCTTTTTCACCATTAGCAAGAAAAAATGGTCCCACTTTTTTTGTTTTCCTACTTAGCGAGAAGACCATGTGTGATTAAAATGCTTCCAGGTTCCTATTTATCATGCTTACGAACCATGCAGAGTGCTCAGGCTGCCTTGGAACTCAGCGACCTTGTTAAAACATAAAAATTGTACAAAATAATTGGACAATTACCAGTATTGAGAACATCCCTCATTTTGCCACCGGAAAATTACACCCTTTACTGAGAAGGTAATTTTGATAAAATCAACACTTCGGGATAAGAATTTATTAAGCAAATAAAGGTCGATTAGCACTACTTGATAAAAGCTTGAAATGGTCAATGATAAAGTACTGATAGCATCAAACCTCCTGCTCTTTTTATTTACTGAAACGTCTCATCTATTGATTTAGTAATTACAGCACTTAAGTTCAATCGTAATCTTGATCTTCCTGTCAGTTAAAAAGAGGAGAAAACACTATTATTTTGAAGAACTGCAGAATTATTTTTTAATATTCATATTGCCTTGTGACAAGGTAAGAATTTCTCTGACTGTGTTTGCCTTTGGCTCTTTGACACTGTGTGTTTTTTTTCTAATTGAAGTGCAGCCTTGCAATGAGGATCAGGGCTGCTTTGTCATTGCCTGGATGAAGTGCTCTTCCTGAATTCCTTAGACACAAAAATGCTGTGATTTATTCAACACTCACATTTCTCTACTGCCAGCAGGTCTCCTGCCCCATGAAGCACCTTTCACTTTACCTTGAGCTCTGGTGCCCCATTGCTAAGAACATGAAATTCAAAGTTTCCTTCTCACATAAGAGTAAAATTGATATAAATATTGCAAGATTGGGACTTGGGGGCTTTTTTTTTTTTCCTTAGCATTATTGTGAAATAAAGTGTGAAAGCACATTTGAATCAATTTCATAGGTCTATATTTATTTGCAGCTGCTTGGTTGTGTTTCTGCTAAACTTTCACATGCTTAAACCACAATAAAAATGAAAACCTCATTGCTTGAGAGAGAGGAGGGGTTTTGCTGGATGCTGGGGCATGCAGGACTTACTGTGTGTATATGTTACGTACAAAGTGTGGTCATCCTTTGAGCAGGATTTTCTCAGTAAAAAAAAACCCCTTGTCCCTGCATGTATTAACATATATTTATCGGATCAAAACTTCTGTTTTACTGGCTGATATTGTCAGTATGAAGACAGTACCAATAAATTTTTATTTTATTTATTTATTTTATTGGTACTGCCCTGTAATGTGTTCTTAAACAGGTGATCTCTTCATAGAATCATTAAGGTTGGAAAAGACCTCTCAGCTCATCCAGTCCAACCCTCAACACAGCCCCACTGTGTCTACTTAAACATGTGCCTGAGTACCATGGCCACATAGTTTTTGAACCCCTCCAGGGATGGAGACTCCAGCACTTCCTTTTGCAGCCTCTGCAGGGCTTCACCACTCTGTCAGTAAACACGTTTTCCTTAATATCCATTCTAAACCTTCCCTAGCACAACCTGAGGCCATTTCCTCTTACTCTACAGCTTATTACTTAGGAGAAAAGACCAACACCTGGCTGGCTCCAACTTCCTTTCCAGGAACTGCAGAGAGTGATGAGGTGTCCCCTCAGCCTCCTCTTCTCCAGGCTAAACAGCCCCAGGGCTGAACCCAGGAACCCTGGGTTCCAGACCCTTCAGCAGCCTGGATTATTATTAGATTACCTTCTCAAAGCTGTATCTTGTTATATCAAAACCAGGTTCACATATAAGGAGATTTAGAAGTTTATGGAAGTTTTCTGTGCATAGTGTTAGGTAAAGGGTGCTGCCATTAAGCACAACCACAAACAACCAGTAACAAAGCAAACAGAAAGCTGATAGCCACGGTTTCATGCAAAATGCATGAGGTCTTGTTTCCATAGCAAGACCCAGTTATCGAGAATTTGAAAGTTAATAGTCCTGTTTGTGGTAGCTCACCTTTAAGCTGCAGCTCAGCAGTGATGTGCCCTGACTATCACACTAGCCACGCACCTCAAAAGATCTATGCCAGAAAAGACACCTTCTTCCAGAGGTTGGGTTGCTCTGAATTCTGTAGGAAAACCAGCAATTTCATTTGTTTTTAGTTAATTAGCAGGTAGGATGAGAAATTACCATGAAAAAAAGTAGTTACACATTAGACTAATTAGAGCTGGCTCCTAGGAATTTCTGTTCTGAAATGCTTGGCAGCTTTCTGCCTCTCAGCCATCTCCTGAGGCAAAAATACAGCATCACAATGGAGAGAAGAAAATGAGGACAGAGAGGCCGGATGTATTAGGGTCCTTAAGATGAAGCAGAGAGTCCTGCAGAGGGTTTAGCCTTAAATCCTGCTGCTAGGGAGCAAATTACGTGGCTACTTCATTGTCTAGAGGGAAGTGCTTACCTTCGCCCAAGGAATAAGAGATAGGACAAGAGGAAATGGCCTCAAGTTGGGTCAGGGGAGGTTTAGACTGGATATCAGGAGATCTGCTGTGATTGATGGTGGGAGTCAGGGTTAAACTGCATTTGGCATCACACAGCAGGACTCAGGGTGAGAGCTGGAGCACCAGATGAGGAGCACAGTGCATTAGGTAGGACAAGGATCCAGGACACAAGAAGCAGCAGGTCTTGTCCTGAGGGCAGAACCTGCTCTCCTCCACAGGATGAAATACATTTTCATGTTTTCCAGGAGCTGAAAATGGAAGCAAATTAGCAGCCTAATTGACGATCTGTGATGGGGCCATCACCCTGCCAGTGATGCTGTGGCCTCACGTGTACTGCCCCTTGATGACTCACTGCTCCTGTAATGGGAGGTCAAAGCCAGCTGATGGGTACACGGCTGCTGTTCCATCTGAAGGAGTCAGCCATCAAAAGGCAATAGGAAAATCATCTTCTCTGTCCCAGCAGCAGCACAGGAATTTAGGCATTTGTGTTGGGGCATACACCTGAGCACGGAGCCACTGTAGGAAGAAAGATTCTTGGTTTTGCCCTTTGTCCCCGGGGTGAACAGGTCCATGCCAGCTCCCCAGGGCACTGGACCGGCACTGAGCATCCCAACACCCTCAACCCAGCAGTCTGCAAGGGGCTTCCTTCAGGCTGGCTGTTTTTAGCATAGATATGCGAGAAGTGATGGATCTGAGCAGGAACGGTGGTCACCCACCGGATTTCAAACAACCTGTAACCAAACTGGTTCACTTTTTAAATATTAATTACAGTTGCCAGGGCAAACAACATCCTAAGAGTTGAAGATCTTGGCTCGGTGGTGTTGACAGAGCATATAATGCTACCAAACCTCCCACCCTTGGGGTTGACCCCACTATGGTTGGTGTTTCCTAACCCAAAGCCCATCAGGGTCCACTCTCAGGGTGCTGATGCAGACCCAAGTCCCCTCTCCCTCTGCTGAAGGGCTGGTGTGCTGGGCTCAAAGTCACCTGCAAAGCCTGGCAGGCAGTGGTGGAACAGATGGAACATATCTGCCTCGAGTCCACAGGACTGGGTCTCGAAGGTTAGGCAGGGACAGAGAAGACACACAATATTACTCATAGAAACACTAGAAGTTTCCAGTAATCTGCAGCCAGAAAGATAACTTTCTGGCTTGCCTCAGGTGACGTTGGCACTGCTAATGTTGACCTTATGAGGAAAAAAAGAAAGCAAAAATCTCCTGAACACATTGTCCCTTGTAACAGTGGGTAAGATTACTCTAATTACTCATCTGTTTCCAGTCCAAAGTTACCATGACCTCTCACGCCAGGGCTGCAGGAAAGACATTTACATACCTGCCACAATTACAGAAATTGACTGGGCAAAACTGCTTTAAAATTTTTCAGCAAAGCACTTGAAATTCTTGAACATGGCTCAATTACCATTAACTGCCATTATCTGCCATCTGCATTTACCAATAATCTCTGCCTTCTGGAACTTTCAGCATCACAGGAAAGCAAAGCTGACCTAACGCTGTTTGTTCTCTACTATGGCTCATTTCCTAATAAGATGTTTGGTTTCGTGTTTCCTATCCAAGAGGCTCTGTGATTGAACAAGAGAACAAAGAGGTATTAGGCAAAGTGAGAGAAGCAGATGGAAAAGAAAATCCTCAAGGCTACTTTTAAAATAAGCATTTGTTTAACAAGAAAATGGATTACCTACTGTTCTGCATGAGGGAAGAGAGAAAAAATAAAGAGTTCAACGTGCAAGATGAAGTCATTACAGGGCTCATCAAAACGTTTGGAGCTCCATCTTGTGGATGCTGGCCACCGACAGTGGCCATTGGACAGGGATGCTCGAACCCCTTCGGCCTCGAGCTGAACGGGGCTGTCAGAGACGTGGACAGGCTTTGTAATGATCTTGTTATTATTATTTCTTAATACTGATAAATACAGTACATATTGATCTTAAGTGTCTACATTAGAGTTACTGGCAGACATATTTCCATGTCCCAGAGTCTTGTCTGTTAATTCTTTCTGCTCTGTCGTGAATCATTAAAATAATTAATGTGCAAACATTTGGCATCTTTAAGCTGAGATGCTGCCCTGATCCTTCAAGGCACATACTCAGCCTGAGTTCATAGAATCATGGTTTGTGTTAGAAGGGATCACAAAGTTCATCCAGTCCAATGCCCTATCCATCTTCAACCATACCAGTTTGCTCACAGCGCCATCCAACCTGACCTTGAATGTTTCCAGGGATGGGGAATTGACCACCTCTCTGGGCAACCTGTGCCAGTGCCTCAGCATCCTCATTGTAAAAAGTTTCTTCTTAATATCTAGTCTAAACTTCTTATTTTTTTAGTTTAGAACACTTACCCCTTGTTCTTCTCTTCTCCAGGCTGAACAACCCCAACTCTCCCGGCCTCTCCTCACAGGGGAGGTGTTCCAGGACTTTTGATAATTTCAATCTCCTTCCTCTGGACTCACCCCAGAAAGTTCATGACCCTCCTGTATGGAGGACTCCAGAACTGAACGCAAGACTCCAGATGAGGTCTTACCAGAGCAGAGTAGAGGGGCAGAACCCCCTCCTTCACCCTTCTGGCATCACTTCTTTGAAGCCCGGGATACAGTTGGCTTTCTGGTCTGTGAGTGCACATTGATGGCTCGGGTCCAGCTTCTCCTCCACTAGGACTCTCAGGTCCTTCTCTGCAGGGCTGCTCTCAATCTCTCCACCCTCCAGCCTGTATTGATACTGAGGGTTGCACCAACCCAGCTGCAGAACCTTGCACTTTGCCTTTGTTGAACATCATGATGTTTCACAAGCCCATTTCTCCAGTTTGTCAAGGTTCCTCCCACCCCTCAGGGGTGTCAACCTCACCACTCAGCTTTGAATCATTGCGGAGGGTGCGCTTGATCCCATCGTCTATGTCAATGATGAAACTATTAAACAACACCTCTCCCAGAACAGACCCTTTTAGAGACACTGCTCGTCACTGATCTCTATCTGGTTACTGAGCTGTTGACCACCACCCTATGGTTGTGAACATCCAACAATTTTCTTATCCACCGTCTATCAAATCCATATCTCTCCAATTTAGAAAGAAGGATGTTGTGGGGGACCATCTCAAAGGCCTTAGAGAAGTTCAGAAAGTTGACATCTATGGGTCTTCATTTGTCCACTGATGCAGTCACTCCTTCATAGAAGGTCAGTGTGATGGTGAGGCAGGACTTGCCCTTTATGAGGCCAAGCTGGCTGTCTTGAATCACCTCCCTGTCCTCCATGTGCCTTAGCATTATCGGTTAAAGATGTGCAGTGTCCCTATATCAGCTACAAAATACACTTGGCCATACACAGCACAGCATTATAACTTGGTCTATAGTGTTTCCTTCAGAGAGAACAGAGCAAAGTCCTTGGAGAGTGTGAAAATGTCTCTATAATCAGGCATATGTGCGTCACTAACTATGGGGAAGAAATCAATAGCAGTCTGTCAGATGAACACAGCACATAATCAGCTGCTTAGTGTGCACCTTCTGCTGTACATATTGGGAATCAGTGCCAGCCTGACACTGCTTGTCCACATCCTTGCCAATAAGCAGCACAGGCTGGGAAGTAGTGCTAAGTCTTGGGGGCGTTTGCTGCTGCAAATGGCTGGGGAGCTGGAGAAGGATACTCATGTCATTGGAGCTCCTAAAAGTGTGAAGAGAATGGTTGCAAAGAGAAGTTTGCACTGGGAAATGTGGTAAGCATAGAATCACAGAATGGTTTGGGTTGGAAGGGTCCTCAAAGCCCATCCATTTCTAGCCCCTGCTGTGGGCAGGGACAACTCCCACTGGATCAGGTTTCTCAAAGCCCCATCCAACCTGACATGACAGCAAAAGTCTGTTGAAATAAGAGAATTTTTGATGGAAAGAGATGTAAATAGCTGAGTTGGTATTCAGGACAGAAACACAAAGCTGTTGGTGAGGATTGCTGACTTGGGGGCTTTATGGCCACAGTGAAGAAACCCTGTGCTGGAGAAAATATGTAACTTAACCCTCTGGACAGAGAATAACTTCATGTGAGTGTCTGTTTTTAAAGCATAATCAAGCTAAAATGTTTGTAGCTCTTTATGGAATCTCTAAACCCCTTCACACTAAACTACAGGGGGAAAAGCCATCGCTCTGCAGCACTGACAGGGATGCAGAAGCTAAAGGTTTTAAATGAAAAAAAAACTAACTCATGGCAAATGTTTAGGATACATCTAGGTGGCAGTGTCTGGATGCTGTTCCCAGGGTGTGAGAGCCTTTGAGAGCCCTGTGTTTGGAGAAGATGCTGGAGCAAAGTGCACACACCAAAGCCGGTGTGGTCTCTGGAAGCAGAGATCTCATTTTGCCGTGTCATACAGACCCAAGTGACTGCAGAACAAGCTCTAAATAAAGCCCTTGCTGAACAGAGAGCATCCTTTCCAGGGTGCTCTTAGCGATAACCGACAGAGCAGAGCTGATGTGCAAGATCCTCTGTGGAGGGGGACACCTTCAGCAGCCGCTTCCTCAGCCACAGAAGGTGGTGGGCGAGCTGGCTGACCCTGCTGAGAGCTGACAAGCCAGGCCACCTTGCTCTTGTCTGTCAGGTCTCCATGGGCTGGATGCAATCTCTGCTTCAACTCCATCGAGCCAGCCTGGCAGTGAAAATATTTGCAGTTGACAGCAGTTCTAGCAGAGAACATCATCTTCTCTGTTACAAAACCCAGTGCTGATATACAAAATCCAGCCCGGATCCAAAAAGGAACTGGTGTGGCAGCCCAATGTGACTGATGTGTGGAAACTCCAGATATGTGTGCTCTGATTTAATCACTTTTTAACTTCAATCACGCCCTCAGCGTGAAGACGGGCAGTGAGGGATGCGTGCAGACTCCCGACCTGAGCTCCACGCCGGTTCCAGTCCAGAGGCTCTAGAGGGCACCGTGCTCCCGGTGTACCGTGCTGCTCCTCCAACGTTCGTGTGCAGGGCTCTCCGGCCGTCAAACTCGGCATCGAAAGTCGCGCTTCTTCATTTCGGGGTGCCTGGGCAGATTCCCCACTGCTGAGACAGCATCTGGCCTTCCTCCCGAAAGACTGCAGATCCCTGTGGCTGTCTAACCTCATCCAAAGGCACACAGTGCAGCAAAAGGTGCATTTGCTGTTATAACTTCCAGCACTAAACCTGATTTTTTGTCAATGTCAAGATGTCCTAATGAAGGGCCACCAGCTGCAGGAGTGGTCTTCAGGGTGGACCACTGGCCACAGCTGGGATACCTCCTCCTCTCCGTGGGCGTGCATTGCGCCCTCCCAGCTCCTCGCCCTCTCGTGTATCACGTGCCAGAGGCTTGCTTCGGCCAAGAGGAGATCACAGAATCATGGAATCATAAAGCTTGCAAAAGGGTTCTAAGATGATCCAGTCCAACTATCAGCCCAACCCAACTGTGCCCACTAAACCATGTCCCAAAGAACCACGTCTACATATATCCAGGGGTGGACACTACCCCACTGCCCTGGGCAGCCTCTGCCAGGGCTTTAACAATCTATCAGTAAAGACGTTTTTCCTAATATCCAATCTAAACCTCCTCTGGCACAACTTGAGCCCATTTCCTCTTGTCCTATCACTTGTTATCTAGGAGCAGAACCCAGCCACTGCTTGGGCTCAACCTCCTTTCCAGGAGCTGCAGAGAGCAATGAGGACCCTCTTATTCTCCAGACTAAACAGACACAGGTTCCTCAGCTGCTTCTAGAATTCCTGTGCTCCAGGCCCTTCCCCAGGTCCGTTCTCTTCTCCGGACATGCTCCAGCCTCTCAATATCCTTCTTGTAGTCAGGGGCCCAAAACTGAAGCCAGGACTCGAGGTGCAGCCTCACCAGAGCCATGTGCAGGGTGACAATCACTGCCCTGCTCTTGCTGGCCACACCGTGGCTGGTCCAAGCCAGGATGCCATTGGCCTCCTTGACCCCCACGGCCAGTGCTGGCTCATATTCAGCCACTGCTGGCCAGCACCCCTGGGGCCTTCTCTGCCAGGCAGCTCTCCAGCTGCTCTTCTCCAAGAGTCAACAGATGATTGTTAAGCTGGTGTAGGCAGGACCAGCTCCAAAGAAAGCTGTAACTGGAATCTGCTGGAGGCATCTTGGAAATCATTTCTCTTTGGTTTGTTTTCTGTATATGTAAGTAGGCAGGGCCTTGATTCAGACTACCATCAGTTACTTCTGTAATATTGTTAAAGAAGAGACTTGTGCCTGACCAGGGTTTATATAAATTCAATTTAAAATGAAATGTTAGCTGCTTCTCTTTGACAGACTTGTTCCCACCCTCCCATGCTGCCTCTTGCTTACATCTGTGTAGAAGTGCTATCAAAAGGGCATCAAACAGTATCTTCATGCCATATCTCTCCTTCCAGCCCTGATCATAATTTTGACACAGGAAAAAAGACAAATAATTTAATTAAGAGTAGTCTGTGTCGTTTCTCTGAGATAAAGATGTGGGGTTCGCACCCTGCAGCTGGCAGAAGGCAATAGGCAGGTGAATAGGTGGGATTTTGTTTCTAAACCTAGGAGGAGATGGAAGTCCAAGAAGTAAAGAAGATTTACAGTTGTAACCAGATTTATTTAGACATGTGTCTGAAGTCAATCAGTTTCTTTAGAAGTTTGTTGGGGATGGAATATGGGTTAAAGAAAGAAAATGTTTGAGTCCACATTATTTTCTGTCATTTGTCCCATAGTAGAACTATTGATTCCTGAGCACTCTGGTTTTCAGTTGATTCACTAACAGTGCTTTGTTTGCCATAGCTCTCTTCTGACACCATTAAAGCTGTCTTGTTTGGCTTCAATGCAACCTGGAGCACTGGGGAGGTTACCCTAGGCTGAATTTCCTCCTCAGTTCCCCTCGTTTATTCCCTGAAGAGATCTGTTTCTTTCTTTGGCAACATCTGAAACAACAATCATCCGCAGGAAGCTAATTTTAATGGGTAGACTGGTTAGGCATAGAGCCAGGTAAATCAAATGGCAAGTGGCACTCTCTGTGTCTTAAGAAGTGGTAGCGTTTCCCATGAGAGACCTTCTTAGTGTGGGAAGCGGAATGGAGCTTTGGACAGACGTTTTACCTCTCAGAAAATCCTGGTAAGCTTCCAGGTTTTGCAGACAAAAGATGCAGGTTAAAAATCTCTTTTTCTGCTCAGCTTGTGGGAATTGAAAAGATGGTCAGGGATAACTGGAGTGCTTGAAAGGGGAAGAGCAGCGAGGAGAAATGAAAGAGGAGATCCCGGAAAAGCCAGTGCGTTTCCGTGATGTGTCACAGCAAGATTTGTGTTTGTGATAAGAATTTGTTTGTGGTAAAACACATCCTTTTATTAAAAGCAGATCATGAAGGGACGTCACAGACAGTAAATGACCTCGGTCAGCCCTATTTCTGTCTGTGTGGTACAGCACCCTGCAGAGCAGCCAGTCCTGCAGGGATCTCGCACTGACTGCACGGGAGCTGCAGGTGTTCCTGGGTAGATGTTGGCCACGAGCTGGGCAGAGCAGGAGCCCACGCTGCAGGCATTGCTTCGTCTCCACCAGCGATGTCCCCTGCAGCCCTTGCTGGCCCCTGCACCCTCCTGTGCCCGAGAGATTTGGATGATTTTCCCTAACACACATCGTTGCACAGCTACCATCATTAGCTACTGCAGCCCAAAAAAACCAGCTGCTAAATTTAGGCCCTCAAATAAGGGTTTTTTTTACAAAGGTGGGAAACAAAGGCTGGCAGGGATGTCTGTGGTCTGGCAGGGAGCCCATCTCGGCAGGAGCACATCCACCTGGCTGCCTGTCCCTTTGTCTGGCACCAGGATGAGGCTGTGATGTGCTGGCTGCCCTGCACAGGTACTGCTGTGTTTGGCTTTGGTCCTGTGAAAGCAAGGGCAGTGCCAAGGGAAATAAAGCAAGAAAACTGCTTTTGGCCATCCTATAGCTCCATGGCTGGCAGAGAGGCGTTCTGGCTTTGTCTGGTCAGCAGAGTGCCATCAGCTTTGTGTAAGAGGTGGGTTTATTATTCCTAATTAAGTGGCAGATGGGCATTTGCTGGTGACTGTTGGCTGCCTGAACCAGATGAGGTCAAGACACAAAGCCAAGAGAAACGAGTAACCGAGACAAACACCAATTTGACCATGTATCCACAAAGCAGGGGTGTCATCTCAAAACTTATCACTTAAAGTTTAAATGTTCCCTATAAATATAATAATAGAATCACAGGATGGTTTGGATTGGAAGGGACCTCAAAGCCCATCCAGTTCCACTCCCCTGCCATGGGCAGGGACAGTTCCCACAGGGTCAGGGTTCTCAAAGGCCCATCCAACCTGGCCTTGAACACCCTCCAGGGTGGGGGCATCCACAACCTCTGTGGGCAACTTGGGCCAGGGCCTCCCCACCCTCACTGTGAATAATTTCTTCCTAATGTCTAATCTAGTTCTCCCCCCTTCCAGTTTAAAACCATTTAAAGCTAGAGCTAGGGCCCATAATCCTGATGTCTTTAAAACCAGTTCGCAGGGTTGAATCCATACATTTGTTGGACAGGATACAGCTTTAACAGTGACTTTGAAATTTTTTGGAAGTACAGAACAGAAGTTAAAGCAATGACCAATAACAAAATTTTCTGCACATTGAGAGTAGAAATATGAATCATAGATTCACAGAATCACAGAATGGTTTGGGTTGGAAGGGACGTTTACAGGTAACTGAGTCCAACCCCCCTGAAGGAGAAGAGGCATTTTTAACCAGGTCAGGTTGCTCAGAGCCCCATCCAAACTGACCTTGAACGTTTGTAAGGATAGGGCTTCCACCACCTCCCTGGGCAACCTGTACAAGTATTTTGCCTCCCTCATTGTAAAACATTTTTTCCTTCTCTCCAGTCTAAATCTCCCCTCTTTTAGTTTAAAACCAAAAAAATCTGAGGTCAGCTGTACCCTCAGGGCAGGTAGTTTTGCAAGGGCACTGCTAGGGAGATGCTGCCCACAGCATGCAAGTAGCACCAGAGGAGGCATCCGTATGGATAACAGTGGAGGCACTGCAGTGCAGTGCTGTGAAGGGACAATGTCAGAGTTACAGACCAAGGAATGGGAAGGAACATTAGAGAAGTATTTTTTCTCCAATAGGTGACACAGATAAGACTCAAGAAGTGTTGGGTTTGCGTGCAGGCACAAAAGTCACCAAACCCATTTTGTGGTGATGGATGAGGTGGGAATGGACTGAGCTGCTCCAGGGTGAGAGCTCAGCTGCAGCAACAGCAGCCTTCAGAGGGCTGTGGTGATGACACCCTGGCTGCACCTTCCTGAACCCATGGCAGCTCAGAGCACAGGCACCATTTAAGCCACTGACATTAACATAGTTCACCCTGGCAGTGATTGACAAAGTGGGGTCGCAGCCAGCGGCCTCTGGAAGGGGATAACCTCTTAGGGTAGCCACTGGCAGGCAAGAACCTCTGCCTGAATCCCAAGTATGTGCTGAATCCCAAGTATAGCTCACCCAAACGTTGGCTGCAACTTCAGAGGAAGAGATGATTTGTTTGTCCAGGCTGCTAAGCAGTGTGCCTGAACTCCATTCAATGCATTAACAGTCTGCCAAAGGGAAGTTTATGGGCAGATTTGATCATAATCAAAAAGGACTGAAGATTTGTTAACCTTAAGAGCAGAAACATAACATGAAGATATCTGTCATACAGAGCTAAAAAGCGAGGCAAAGAATCACTGAAGTAAAACATCCAGAAAATGGGGTATCCCACTGAAGTCAGCACAGGGGGGACATGGAGCTGTTGGAGGGAGTTCAGAGGAGGCCACAGAGGTGATCAAGGAGGGGGAAGCACTTACCATATGAGGACAGGCTGAGAGTTGGGGTTGTTCAGCCTGGAGAAGAGAAGGCTGTGGGGAGACCTTAGAGCAGCCTCCCAGTACTGAAAGGGGCTCCAGGAAAGCTGGGGAGGGGCTCTGGATCAGGGAGTGCAGGGACAGGATAAGGAGGAAGAGTTTTCAGCTGAAAGAAGGGAGATTTAGATGAGATATTGGGATGAAATGTTCTCCTGTGAGGGTGGGGAGGCCCTGGCCCAGTTTGCCCAGAGCAGTGGTGGCTGCCCCATCCCTGGAGATGTTCAAGGCCAGGTTGGATGGGGCTTTGAGCCCTCTGATCCAGTGGGAGGTGTCCCTGATCATGGCAGGTTTGGAACTGGATGGGCTTTGAGGTCCCTTCCACCTCAAACTATTCCATGATTCTATGAATTCCTCAGGTAAGGGTGGGATCACTTTTTTGAAACTGGTTGAAATGGATCAACCTGGAAGTTAGACTGGATATCCTTGACCTCTTTTGGCTTTGAGTTGGATGAATGTATTAACCCAGCATTAATCCAAGCATAGTCAGGAATGGAAAACCTAACCCTGGCAAGACAGAACTCGAGAAGTTAACCTGCAGTTTGCCTTTTGCTCTCCCATTCTCCAGCAAAAAACATACAGAAACATTGAGGCTGCTCTACTGGAAAGTTGCCCCAAATGTCAGGTAATACACAGGTACATGAAGAGCTTTTTAGGAGACAGGGATATTACTTGTGTCTGTATAGGAAAGCAGAAAAGGCTGATAGTGACAGTTGCAAGTACTGAACCATCCAACAGGAACTGAAACTTATGCATAGATCATGTATGTCAAAATTCCAACATTCAGCTTCCTCAAGCCAGCTTCAGTTGCAGATCTGTAGAAGTTGCACAGTCCCTACAAGGGTGGGTGAAAGAGACAGGCAAAGAGAAGAGCCTTTCAGAGCTGCAGTTACTACAGAAGACATAATATTGAGGGGTATTTTCTAATATTCTGGAGAATTCATGTGATAGAGTCATTATAAATTCTCTAATGTCAGGGCAAATTTCAAATTGAGATCTTGCTTCCTTGTGAGATCAAACTAAATCATGCAAGAGATGTAAATCTTCAGGGAGCCTGGCCTTGTTCATCCTGGTGCCCACAAAACTCCTCTATTTCTTTAAATAAAGAAACCTCACTGTTACTATGCAATGTATTCTGTGTTTAGGGAGATCTTGCAGAAAAATCCTAATTCACTAAGAGAAAAGAATTTGAGCTGAGCCTTTCAGCTGGGTTTTTAGTTTTGATTTAAACAGATAAGTTTGTGTGAGGGGTCTGCTTTGGCAGGTTCTTCCTGCTGAGTGAGCAGTTCTCTACAGCCACCTGTCAGCAGATGCTTCTTAACACGAAAATGCCCAACAGAGGTCTTGGCTCAACAAGTGCTCTAAGTAACATCTACTTCTTGAAGCACATGAATAAAACTAGTACTCAGGGTGCAAAAGTGATGTAGAACCATATGGGCTTGGTAAAGAGTAATACCCACGGTCCAGGCTGAGAACACTCCCTGGGAGGTGGTGCCTGAGGGTTCCATGCACAAGGAACCCTCCAACACGCCAGACTGTGAAGTGAACATTTCCAGGAGCTTCAGGTGATAATTTCAAATGTGATTTAGGTGCTTTTTAGCAGTCCAACCTATCATCTCTTCTAGTTAATTTTCATGATCACTCTCAGTACCTACCTCCCTCTTTGTGCCCACAATAACTTTTTCGACTCTGAATTCAGTTGTGTACAAAAGACTTTCCCCTATTTCAGAGCAGCGTGTCCACCATTGCATCCAACAGAGCCATTAGCCTACTTGGGAAGGGTTTTCCCCATTTTACACCTGCAGAACTGGGGCCTGGTTCATCCTGAGCAAGGTTAAATGAGTATTTCATGGCAGCTATCTAACTAAGCCTTTGGCTGTGATCCTCATGCCTGGTGCCTGAGGCCACCCTCTTCTCCTTGCCACCAGTCCAAGAGCAAACTGCTCTCAGGGACATTATACCACAGTGTGAAGCTTGTGCCTTTACTTTGAGATCATCCTCTTCTGACTATAAATTCTAACAGAAAGTCTCATTCACAGTATTTGGGCTCTTACATTGGAATTCTGTTTGCTTTTGTGTGCCTTCCTCAGAGAGATCATATTTTTGTCCAAAATCCTTCTAGAATTCCACCACTTCCAACCAAAGCTCTGCAAGGTTTGGTGGCAGTGTTTATTCACTTATCCTCACTGCGGTTACCTTTAAAGGCAATTGGGAACACAGATAGGCAGAACTGGATCTGCCACAGACCTTCTAGCTTTCTCCTTCATTTTTTCCAGGGAGCCACCTGAGCCCCTGTCCTGCCTTCATTTGATTAGAACCAAGTGAACCAAGTTCAAAGGCTGTATTGCCATGGGCATAAAAAAATTCGCAGAATCACTGAAAGGCTTGGGCTGAAAGGGACCTCAAAGCCCATCCAGTTCCCCTGCCATGGGCAGGAACATCTCCCACTGCATCAGGGTACTCCAAGCCACATCCAGCCTGGCCTTGAACACCTCCAGGGATGGGGCAGCCACCACTGCTCTGGGCAACCTGGGCCAGGGCCTCCTCACCTTCATCATGAAAAATTTCTTCCCAAGATCCTGTCTTAGTCTCCCTTCTTTAAACTGAAAAATGTTCCCCCTCAAATGCTCCTTGCTTCTTTGCATTTGAGGGGACACTTGTACGGAGTGGTGGCTGTGGGCAGTGGAGAACTGTGTGCTCAGTGCTGGAGGACAAGTCCAGGCAGCAGCCAGTACTCCTCTCTGCCTTAAAGTGCTTTCACATAGTCTCATCTTACTCCTATCTAGATTGATTCAGGAGAAAAGTCCTTTACTGAAGTAATTCTTCACTATAGATAGTGAGGCAGTGCATGACTGGCTTCTTGCAGAGATGGAAAAAACACTTGAAGAATTGTGATCATTTAGTAGTCTGTGAATTTCTGAGTTTTTTTAAAGCCACTTTACAAACCATGGCATGGGAGACACAGAAATCCTTACTCCTTGACGTGGCCTGATCTTGGTTGTTCTCTAAAACTAGAGTGATAACTTTGAACAGAAGGCAAAGTGCTGGGAGGGATCTGCAGCAGCCACAGCTCTCCCAGGCAGCAGGATGGAGGCTGGGGCACAGCAGGAGCATCTCCTTATCTCCTAACAGCCTCAGCCCTCTCCTCCTCTTGCTCCCTGGGCTGGCAGCTGTGCAAGGCTTGCCTGCTCCTTCTTCCTGAGGGGAATGGGAAGCCCTCCAGACACAGCAGGGCAGAGGAGAGAGAGCAGGCGTGGGCAGCAATGAGGAGGAGGAGGAGGTCTCCACGCAGGGCTCACAGAGCTGGCCAGATTGCACCCTGCAGATTTGCACACAGCATCCCGGGTTACGCCAGCCTGGCCGGCGCGCATCTGCTGGAAGAGCTCCTTCAGCTGCAGCCGCCCGCACCCCGGCTGGCATCTCCTTTGGCACCGTGGCACGAGCACCCTTCTCATCACGTCTGGTTTCAGATGCCTCATCCACTCACGCTCTCAGGAGTCCAGTTTGGGAGTAACTGGATGCTGGCAAAACGAGGCTGCTGAGCTGTAACCTCTGTGTTGTGTGCTCTGCCTTTTATTTCAGGTTTCCTGCTTTGCTTTTATTTACCTGATTTGATTTTAGTTCCAGACTCTGCCCACAGCTTTTCTGAAACTACCTGTGAGAGAAAAAACAACCCTCAAACCCTCAAGAAGCTGGACCATAACCAGCTTCAGACACTGCCCTGAAAGCGTGCCATGTCCCCTTGCATTCAAATCCAGACAGAGCCCCTTTTAGGAGCAGTGATGTAAGGAGAACACCCCGCTTCTATTTATAGAGAGAACCCCAAATACCTGATGACTTCATCAGTGCCCAGCACTTGATCACATCAATCTTCAGCTGATATCATATAAAGGAATTTAGAGAAGAAGGAGGAAGAAAATAAAGAGAAATTTAAAGAAAATTTATATTTAAGAAATTTGAAAGTTATTGGCCCTGCAACTGTGTTTTTTAAAGATGATATTTCTATTACAAAATAGCCTGTATGCAAAGCAGCTGTGATTAATTGCATTAACTGTGTGCTCTCCTCTCTTTTCTGGAGGATTTTTGCTTTGCAATCACTTTAATAGGTCTGTAGCACGGTCGTTGCCATTGTTGTCTGCTTTCACAGCACAAAACACCGGTCCCAGAAGAGGCATCACACTATGCACTGCCTATGGAGAATAATGCAGCCACTGCACACGCATCAGAAAGCTCTATATGGATGTGTAATAGTTCCCAATTATAATGAATTTCTGTTATTCCACAGGGTATTTTCGTGCGTCTCTTGGTCACAGCAAAGGCACTTTGAGAGGGAGAGGAGCGCAGGGAGGGACCTGACTTTGTCCCTGTGCTGCCTCCCATGGCCCGAACCGTGTTAGTGTTGATATTAGAAGGCAGAGCAGCAGCCAGCAAACTGGAAGCCTGGCGCTGATTGAATCCTGCTGAGGACAAGCCTAATTACACAGTGCTTAAAACGGTATCGCAGCATCCTGTCTGTATCAGGGCTCCTAAAGCTGCTGACAGAGGGTTTTAGCTTTTAATATACCTTCTGTAGGCACAGCCCCTGCATCCACGATGCACTGCTATCCCTAATATGGCATATGTAACATACAATCTCACTGGAATAAATCACTTTATCTTTAAGAAATGAGGTAGCTCACTTTTTTGTTTGTTTCTTATTTAAGCAAAGGTTCTAGTTTTTTTAAAAAAAAGTAGCATATAAGTAATTGGTGGAGGGATTTCAGTGTAGCTATTCTTCCACGACTTAAACCAAAAAGTAAAACCAAGGTTGTGGCTGAAAGACCTAATTTTGGCATAATACAAGTAGTAAACTGGTCATATTCCTGTTATTATTAGTGTACATGTTTATATAAATATACCCATGTATCTATATAGATAGTTATATAGGTACAGGTGTAGACATATAGATAGATATAGATATATAGATGTAGATATATAGATATAGATATATAGATGTAGATATATAGATATAGATGTAGATGTAGATATATATATATGTAGACATAGACATAGACATAGATATAGATACAGATATAGAGAAATGTATGGTTTTATTTAAATAATCCTTAGTGCCACATTCTGTAATAATAATCTGTGGCAAATACAAATACAATTTAATTTCACAACTGAGTCTCCATCTCCTTTTCTAAAATAGAAAAAAAATAAAATAAACCAGGAGACAATTAGAACCGATTTGACTGCATCTTCCAAAATTAGGAGTAATGCTGATGATCTGGAAATCCTCCTGGTTTCGGTGGACTTAGTATGTGTAAATCCAATTTGAAATGAAAGCAAATTTCAAAGGATCGTTTCCAGCAGGCAATCCAGCTCTAATCCTGCACTCCAGCACTGGAGCTGGCACATTGACCTGCAGCACGCTCCAGACGGCACCAGACTTGCTGTAAGATGTGCTGAGAAAAGATTTATTGCATGGAATGGCTCCAGCATCCTTTAATCTTCTGCAGCTATAATCTGAACCTGCCTGCTCCAGGCAGCTTCCAGGTTCTGGCTCTCAGTGATGCTGCAGTGATGAGTTTTGGCAGGCCCTTGCTTGTGGATACGCGCTCGCAGGTAGAGGAAGAATCCGCTGTGACGACGAGAAGCCAAAGGCACCGCAGTGCAGGACACAGAAGTGCCACATCCCTGCTGATGTTATTCATCACAGTTAGACAGCCAATATTTGTGCATCCCTGCAGTGGATAATTTTGGAAAGTACCTTTTCCATTTGCTCCTGCGGGGTGGTCCCATCTTCAGAGAGGTAATGACTTTTATAGCCAGCTTTTCCTTTATGCCAACGTTTCACCTATTAATATGAACAGAATTTGTTCATTTTAAATAATTTCGTTGCACCATGGAAAACCCTGAGTGAACATCCTTTATACAGTTTAAATCTCTTAGCTTACATCATTGCTTTATTTTTACAAGAATAAGTCAAACTCCCTTGGCAAATTTCAGCCAACACATGTAAATAATCAAAAAGAGATTTAACAAATCAATTTCAATTTTAACACCTTGACAAAACTTGCTGACCCTTCTAAACATTTTTGGCAGTGACGAAAGAGCTGCAGTGCAAATTAGGATCATGTTCTTAAGTCCAGATTGAGTTTCATTAACATTAAACCAATTTCAAAGAACGTAAATTGGAATATCCCCCCCCCCCCCCCCCCACACACACTCCTTGCATGTTGCATGTCTGGTTTAGCTGAGTTTGCTGCTTGCTCTTCAGGGATTTGATCTTTCAGCAGCTTCATCTAAACAGCATTCCCGTGCCAAGAGCTCAATACAATCCCTCTCCACAGGGAGCCAGAATCAATGGGGTCTTCAGGGAAGCAAAACAAAGAAGTGACCCTAAACTAATTTTCTACGTGGACATCTGACACATGTGAGGAGACATCTGGCATTGAGACCCCACCTCAAGCGATTTTATAGGGGTGGTGGGGAAGTGAAACTAGGAATCCTGTAATTTATATCCTCAAGCCTAATCCAATCATCGCCCCCTTTGAGTAGCAGCATGAGAGCGACATCCAGCCTATTTAAAATACCTTCTTTGACCAACTCTGAGAACTGGGAAAATTAGCATTCATGTCTTTCTTTGTTACCAGTGACTCCCGTAAAGAGCCCGCAGTGCTCCCCTACGGCAGCAAAGGGAGAGAAGGGCAGGAAATTAAGTCTACTTGAATAAAAAAGAGACCTGTCAGCAGGAATCCTCCTGGTTGGGCCGTTTAAAGACGAAGTTCCTTAGAGACCGTAAGAAAAAAAGAAACACACACAGAAGTTCTCATGTCCCCAGGCAGAGCATTGAAAAGTCAGCCCAGCTTTGAATAGCTGCTTCCAAAGCAATTTTCAGTCATTTCAAAACTACAAAGTACCTGCAGTGCTTTCCCCTGCCCAGGCAGTCTGTGGAGCTGTAATATATAGTGGGATCCAAAGCTTGTTGCTAGAAAAGCTGTGTGTAAACACGTTTTTTCATGCAGAATCACCAGGCTACAGCTGATTTTCAACGGGCTGAGTCTCTTCCCCTGCAGAAAAGTCAGCTGCCGTTGCAAAATTCAGTCTCATAAATGCAAAGACTGAGCAAACCCAGAACTGTAGTCCAGTCACAAATCACCCCAAGATGGGGGATAAATCTGTGTGCCTGATTTGAGAAGAAACGATGCTGGATCCTTTTGGATACCACTATAGTCCCAGGTTGTCCTAAAATCCACAAAATCTTTGTATTCCTCATAGCATAGCATCTTGTCGTGGCATGGCCCAGTACAGGTTGTTCCCACCAGACATGGGTAAAGCTCAGGATCTCCAGGTGGAGACAGAAGTTGATCCTCTTCCATCTTGGACAGAGATTGCCTTGATGACCTTAGCGAATTGGGAACACTTGTGCCTCAGTTTGCACCATCTGTAAAGAAGTAAGAGTGGATTTTAACTCTCAGCTCATGTTTGTCAATATTTGAAGGTCATTACAGGATGTATAAACTGTCACAGAAGGTAAAATTCAACTTAGAGATCTCTCATAAGTGCCAGGCAACAAATGTTTTTGTATGTGTTTTAGTTAATGAGTACTCCTGCTCACTGAAATCGTAAATTTGACCAATTCTCTCCTTCCTTAACTTTGTTTTCTAATAACAAGCAGGAATTTTATGCTCAACTCGTGGTAATTAAAGCATTTTTTTTCCTGTAATAATTCACCCTTAGATTTAGGCTTTGGATGACCCCAAATCTCTGACTTTGGTTGTGTGTAATTACAAAGGCATTTGCCAGTTTTTTGACAGGTTTATCCTGCAAATTGGATAGAAATGCAAAGAGGTAAAATCAAAGAAGGTGCGCAAAAAGATAAAATTAAAGAAAGTGCACAAAAAAAGTACAATTTGTAATATTTAGTAATTAACTTCATCAGCATTAATTCCTTGGCAGTCGTGCCACAGACTCGGTCACCTTCTTTTAGCAAGATTACAGACCCAGACTTTTCTGAAGTAGCAGAAGGCAGATTATGCATTTAAGGAAAAAGAGTTATAACAGTAGGATGACATTATTTTCACCACCCTCAGAACAAGAAGATCATTGAGGTGCTGAAGTGCATCCAGAGAAGGACAATGAGGCTGGTGAGGGGCCTGGAGAACAAGTCTTATGAAGAGAGTCTGAGGGACCTGGGTGTGTTCAGCCTGGAGAAGAGGAGGCTGAGGGCAGACCTCATCACTGCCTACAACTGCCTGAAAGGAAGTTGTGGCAAGGTGGGTGTTGGCATCTTCTCCCAAGTGACAGGTGATGGGACCAGAGGAAATGGCCTCAAGTTGCAATGGGGGAGGTTCAGACTGGACATCAGGAAGAATTTCTTCACTGAAAGGTTTCTTAGGTGCTGGAACAGCTGCCCAGGGAGGTGGTGGAGTCGCCATCCCTGGAGGTGTTTAAAAGGCAGGTAGGTGAGTTTCTTGGGAACATAGTTTAGTAAGGGGACAGGTACGGTTGGACTTGATGATCTCAAAGGTCTTCTCCAACCAGATGTTTCAATAATATAAAGGGATTGACACTCTGAGTGTGGTGCTGTGCAGAGATGGTGTGAGTAGTGCTAAAAGGGACAGATTCTTCTTGTTGTAGGTAGCACCCAGCCTGCAGGGCTCTGCCAGCTCTGATCTATAGGATCATGCATGCCTCATTCACCTTGCCTGTGAGCTGTTCTATGTGTTCTGTATCATCATAAACTGTTGTTGGTACAAGAGAGGAGAGAGCAGTCAATAACAATCAACACATGTGCTTGCCCAGATTTCTTTCTGTGGTGTAGAAACCTCATCCTATGGACATTGTGGATGCATTTTGGCTCAGCTGCACTGCAATAGTAGCAAGTGAAGCTATTTTGACAACTTTAATGTTCTTTCCAGCACAAGGCAAGATGGAGTAAAGATAAAATCACATGAGTTAATAAAATAGTTTAAGCTTCCAAACCTCAAATCTCTGGGCTTGTTTAAGCTTTAAAGGAAGTTTAATAACTTCCTATATTATGCTTGTGCAGCAGCCATTGTAGGCACTGAAGTTCTGTGAAGTATTTCTGACCAGTGATGTCCTTGGTTCATCAACATCTCTCTCCAAATGTGTTATTGTTTGTGTACTAATTTCTGTTGAGATGTGCATTCTTGTGTCTGAATTACTGCACCCACAGGACCAGAACTGATTTTGTGTCTCTTTCTGAAAGAGAAAGAGGATTTCTTCAGCAAATCTGGGACAGTTCTTTTTCCAGAGACCAGGCCAATGTTGAACTGCAAGGCAGAGAGGAGCCTCTCCAGTTTCTACCTCTTGCTTTCCCCTGACCTGCTCACAATGCTGGCCTAGTTCTGATCATAAGCCAAACATTTAAGATGTGGTCCTATGAAATAAACAGTCTGTTTGACCCTTTGTGCCTCAGTTTCCCCGAATGGATGAATAATTACTGCCTCTCTCTTGGCTTCCAAACATTCATTAGTATAATTGCTGATCATAATGAAAGACTCTACAGAAAAACAAAGAGGGGAAATATTTCTGCCAATGAGTCTTCATACATTTGTCTCCCAGTGACATAACCTGCAGGTTTGCTGACTTTTGTGTGCAAGAGTAACTAAAGCATTTAATGTGGTTTTTCCCAACATGCAAAGCAATAACCTGAAAGACTCCTCAAATGTAGTATCACAGTATCACAAGGTTGGAAAGGACCTCTGAGATCATCAAGTCCAACCTATAACCCAACACTAACACCAACACCAACACCAACCCATCATCTAAACCATGGCACTCAGTGCCTCATCCAGTCTCCCTTTAAACACCTCCAGGGTCGGCGACTCCACCCCCTCCCTGGGCAGCCCATTCCAATGGCCAATCACCCTTTCAGTGAAGAACTTTTTCCTCATATCAAGTCTAAACTTTCCCTGACGAAGCTTGAGTCCATGCCCTCTGGTTCTGTCACTGGTCACCTGAGAGAAGAGACCAACCCCTGCCCGACTACAACCTCCTTTGAGGGAGTTGTAGAGAGCAATGAGGTCTCCCCTGAGCCTCCTCTTCTCCAGACTAAACAGCCCCAACTCCCTCAGTCACTCCTCGTAGGGCTTGTGCTCCAGCTCCTTCACCATCTTCGTTGCCCTCCTCTGGACACTCTCCAGCATCCTGACATCTTTCCCAAACTGGGGGGCCCAGAACTGGACACAATATTCAAGATGAGGCCTGACCAGTGCCGAGTACAGGGGGACGATAACTTCTCTGGTCCTGCTGGCCACACTATTCCTGATGCAGGCCAGGATGCCATTGGCCTTCTTGGCCACCTGGGCACACTGCTGGCTCATGGTGAGCTTCCTGTCCACCAGCACTCCCAGGTCCCTTTCTGCCTGACTCCTCTCCAGCCACTCTGTCCCCAGTCTGTAGCTCTGCATGGGATTGTTGTGTCCAAAATGAAGTACCCGACATTTGGACTCATTAAACATCATCCCATTAGAATCAGCACAGCTCTCCAGTCTGTCCAGGTCCCTCTGTAGGGCCATCCTACCCTCTAACAGATCAACCCTTAGTTCTGCTGGTCATGGTTCTGCTGGCTTGCTCTTGCCTCACTGAAAATTCTTGTTTCACTATTACTCATGCCTGAGGCACCTGTTTGTGTACCTGTCGGTCAGTTTGACCTGGTTATGATCTTCCCAGGTATTTTTAATCCCTGCAGTGAAACCCTCCAAGAAGTGGGATGGTGAGGAGAGTGTAGTTCCCTCCATGGAGCTTCACGGCTTCAAACATGGGGCATTTCTGCCATTATGCTTAGACATAGTTAAAAAAGTTGAGGTTTTGGTCAAAACTATTGCTGGAGGAAAGAAATAGGAAGATCTTGGCAGCAAGGAAGATACTGGAGCTGGAAGTGCGAAGCACTGACCGAGGCTCGTGTTCCCAATACACCCTTTGGCTCTGTCTGTGCCAGGTGGTAGCTCTGCAATAGAGAATGGCCCAGACAAAAATCTGACAGCTTCTCAGCCATCATTGGTCACTCATGCCTCCCTTATAGTCAATGGAGCCCTGCCTTCGGTTCTGGAGTCCTTAGCAGGAGAAGGACATGGATCTGTTGGAGGGAGTCCAGAGGAGACCATGGAAATGATCTGAGGGCTGGAGCAGCTGTGCTATGAGGACAGGCTGAGAGAGTTGGGGTTGTTCAGCCTGGAGAAGAGAAGGCTCAGGGAGGCCTTAGAGCAGCCTCCCAGGACTGAAAGGGGCTCCAGGAAAGCTGGGGAGGGGCTCTTCATCAGGGATAGGTCAAGGATGAAGAGTTTTCAGATGAAAGAGGGGAGATTTAGATGAGATATTGGGATGAAATATTTTCCTGTGAGGGTGGGGAGGCCCTGGCCCAGGTTACCCAGAGCAGTGGTGGCTGCCCCATCCCTGGAGGTGTTCAAGGCCAGGTTGGATGGGGCTTTGAGCCCCTTGATCCAGTGGGAGGTGTCCCTGCCCATGGCAGGGTGTGGGCCTGGATGGGCTTTGTGGTCTCTTCTGTCCCAAACCATTCCATGGTTCTATGAAATACACAGAGCATGATTTAGATTTAAATCCAACTCATTTGGATTTTTGTTAACCTTTTGGGGTTAACAAAACAGCTCTGTATTCCTCTGACAGGCCTTTCCCACAAGTTTTTGTTGACCTTTCAGCACACAATATCTGCCTTTAGAAGTGGCAGAGTTAGGGTTTCATCTCAGTGTTTGGTCACTGGGCCTGATGCACTGCGTTTAG